>CM018696.1:90992649-92192649 GCA_009363875.1 Mikania micrantha
TGTATGAGTCTGTGAGACTTTAGTCGAACCTTCGACTCCACGAAACTCTCAACGAACCTTCCTGATGCTTCTGTCCCGAACCTTGCAGTGATATGGACGAACCTTTGGAGCCACGAGCCATGGCGAACCCTAGCATTCTTCCCGAACCCTCCTTAGCCGAAGCTTCCACTCACGAACCCATGCACGAACCGAGTTAATACAGACGAACCCTTGGGATAACACCGAACCTTGCGGAGAACTCAAGGACCTGCGAACCTGTGTCGTACAATAGAACGAGCCGTAGACGAACCTATCTAATCCTGTTGCGACCCTTGGCCAAATTTGCAGGCACACTATTAGCCGAACCCACCTTCACGGCAGTCTATAGGTTCACTGATAAGGTGGGGGAAACAATGCCCTACTCGACTGGAATCATTGATCAGCTCATCTCGTTGCCCTTGGCCCAATAAAACATATCAGCTCAGTCAATGACCACATGTAGCCCACTCGTTTTAAATGGCCCAATTCATTAAATCAGATCCTATAGCTACGGCCCAAACAGAAAAAGGATAACACCGGCCCAATATCATTCATTTCGACCAATAACATCTACTTGGCCCAATTTCAGTAACTACCCATTGACCACCTTAAGCCCAATACAATATATATATAATATAATGTATGGTGTGTGTGTATGTATGTATTTGATGTGTATATACTATTTAGATAAGTTATTGGTTGTTTGATTAGTACTTGAAGTTTTTAACTTTGGAAAGTAAGTTGGATGTTTTTAGACTTGTTTTATTTTTTGATACCATGTTTCTAGACAAATTTTGTACTTTATAACACGTTTTGTAATAGTAAATATTTTTTACTTCTTGTATTTTGTATCAGGTTTTGTAATGTTTTTTACACATGTTTATAATTCTAACACGTTAGTGACCAAAGGTTTTTTTTCAAAGGTAGGCTTCACTTTTATTTTTAACATGCAAAAACCGTAAACCAAACCGGAACCAAACCGTTTATAACGGTTCAGTTTGGTTCGGTTTTTTTATTTTAACGGTTCGGTTTTGGTTTTTACTATTCAAAAACCGTTATTAACGGTTTGGTTTATGGTTTAACCTAAAAACCGTAAAAACGGGACCGTGAACACCCCTAGTACTCAATACGGGCCGTACAACCCAGTACGACCCGCCTTGGCGCGCAGGGCCGCAGGGGTGTTAAAATAAAAGAGTGGGGTGTTTAAATAAAAGAGCCCTATATTAATTAAGATTTTATTAATTATTAATTTGTACTAAAATACACCAAAACCCAAAAATCACCATTCATCTCAAACAAACATCCCCTAATTCACCCGCACTTACATCGTTAGTACAATCAGATCATCAAATGTGAATGTGTTTTGGTCGTAGAATACGATGAAGCCGGAATTATCGAAGAAGGTGGTGTAGATATCGTCGGCTCTGTGGTCGTTAAGTAACGAGCGTTCTATTAGTTTAATTACCGGATCTCTCGGTTCTACGAGAACCGTAGACAAGTCCGCCGACCGCCTCTGAAATCTGACAGTACGACCACCCTATTGCCTTGCGGATTTCTCGATTTAGAGACTCTGGTAAGCGTTAATTTTGTGTTTTGTAAGTGATAAGTATTAAAGAAATATGTAATCTCATATAACTGTTAGTTACTTACTATTTGAACCTATTGAGTACTTATTGATTGCTTTTTACGAAATTTTGATACTATTGGCACACAAGGTGTTCGATATAATGCTCAAACATAATAGTCACAACATGTACTAGTTTCATTTTGGAAAGAGTAAACTAACAACGTTAGTGTTCTGATCTTGTGAATTTTCTTTCATAAATA
The DNA here is from genome assembly GCA_009363875.1 of Mikania micrantha. Taxonomy (NCBI): domain Eukaryota; kingdom Viridiplantae; phylum Streptophyta; class Magnoliopsida; order Asterales; family Asteraceae; genus Mikania; species Mikania micrantha. The sequence continues at coordinate 90,994,495 of CM018696.1, forward strand.
TCATATAGCTTTTGCATATTAAGTGACCTAAATAGAACGTATGCGAATCTTTGTTACGATTTTGTGTTTTGTTTTTAAAATTGACTTGAAGGAGGAAATAGAAAAATAAACAAATCACTAAATAATATCAATGTTTCATAATTGTTTAATTTTAGTCAAATTTACAGAAAATAATCACTAAATAGTAACAAAGATTCATATTTGTTCCATGAAGGTTACCTAGTTTATAAAATTCTATATGTATAAATAAAATCACAAGACTGAAACAACTAACAAAGGTTGAGTATCTTAGAAATAAAATCACAAGACTAAAATAACTAAAGGTTGAGTATCTTAGAGAGAGAGAAAATTTTGAGGGACTTTTAGGTAGTGTTTGTTTTTTTTCAAAAAGCTTGGCTTTTATGTTTGCGCCGCACAAACTACGGACAGAGGTTGGGCTCCGCAGAAAACCTTTTTTTTTTTAATTAGGGTTTCAAGTCTGCTTCATTTGTTGCTCCCCATTTGAACATCTGCTTCAAGTCTGCTTCCCGATTTCCCAGCTCAACCGCAGGCAACCACCAGCTCCACCGCCAGCCGCCTCCGTCGCGATTTCCCCTTTACCGCCGCCGGTTACCACAGGTAAACCCTTCAATCAGTACCAATTTTGTTTTTTTGATTTTGTGTTTTTATGTGATCTTTTCTTTTGTGAAATTAGAGGTTTCCATAGCTTTTTCTTTCTATTTGTTGCTTCATTGAATGCACCGATGATTGCAGGTGGTCGGGTTTTTTTGTGAAACTTAGTGATTGTCATGTGAAGTTTTCTGCTTTGTTTTTATTAGCCATGCTATATGCCTACATTTACTTTTCAGGCTAAATAAGCGAGTGATTCTGTCGGATTTTTGCCGTCTCCTTCATTTTCATTTACCTTTCTGTTCTGTTGCTTTTAATGGCTGCCGAAATGGATGCTGTACCTGAAAACATTCTACAGCCTTTCTTTGCGTCTGCAAATTCATCTTCGATAGATAAATTGTTGGAAAATTATATAGCATTGGCTAGAACAAGTGATGGTCGCTCTGATCTTGCTTCCGCGGACATGCTCACCGCAACCCTCCAGCTCTGCCAGTCATTATCGTGTCCTGCATATGGTGACACTCTTTTGTTAGCCCTTAAACTCATCAGAAACTTATGTGCTGGAGAACCTCGAAATCAGAATTCATTTATTGAACAAAATGGAGTTGATATAGTTTCAGATATAATCAGTTCTAATGAACTTGTTAAAGATTCAAATTATGGGATTATTCGAATGGGATTACAAGTTCTAGCAAATGTTTCTTTGGCTGGGGAGGAACATCAGATTGTCATTTGGAATCGTATTTATTCTCTGGAGTTTGTTGAGATTGCGAAGGTAAGAAGAAAGGAAACTTGTGACCCTTTGTGTATGATCATTTATGCTTGTATTGAAGAGAATCACAAACTGCTTGACCAGTTATGTTCAGATCATGCTTTGCCTCTTCTAGTGGAAATTGTTCATACTGCTTTGGCAGGTAATTTTCTTGTTGCTTTGAATTTGTTTTCATTCTCCCTGTATGTACCTTATATTTGAACTATATTTTGATATTCATTCACCAGTTTAAGAATCTGCTTATCCCATGTTTCAGTTAACAACTGTTTACTGATTAGTATTCTTACTCAGCCTGTGTTCATCAATCAGTTTTTTATGAAATGGAATGTAGTTTTTTCTTATTTGTAATCAGTAGAGATCACAAATGGCCAGGTCTGGCAGGTTGAGTGATGGCCAGATAATTTAATTTGTTTGTGCCATGCTGGGTTGAATCTAAATGCTCTTTTTCAATTTGTTTTTGAAATATTTTGTAAATCATTAGCGTGTATAAGTGATTAAAAAGTTATACTTTTAATAATGATCCAAATTATTGAATAATTTATTTAGGTGGTTTTATGCATAGATGGCACCTGTTGGCACCTTTTCATCTGTTCAAATCATGTAACCTGTTTCCTTTAAAGCAATTTTTTTTTTTAATTTGCATGTTTACCTGTTAGAGATAAACCATAAAGTGAAGGTAACATGCCAGTTGTAAGTAAATGGGTCGAAACTGCCACATGTAGTTATAAGCAATCTAAAGGGAAGAATGAACTTGTTACTATAGGAGTGAATGAGTTTTCGAGTCATTGCACCTGTAGTTTTGTTGCAAAACAAACTAATCTTCTTTGCTAAAATGCCAAAAAATTGCCAAATTTCTCAGCATGCAATTCTTACGCTCATGCTTGTGATGGTTTTATTTCTTTACAGACTTATCCATTGGAGGTTTCATATTTTGGCTACTTCTTCGCTTTCTTTTTCTTCTGCATTTTTGCAAGTACAATGTTTAGTTTGCTGCAAAACTACAAGTATTATACTTAGAAAACAATATCACTCTTTAGATAAGTTATTATAAAAACTATCAATGTTTGGTTCTCATACGTTTAGATGATCTAAAGATACTCCTATCTTTTTTGCACATACCCAGTTTAGGCAATTAAGCTTTGATACGTTGCTCAACTGTTAACTCTTTCGGAATTAGGCATGTAGTAAACCTTTTAATGTTTATTCCTTTTTCTTTTTCCCATGCACCAGTTGGGTTCGGAGAAGATTGGCTGAGGCTAATTCTTACAAAAACATGCATCGAGGAATCTTACTTCACACCTCTCTTCTCAAAACTGCTGCATGAAAATGGTGATAGCAGTTTCTCTCAAATGCAAACATGCACACAAGCTCAATCATTTTTGTTGAGCATCCTTTCGGAGATGATAAACGAGCAAATAGAACATATTACACTATCCAAGGTTTTCACTATTGATGTTTTTAAGATTCTAGAAACCACTTTGGGAGTTCTTAATTGTGCTTCAAGGCCAAAATCAGGTCTTCCAACCAGTTCTCCAGATATTAATGTTCTGGGCTATTCTCTCTGCATATTTAGAGATATTTGTGCATTTGAAGGCAATGTGGATATCATTGGGTCTTTACTATCACTAGGGCTAATCCAACTGCTATTAGATTTTCTGAATGATCTTGAACCACCTGCAATAATTAGGAAAACGCTAAAGAATGCTGAGAATCAAGATTCTGCAACATATTTAGGTAAATTATGCCCTTATAAAGGATTTCGTAGTGACATTGTAGCAATTATAGGGAATTGTGCTTATAGAAGGAAGCTTGTTCAAGATGAGATACGGGACAAAAATGGGATTCTTTAATGTTGCAACAATGTGTTACTGATGATGAGAATCCGTTCTTGCGTGAGTGGGGTATATGGGGTGTGAGGAATTTATTGGAAGGAAATTTAGAAAATCAGAAGGTAGTTAGTGAGTTGGAAGTTCAAGGTTCAGTTGACTTGCCAGAGTTGACCACACTTGGACTAAGAGTCGATGTGGATCAGCAGACTCGGCGTGCAAAGCTTGTAAACACTACTAGTTGAAGATTTTGAACAGGTACTTTTTTTTAATAAATAATTTGGTACTGGATTATCTTGTTCTTTATAGATGATCTTTCTTTCTAAATACTCTCAATCTAGATTTTGTTTTGTTAAATTAGATGATGAGCGAGAATGACAGGATGTCATTTGTTATGGTTGTAAAAGTTTAAGTAGGTGATTTTGACTACTTTTATATTAAGGTATGAAAATAAATAAGCCATCAAGGTTCAATAATCACTTTATCTAATTTCATGTATTTTTATGAAATGGGTCATATATGTCAAACATGTCAAACCTCATAGTGCATTTTTGTTCGTAGAAACCTCAAAATCTTTTTATGTAAACAATTAGATCATTAGTGTAATAAACTGATAATTAATTTTAATTAAGACAAGTTCAAAATGGACAAAAACATTCTTAAAATGGACAAAAACCACCCATGTTCTATTTAACCTGCTCTATAACGACCCATTACACCACCCAACCAACCCATTTTGTTTTGCCACCTCTAGGCTCTAGGTCAGTTTATAGTCAACTCTCTAGACATGGCAATTTATGTTATCAAATGTTGAGATGTTCTTCACTAATACTATGATATTTGTTTCAGCCATTTAGCATTAAACATAAGCATATGTCTACATGATGTGATTAGAAACAATAACCTGACTCATGGCAAGTTTAAGTTTTTTGAAGACTCCTTTTGCCCCAAAAAATTTTTTTTTGCTATCGACCATAAATTGTATTCCATTAATTAAAAACCCATAAATTGTAGTTCCTTACCATTATGTTTAATAATATATTCAATCTAACTTAGTATCAGTCTAATTCAAAATCAAAAAATCTGAAATTTAACCAATTTAACACCTGATGTCTAAACAAGTTACACTCAAATTAGTACTTAATTACTAAACAAGTTTCACTCAAATTAGCATCCAAAGTAGCAAGTAGCTAATACCTTCAAGCTTATAAAGCCTAAAAAACTTCCGCTGGGCGCCGGGGCCCTGGCTGCACTAGCGATTGGCACATAGGGGAGTGGTTGCCCCGCTTTCTCGGCCTGGTATCCTGCACCTCGCTTTCTCAGCTCTTGTTTCTTTGGAGGCCCTAAGCAGTTGTCTATAATGTTCCTCACTTGGCCCTTCCTCTCCTGACTCCATGTCATATTATTTGACATGAGGCTTGTTAAAACATGTTAAGCGAATGCAAATTGTTTACACCAGATCAAGTTAACCTAATAGGAAGAAACATGAGTTTGTTCCCAAAGAGGTGTTGGCAGAAAAATTATTTACCAAAATGGGTGGTTTGAAAAATATTTATCCAAAATGGTTGTTTTCACATTTATTCTTTATTTTTAAGTAGTTTATTATAATTTTTTTGATTCAATCAAAATAGAAAAACTAAAGTGACTAAAGTGAATTGTTTTAAAAAAAAAAGGAAAAATGGTAAATATGGTATAATAAATTAGTGAAAAATAAAGAAAATGTGAAAAACACCCATTTTGGTAAATATTTTCAAATCACTCATTTTGGTAAATATTTTCCACCAACACCCTTTTGGAAAAAAAAACTCGAAGGAACCTGTCAAAACTAACATGATGAATAGCCAAAAAGTTTTAAATTTGGTTCCATGTTAGCCATTGAGTGCAAAGGCTTTACGTTTGGAGGTGAGTGGTTGCATAACTTTCTTATAATGGGTGCAGGTGCAAGAACCTCTTTCAAGATAATAAGAACTTCAATTTATTAAGGGCCAAATTTTGAGGCTTGGTTGATTTACAAGGTTGTCAGTTGTGAAAGAAAAGTGTTCTTTATGTCATATTCTAATGTATTTTATAGATTCTGTCTTGATTTACAAAATACATGTGGCTTAATGCTACTGCCTACTTAGGTGTTAAATAATGTATTTAAGAGAGATTTTGGATCGTTAAGTTGTGTCATATTGTTTTGATTCTGAGCATGATTAAATAGTTAATATCCAATTTTTTTAATTTTGAGAGCATAATCAAATAGTTGAAATATATATATATTTTTTATAAACAAAAATGTAAAATAGTTAATAAGGAGGATGTTTAATTGAGAACTATTTTTACTTAAGAACTAAAATAACCAATTGTAGTCACAAGTTTAAAAGGGTAAAAAAGTAACTTCCCCTATTTTAAAGGAAAATTACTGTTTTACGGTTTAAAATATGTGGTTCAAAATTAGTTCTTTTGGTTCTTTCATATTTAATGATTCTTAATGAAATAAGTCCTTAAGCAAACATAGATAATCTTACCAATAAAGGGTTTCATAATCCTCTAAAACCAATTGAAAGAAAGCAAGTCGGCTGTTTAAGATTCAAATAGCTTGGTTTATGATTTGGTTTTGTGGTTTTTCTGCTAACGTTTTAGTTGGGTCTGAAACTTAGAACTGGTCCTTTATGTCTTATTTATTCTCATTTTAGAATATGTATTTATCTAAGTGTACCATAATCATGAATCTTTTATATCATCTAATATGGTTCAAGCCACTAAAAACCAAGCTTTTGAACCATTAAATTTGTAAAACTGGTCGGTCCGACTAGCCCATCTAACCAAACCTTTTTGTGGATGACGTTTTGGTTAAATTTCTTGTTAAAACTAGTTGAGAACCAGGCTATAAATTTGTTGAGCAACTCGTGGGCTCATGTCTCACCTAAGAATAGAGGGGGGCAAAAAAACCGGTTTGGGTTTGCAAACCGGTTCCATCCAAACCGGTGCGAATCGCCGGTTTGGCATATGTTTGACATCCTCATCTCCCAAACTGGTTTCAACCCCTCCAAACTGGTTTCAAATCTATCCAAACCGGTTTTATAGGTTTGACATCCTCATCTCGCCAAACCGGTTTCCAAACCGAACCGGTTTTCACCCAAACGGGTTTTGACCATCCGTTGACCAAGCCGAATCGGTTCTCAAACCGAATCACCGAATCGGTTTGGAGAAAAAAACTGGTTTGTGCAACCCTACCTAAGAAAAGCAATGAACCATGAAAATACATAAAGTTGGTCCGGACTTCAGTCCTTTATTTTCATTTTATTTGTTTCCAGTCTAGGCTTGTTTGGTTTGTTCTTTGAACCATTATCACCTGTAAACATAAAGTTGCTAGCTTAACATTTATTTAGTTACATAAAATTATCTTATAATCATATTAATTACATATTAACGATAAACGATTAAAAGAGAGGATAGACAAAAGGTTTGGCCGTAACAGACTGCCGGCTATTCGGTTAACCGGTTTGAAAAGTCCATGAGTCAATCCCCATGAGCCCATCCAAACGCGTTATTTGTCTATGAGAATGCGATGAACTTTCATGAATAAAAGCCCATACAGTCATTATTTTCAAAGCACCAAAGTTTTTCGGATTTGAGGCATATGAGTTCATGCCTACATAGAAAATCCAAATGCATTATGGGCATATGATTAGTGAGGTGCACAGAGCCACATACCGGTTGAGTTTTGGTTAAAAAAAGTCAAGAATAACTGAATAAGGTTTGATTGGGTTGGGTTGTTGACCATTTTTGACTAAGTTATATTTTTTGGCCCTTTTTGGTTTCGGTTTTAGCAGGTAAGGTGGAATCGCTTTTGGTAATTTCAGTTTCGGTTTTGGGTTCCGGTTATATTTTACTGATACTCACTAATTCAAGTAGGATTGGTTATAAGTTTTTGCCCACTTCTACGTATGAGATTTAGTTTCATCAAAAATTAAAGCACAAACATTCACGCTTTGATTCCGAGTGCATTTGAGGAGAGAAAAGAAAGAAAATGAAAGTAAAGAAGAGACATGTTTGTGTTACTAAGTTACTAAGTTTTATTTAACGAAGCAACGGAAAAGAAAATAGCATATGCTGTGTTCGTAAGTTTAATTTAATAAAGAAAAAGAAGGAAAGTGAAAGAAAAACCAGATAGAATTATTTAGTTTTACTTAGCTTCCGATTTGAAATGAAATAAAAGGGAAATAATTATTTCTTTTTTTTTTCCTTTTCTCATTTTTTTTCTTTCCTCTTAATTATTTTCCTTTCTTCTCTCACTTCTAATAAACTCAAACATAGTCTTGAAAACTTAACCCAATGGTTAGGGCTCTTACCTTTCAATATAGAGGTCGGGGCTTCGAATCCATCTGAAGGCAAGTTTGAAGGATACTAGATGAAATGTCAGCTTGGGGTTTATCCCAGATTTGATTCCAAGGAGGGCGAAGGTTTACCAATTCAACGGGGTTTCTGTGCATCAGAGGGTATGAGTTCTCATGACAGTTGGAGGAGTCCGACCTTGGACGATCGCCCCCAAAGGGTAGGGATGGGTTATGACGCAAAAGGGGTTATGTGTTCTCGTGACGGTTGAAGGGGTTGGAACTTGGACAATGGCTTTCAAGAAAAATACCGCCGTTAAAAAAATGATCTCGAACATAGCATCAAAGCCCAATTTTATTTTATTTTTTTCAAGATTTCCTCTATCTTCTTCGCTTACGCTTTCCTCTCTGAAAATGGATCGGTAACTCGTAATTAATCATTGCATGAATGATGATACGATCAACATTCAACATTAAACAACACACATATCACATCAACATCAGATTCAAACCTTTATCATCACATCTCTATTCCCCTGTTCCCCCTCACCGTCTTTATCACTCATCAAAGAAGAAGAAGAACAAGATTTCTTATCAAATTTACTCACCCTTCTGTCTTCACCCAACTGGCAGAAAAACCCTCGTCTCAAATCCCTAATTCCATCGATATCCCAATCACAAATAACTTCACTTTTCACAAAGAACCCTAATTTGAAACCACAGACATCTCTTGCTTTTTTCAATTTTATGTCACAGATACCCAATTTTAAACCCAGTGTTGAGACATTTGCATCATTGCTGAAAATACTTGTCAAGAATCAGTTTTTGGGTGCAGCTGAAAAGATCCGGATTTCGATGGTGAAGGCTTGCGAAACCGATGAGGATGCGAGGTTGCTTTGGAGTTTTTGAGAAAAATGAATGTTGGTAATGATGATGAAGGGTTTAAATTTAAGCTCAGTGTTAGATGTTATAAATACATTACTTATGTGTTTATCAAGGTTTTTAATGATTGATGACATGAAATGTGTGTTTTTTGAGATGTTGGAGGATGAAATTATGCCTAATATATACACATATAATTCGATGGTGAATGGGTATTGTAAATTGGGGAAAGTTGATGTAGCTCGTTTGTATGCTAGTAAGATTGTTCAAGCTGGGCTCACTCCCGATACTCATACTTACACGTCACTGATTCTAGGACATTGTAGGAATAAAGATGTTGAAAGTGCATATAAGGTGTTTGATGAAATGCCTAAGAAAGGGTGTAAGAGAAATGAGGTTTCATATACAAATCTAATACATGGGTTTTGTGAAGCCGATCGAATCAAAGAAGGTCTAGAGTTATTTCATCAAATGGGTGATGATGATTGCTCTCCAACAGTACGTACATTTACTGTTTTAATATCTACATTGTGTAGGTTAGGCAGAACAAAAGAAGCATGTGAATTATTTAAAGGGATGAATGAAAGAGGTTGTGAGCCGAATGCTTACACATATACGGTTCTTATTGATGGATTGTGTAAATATAAAAAGGTGGATGAGGCAAGAAAGTTATTAAATATGATGGAAGAAAAACGGGTGGTTGGGATCGTGGTGGCATGCAATGCTTTGATCGATGGATATTGTGAGGAAGGAAAGATAGAGGATGCAATTGAGTTATTTGAAAACATGGAAAAGAAAGAATTGAAACCGAATGTCCGTACTTACAACGAGTTGATTGGTGGATATTGTAAAGTTGGTCACATTCACAAAGCTATGGCTTTATTTGATAAGATGATGAAGATGAAATTGTCACCAACTGTTTGACCTACAATTTGCTAATTAGTGGACATTGTAAGCTCAATGATGTCGATAATGCTTACAGGTTGATTAATTTGATGAATACGAATGGTGTTATTCCTGATGGGTGGACTTACAGTGCCATTATACAGGCTTTATGTGGAAGAGGGAACGTAGGAGAAGCTCATAAATTGGTAAATTCTTTGAAAGAGAAGGGCATAATTGTAAATGAAGTAATCTTCACAAATCTTATAGATGGGTATTTTCAAATTGGGAAAATTGATAGTGCGTTGGCTTTATTCAACCAAATGCTTATTGGTGATTGCTTACCGAATTCCTGGACGTATAATGTGCTGATTCATGGCTTGTGTAAAGAAGATAGGATTCAAGAAGCTTTAGTTATTATAGGAAAGATGATAAAGGAAGGTTTCAAATCAGAAATCACTACATACACGATTCTTATTGAAGGGTTTTTAAAAAGATTTGATCTTGTTGATGCCCATAAGATTTTCTTTGAAATCATTTCTTCTGGACTGAAACCTGATGTTTGTACATATACTTCATTTATTCTTGCATATTGTAGTCAAGGGATGGTTAAAGAAGCAGAAGATATGATGAAAATGATGATGGAAGAAGGTGTAGAACCTGATACTGCAACATATACTGTTTTCATTGACGCGTATTTTCGTACAGGAAAATTCGATTCTGCTTTTGAGGTACTAAAACGTATGATGGATGCTAAATGTGAACCGTCTCACCATACATATGCTATAATAGTGAAGCACCTTTTAGTCTTGCAACAGAAGGAAAACATAAAGTTTCAAACTTTTGATCTCAATATTGGTAATGTATGGAAACTAATGGATTTAGAGACCGCTATGGATCTGTTTTCAGAAATGGTTAAAAGGAATTGCGTACCAAATGTAAAAACTTTTGAGGCATTAACCGTTGGGCTCTGTAAAGAAAATCGACTTGAAGAAGCTTGTAGATTGGTCAGTCACATGTTAACAAATGGGCTTTATCCAAATGAGCATATATACACTTCTTTAGTAAATTGTTCGTGTTACTTGCGAATGTTTGACAAAGCTTTGACCTTACTAGATAATATGATTGATAATAAGATTTTACCTCATCTCGAGTCGTATCAGTTACTGATTTGTGGATTATATGATGAAGGAAAGCAAGAAGAAGGTAAGGAAGTTTTTTGTAGTTTGATTGATGGGTACCAATACAATGCGGATGAAGTTGCTTGGAAGATTTTTCTTGACGGCTTGTTAAAACGAGGCTTACGTAACGAATGCCTTAAGCTTGCTGATGTCATGGAGGAAAAGGGTTGTCAATTGAATCCTCGTACATCTGCAACATTAGTTGAGAACACGGGTGATTGCATGAGCTCAACCTTAGATGTGATTGTGGGTCCCATTTGACAAGAAGTCCATAAAACAAGGGGTCAGTTGAACCTAAGGTCATTGAAAGCTTGTAAAAGATTTTACTGGTGCAGATTGGCATCCTGGAGCATTTAACGTATCCGAATTTGTCTATCTCATCCAAACTTGAGCAAGATCAATTGAATTCATTGGAACTTGATAAGTTCGTCCGAACTTAACTTGTTCATCTGAACATGTTCAAGTTCGTCTGAACATGAGCTTGATCATCCGAATATTGCATAAAGGTAATGATTTTTTATTTTGTTTTTTAATCGTGTATAAAGGGTAGAAAATCTTGTATATTTTGGTAGAATTGAAAGGATAGCCAAGAAGGAAAGGGCCATATTGATTAAAAGAGTAGAAATCTTCTAAAGGGTATTTTAACTTACAAAACTCTTAAATTCGTTTGTTGTAAGAATTATGTATTATTACTGAAACACATGTGACCTAGACATAGCTTTTGTAAAATTTGAATTTATGGACAGGATTTGTTTGAGGTACTCAATTCATTTGTCATGTTTTGTTGGTCTTCTGCTTTGTTATAATCTGACTGTAATTGGGCTTTCATTAAAATGCCTGGAATTTTTAAAATGGTGTTCATGTATGTGATAACTTATTAACTTCATTGCAGGTGAAGTGAAATTCGTTATGAAGTGTGAACTAGCAGAGCAGAAGGGGTTCTTTCTTCCAATTTATTCTTGACAAGATCTTTTTTTATTTTTGAGGTTAGAAAAAATTATTCATGCTTGTAATCAAGTATTTATTTTTTGAATTGAAAAGTGAATTACCTCTATATGAATCGGGCCCATTGCGGTCGCTCGCACCCAGCAGCACCCCCCCCCTACCCAGGTCCGGCTCTGTTTCTCAGACCTTACCTTAGCTTTGGTTGGTTGGGTATACTGAGTACGATAATGGTGAATCAAAAGTGTTCATGATTCTACTGAACTTATAACTTGGTTAGTTTCTTATACTTATTTTAGTATTTCATTTGTTTACTTATTTTTGTTCTGTTTTTATAGAAATTGCTATCGATTTTTGAATCAATGCATGAATGTCTTGAAGCAATTGTGTGTTGGTTCTTAGAGACAGGCTAAAGGGTGTTTATTTGCAGTAGAATGAATCTTTAATGTTCGTTAAATGTAATCATATTTTATGTAAACTATTTTCATATTTTATTTACTTGTGAGATTATTATATCACATGTTAGTTTGTAGTTATTATTGATTTTATTCTTTAGACCGTTCCGTAGATCCAAAGGGTTAATATTATAATTAGGTGTTTTATAACTACACGTTATCACATGTGAAACATTAATAAAAATTTTCACAACCTGTCTTTTTTATTATTATTTTTATTTCGATCAATTTTTTTATTTGTGCAAGTATTGTCTTCATAAAATGTCAAGCTATAAATCTATTTGTTGTAAATAATTTAATAATGCCACTAACCATTAAACGTAAAGCTTTTTGGATCGATTGTAGCCTACTTTATGAATCTGCATAATATAAAAAAACTGATTTATTAACTATGGAACTATAAACTATGGAAATAAAATGAATGATTTATTAAATATAAACATAAAGCTTTGTAGGAACTAGAAGAGTAAATAGTTTTTAGTTTATAAATTTATTTAATTATGAAGGTATGTATTACATGTAAAACTTTTTCATTATCATAAAAATATATAAAAAGTTAAAAAGAAAAAAAAACAAAATCAATCTATAAAAGACAATGTTTCATAACCGGACCGGACGAACCGGTCAGAGGTCGGACCGGTCGAACCGGATTTAAGAACCGGATGATTTTATATACATTTTATAAATATATATATATAATAAAAAAAAATTAAAAAAATTAAAAAAAAACGGTCAACCACCGGTCCGACCGCCGGTTTGACCGGCCGGTTCACCCAAAAACGGCCCAGTACCCCTAACCGGACCGGTCCGACCACCGGTTCCCGGTTCGACAGGTCCGACCGGCCGGTCCGGTTTTCAAAACATTGATAAAAGGTTTAAATAAATATAACAATCACTCTATGTTTTATTCTTGATTTTAAGTCAAGAATTTGTTCACTTATCATCTCCCTAAATTACACTAATTATTTGTTAGAAAGTAATTACCATCTTTTATAAATGTTTTATTCTTTAAAGGAAGTAATTACATTATTTAATACACTCTATTAAACTACCACACCAATTATTTGTTAGAAAGTAATTGCCATCTTTTATAAGGCTATGTGTTATGCTACGTGACCCAGGCGTGGGTCACACCCCGGTTGCGCCCCACCACCATAGCACAGGGGCGTAAGGGTGACGTGATGGGCAAGGATGTGACCCTCACGGGGTGATGACCGTTTGGGGTGGAAAAATCAAAAAAATCAAAAAACTTGTATTTGACCGTTGAAAAGAAAAAAAAATAAAAAAACCTTGTGACCATTGGAATTTAAAAAAAAAATAAACCACTATAAATAAATCACTCCTCTTAAACCAACATTCAAATCCACACAATTCTCTCTAAAATAACCATTATTTTTCTATAAAATAACCCAATTTACAATAAAAAAATGAGTTGGGAGGAGGAAATTACGAAATCGTCATCATCCGATTCAGACGAAGGAGCGTTCATGTTTTTACGCAGTGTTCAAGCAACAGTAACATCCGTCGTATCTGATATTGAGGAAAACTCTGCACAAGTGTTACGAAGAAAAAAATAAACCGTGATCGTAAAGGTGGTAACAAACGTCTCATTCAAGATTATTTTAGTCAAAATCCAACTAACGATACCTACTACAAGTATGGGTATTATCTTTCCGATGGTATCTACCCTGAATATGCTACGTTTGTTAAATCATTTACATGTCCTCGTGAAGACGATGACAAACGAAAATATTTTAAAAAGGCTCAAGAGGCGGCGAGAAAGGATGTCGAACGAGCTTTCGGTGTACTTAAAAAGAAATGGCATATGATAAATAATCCATGTAGGATTTGGCACAAAAGTAAGATTCGAGACGCTATGTATGCTTGCATTATTTTGCATAACATGATTTTGGAGGACAAAGGAAAGATGATGTGGAGTGATAAGGGGATGATGGATAACATTGAAAAAGATGATGTGGAGTGATAAGTGAGTGATGATGTTGGTTGATTAGATGGCATCTACGTGACGCCTATGTGGAGTGATGGGGGCTTTTGCATAACACATAGCCTAAATGTTTTATTCTTTATAGGAAGTAATTACATTACTTAATACACTATTAAAATACTAGCCTTTACACTTACACATAAATAACTGTGCACTATCTCAATACAGTACATCCCAAACTAATCTACAAATCACTTTTTATAAGAAAAATAAACACCTTACAAATATATTACTTTAACAAGGTAGAGTGATAACCACTTAGCATTTTTTCATAATACAAGTATAATGAATAAATTACAAGTATAACTCATTTTTTTACTTCTCTCATAATTCTCAACATATTAATCATTTTGGGCCTTTGGCTTTGACCAATTTTTTGTCTGGTCTAAGTTCCAACTATGACACGTAATGCTAATTTTGAGAGAATCATTTTAATATCGGATTTGATATTTATATTTTGTATATATGTATTTGTAATGTTGTTTTTATCATTGCCCAAAACTTGATCATTTGCTTTAATACACTTGATCATTTGCGTAACAATACTAATATATGTTATTATCAAAACTTGGATTGTAATTTATAAACTAAAACATTGTTATATCAAGAAAAAAATGATTTTGAATAATTATTTAATGTAAGAAACTATACAAATTAGTGATATATTAATCGTATTTGAAAGGTGTAAGTGTTAGTTTTTGAATGAATAAAAATTATTAGGTCACATGATAAATTCACATGGATTTGCTATTTTGTTGATCTGAAAGAATAATATCTTTAAAGTTGATGTTTAATAAAAAAATATTAATTTCAAAACTAAGGAATAAAGTCGACGAAATCACGTTCAAAAAAAAAATAAAATATCTAACGATTTAAAAATAAATGTAGCTATGTTATATCCATCCTTAAACTCCTTTATATGGTCGGCAAACGAAAGCGATGGTTTGCCCTTTGCAAGTTGCATAAAAGTGCTTGAACTTTGACCCATTAATTAAATGATATATTTGTTAAGAATATTATAAGTTGTATGCAAATTATTAATGTTTTATTAAATAAGACCCCATTCATGCTCGCAATTCCTATGTCATCTTTAGAGTTGTAGAAATTTGTTTAAATGATAAGTTAACTATTAAATAGACATGTATAAAAATTCTTTTTAGGTAGTTTTTGTTATACATGAATTTAAGAAAATATATAATATATTATAACGTTGGAAAATTCAAAAAAAGTGTTTGGTAATTACTTGAAAATAAAATGAGCTATTTTGTAAGAAATGTATTTTTTTTGTCTTTTAATGATTTTATTTGTTGAAGAATCAATTTTTTTCCTTTCATTCCTCAAGAATATAATTAATTGACTAATGACGAGACTTATGACATCACTGACGACCAGAATTATGCCAAAATCTAAGATTCTATTCATGACTCAAACTATGATCTACCTGTGACCCACGAGTCAAACCACCACCTGACCCATAGACTAAACCATGACATTACCCACAAACCAATCTATGACCCGTACATACAACCGAACCATGACCCTACCCATGAAACAAATCATGGCCCAACTCACAAACCGAATCATGACCCTATCCATAAAACAAATCACGGCCCAACTAGCAACACAAAACCATGATTCCATAAACTAAATCATGACCTGACTCATGACCAAAACCATGATCTGACAAACGACCTAACTCACAACCCGAACCATGATATGACCTATGAATTTTGTATTTCATTCTTTCGGTTTTTCATGTCAATCAAACAACATGAAGCAATGAATCATTTCATTCTCATAGAATAATTAAACAAAATAATAAAATGCTAATAATTTGTTTACTACTCTTAATCAAAATCATCTCATCATTTATTTCATTCTCTGATGTGTTCTATTATATCATAACAAGTAGATCCTTAGTCTTATCTCAACATTGGTACGTCCAAGTGATTTATTGAAGTCGAATACAGGGGCGGTCGGGGGAGGGGCAAACCCGACTCCAGTCCCGGGCCCATTTTTTTAGGGGCTCAATTTTTTTGACGTATACGTTTATACATAGATTCATTTAAACGAGAACCAACAAGTTATAGATAACGAAAATGAACTATTTATAAAGACACAGTTTAATAGTTACAATAAGTAATTACTTTTATGTCATTTAAATAAGTGGTGTTGTCACACTCCGGGCTCTCGGCAACCCAGGCGCTGAGACCCAAATTGGTTTCATGGATATGTCTTGGTCATATGTGTTAAGCGGAAGCGTTATTTCATGAATTCATATTTTTCAAATAATTCACATGCATGGATGTGAAAACCATTTTTCATGATTTATAAATAGTTCATACACGTGGGTATGAAAAACCACATTTTAGTCGTTTGTTAATAGTTTTTCAGGATTTCATAAAGCTTCATACACATAGGTATGAACATCATCATTCCAATTTATAGTAAACCGGATTTTCACACACGCATAATTAAAATTCGTTTTAAAATATCCGGTTTATACATGACTTGGAGGCATAGCTCCAATAGCTCCATGGTCTCACCACAAGATCTTATTCAAGGCATCATAGGCCAAGAATCTCTAATCTTGTTCTCTTTTACATTTCATTATAACCTGAAAAGTTTTTGAAAATAAAACATCAACATAATGTTGGTGAATACAAATAACAGACTCGATATGTAAGCATAGCATGTTCGGTCCTTTAACCATAATTAATAATGGTCATACTACACATTTAGTAGGTTATTTCACTGATCGATACAACTACTGCACACACTGGTTTATAACTGTCACTGGTTAGGAACTACAGCGCAGCGCGTCTTATGTTTTGTTCCCTCCAGCCCACAGCTGGTCACTGGTTAGGTTGCCTGCGGAGTACGTCTTACGTTTAACCTTCCAGCCCACCTTTACCAGCCACGTATGAGAATTTCACCCATATACGGATACGATTTGCAAATCATACGTATACTAATAGCCTAAATGTTGGTCACGTAGTATCCCTTTATGCGTCAAAGTTTAAACAAACAATGCTCAAAAATGAATTTATATTTAAAAAGAAGTTAAATGTATTCACCTGTAGTTTTGATTGGCTGAGTAACAACTTAGAACTTCTCAATATAAATTTGGGCAACGTTTCTGCTTAATCTATCCTTATAACTATTTGCAAGGATGATTCCTGATGCGTTTATTTTATGTTCTAAAACAGATCATAAGTTTAACATAATATTTATACAACTATTGAATCAAATCTTAACCTTAACCCTATAAGCTAATAATATTCAAAAATATAAATTTATGAGTTAAACTTAAAACGTTAAAATATATACCTTAATACTTATCGATCTTAATCTTATAAGATTTCAGAACCAACGATATGCTCAGAAGTGTTGGTTCACTCCTTCCTTTCGTTCTGCTTCTTTTTATTATTATTATTATTTATTTTTTTCCTTTGGAACTTCGACTACAATTTTCTTCTGGAAATCTTCCATCAAAAGTATGTATATATGTGATATGTAGATAAGTGTTAACTTATCCAAATATATATAAATATATTAATATTAATCCTACTCATCCACCATACTAGCTCACACGTAGAGACTATTTTTTTTATATTATTATTATTATTAATATTATTAATTTATATCAAATTTGGTTTTTTTTCCTTATAACTTTTAAAATATTACGTTTTATAAAATTATAAATATATGGGTAGGACCTGTTCATTTTTCTCTACGTTTCAGCCTAAGTTTCGTTAAAAACGGAGAATGTTCAATTATGATATATTTTAATATTATTATTATTTAACCGACTCTTGACTAAACTTAACGATTGTTTAGACCCCGACTATTTCAAATAATTGTTTCATCATAGTTATTCGTTTAAACGAACACTTCATATCTTAAATGATCATTTCTAATATTAATTTTTTTTTTCGAACAATCATAATTTATTAACTAAATTATTTTAATTATTAGACGACACATTATTATTCAATTGACCGTTTCTATTATTATATTTTTAAATAATAATATTTTGTTAATAATAAAGAGTATTTTATTTAAAGTATTAAAACGGAATGTTACAGGTGTTCATTGGTTTGATTTAACCGGTTTCATTCTATCCGAAAACGAACCAAAGTCGGGAAGTGGTTCGGTACAGTTTTGATTAATACCAAACAAACCGAATAAACTGATTAAAAACCAAATAAACCGGTTACAAACCGAATTCAACCAAATAAACATGTTAAAAACCGAATAAATCGAATTTTATCTTATATAGTGTTTATAAAATAATAATTTTAAAAATCTTAATTAGGTTTATTCGGTTAACTGAATAAACCGAACAAACCAAATTCAAACTAAAATGGAACCGATAACCGAACTGAAAACCGAAATTCAGAATTCGGATACGATTAGGAACCTAATTTGGAACTCGGATATGGTTGGAAACTGAACCAAAAACTAAATTCAAATTCGTTTTTTTAGTTACAAATATGGTTCGGTTTTCGATTTTTTTGAACACCACTGCTTTAATATTTGTATTCGACAGGAGCCTTTTTTTCCCGTCCAGTTTCGGGCACCTCAATTCTTATGGCAGCCCCTTGTCGAATATGCTATTGAGATTTCAGTTATATTATTGTTTTAACTGAACTATTTTTAATCCTAAATTAAAAAAAAAACATAAAATGCCACTGTTATTGAAGTACATAACATTCCTTGCAATCAAAGTGATGTATCAATATATTTTCTATTTTTTTTTATTTTTTCTATATGGTAAAACATTTTAAAAAAGTTGGAATAATTCTCGAATCAGTTTCCCCAATTCACTCATTTGAGTAGGAAAATAGTAAAACTCAATTCAATTAAGGCTCACGTGTTACATAATAAGATAACAAAAAATATATTCCTATTAAAAACCTTATAATAGTCTAAAATAATAATATTCAACTCAATCATTCTATGTTTTTTTATGTTCAATTTTCTATTAAGACTCTTTACATGTTTACCAAGTTTCTATGACTACTTGCTTGCAAGGGCGCATCTTTGTTGAGACTAGGGGGGCGACCGCCCCCCTGTTTTTCCGTCCGTAGTGTTAATTTTTCGGCCGAAATGCGATTTTTAGTTAAAAATAAAGGTTTCGCCCCCCTCGATTCAAAAAATTAACATGTATTCTGGGTCGCCAAAATTTTCGCCCCCCCTCTCAAATCGACCAAGCTCCGCCACTGCTTGCTTGGATTATAAGAAGAAAATAAAGAGAACTTAACCAAAAATTGCTAAATAAAAAAAACAATAATAGTGATAGGAGATTGATAATAAAGAAACTAAAACAAAAAACGATTTAACTACGCGTTATCAATATACGTTTTTGACGGGCAACTATAACTATGGATAATAATAGTAATTGACAAAGTGCAACAATAACAATGTACAAAAAAAGCAATGCATTAAAACAATCAATATAAAACATGTAATCTAATAAGTCATAATATAAAGATATACCAAATAATACAATAGGTATGAGGTAAGGTGTTGACTATCATCGTTAATCCACCAGTACAATAGATAACAAAGCAACCTAGTTTAATGATGGCTATGATAGAAAGAATGATATAATATGTACATGATAACGAGTTTTAACAACAAAATATTGAATTTTGATGATTTTTTATCGAAATGGGACAAATTGGTCTAATTAGAGATTCTCGAGATGTTCAAGTATGTAAAAAATGTTAACCCATTCGCAAGTGAGCTTGCAAATGGCCTTAGTTAACTTGCAGGTAGCTTATGCATGACTAGGCTCACATATAGATAGATACGATTAACCGCAGATAAGAGCAACACTTGTAGGTGGCTTATGATACTTATGATGAATGAGTATAACACTTATGGGAGATCATAAAAATGTGTATGAGTATATCACTTGTAGTTGACTAATGTCATTTATGAAATTACTTCGTTCACACATGAACTTGTGATATGTTGTTAAGGGACTATATCTACCATCAAGGGTCCAAGTTATATGACTTGCAACATCTAATAACATAATCTAAGTGAGTTACAGATTATCTCATCTTAAATGTTTTCTTTAAAACATTTATAAATACTTTTCGGCTGATATACATGCTACATTAATTGTTGTGATTAAAACCATTTGTGATAAATGATGTATAGTATAATTATGCTTGTGATGTATAACCTAACTTAATAACCCTCTAATTACTTGGTCCTTTCTTATACCATCAATTACTTTTTAATAAATACAAAAACCAAACCTCTTGACATTTGAAATTAAAAATAATCTTATTAAATAAACAAATTTTAATAATTAACAAATTCAGACGTTTGAATTATTATTAAGCTAAGGTTAATAACATTAATATCCAGTTTGTCTAAAACATGTTATTTGTAGAATCTTAAATTTTTTAAACTTTTATTATAAATTGAATTAAGACATTATTTGCAGTTTTATCATATTCATAGCGTGCATATGTTGATTATACACAGGGACGGTTCTTTATTGGGGCCCGGGCGGGGGGGGGGGGGGGCGCCCCTACTGTTTTTTCGTTCAGAATGGTCGATTCAGTAGTATTTTTTCTGAAAATCATTCGAGCCTCTTCGATTTCTTCCTAAAAATCCTTCGGCCCCCCTCCGTTTTCTTCCTAAAAATATGTCGGCCCCCTTCGTTTTTTTCCTAAAAATCCTTCGGCCCCCTCCGAACTTATTTTCAAGCCTCGTCCCTTATTATACAGTGTATATATGTGCTAGAATTTTTATAACTAACCTCATAAAAAGTGCTCAAACTACTTGGAACCAATAGATGATAGAAACATAATAATACAACAGGTTGTTAAAGTGTCTCTTTTCAAAAATAGGTTTATGGGTCAAGTTTTATAGTTGATAAATAATTGAAACTAGGGGTTTACCCCGCGCGTTGCGGCGGTAAACCCGTTTTAAACATAAAAAAACACGATGTCTATCAAATTATAATTCTATCAAAAAGAATATTTCATCATACAACTCTGTCTATATGGGTATCCGATCATAACGATTGTGACAACATAAAAAATATCAAATGCAGACTAAAAACCAGCTGCAACGACTGTTAATCTGTCCTAAAACAATAAATCGAACCGTCGTAAAAGCAAGGATCAATCGCAAAGGCTATAAACCCATAAGCGCACAATGTCAAAATTTTGCTATGCCAATATGAGTAGTCAATCATGACGACGGTTACAACATCACGAATAAGAGGAAAAAATTGGCCGCAATGGCTATTAATCCGTCTTGAAACAATAAATGAAGTTGTCACAAAACAAATATCAACTGTAAGGAATACGAACCCAAGTATAAGATTACAATGTTAAAAATCATATAATTAAAAGAAAAAATGACGTTTGCGGCCGTAAAATCTTCCATCAACATATATGAACATAAAGTAAACAAATATATCATTATTACTAATGTTCTAGTTAGGATCGTTATTTACTTATTTAATTTAAGAAAACGATATTCAAATAGTATCGTGAATATATATTGTGCGCCAGAAGGAAAAAAAACAACCCAAGGCTCGAACTTGGGTCTACTTGGGCAAAAATCTCAAAGGAGTTCACATTTTGCTATTCAATCTAACCATCATATTGTTTTTCTTCCCACTTTTAATATGTTATACAAAACTAAAAATAATAAAAAAGTATTATTACTGTTCACTAATCATGACTTTTGACAAATGTATAGATAGTAATGTTTGCTAAAAAAATAGAAAATTAAAATTATAGGTCCACCTTTTTTAGTACAATGGCACTTTTGTAAATTCACACCTACAGAGAATGACTTCCAATATAATAAAGACTCTCATTCTTCCGTCGGAGATTCTCCGATGCGATCAATGAGAAAATGAGAATTATAAAACTTCCAAATCCACCACAACCATACATACCACCCTTAAAATACTCAATGGTGTCTCAAATCTCACCATCTTATTATTTCCCTCTTTCTTTTTCAACCTTTTGACTGCAAAAATCGGACCTTTGATGACCCTCCAACAATGACAGCAGCCACCGATCTCCGACGACCTCTAATACTTTCAATCGCCGGCAACGGCCTCACACACACCTTTGCCGATGACAACTCTCCGTCCCATCATGTTCTGACGATCAATGATCATGTGGGGTTTTCCCAATCTGGAATTAGAATCAATCAAGATTCAACTAGTGTTCCTGATGATTTATCAAGAATGGAAGAAAACCCTTATGCGATTCTTGGGTCTGATGGATTTGCAGCCCCCGGGTCAAGCACGGTGGATCCGTTTAGAAATCAAACACCCAAGATTCAAGGAGTGTATGAGTGGGTTAAGATGGTGGTTTGTGTGCCTATAGCTTTGGTTAGGCTTGTGCTGTTTGGATTGTGTTTGTTGATTGGGTATGTTGCTACGAAATTTGCTTTATATGGTTGGAAGGATAAGCAGAATCCGATGCCGAGATGGAGATGCAGGGTTATGTATATAACCCGATTGTGTGGGAGGGTGATTTTGTTTTCATTTGGGTATGATCAAATTGAAAGTTTATTTAATTACACAAAATATGTCATCACATGAACTTAATATCATATGAACTTGTCACATGTGTTTTGATTTTTTGATCTTCTTGGACAGTCTAATACATTGAGTTGCATTTGACATTTCATCTTTTCAAGGATGATATTCTTGCATTTCATCTTTTTGAATCTTATATTTGAATCATTTGAAATTTCTCACTACCTTATTGGCGATCTTTAGTTAACACATTCGAATGTGATCGTTGAATGTAACCTATTTTGGATAAACTTGTTACGCCAATGCATATGTCATTAAACAGCACTATTTTTATAATGCTTTGCAGGGTTAAAATGATGAATTCTGTTGTTATCTTATTATAAAATCATAGTATTGATTGTTACCTTTTTATCTTCAAATGATGCAGCTACCATTGGATTAAAAGAAAAGGGAAACCTGCTCCAAGGGAAACTGCTCCTATGCTTGTTTCTAATCATGTATCATACATTGATCCCATTTTCTTTTTCTATGAATTATCTCCAACAATTGTTACATCTGAGTCCCATGACTCCATGCCCATCGTTGGAGTCATAATTAGAGCTATGCAGGTATATTAAAGCTAATTTAAGTTTTACTATATCATGGCTATGTTCCATTGGTTCTGAGTTTTTTTCCTTTTTTCTAATGATCCTATTTCAGGTTATATACGTGAATCGGTTCTCATATCAATCACGGAAGCAGGCTGTAAATGAAATAAAGGTAACAAGCCTTCGTTCCTTATCTTTCTTTTTACATGTTAATTTATATGTTGTACTAATATGCTTCACTATCTTCCATTTTTTGCCTTTAATACTATAAGTTACGATTAAGTAGTAAATTATCACATACTATGGTGCTTATAGCAAGTTATTGTTCTCATCTTTATATATGGGCTTTTGTAACTTATTATTTGTTTATAGAAGTCAAGAAATTTGACATATTTTGGTTTATTTACAGTCAACTGCCTCATTTTGCAGTGATAATAATACCATGATTATCTTGCGTGACCTCTAAGTGTCTTTTTGAACTTCATGAACTTAAAGGAAAAGTAGTTGAATTGGTCCATAATGTTCTTACAATCAAAACACTTGCATTTAATCAGTACATAGGCAATTTGATACCGATGTATATTTTTAAGGATTTAAATACAGAGAAAGGCCTCAGGCAACAGATATCCTCGAGTACTTTTGTTTCCTGAGGGAACCACAACCAATGGAAGGCAGCTTATTTCTTTCCAACTTGGTGCATTTCTTCCTGGTTATCCCATCCAACCGGTGGTCATTCGCTATCCGCATTTACATTTTGATCAATCATGGTAAAATCATTTCTCGTTTGTAACTTTATTATTTGCTTTATTGATTGTTAATATGATCTTTGATTGGTGTGTCACATTGGCGTAGGGGTCATATTGCTTTGGCGACTCTCATGTTTAGAATGTTCATGCAATTCCACAATTTCATGGAGGTATGCTTAAGTTGAAGTTGAAGATAGTTTAGTTTTCAAACATCAATTTTATTTGCCTATAATATTGCTTTGTTTCAAATAAAATAGGTTGAATATCTTCCCGTTATTTCACCTTCGAAACATTTCAAGGAAAGCCCTGCTCGTTTTGCTGAGAGGGTTAGTTTATTTCTTCTCTTTATATTTCTGGTGGTATCAAAAAGTTAATCACCCTTGGAGTTTAAACCTTGGAGTTTAAGGATATAGTTTAATAGTTTGTACTTTGTACCTTCTTTCGAGTGTTAGGTATAGAATTTTCCTAATTACAATCATATTTTCCACCTTATTTAAAGAATATTTGAAATATCTAATCTTATTTTGGTATTAGCGTTTGAACATTCTTGAACATAGGATGGCTCATTGTTATTTACAATTTTTTCTTATAATATTCTTTAAATGATTTGATAATTTTTACTTTATTGTTAAATTTCTTTTTGATCCTTGAATTTAAACCAAAATGGTGATTCGAAAAGTGTAATCCATTAGATGAAAATTTAAATGACTTAAAAGACTATAATTTGGCATGGTACATTATCAATATTTGATCTCATTAATTCACAACTTGTGAAAAAGCACATGACTTATGTTTTCCTCTTTAAATATGTGCTTATATGATAATCTTTGTGCATTTTATATTTTTAGTTTCATCATTATAAGAATTGAGTGCATCTTTATCTAATACTTGTGCTGGTGCAGACTGGGAGAGCCATGGCTTCTGCTTTAAATGTTGTACAAACATACCATTCTTTTGCAGATTATGCACTTCTTTCAAAGGCTGTTGAAGCTGGGCATGTATATTTCTAATTTTACACATTGGTGTGCATAACCTTTAATTTTTTCAAAGTTTTAAAAAATAAATAAACGATGATGGACCCAATACTGAAATTTAAATTATGCCTTAAGAACTGGTAAAATTCAAGATACAACTTTATTCTACATTTTATGGTTCTTTTGAGTGTAATAAATTCTTTGAGTTAAAAATTAAAGAGAGTGCTTAAGCTGTGCCAAGGAAAATGCATCGTTTGAACTATTTATCAAATGTTAAACTAATGTTCGATAGTGAAATTAATAGCATTTTTTAAGTTTGAAATAATGGCATCAATCTTGTTTTTAATAATGATTATGGGGAAATAAATTACTCTGCATTATAACTTGAACACTTGTCAAAAAGGAAATGTACTAATTTTGAGATTTCATTAAATTTCAACATTTGCATTTTGAGTAACTTGAGAACCGTTATTTAAGGGTACCTGTCATTATCATCAAATGCAAATCATACTTTGTTATTTTATAGGAAAATTTATCACCCTTCATGGTTGAAATGGCGCAAGTTCAAAAGGTGAGCTTTTTCTCTTAAAAATGGAACCAATTTGTATGCATGAAAATTGCTACGTATAACCATGGACATAGTTTGGTAAAGATTTTTTTCGATCAGTCAGTTGTTTGATATACTCTTTATTCCTCACTTAACATTTTAAGGATTAAATGAGAGACGATCAGTAATTTGTAATGATGAAGTGAATGGGTAATTTCAGCCTGAAATATCTGCCTTCCATCTGAAGTAAATTGTTGCAGATTTTATACAAAAGTAGTTTAATTCGTATTGTTTTTCTAGTGTTTATAATTTTTGTTTCATATTTAATTGAGATGAATTTTGTTTTCTTGGTGTTCCCAGTTATATCATTTGAGCTCTTCAGAAGCTGTTGACTTCTTGGAAAGATTTCTTGCTATGAATCCGGACAGCAGGTATACTGCTATAAAATCATTGTTATCAAGTTATTAAATATTTACATTTTTAACCAGAAAATTTGCGGCAGATGCTTTAAATAAAACCACTGTTGTATAATCTACTTGCGTTTGTTTGCAGTGGATGTGTTCAATATCAAGATTTCATCAGGGTTTTAAGATTAAAACATTCTCGCCTTTCTGAAAATGTCAGTATGCAAACTACTTGAAGTTTATTTACAATTTACTCTATAAGTTGTTGTCCTTTGACTTATAAATGTTGTATATAATAAACTTATTGCTGTAAATTACTAATTTTTATCAATTCTTTTCATATTTATTACAGTATAATAGCATTTGATGAATTTATAAATTCTGTTATCAATACACATAACAAAACAAAGCTCACCTGGTATTATTCACCCATAATAAAGCTATTGGTTGTGTTTTGGAAGGGTGGGTGAGATGAGACTGCTACCAGTGGGACCTGGTTTTCTTTTTCTTTTTCTTTTTTTAAAGTAAATATGCAACTTTAAAAATATATCTTGAAAGTGATTTCTAAACATTTGAAGTTAAAGCAGGATAATAATAGAAAACAAGTGGAAATGTTATAACTTAAATTAACATTGTCCTTTTGCCGCCATCGATGACTTCAGGTTTTCCTCTTTGTGACAGATTTTTGGATTTGTTGATGCTAACAAGAATGGAGTTATAACCTTCAAAGAGGTAACCACATGTGCATAAATTTGATTTTATCGTACGTTATTTCTATGGGTCCCATTCAATTATGATGTCTAAATTCTGTTAGTGTTGTAGCAATGGTCTGGTTGAGGTTTCATCTCTGTTTCTTAAGAATGGTCTCTATTTTTATGTGGTTCTTAGGAGAATTGGGTACCATCTTTACTGTTAGTATGTTTTTTGTGGCTTCAATCTTTGCAGTGGGTCTCATTTTTGTGTTATCAAGAGGCTTAGACTACCCACATCAGTGATCCAATCCAACCTAACCTTTTATTAAGAAAATAATTTATCTCTCTTCCTCCTACACAACCCAGCCTAACTTTATTTTCCACACACATTAACAACCCAACCCAACTCAATTTTTATTAATATATTTATTATATAAATATGACTTATCAGTGTTTTTAAAATTTAAAAAAATTAATTTATCCCAAAAAAATACTTATTATTATCATTGTGTAGAGTTATCGCTTTTTCGAAATGGTTATAAACTGACAAGTCTTTTAAAAAAATCTTTTTTATGAAAAAAATCCGTTTTTGATAAAATTTATGCCGGGATGTTCACAAAAAAATAAATAAACAAGATTATGTGATTAAATTATTAAAAAGAGTTAAATTATATAAGTTATTAAATAAAAATTAAATTGGATTTAAAATTAATTGAAAAATTTAGGTTGTGACTTGGGTTGGGGAGTTGGAAATTTTATTTTTTACAAATATGGCAACCAACCCATGGTTTGGGTCACCAATGCACATGGTCTTACAAACTTGTGTCGTTTGGATTATGCAGTTCTTGGTCGGGTCTATCCACATTCTGAAGCTGCCATTATTTCAACGAGCATGCGACGTGACTTTTATTGAAAGTGATGAAAACAAAGATCATTACGTTTCATTGTCTGAAGTAATATTGATCCATTTTCTGATTTTTTGGTTGGTTTCTTGAAGCCACAAACCACCTAAAACATACTCTTAACTTGTTTTCTTATGCACAATCAACAGTTTGGAGGTTCCATCAGCCCCATGATCCCCGACTTGGCCACAAGCGAGGTCTGCAATTCACTTTTATTGATTAATAACTGTATAAAAATGATTCTTTTTGTTTTAAAGTTTATAAATTTGTATACAGATACAAGCACTCTTTGAATTGTTTGACAATGATGGTGATGGTAAGATCAGCAAGGATGATTTCAATACTTGCTTAAGAAGAAATCCATTGCTCATAGCACATTTCAATCATCATTTCATGCATAAGGTTTTGGATGCAGAAACAAGTAAAGAGGAAATGGTTTAATGATAAAACATTATTTAATTTACATATTGTTTATTTTGGTTGTTACATATAGAAGCAAGAATTTATAGTGTCCCTCCATTGAATTTGTTTATTTACATTGTAAACAATATTTAGTATGTAAGTTTTGTATAAATTAGGGATTGATGAAAAGTTAACCATTACAAGAAGATATAAAGTAAAATTGTGAGAATATTCCCAAATTTGAGAATACCTCACTTAACCTTTGGTATACATTTAAGAGAGACATTTTTCTGGTAAAAGATACAAATGGACACTTATATGAATGCATATATTACCAGCAAGTTCACCTCACTAGTCACTCATGGCTTAAATTTTTGTTGTAATTAATGAATAAACTCTACTTGACACTCCAGCATAATACTTCTGTATGTATAAGAAATCTTAGACTATATTGATATGATCCGTGTTAAATAAAAAGATAAACTGTTATTAATATAAATTTAGAAATTATAATATGATTTTTTTGAAATAGTTATTAATTAGAATACCTATTTCTTGGAAACCTGTGTGAGTTAGTTTATTTACTAGATAAGTTGGTCAAAAATGGGGTCTTACTTGGGATTAAGTTGATGATTTGAAGTGAAGATTGACCCAAGCTCTTATCTTGAAATTACCTGATGGAAACAAATACTTGGTAGTGAACTCAAATGCCTCATTCCAACGGTTATTTTGTGGGCTTATGCAAAAAAAAAAAGAAAAGAAAGAAAGAAATGAAAAGAAACTGATAACAAATGCATCATGACAACTAAACACAGATGAGGTCAACTACTTTTTTCTTTTGAACAGCTTGGTGCAACGACACCCAAGACGGGATTTCAACTGTCCCCTTGGATTTAACGCTCTGGGGCGTATGCACTGATCATAGGAGCCTAAAATAATTACTTAAACAAGAAGACTTTAACATGAGATAATGACAATCTTTAACTGCTGAAGTATTATGCTGATAAGATTTTATATCACTTTAAAAAGGCCAACATTGTGTCTGATGCTTGAGTCACAACTCACAAGACATAGCATCCTTTTATAGGATAAAATCGGAGAGATTGATAATGACGCTAGACTTTTGGAACAAGCTCAAGGAAGCACAACGAGAATAATTTAAAGAAGAAACACGCTATTCAAAAGAATCTTAATTTGGATAGAGAAATAATTTAGAAAAGAATAAATCAGGAGTAAAGACAAGGGTTCTTTGAACATGAGTGTCGTGAAACGACGACATCAAATCAAGATTCTTAGATGAAACTGTAACGACCCGATTTAACTAATTATTAAAATAATCGATATGTGATTAAATTTTAAGTTAAATGGTGTTGTTATGTGTTGTTTAGTAAGTTAAAAAAAATGTTCATTTGTAAACATTAGAAAATGTTAAATAGGAAGTGGAGGGGGCTAAAACTGTCATTTATTGAAAGATAAATTAAAAAGGGGTTTTAAAGGGGAATGGGGGTCAAACTTGGTCAAAATCAGATTTCTTGAGTTGGGTGGAGAGGTGGTCGACGACCCAAAGAAGAGAAAACAAGGAATTCGGGTTTTGGACCAAAATTCACCCACCAAACCCGTTCTGATCTTGAATGCAAGCTTGAATACGTATTCCTCATCTAATTTCACAACTCTAGGTATGTGGTTTCATACTTGTGGCTGAATTTTCGTGGGTCTCCATGGGTGGGTTAGGTTAGTAGTGATAAAATCAAAATTTTGGGTGTTTGATGTAGTTAACACATGTGATTGTGTTTGTGGAGATGAAAATCAACTAACCTAACTATTTTGCATGTAATTGGTTTGAAAAACTAAGAGTTTGAGTTTGGGGAATTATGGGTTTGGGTGAAATTGCTGGGTTGAATGAACTAGAGTTTGGAATTGATGAATGGTTGCATTTGATAAGTGGGTGCAGTGATTTGGATGAAAAATTATAATTAAGGAGTTGAGATTTCATATGTTTGAAATGAAATGAATGAAAATGTTGGCTTTTTAAAATGTTGATGTTGTGGTGTCATAAAATTCTGCACATAAGGTGTTTGAGGAAATGCCTCAAACAACCTAAATGCAAGAATGAATTTGTGATAATTGGTGAACTTGAGGGAAATGGTTCATAAACTCAAATAGATGTTTTGTTAGTGGTGTTCAACCTAATTTCATATGTTGAGAGCAATTGGATAGTAAATTAATGAATTAGGAGAGTTTGACTATAGTATAGTCAAATATGATGATAATGGGTCAAAGGGTTGGAAGTTTGTTTCTTGTGTATTGTTCTTAGATTGAATGTGTATGTGTGATAATATGATCTAGGAGGTGGAAGTACCAACCAAAGACCCGGTAAAGAGAAAGTAGAGCCAAGTGAAACTAAGGATCAAGGTGAGTAAACCTATCCATGAATAAGCAACCATAAGACTTATTCATGTTTGTCAATGTTTGAAATATTGGATTGCATAATGTGGTGTCTTGTAGTAGTTGTTGTTTGTTATGTAGTGTATGCATAATATATGTTGGTGTCAATATATGATAGAGGATAATTGACACATAACTTGGGAGATGATCCACACTTGTGTGGAATTGGATGTAAGACCACAAAATTTGTGGCATTCATGGGGATGATCCACATTCGTGTGGAAGAATATATAAGTCCATATTCATATGGCAAAAAGGGGGATGATCCACATGCGTGTGGAAGTTAATGTAGAACCACTATTGAGTGGTATTGGGGAGGATCCACATTCATGTGGAAGGTAATGGTTTGGTGGAAATTAAATGGGAAATTTTGACCCGTTAAGAAATAATTGGAAAGCAATTATGATTAAGTATGATGATAATGATGAGATTATGATATTAGAAATGATTATAAATGTGATATATGGGGTTTAGAATGTATTTTAACACCTCGGAATGTGGAGAAATAGTTTTGGGTGCTTAAAACACGAAAAAAAGTGGAAGTATGCTGTAGGGGGCGTACAGTACGCTGCAGGTGGCATATTGTACGCCGGCCACAGTATGGTACGCCCAAACCATTCTGTTGTACGCTGGTGCTCTGGCGTACTGTACGCCGGGGCTGTAGTACCATATGCCGGACAGTGTAATTTTCCGGATTTCGATTTCTTTTATAGAATTGATTCCGGAAATCGTTGGGGGTTGACTCACTTAGTCCTTTTGGACTAACACTTGATTGTTTGTGGTTGTTTCAGGTCAAAATTAGGTTCGGCTACGCTTTGGAGTGATCAGACGGTTAAAGGGATTGAACCATGTTTTTGTAAAAATAAAGCAAATGGGTTGTAATTTTGATAACTACTATTTTAACGCATAGTAGAGTTTTGTAAGTACTATAAACAAGACTAGTTTGTCATGTTAGTGCGTTAAATGATTTTGGTTGAATTGTAATGGTTTTAAAACCGATGAATCTGAGACCTAAATTTTGTAAATTCCGCAATTACGTTAAATGTTATGTTTTGAGAATTGGGGTGTCACAGAAACACATAAGTCATCATACTCTATATATCCACCTAAGTTGTAACGACCGGTTTTCAATTATCGATCACGTTTGAAATAATCATTAATAAAATGATTGTGATTGTTACAAATAGAAAATATGCGAGAAATGATAAACGTAGGCAAAAACGGTGCGCGAAACGGAGTTACGGATTGTCCGGAATCGCGAAGTAAAGAAATTATGTTTTGGAATGCTTCGCGGTACGCGAAGACGTTTTTGAGTTCCTCTTCGCGATACGCGAAGGACCAAAAGAATTGAGAGCTCCGGATTTCTTCGCGGTACGCGAAGAGATCTTTAGCCCTCCTTCGCGGTACGCGACGGATGAGGCGGTTCAGCAGATTCTTGATTTTTATCAGATTTTCATGAAGAAAATTTATTTTCTTCTTCTCGAACCTGTGCACCATAAACACACACATAAACGAAAAATTAGCATTTGATCTTCATTTTGAAGCTATCGGATCATCCAGATCGAATCAGGAATCGTTTCTGCAAGTTCTGATCGTCGTATTTCAACCAGAAATCCGTCGAAAGGGTAACGATTCGTATTATCCTATTTATTTTGATAATATACAGATTAAATTGAGTTGTGAGCATTATATGATGATTTGGGATGATTAGAAATGAAGAACTAGATGTTTTAACGGTGAAATCTTGATTTTGATCCGTTATGATGGCCGATTGGTGTGAAATTCATATTATTGAATATGATAATCAGTGGGGTGATTTAATCATGGTTATAATGATTTTAGATCATTCTTTGGAATGATAGATCCAGTTAAGTGTTGATTAAATGTTGAAATTTGAACGTTAATGATTTTAGCATGATATGCTAATTATAGGTGATAACTTGACTTCTAAATGCCACATACTAATAAATAAGATTCAAATGAGTTTGAATCAATATGTATGGGTGTTAGGTGAATTGAAACTGGTTGTATACGTGTGAGTTACAACCGGATGTTGATAAAGGAAGTCAAGCAACGTATTTTAAAATATGAAGTTGTGATAAGTTAAATATGAATAAGAACATGTGTAGATTAGTTTCTACACATGAGTTGTTTGATAAAAAGCCTCAATGAGCTTTTGATTGAATATGAAAAGTAAAACAGGTCAAATGAATTATATTATATAAATAACACAAGTTGTGTGTTCATGTTGTTAAATCCTGTTATATGTGAATATATAATAGGAAGAGGAAGTGAATCTAGTTCTAGAAGGCCTGGGAAAGAGTTGGAGATTGTTGATAACTCTCCAAAGCGAGGTAAGTTACCTATTTGATTGAACTTGTAGTTAAAGGACTGGGTGAGTCCATACTATAAGTAGTTATGCATTTAGCATATATATATGAATTGTTGAGTTGATTGGAATGATATAAATGAATGTGGTTATTGTTGTTGCATGATTCACAAGGTGTGTGAACATGTGGTGATCTACTAATGTGTAGATGTTAGATTGGAAATGTGTATGCTGATTCACAAGGTGTGTGAACATAAGACATGTAATTCCAATGTAATAGATTCACAAGGTGTGTGAACAAATGGTGGATTGGAAGTGTGCATGCTGATTCACAAGGTGTGTGAACATAAGACATGTAATTCCAATGTAATAGATTCACAAGGTGTGTGAACAAATGGTGGATTGGAAGTGTGCATGCTGATTCACAAGGTGTGTGAACATAAGACATGTAATTCCAATGTAATAGATTCACAAGGTGTGTGAACAAATGGTGGATTGGAAGTGTGCATGCTGATTCACAAGGTGTGTGAACATAAGACATGTAATTCCAATGTAATAGATTCACAAGGTGTGTGAACAAATGGTGGATTGGAAATGTGCATGCTGATTCATAAGGTGTGTGAACATAAGACTTGCAATTCCAATGTAATTGATTCACAAGGTGTGTGAACGATAAATGACTTATAAGGGGATAGACATTTGAAATTCAAATGTCAAACCACGAGTTGTGATTTTTGTGAAATATAATGCACAATCGGAGTTTTGTGGGGTTATATATGTGCTATATTAAATTATAATGATTGTGCATGAATGGGAAATATAATGAGGTTTTGGTTGAAAACGAACCGTTAGTAAATCGTTTTGTATGTGGTTGACTGTTGTTGTCAAATTTTATTTGGAACCTCATTAGTGTATCCATATGATATTATGGAATACACTGGGTGAAATAGTGAGGTAATCTTACTTAGTTCTAACGAACTAATGGTGAATTTAAATGTGGTGTTTACAGGTACTAAGGAGTCGGGTGAGCGGTGATGGTGATCGGGAATCGAACGTGAAGGCTCACATGATGGTTTTTAGTTATAATAACCAAACAGTTGTGTAATTTTTGTGTATCAAATGTTTTGAGGAGTATGTAAACATATGTAAATCTGTTTTTAACAGGTGTTAGTAAATAGTATGTTTACAGGTGTGTAAAACACAAAAAGTTTTTACTGGGACCTAAACATAATTTATTAATTATTGATGTTAAATGTCCAGTGGGGACATGTAAGTGACAGTGGGTGTCACAGGTTGGTATCAGAGCCAACGGTTTGAGCGATTTAAGTGCGTCATGAACACTTGAACTCAAGCCATTGAGCTCTGGGTAGATGGGAAGAGCCGTTCGATTCAAAATCCGATCACAAGCCGAACTCACCAGGTATGATGTATCTGTAAATTGTTAAATGATATGGAATTTGTTTTGTTATAAACCAATATTCCTAACTTGTGTGAAACAGTGAACGCAAGGACACGGGTATATGGTGCATATCTTGCTATGCCTGGCCAGCTTAGTAACATATACATGATATGAACGTACCCTTAAGAACATTATTTCACACCAGTATATGGAAGTATTGGTAGGGTGTTAAAAGTGAATATATGTGATCAGTTAGAATCACAATTGTGTCA
This sequence comes from Mikania micrantha, assembly GCA_009363875.1. NCBI lineage: Eukaryota > Viridiplantae > Streptophyta > Magnoliopsida > Asterales > Asteraceae > Mikania > Mikania micrantha. The sequence goes on from CM018696.1 coordinate 91,028,600, forward strand.
TCATTAGTTGAATAATTGAGTAATTCACAAGAGTGTGAATATTCAATAAAAACACATATACATGTAATGTATAAGTCCGTTAAGGACGAGTGTGTGGTTTGGAGTATGTGGTTTGCATATATGTGGAGTATAAATATGTAAACTAATGATATGTTATATTATTTCAGTCATAAAATGGCTGATGAACATAACCCCGAGGGGTTTGGGCATGAGGAAGAACATCTCACCGAACTGCAAGTGATGGTGAGGGAGGAGGTAGCTAAGGCATTTGAAGCTACCTTACCAACTCGTTTAGAAGGATTACAAGCTTCGTTGAAAGATTTTATACATGAAGAGTTTGCAACTCTTAAAGATGAAATGGGTGGTGAAAAACCTTCTAAAAAGGTTACTTATAAAGAGTTTGTGGCTTGTAAGCCAACTGAATTCAAAGGTGAGGTGGATCCACTGTTGAGCCAAAGGTGGATAGCTGATATGGAAAGCACGTTTGAAACGTGTCATTGTGATCCGTCTGACGAGGTAATGTTTGCCGGAAACCAATTGAAAGAGCGAGCAAAAGATTGGTGGGAACTTCTTCGAAAGGAGAAGGGTCGAGATGGTATAAAGGATTTGACTTGGGGTGCATTTAAGGAGTTGTTCCTTAAACGATTCTGTCCTCAGGTTGCTATTGATAGAATTACTGAGGAATTTTTACATATGAGACACAAAGAGGAGGATATAGACACTATTACTGCAGTGTTCTTTGATAAAGCTAAATTTTGTCCTGATCTTCTTAGGACTGAACGAATGTGGATTAACAGGTACCATAGCATGTTGAATGCTAAGTACCGGGAGTTCCTTATACCCTCAAAGTTTGAAACTTTGTCGGAGTTGATTGATTGCGCTCGTGAGCGTGAATTGGAGTTAAAAAGGCAAGAGGATCGTGGAGAAAAACGAAAGGTGGAAAGGGATGTGGGACCCTCTAAAAAGGGGAAATTTGTTAGCCCACTTAAAAAGTTTAGTTCTTTGAGAGAAGCTAAACATTGTTTAAAATGTGGAAAGAAACATCTTGGGGAATGTTATTTTAAATCAGTTGTGTGTTATAAATGTGGCAAGTTGGGGCATCTTGCCTCTCAATGTGCCAGTGCACTTAATTTGTGCTACAACTGTTATAAACCGGGACACCGACGAAGTGAGTGTCCGGAGTTGAGGGGAGTAGGTCAAGGAGGTACTAGTGGTGGGTCTTTTAAGGCCCAAGGTAGTGGTAAGAAGGTTGAAATACCCCCACCAAAGGGTAGAGCCTTCAAAATTACAGCGGAAGAGGCTAAAGTCACTTCAGACGTGGTGACAGGTACTTTTCATATTAATTCCTTGCCTGCTTATATATTATTTGATTCTGGAGCTAGTCGCTCTTTTATATCTGTGAAATTTGTGAATCATGATTCGTTTGTACTAGCTAAGCTACCTTATCCATTAAAGGTAGAAATAGCTGATTCTAAGAGTTTCTTAGTATTTGACATCTATCATAAATGTAAACTCACTATTGATGGTGAGGATTATGAGGTTGATTTGATTCCAATGATCTTAGGAGAATTTGATGTCGTGATTGGGATGGATTGGTTGTCCAAATATGGAGCTAACATTGTATGTAACCGCAAGGTTATTCAATTAATATCTCCGGGTGGTTATGAAATATGTATTCAGGGAGAGAAACGAGGTGGAACCATATTGTGTTCCTTAGCTAAAGCTATGAATTACATGAACCATGGGGGTCAGTCATTCTTAGCTTATGTTCTTGATGTAGAAAAGGAGATAAAGGAACTTAATGATGTTCCAGTAGTCAGGAATTTTCCTGATGTATTTCCAGACGAATTACCAGGAATTCCTTGTGATAGAGATGTTGATTTTAAGATTGATCTTATTCCTGGGGCTAAGCCCATAGCTAAAGCTCCATATCGGTTGGCACCATCTGAAATGAAAGAATTAATGACACAGTTGCAAGATCTTTTAGATAAAGGCTTTATCCGTCCGAGTATCTCCCCGTGGGGTGCACCAATTCTTTTTGTTAAAAAGAAAGACGGAAGCCTTAGAATGTGTATTGATTATAGGGAGTTGAATAAAGTGACTGTGAAAAATCGATATCCTCTACCTCGAATTGATGACCTTTTTGATCAGTTGCAAGGAGCGTCGTGGTTTTCTAAAATCGATCTTCGCTCGGGTTATCATCAACTCAAGGTTAAAGAGGAAGATATTCCCAAGACTGCTTTCCGTACTCGTTACGGACATTATGAATTTCTGGTGATGTCGTTTGGGTTGACGAATGCACCGGCGGCGTTCATGGATTTGATGAACCGGGTGTGTCGCCCAATGTTGGATCGATCTGTCATTGTCTTTATCGATGACATTCTTATTTATTCTAAAAATGAGGGTGATCACGCTTGTCATTTGCGTGAAGTCCTTGAAACTTTACGGAAAGAGAAACTATATGCCAAATTTTCTAAATGCGCATTTTGGTTGCGTGAAGTCCAGTTTTTGGGACATGTGGTGGGTGCTGATGGCATACTTGTTGATCCTTCGAAAGTTCAAGCGGTGATGAAATGGAGTCCTCCTAAAACTCCAACTGAAATTAGAAGTTTTCTTGGTCTAGCCGGTTACTATCGGCGGTTTATACAGGATTTTGCAAGAATTGCATCTCCTTTGACTAAACTAACAAGAAAAGATGTGAAATTTGTTTGGGGTGATGACCAAGAAAAAGCTTTTAATGAACTTAAGTTCAAGTTAACTCAGGCACCGGTATTAACTCTACCGGATGGACCTGATGATTTTGTGGTATACTCTGATGCATCTTATCTTGGGCTTGGTTGTGTCCTTATGCAAAGAGGTAAGGTGATTGCCTATGCGTCGAGACAACTGAAAGTTCATGAAGTAAACTATCCTACTCATGATCTAGAATTGGCAGCGGTAGTGTTTGCCTTAAAAATTTGGAGGCATTACTTGTATGGTGTGAAATGTACAATTTACACTGATCACAAGAGCCTGAAATATTTCTTCACACAGAAGGAATTAAATATGAGGCAAAGACGTTGGATAGAACTACTCAAGGATTATGATTGTGAAATCCTTTATCATCCGGGAAAAGCCAATGTGGTGGCGGATGCCTTGAGTAGGAAAGAAGAACATGAACCCATTAGGGTTACAGCAATGAAGATTGTGATTTCTTCTGATTTGGTGGATCAAATTAAAGAAGCTCAAGTTGAAGCTTTAAAAGAAGAAAACTGGAAACGAGATCGAATAAAGGGGCAAGCTTATAATCTGGATGAAGATAGTCGTGGGTTAAAGACAAGATGGGGTAGGGTGTGGATACCTCCCACTTGTTCTTTGAAAACTGATCTGATGGAGGAAGCTCATAAATCAAAATACTCAATTCATCCGGGAGCCACTAAAATGTATCGAGATCTTCGGGTAAATTACTGGTGGTCAGGTATGAAACGAGATATTGTTAAATATGTTGAAAAATGTTTAACTTGTTTGCAAGTAAAAGCTGAGCATCAAAAGCCTTATGGCAAATTACAGCCTTTGGAGATTCCTATGTGGAAATGGGAACACATCACAATGGATCTAATTACTAAACTCCCGAAAACCCGAAAGGGATATGATACGATTTGGGTCATTGTGGATCGGTTGACTAAAAGCGCTCATTTTATTCCTATTCGTGAATCGTATTCTTCTGAGAAAATGGCTGAAGTGTATGTGAAAGAAATAGTGTCGCGTCACGGGATACCAGTGACGATTGTGTCCGATCGAGACATACGATTCACTTCTCATTTCTGGAAGAATTTTCAAGAGGAATTGGGTACTAAACTGTTATTGAGCACGGCGTATCATCCTCAGACTGATGGTCAGAGTGAACGGACCATTCAAACACTAGAGGATATGTTACGAGCGTGTATAATTGATTTCGGAGGTAGTTGGGATGACTATCTACCTCTGGCGGAATTTTCGTATAACAACAGTTATCATTCTGGATTGGGGATGCCTCCATACGAAATGTTATATGGGAGACGATGTCGTACTCCCGTTTGCTGGGGAGAGGTTGGACCGCGAGAGCTTGAAAATAAAGAAATACTGAAAGTTACAAATCAACGAATTGATCAAATTCGAGCTCACCTGAAAGCGGCACAATACCGTCAAAAGTCGTATGCAGATAAACGAAGACGACCGATTGAATTTCAAGTGGGAGACTTTGTATTGTTAAAAGTTTCCCCTTGGAAGGGTGTAATTCGTTTTCGTAAACGAGGGAAGTTAAGCCCGCGTTTTATTGGGCCATTTAGAATTATAGCTCGGATAGGTAATGTTGCTTATCGCCTTGAGCTACCAGAGGAATTAAGTGGTATACATGATACTTTTCACGTATCATATCTGAGAAAATGTTTGGCGGAAGAATCGGCTTATGTTCCACTTGAAGATTTGGAAATTGATGATAAATTAAATTATATTGAAAAGCCAGTCGCGATTTTAGATCGAAAAGTCAAACAACTCAGAAACAAGTCCTTAAACCAAGTGAAGATTCAATGGAGAAACAGGAGGGGATCTGACGCAACATGGGAGTCAGAAGACGAGATGAGGAAATTTTATCCTTTTCTTTTTGATATATAAGCGGTTTCGAGGACGAAACCTTTGTAAGGAGGGGAGATTTGTAACGACCGGTTTTCAATTATCGATCACGTTTGAAATAATCATTAATAAAATGATTGTGATTGTTACAAATAGAAAATATGCGAGAAATGATAAACGTAGGCAAAAACGGTGCGCGAAACGGAGTTACGGATTGTCCGGAATCGCGAAGTAAAGAAATTATGTTTTGGAATGCTTCGCGGTACGCGAAGACGTTTTTGAGTTCCTCTTCGCGATACGCGAAGGACCAAAAGAATTGAGAGCTCCGGATTTCTTCGCGGTACGCGAAGAGATCTTTAGCCCTCCTTCGCGGTACGCGACGGATGAGGCGGTTCAGCAGATTCTTGATTTTTATCAGATTTTCATGAAGAAAATTTATTTTCTTCTTCTCGAACCTGTGCACCATAAACACACACATAAACGAAAAATTAGCATTTGATCTTCATTTTGAAGCTATCGGATCATCCAGATCGAATCAGGAATCGTTTCTGCAAGTTCTGATCGTCGTATTTCAACCAGAAATCCGTCGAAAGGGTAACGATTCGTATTATCCTATTTATTTTGATAATATACAGATTAAATTGAGTTGTGAGCATTATATGATGATTTGGGATGATTAGAAATGAAGAACTAGATGTTTTAACGGTGAAATCTTGATTTTGATCCGTTATGATGGCCGATTGGTGTGAAATTCATATTATTGAATATGATAATCAGTGGGGTGATTTAATCATGGTTATAATGATTTTAGATCATTCTTTGGAATGATAGATCCAGTTAAGTGTTGATTAAATGTTGAAATTTGAACGTTAATGATTTTAGCATGATATGCTAATTATAGGTGATAACTTGACTTCTAAATGCCACATACTAATAAATAAGATTCAAATGAGTTTGAATCAATATGTATGGGTGTTAGGTGAATTGAAACTGGTTGTATACGTGTGAGTTACAACCGGATGTTGATAAAGGAAGTCAAGCAACGGATTTTAAAATATGAAGTTGTGATAAGTTAAATATGAATAAGAACATGTGTAGATTAGTTTCTACACATGAGTTGTTTGATAAAAAGCCTCAATGAGCTTTTGATTGAATATGAAAAGTAAAACAGGTCAAATGAATTATATTATATAAATAACACAAGTTGTGTGTTCATGTTGTTAAATCCTGTTATATGTGAATATATAATAGGAAGAGGAAGTGAATCTAGTTCTAGAAGGCCTGGGAAAGAGTTGGAGATTGTTGATAACTCTCCAAAGCGAGGTAAGTTACCTATTTGATTGAACTTGTAGTTAAAGGACTGGGTGAGTCCATACTATAAGTAGTTATGCATTTAGCATATATATATGAATTGTTGAGTTGATTGGAATGATATAAATGAATGTGGTTATTGTTGTTGCATGATTCACAAGGTGTGTGAACATGTGGTGATCTACTAATGTGTAGATGTTAGATTGGAAATGTGTATGCTGATTCACAAGGTGTGTGAACATAAGACATGTAATTCCAATGTAATAGATTCACAAGGTGTGTGAACAAATGGTGGATTGGAAGTGTGCATGCTGATTCACAAGGTGTGTGAACATAAGACATGTAATTCCAATGTAATAGATTCACAAGGTGTGTGAACAAATGGTGGATTGGAAGTGTGCATGCTGATTCACAAGGTGTGTGAACATAAGACATGTAATTCCAATGTAATAGATTCACAAGGTGTGTGAACAAATGGTGGATTGGAAGTGTGCATGCTGATTCACAAGGTGTGTGAACATAAGACATGTAATTCCAATGTAATAGATTCACAAGGTGTGTGAACAAATGGTGGATTGGAAATGTGCATGCTGATTCATAAGGTGTGTGAACATAAGACTTGCAATTCCAATGTAATTGATTCACAAGGTGTGTGAACGATAAATGACTTATAAGGGGATAGACATTTGAAATTCAAATGTCAAACCACGAGTTGTGATTTTTGTGAAATATAATGCACAATCGGAGTTTTGTGGGGTTATATATGTGCTATATTAAATTATAATGATTGTGCATGAATGGGAAATATAATGAGGTTTTGGTTGAAAACGAACCGTTAGTAAATCGTTTTGTATGTGGTTGACTGTTGTTGTCAAATTTTATTTGGAACCTCATTAGTGTATCCATATGATATTATGGAATACACTGGGTGAAATAGTGAGGTAATCTTACTTAGTTCTAACGAACTAATGGTGAATTTAAATGTGGTGTTTACAGGTACTAAGGAGTCGGGTGAGCGGTGATGGTGATCGGGAATCGAACGTGAAGGCTCACATGATGGTTTTTAGTTATAATAACCAAACAGTTGTGTAATTTTTGTGTATCAAATGTTTTGAGGAGTATGTAAACATATGTAAATCTGTTTTTAACAGGTGTTAGTAAATAGTATGTTTACAGGTGTGTAAAACACAAAAAGTTTTTACTGGGACCTAAACATAATTTATTAATTATTGATGTTAAATGTCCAGTGGGGACATGTAAGTGACAGTGGGTGTCACATAAGTGTCACAAAAATGTATCAATATCTACAAAGAGACTGTTGGGTCAAAGTGCATGAAGTTTAACATGTTGCATTATATGAACCGGTGTCTCACTTGAGCTAAAATAAAACAGTGCACAAAAAACCTTTTAGTTACGTGTAGCCTTTAGGAGTATCAGAGTGAAAACGAAAACACATCACTATAGAGTTCATTACTATTACCGCGTACAACTAATTAAACATCATGATGATTTTATAAACCTTATCTAAGAATGCGTGGTAGACTCGAAAATTTACATATAACCTTCAATCGTTTTATAACTAAAAACACTTGGTAGTTTATAAAACCCAACTAAAAACAATTGTTAATTTATAAACCTTAACTAAGAGTCATACTAATTTTAAAATATACTTGTAGCTTCAGATCGTTTCATAACTAAACACACTTGGTGGTTTTATAGACTTTATTACTATATTTTTGAAGACCAAATACTTTTTTTTTTCATTCACATTATATCCAGGCTGTCATGTCTTCATCAACTCCTTTAAAACATATTTATTAATTAAAATGAAATAAATAAAAAAAATAGATGTAAAAACCGGGAAAAAGGCAGCATAAAAGAAATTAGGCATGTTATAAAGTGACTTTAAACAAGTGAATTATTGCATATCATTATTGACTTATATGTTAGCATAATATTCTCAGAAACGTCTATTATGTTAATGTTATATGCATTTTTATTTTTCAAAAACAGCATCTTGAACATTATGTTTCACGTTAAGATGATAATCTTATATTATTTATTGTTACGTTTTACATTTTAGCTTATCGTGTAATATTTATCCACTATTGTGTTTTTTGTTTAAGCTTATTTTCTGTTTTTTATCATTGTTTTTTATATATTAAATAAATTTATTCTTATTAATTTTTTATGTTTTATATAATTAAAAATATATACTATTGTTCTATTTCATCGTTTTATTTTTCAGAGCATGTGTATTCATCCTTACATATGTTTTATGAATTAAATCATTTAGTGTTATTTGTCATTTTTTTATGCATAAGATAATTTTTTTTATTATTTTATCATTGTGTTTTACATGTTAAAAATATACAATTATGTTTTTCTATCGTTGTGTTTCAAAAACTCATCATTTTTAGAAAAAAAAAAGACATAATAACGAACAAAAAGATATAATAACAAGCAAAAAGACAACATGACATGTTTGCAATTATATGGATTTGGAAAATGTAATTTTTGGATTAGGAAAATGTCATTTTTTTAAAAAAAAATTATATATCTATATTATGTTTGTTTTAAAGATAAAAAATGTTTATTTTTATGATTATTTTTTTAGAAAATAATATAGTATATCAAAGTTATGACCATTTTAAAAAAAGTAAGGAAACATATGATAAAAAGTCAACAAAAATAACAATGAGTAAAATACCCTTACAAAAACTTTATCTTAACCATTAATTAATAATATAATATAGATTTAAGATCCTAAAATCCTTCTTATACTTTTCAGTATAACTTAACCTACATATACATGATTTTATGCCTTTTGCTATTTAAATATTAATTTATAATGGTATATAGTTAATAAAATAATTTATTTTAGTGATATGAAAATGGTTAAATGATACCTCTTTCTCAAAAGGTTAATTGTTTAATTTTTATGATGTATAAGCCTTTACATGTAAAAGTAATTTTATAGAGCGTGTATAGCTGTTTTTAAAAATAGAGTAAAATATCATTTTATTTCATATGATTTGACAACTTTTATCATTTTAGTCTAATACTTTATATTTTGTCACTTTGGTCATTATTGTTTCATTTTATTGCATTTTGGTCATTATGATTTCCATTTTATTGTCAATTTAGCCCAATTAAATTTTTAACTTTTGGAAACAGAAACCAAAATGATAAAATTTAAACTATTGGAATAAAATGAAATTTTACTATTAAAATTTTTTTAAATTAGTTTATTTTATCATCAAGAGTCTAGAAGATGAGGATTATGCATAATTAAAGAAGTTATTAAAATTAGGTGTTAGGGTGGTTTTAGTTCCTTAATTATGTCTAATTAGTTTGTCAAATACAAATTTAATGATATTTAAGTTGTTAAAAAACATCAAGTGACTGAATCTTCTTACATGGGCACCTTCGGTGTAGGCCACCCGACTCAACCCTGGTGCGTGGGTCTGGGACCCTATCAGCTTTAGCAATGAAAATCCTAGGTTTATGATGTGTTTTCGAATTATGATTGGACTATCGTGTTTGTACCAGTGACGATGACTCCTATATTGGTCCCTCCTATGCTATGGAGTACACTTATTTTCTATATACAACACTTCTAACATATGGTACAATTGGTAATGCATGCTCTTGCGTCTTTCCTCCTTTGGTAGGTAACATGTGCGACTTGGACTCGTTAACGTTTAACCTAGCTAGGACGCATGGTGTACAAGTAAATAAACATTTAATGCTTATATTTTTTGGGCCTTTTAGAATGCGTCAAAATTCTAGTATATGGAAAAGGGATTGCGGCGCAACTAGTTGTCTGCTTACCAGTCAGTTTGTTGTAATCTTTCACTTTTACAATAATCAATATTTGATTTTATTTCCGTTTAATCAAAAAAATAATAAATTTAAGAAAAGTTTGTGTTCCATTGTTCATCGATTAAAAACTATGCATATTTAATATCTTCATTAGTTTTACTAGGTATTTCGAAAAACATTACATTATAAGTTTCTAACCTAAAACTAAGGTGTGCAAAATAATATGAAAACTGAGACCAAAGTATCCGAAATCCAAAAGATGTAAGAAATTTGGATAACTAAAATTTCAGATTTAGATTTAGAGAGTGCTTTTAAATAATTTGAAGGAAATATAAAAGTATTATATCTATACATATTTTGTATATTTCAACTTGTTTAGATGTTCGTTTCATTATGTGTGATTCAGATAGTGAAATCAACCATCTAAAAATTTCATATCTTAAATCCAAATTTTAGGATATCTGATTTATAGCATCCCACCATCAACTCAAGATAAATCATAAGGCTATGTATTATTGTGATGTGAGTGGGGAGTGAGAGGGGCCGGTCACTCCTCCTTGGCGCCCTCCCCCACTAAATAGGGGCGTGGTGAGGGGCTGCATGATGGTGGTCACGGGTGAGGGGCTGTGTGATAGGGGTGTCGTTCGGGTTTTTTAATCGGGTTTCGGGTTTCTCGGGTTGGGTTAATCGGGTTTTCTAAATTGAAAATAAATCCGATTACCGAACCATTTAACTTATTTTTATTCGGTATTCGGTTTTTTGGTAATCGGTTTCATCGGGTCGGTATTAATCGGTAATCGGGTTTCACGAATCACGACTGAATAAAAATTTATTCAAAGAGTCAATGATAACTTAAGCAAGTATCAAAAAACTTAAAGTTGGAAAACAAAAAAAAAACAAATCTTCTTAAAAAAAGTCTTCATAAATGTTTAAAAGTCTTCAACTCTTCACTTGCCATGTATGTTCTCTTCTTCCAGTGCTATTTTAAAAACAAGTCAAATAAAAAAATTATGATAGTTAAATATAACATGAATGAATTTTACAATAATAATTAATAAAAAAAATACCTTTATCAATTTCTTGGATCACATCCCAGTCTTCCTCACTAATAAGTTTGTTACTTGAATTTGAACCATTTCGAAGCCAATCTTGTGTGCATATTAAACTTTCAATAATCTTAGGAGTCAAGCAACTCCTAAACGGGTCTAAAACCCTCCCACTTGTGCTAAAAACGGATTCAGAAGCCACTGTTGACACAGGAATGGCGAATATGTCTCTAGCCATGAATGATAGAGTAGGAAATCTGAGGCTATTAACTTTCCACCATTCTAGAACATTAAAGTTCTTCAAATCCTCTTCGGTATCTTCTTTCAAAAATTTGGTTAACTCACAAACAGATTCAACTTTATTTGTCTTCATCTTTTCCCTTAGTTTGTTTCTAAATTCTGCTCTTGGTGCCAAATCTTCTAGGTTTTGACGTTTTCCTAATATTGATGAACTTGAAGACTCTGCAGTAGAAATATTAGAATTTGTGGAATGAATCCTAACATAATCATTGTACAATTCATACATAGAATTCATAATGAATTTCTTATTCTCATCTGCCACCTTTTCCCCATAACGATCCTGAAATAGTTCATTCAGATACTCTACTTTGTTTGTTGGATCTAGAATTAAAGCAAAATATGGCAGTAAGTTCATTTTAAGGATGTTTCCAAAATACTTATCAAACTTTAACTTCATTGCCAATGCGATCTCACAAAGATTAGGAGTGCTAATAGATGAATCTAATATGTTATAAATAGAATATATCTCTTCAATGCATGAGTTTGATGTCACATAATGTGTCCCGGATACCCTCAAAGTAACATCATAAAATGGTTTCAAAAAATGGCATAAATCTCTAACTTTTGCCAATCTTTATCTGTAAGTACCCCAAAACCCGCTTTTTCAAGGTCGGATCTAAAGTCAAACTCTTCAAGATCGTATCTTTCAAAGGTGTTCTCATAAGATTGTGCAACATCCAACATAAGATAAGTAGAGTTCCACCTTGTCGGAACGTCTCTAATTAGGTGCTTCGTTATATTAGCATCAACAATCTTAGCAAACTTGTTGAATTTATCAATCCTTGAAGGTGAATGCCTAATCCACCTAACAACCCAACGAACTTTATCCACCACCTCATCAACTTTTTTAATTCCATCTTGGACTATTAAATTTAAAATGTGTGCAACGCATCTAATGTGTGTCCATTTACCATTTAAAAGGCACTTGTTGGATTTTTGGAATATCCTTTGCAAAAACTCGACGGCCACATCATTAGAACTTGCATTATCAACTGAAATAGTAAAAACATTATCAATCCCCCACTCTTGTAAACATTTCTCAATCGATTTCCCAATGTCTACCCCACGATGACCTTCTTGAGGACAAAAGTTCAAAACTTTTTGCCTCAAATTCCAATCATTGTCTACAAAGTGAGCGGTAAGACACATGTAACTGGCTTGTTGACTAGATGTCCATGTGTCAGTTGTCAAACAAATCCTTCCCATATTTTTTTTTATGAAATCACCAACTTTTATTTTTTCTTCTTGAAACAAGTGATATATGTCTTTTGCAATAGTGTTTCTACATGGAACTTTGAATGAAGGTTGACATATGCTCATGAAATATCTAAAGCCCACACCTTCCACAAAACTAAAGGGCAATTCATCAAGTATAATCATGTGGGATACTGCACTACGTATTGCCTTTTGATCAAATCTCCATGTTGTGATTTTATTTTCATCCCCATGTTGACACACAATTTGAGTTTGCCCACCACTATTTTTAGCTAAGTACGGGGTACATCTCTTTAAATGATTAGTAAGAGTAGTCGTACCTTGATGTTTGGTGTCAGCTTTGTACACGGAACAACAATGATTACATTTAGCTTTTTGAACACCATCTTTGTCTGTGAACTTTTCAAAATCCTTCCACACTTTGGATCTTGGTTGGTAGATTTTAGTTCTTTTTTGAGTTGTTTGACTTGTTTTTAGGAATGGATCATCATTGCCCTCAAGATCAATCGTTTGTTCTTCAGATGAGTTGTATGTTCCCGACATCTATTTATAAGTATAATATGAATCAACATATAATATATTAATCATAAACTTACGAATTCAAAATTGAGTGTATGTATTAATTTATAAGTAAACAATTTGATAGGAACATCCAATACAAAATATACTAAATGGAATATATTAAAGAAAAAAGCTTATCAACTTACGTTTGCAGGTTGGTGATATTGAATTGAAGTTTGCCGACAGCCGACTGGGACTATTGGGATTTGGGAGGCGAATTAGAGATGTCTCTACAAGGCTACGACAGTTACCTTAATTAATAAATAAAAACCTAGAAAATTTAGGAGCCTTGCTTTTTTTAATCGGGTTATTCGGGTTAGCAAATTTTTAAAAAATTAACCATTTACCGAACCATTTAAATACATCGGGTTCGGGTTGATTACTAGATCGGGTTCGGTAGATCGGGTTAACAATTATTCGGGTTCGGGTTGATTTTAATCGAGTTCGGTATTCGGGTTCGGTTAAAAATGACACCCCTACTGTGTGATGCCTTTTTTAATTTATTTTATAATTAAAAAATAAAATAAAATAATAAAATATTGAATAAAGGTGGTGATAACGTGGAGTGATAGGGAAGTAATGAGGGAGTATGATAACATATGTAAAGATGATGTGGAGTGATAAGACCATCCGGTATGTCATGTGGTTGGGCGTTGATGGCAAGGAAAAGGGCGTGGAACACCGCCCCCTTGGGGCGTGGGCGGGCGTGGGTTGGGTGGGCGTGGCCACAACAACGGGCGTGGAAGCTTCATAAAGACCGTTTGAAGCTGGGAGGGCTGGGCGTGGCCAACCACTTGGCATTTCCATCACAAGTGGTTGAGTGAGTGGTTGTAGTGGATGCCTACGTGGCGCCTAAGTGGAATGGTTGGGCCAATGGACATACCCCATGGGCCCATGGTCTAAGGGGGTGATGGTATTGGTTGATTATGTGACGACTACGTGACACCTACATGGAGTGATGAGGGGTGATACATAACACATAGCCAAATGAAGACACGAAAAACAATTTAAGGTAAATCAAACCAGCAAATTGCTTTATTTTACGAAGGGATCATACGAAATATTTAATAATTAGCATGTGATCATCAATTAAACACGCAATAGGAATTGAAGGAGAGTTTAATAGCAAAAAAAAATAAAAATCCATGGAATCAAATCTCTTGAATTGTTGAATATCTGTCCAGATAGCTTAGAATTCCCTAAATCATTTATTTATGATATATTAACTAAAACAGTTTGGTAAATTAGCTTCTTTAAATCAACGCCGCTAGCTTCAAAATCAATATGAAGAATCCAAAAAGAATAAAGATCATTTGATGAAAAAAGCAGAACGGAAAGCTTAAACTGATGCAAAAAAAATATCATACCAATGCATATCAATCAATCAATCAACGTACTCAGTATATCCCGCCATTAGCATGCTAAGGCAGGGTCTGAGGAGGGTGAGATGTAGACAGCCTTACCCCTACCCCGTAGGGGTAGAGAGGCTGCTTCCAGTGAGACCCTCGGCTCATGATGCTTGATCAACCGTCCGAAACGATTTTAACGTTATTTTCACTGAATAAGTAAAATAACGTTAAAATTAGTGCAATTTTACTTTTGCCCCTCAAGAGCTGTCGACACATATATACATTATATGTGCGCACCGCTAACGGGGCGTTCTTTTAATATTTAAACTACAATGATAAAATAAATTTAAATTCAACTAATATGTAAAAAAAATGACTGAATAACACAAAGTAATATGAATCCAAATATTAACACTGACAAATTCTGACAAATAGTGATTGTCTCTTATACGCATCGTATAAGATTATACGAGACATATAAAGGATGTAAAAGATGTGGGGTAACTGTAATAATAACCCGACGAAATATCTTATAAGTTTTCTTTCCTTTAATATTGTAAATTTGTAATTATTATGTATATTAAAAACCATGGAAAAGAAATAACCAAGTTTTATGTCTTCTCACTTTGAAAACACTTTCTTTGTTTTGTTTTTTGTTTTAAAGTTTATAATATAATGCCCATATTCAACACGTGTTAGCTAGGTCCCTAATTTTATCCAATATTATTATTATTATTATTAATATTTGTAAAGACTAATAAAGGCTGATGCTCACCAAACTTCTTGTTTTGTCTAAGTATAGGAGTCTCTTTGAATAAACACCTTCGGAAGGAAGAAGTGATTCTTCGGAAGCAACATTGCTTCCGAAGGATAACTGGTTCCTGCCGAAGGTTGTACAAGACAACTGCTTCTGAGGAATCTTCTTATGCACTAAAGACAAAGACTTCCGAGGTTTATCCTCTGACAAAGACTGTAGCAGCTTACTCTCATAGTACAAAAGGTACTGACACAAGACATGCTGGTCTGAGTAAAGACAAAGACAACATGTAATGAGTCAGATAAAGCGCCTTACCTCTCCCATGCTGCATTAAATGCAAAAGATCATCTGAAGCCTTGAAGATCAACAACATTAAATGTCTTTTGTATTTAATAGTCCTTTGTAAAGTCAATGTCTATTAATGTAATGATCATGACTGAGTGTCTTAGCCTGTGAAGACACTCAACATACTAGAATAAGCTTTACTTTATGTACTTGTCTAGTATACCCAACTTGTATTCCTAAGTGTATACGGTTGTAGCCTCGGCTATATAACCTCCCAATGTATTGTTGCTTGAAGTGTGCTTGCTTGTATACTTCCACTTTGAGAGAAATATATCCTTGAGCTTGAATTATTCTTGTGTTCTTAATATTGTTCAAAGATTATTATTGTGTCACTTTGAGTGAAATTGTGAGATCATTCTAACAGAACATTCCGCATCTGTTAGAATTAAGTAAGAAATACTTGTGAAGTGTTGTTTAGAGATAACAACCCGATCCTACAAGTGGTATCAGAGCTTTTGGCTCTTGAACTTGACTGACTAATCATCATCAAGTTACCCTCATAGTATTAACACTCATATTTTCTGTGTCTGTCCAAGATGGCTGCTCTAAACAAACATGATACAGAAAATGGCACTCTCAACAAGCCACCAATGTTCACACCTGAAGACTTCGATACCTGGAAAGTCAGAATGGAAGGGTTCATCAGGAACCAAGACTTCAAACTTTGGAAGTCTGTTCTTGAAGGTCCCTACATTCCTACAGTTGCTGCTGCCGGTGCTGGAGTTGCTGCAGTACCAAAAGATCCATCTATGTACTCAGACGAAGATTACAAGAAGATGGAAGTTGATTCTAAAGCTCTTTGGCTAATTCAGATGTCAATACCGAACTCCATTATACATGCATTCAAGAAATGCAAGTCTGCTCAAGAACTGTGGAATTCCTTGAAGCAGATGTATGAAGGGTCAGAAGATGTCAAAGAAAACAAGAAGGATATGCTGAAACAGAAGTTTGAAAACTTTTGTCAACAAAACAATGAGAATATGTCTTCTCAGTACCTAAGGTATGTCCAACTTGTGGATGAATTAACTACTGCAGGTGTAACTCTTGATAATCAAGATGTGCTCAGAAAATTTCTGAGGTCTCTTCCAAAGGCATGGAATATCTATTCTGTAACAATCAGAAGAACAGAAAACCTGAAAACTCTAACTTTAGGAGAATTGTTTGGTATTCTCAGTGCCTATCAGATGGAATTAGATGCCCAAGAATCTAAAGTTTCTCACTCACCATCTGGTTCAGCTGCTCTTTATGCACCCATCAATAATCCTCCATACCAAAGCTATCAACCCCTCTACCATTCTACCTCCACACCCACTGTCACATTTCCTGAAACTCCAAATTCATCAAACCTTGTATCTAACCCAACCCCACTACTAACCTCTGGGCAAGGAGCTTTTATGGCTGAGGAGACAAATTACTTTCATCTGTGTCAAGAAGACTTGGATGGTATTCCTGCAGATGATCTTGAGGAGATGGATATAAACTATCAAATGGCTATGATTTCATACAGGGCAAAGAAGTTTTACCAAAGAACCGGCAGACAGTTCAAAAAGCACAATATGAAGACTGGGTTTGGACTTGACAAATCTAAACTCAAATGCTTTAACTGTCAACAGTTAGGCCACTTTGCCAGAGAATGCAAGTCCACAGGAACTCAGCAGACAACTTCTGGGCAACCACAACAAAGACCATCAAGCTCATCTAACAATGCAAACATTGCTGAACAAGATTTTGCAGACTGGAGCTTTCAAGCTGAGGACCCCTCCATCTCCAACAGTGCTTTGATGGCAAATGACTCATCTTCCTCAAGCAAGGTAACTGATAGCATGTGCTCACCTGAATGCTTAGAAACATTAACTATTTATAAGAAAATAAATTCTCAACTCTGTAATGAACTTGAGTCTCTACAAGTAGTCAAGGCAAATTTCTTTGAGGTTGAAAGAAATTACAAAGAAAAGATTGAAGAAATGGAAAAGACCATTTCAAGTTTAAAACATGAAGATACTAACAAACAGTGTCAGATTAAAAATCTTTTAGAAAGACTAACCACTGCCAAGACTGAACTTGTATTGGCTGAGTCTTACAGAGACAAATTTCTAAGCCAAGGTGAAAAATATGAAAAACTTTTTAGAATGAGCAGCACAACTGAACTTGTGAATAAAAGGGGAGCTGGTTTGGGATATAACAATGTGGAACCTCCATCTGCTTATACTTCCATAACAGATGTTAGGTGTAAATCACTGGTTGACCTTGTGTATAATGAGGAGTTGGATATACACAAGGTAGTTCAAAAGGATAATCTCTCTGATCCAAGTACCTCAACATGCTCAGATGAGGATGATGTTCCTATTAAATCAGTAAAAGGAAAACAAGCTTTGAAATTTAAGAATCAAAATAAGAAAACTAAGAAACATTCAACAGTTTTTATCAAAGCTAAAACCACAGAAAATATCTCCTCAGATGAGTATGTGACTTGCCCATCTGACAAGTCAAAACGAGGTAGATCAATGGAGAGAAAAGTCAATTCTCCAGGAAAACAGGCAAAGTCTAAGACTAACAAGTATGCTGGAACATCCAAACCATCATTCTCTGAGGATCAAAGATCAGACTTCGTTAAAAGGGATAAGCAGCAACACTCTCCCAACATTCAAACTCTATGTCTGATGTGCGGTGAAAAGAATCATTTTGCTGCTGATTGCTTCTATAATCCAAGAAGCAGAATTTCCTCAATCAAGGGAAGAGGAAGAAAGAATAGTTGGAGTCAGTCATCTACTTCTTCGGAAGAACAGAGAAGAAATTTGGTCAAGAGGGCATCGGAAGCAAGTACCTCCAGTAATAGGAAGAAACAAAATAAAAATGCTTCTGAAAAGAAAGCATCGGAAGCAAAGAAAAAGGAAGCTTCCGAAAGAAAAGGAACCTCGGAAGCTCATCAAAGGAATGCTTTCAACAAACAAAAGAGGTCATCTGTCTTCGGAAGAAGATCATCGGAAGGAAAAAGAAAAACAGCTTCCGATGACCATCAAAAGAAACCAAGTCTTCCGACAACTCAAAAGGCACAAGTATGGAAGAAGAAGGAATCAACTGATAAGCCATCACCCACATCAGAAGCATCCACATCATCTGTCCCACCTAGAATGATGTCAAAGAAATTTACTTACAATGATGCAAATGGTAAACCCAAGACCACATGGGCTTGGGTTCCCATCAGAAACTAACTCACTTCTGGTCATGTGCAGGAACAGCAGGAATCAAAAGGCAACTTGTGGATAGTTGACAGTGGCTGCTCCAGGCACATGACAGGCAACAAGACCCTCTTGCACAAATATGAACCATTCTTTGGCGGGTCTGTTGCTTTTGGAAGTGATCCAGTAGGAGGATACATAACAGGTAGAGGCACAATCACAAATGGTAAGGTAAGCTTTGAGAATGTACATTTTGTAAAAGAACTTAACTACAATTTACTAAGTGTATCACAGGTGTGTGATCAAAAGCATAACATGTTGTTTACTGAGCATGAGTGCATTGTTCTGAAACCAGGATTTGTGATACCAAATGATCAAATTCTACTCAGAGCTCCAAGAAGAAGTAACATGTATATGCTAGATATGAGCACAGCTGCACCTCTTAGTAATATAAGCTGCTTTGTCTCAAAAGCTTCACTTGATGAATCATCACTTTGGCATAGAAGACTTTGTCATGTAAACCTCAAAAATATGAATAAATTGGTCAAAAATAATTTAGTAACTGGTTTACCAACAAAAGAATTCATATGTGTTGATAAATGTGTTGCATGCTTAAAGGGTAAGCAACACAAGTCATCTCATTATGCCAAAGAGATAAATTCTATTACCACAGTCCTTCATTTACTACATATGGACTTGTTTGGCCCCACAAGTGTTAAAAGTCTTGGTAGAAAATCATACTGTTTGGTGGTTACTGATGATTTCTCTCGGTATACCTGGGTGTTTTTCTTAAATACCAAGGATGAAACTGCCGAAATCCTAAAGTCATTTATACTCAGGGTGGAGAATGAAAGTGACCATCATGTAAAAATAATCAGATCAGATCAAGGAACAGAATTCAAGAATCATGTTTTAAATTCTTTTTGTGAATCTAAAGGTATCACAAGACAATTTAGTGCTCCTAGAACTCCACAACAAAATGGTGTAGCTGAAAGAAGGAATAGGACACTAATTGAAGCTGCAAGAACCATGTTGTCTGATGCCAAACTTCCAATAACTTTTTGGGCAGAAGCAGTCAACACTGCCTGTTATGTCCAAAATAGAATATTGGTAGTTAAGTCACATGGCATGACTCCTTATGAAATTTGGCATAAGAGAAAGCCATTCATTGGATTTCTCAAACCATTTGGATGTCATTGCACCATCTTGAATACTAAAGATTACTTAGCCAAGTTTGCTGAGAAATCAGCAGAGGGCTACTTTGTTGGGTACTCTTCAAATGCTAAAGCGTATAGAGTATACATCAAAGCATCCAGAGTTATTGAAGAGTCTGCAAATGTTCAGTTCAATGAACATACTCTCAATAAACCTGGAACCGGCCCTGATTGGTTGTTTGATCTTGATAGTTTTACATCTGCATTTAATCTGGTGAAAGAGTATGTTCCAGTTTCACAGTCAGCTACCACAGACACCTCCAAAGGCTCAAGAGAAGATGACTTTCGTGTTGAACTGCCAATAGCTTCAAGACAAAACTTGGCAGAATCCACTTCAACACAAAATGATGTATCACAGTCTGAGACAATCAACACATCTCAGGCAGGTCCCTCAATTGAAGCTGCTTCTAATTCACAACATCAAGAAGAAGTAGGAAGTCCTCCAGCAGAGGAAAATTCTCTGGAAATCACTACTCCCAGAGAAAACCAACCCACAACAGTTCAAACGTTGAATCCACGTGATCTGCCAGAAATCCAACTTGAGGTAGTTCTTCCTAACCTTGAGTCACTCAACGTGGATGAATCTTCTCAACTGGATGTGATTCCAAGGACTCGAATTCACAGCACTCATCCAGTTGAAAACATCATTGGCAATGTAGAAGAAGGTGTCAGAACTAGAAGCTCTATGCATGAAGCAAATGTTTGCTTGTTTTCTTGCTTTCTATCCCAAATAGAACCTAAGAAGGTTGCAGAGGCTTTAAAAGATAACAGTTGGGTAGAAGCTATGCAAGAAGAGCTTCTTCAGTTTCAAAGACAAGGAGTTTGGAAAACTTGTCCTTTGCCTAAAGGAAAGTATGCCATTGGAACCAAATGGGTGTTCAGAAACAAGAAAGATGACAAAGGTGTTGTCATCAAAAACAAAGCAAGATTGGTTGTTCAGGGATACACTCAAGAGGAAGGCATTGACTATGATGAAGTCTTTGCACCTGTTGCCAGAATTGAAGCTATTAGAATATTTTTGGCATTTGCAGCTGCAAAAGATTTCAAAGTGTTTCAGATGGATGTTAAAAGTGCCTTTCTTTATGGAAAAATTGATGAAGAAGTTTATGTGTGCCAACCTCCAGGATTTGAAGATCCAAAGTTTCCTGATCATGTCTGTAAGCTTGATAAGGCTCTTTATGGGTTGCATCAAGCTCCCAGAAAATGGTATGAAACTTTATCTTCTTTTCTGTTGGCAAACAAATTCAAGAGAGGAACAATTGATAAAACTCTCTTTTTCAAGAAGTCAAATCAACATATCATGCTAGTTCAAATCTATGTTGATGACATTATCTTTGGTTCTACTAATGAATCTCTCTGCAAGGAGTTTGAATCACTAATGAAATCCAAATTTGAGATGAGTTCAATGGGAGAACTCACCTTCTTTCTTGGATTACAAGTGAAACAAACTCCTACAGGGATTTTCATTAGTCAATCAAAATATGTCAAGGACATTCTTGAAAGATTCAAGCTTTCTGATTGCAAAGCTCTGGGAACTCCTATGTCCAAAACAACATCACTTAGCCCTGATCTTGAGGGGGAGGATGTTGATCAGCACCAGTACAGAGCAATGATAGGCTCTTTGATGTATCTCACAGCAAGCAGGCCAGATATCATGTTTGCAACTTGTGTATGTGCAAGATTTCAGGCCAATCCCAAAGTCTCTCATATGCTGGCTGTAAAAAGAATCTTTAGATACCTCAAAGGAGCACCAAGTCTAGGATTATGGTATCCTAGAAATGAAGACTTCCAATTCATGGCTTATACAGACAGTGATTATGGGGGTTGCAACATCAGCAAGAAATCCACATCAGGGGGATGTCAATTTCTTGGATCCAGGATTGTGTCTTGGCAATGCAAGAAACAGTCATGTGTTTCTACTTCTACTGCAGAGGCTGAATATATAGCTGCTTCTAGCTGCTGTGCACAAGTCATCTGGATCCAAAATCAGATGAAGGATTATGGAGTAGATCTGTTCAATACTCCTATTCAGATAGACAATTCCAGTGCAATCTCCATCACCAATAATCCTGTCAAGCATTCCAAGACCAAGCACATCGACATCAGATACCATTTCATCAGAGATTGTGCAGAAAAGAAGTTGATTCATTTGGTCAAAGTTGATTCAGAAAACAATTTGGCAGATCTCTTCACAAAGGCATTTGATGAAGGAAGATTCAGGTACTTAATAACATCCATTGGGATGATCAACTTTGAATAAATGTACTGACAAGGAATAAATAATTCCTCGGAAGATAAACTTAACTTATCTTCCGATGAGTATCTACTCAGCAGAAGATAGGTTAAGTCTTCGGAAGCATTATTTCTTCCTTAGTCGGAAGATCTCACACTTCAGAAGCTAACTTACCTTCTGAAGTAATATTCTTCCGATACATTATTTTCGGAAGCATAGGCTTCTCAAGGTACTCTTCAGAAGAAAGTGTCTTCCGAAGAACATTTTGCCTAATGAATTTTCTAACACTTCAGAAGCAGTGCTTCCGACAGTATAAATTTTATACTTCGGAAGCACATCCCTTCTGAACTCTCTTGGTCTAATAAATACCCTGCTTCCGAAAGTCACTTCTTCGGAAGCACCTCAGTCAGAGAAAATTAATTGTGAAACCAGCTGTCATCGGAAGACCTTTTTCTGACATCCGGATCTCAAATTTAATGTGTCTATATATTAAATGCTGAAATCCGAATGTATATAAAGGTCTCCCGCTCATTCAAATTCTCACAAACTGTTTCACTTTGAACTCTTCTTCTCTTTGATCTCTCCAATTGTGCCCTAAAATCACCAACTTTCATGGCTCTTCTTGCTTTCAAACCTGCTCACAACGTACCAGCGGAGTTATTAGCAGAACATGATGCTGACTTCGCCCCAATAATCTCCTTTCTTCAAAGGAGCAGGTATTTCTTTGCATTAACTGTTCAGCCCTTGGTGTATGAATCTCATCACCAACAGTTTTGGGCATCTTGTTCTGTTTCTTCGTCTCCCAATGGTCGGTCTCTTGAAGCCACCATTGATGCTCATCCCATTGCTATCACTGTGGAAACCATCTGTCGGCATCTTAAATTCAATGATGCCGGTGGAAGGGTCTCTTTCACGAAGGATGAGGTAGCATCGACATTTAAGTCGATGGGGTACGAAGGTCCTCTCCCTTCAACAACCTATTTGAAGGGTAGAGTGTCCTATAATTACAAGTACCTCATACATGTGTTTTTACATTGTCTTTCAAATAAATCTGGTGGTTGGGACCAAGTTCCATCTGATTTAGCTTCGGCTATTCATGGCTTGGTTTCCAATCAACTGTTTAATTTTTCTGCTTTTATTTTCAATAATTTGGTTGACAACATCATGTCACCAAAGAAGTTTTGTATGTATCCCAGGTTTTTGCAACACCTTTTTAATGAAGAGTTGGGAGCTTCCCTTTCTCTAACTGGGAATACTTACAAAATGCCCTTGGTCTCTTCCAAGATTTTTGTGCAACTCAAGAAGAAGAGTGCTCAGTTCTCTGGGACATTCACTCCTCTTCTTTCCTCTATGGAGTCCCCTGCTCCAGAAGGTGACAGCTCTGTTAACCCCACAGATGCTGAACCCACACCTTCCACTTCTGTTCCTCACCCCATAAAAATCACTTACAAACGCAAACGAAACCCTGTGCAACTTTCTACAGTTGTTCAGGCCCCTTCTACTGAACCAAAACAGAAAAAGGTTAAAAGAACTGCTCAGGGCACAGTTCTACCTAAGGTGAAAGCCACACCCCTTGTTTCTCCACAGGTTCTTCCTTTGAAACCTGTGGTTGCCCTTAACCAGCCTGAAAGCCCTCAGCTTATGTCACAAAACATATCTGAGAATATTCAAAGGGATGCACCCATCATTGAGTTTGCTTCTCATGAAGCAACTTCATTAGATAAGAGACTGTCTCCCAAGTCTCCAGGTTCATATCATCCAGAAATGCCCCCCACCCATACTATCACCCAGGCTCAAGGAACCCCTGCTCTAGCTTTGGAGGAACCACTCTCTCCCACTTCCCAAACTTTAATGAGAGTGGTGACACAGTTACAAGCTCGGTTCCCTGACCCAGAGCCTATTCAATCAGAGGTTGGCCCCAGTAGTTCTGAAGGGGTCAATGCAGGTGAGGCTGCCACTACTGTTGATCTTAATAAAGATCCACAGGACAGTGGTACAGGCAATAGGACCTCACCTGCGGCAACCTATATTGGGGAGGACTTCTTTGAGGTTCTTCTCAATGAAGGGAATCCAGGGTGCCAAGAAACCACATCTGGTGGTGGAGGTGCAGGAGCTAGGCTCAGGACTCCATCGCCCCATGATTCTACTCCGGTAGAGGAGGGCACATCCACACAGGAATTGACGGCTACAATAACTTCCCTCCAAGCCAGGGTAGCTCAGTTAGAAGCTGAGGTGGCTACCCTGCGGCTTGAGGTCCAAACCAAAGATGCCACTATTCTGGACCTCAGGAGGCGTCCCCCGGTCACTCTACATCCATTTCACCCTGATCCTGCTACTACCACTTTCACCTCCCCTGATGCTACCAAAAAGGGGGAGAATATACCAACTGCAGGGTCAGGATCAGAAGCAAGAGAAGAGGAGGGTGCACAGGAAGTTACTCCATCCTTAGTCACTTTGACTGCTGAATGGGATGACTTCTTGGGTACTTATTTTCAAGATTCTTCTTCTACTTCCTCTTCTTCTGCTTCTGAGGATACAAGGGAGGTTGCCAAAGAGACTGAACAGCAAACATCAAATGTCTCTTTGGAACCTCAGTCCCCTCTTGGGACTAAGTCTCCTTCTGAGACTGCAGCTCAGGTTGTCATGGAAGACACAGCACAAGAAGAATCAATTTCCATGAAATCTGTGTCCCCTTCTGGGACTGAAGCTGCTGAAGCTCTCTCTTCCTCTCCTGAGCCCTTTGTGGAATCCAATAAGGAATCATCTAAGGGGATTGGTCAACTGGAGGAGACAGTGAATGCTGAGGTTAACTCCGAAGCTGCAGCTGCCTCCGAAGGCCCAGTCATCCTGGATGTTTCCTCCACAGAGGAGCTACATGCCAATGAACCAGCTGGTGAGGCAACAGAAGAAATCTCCTCTGGGGCAAAAATAACTGCTGATGACAAAGGAAAACGTAAGCTAACCCCAGAGGAGGAAGCAGAACAGGAGGAGATGAGACCAAAGAAAACAAAGGGCCGACCAAACACTTCTCTAGATGAAGAGCGAGCTAGACTCTCTGCTTTGCTAGAAGAAAAAGGTTATGACTTTGATGAAGTCATCAACTGGTCGGTACCTAGAATGGCTGCCGAGCTGGACAAGGTGCAGCAGCAAGAACAAGCTGTTGCTGCATCAAAGGCCCTGAGTGTACTTACAAAGGAGCAAAAAGAGAAGGCCTACAGAGACAAGAACAAGGCCTTTCTCTTGGAATATGGCTTCCATGCTCGGCAGCTAGGCCCAATGAAGAACTCAACCATGGATATGCATATCAGAGATATAAAAGCCAAAGTTGCAAGAGGTGAGTTACCTTCAATTGAACAAATCAGGGCAAGAAAGGAAAGCCTAATGAGAGGCTTAGGTTTAGGGGGAGGAGCTACAATAGAATTTCCCCTCTCTGGTGCAGGGATCAGAGAGGGAGAAGAAGTCATGTGTGGGGCAGCAACAAAAGCAATGTTCCCCAACATGCTCCCCCTAAATCCAAAAGAAGAACCAATATCTCCTCCTTCAAGTCCAAGTATGGATAACATGCCAATCTCCTCAGTCTACAAAAAGGTAAGAAGACTACAAGGAAACAATCAATACCAAACCCTGATCCTGAGAGACATACACAGGCTGAAGAGAGGAGAACAGAACCCTCAAGGGATGAGGATATTGGGCCACAGCCTACTGCAACAACAGGTGCAGCAGTAGAATCAACTGTGGAAGCCCAACAGGCCAGAGTTCTGAGGAGTCAAGCCACTGCTCAAGACAAACCAAGATTCACAAGAAGAAAGAGCATGGCTAAAAGGAAAAAGGAAACAAAAACTATCCCTTTAGACTCTGAGCCTGATACAACACTCTCAGTACTTGAAGCCACATCTGAAGCAACTCCCAAAACTACACAAACCCTAGAAGACATGAGGGATATCAGCAGATTAATGCATGAGCATTCATACATCCCTTTGGTAAATTGGAGCTTCAATGCACAAGAAAGGATATTCATCCTCACCGACTACAATGGAGAAATAAAACTGGTGGATCTTTTGCATCTGATGATGTTGGCAAAACCCTATATATTTGATCTAGATATGCTCCCTCTCAATAATCCTGACAATGGAGCAGATGGGAGGTCAGCTATCAGATTAATTAGAAAAAGGGCACAGGTACTGAGGGGTACATGGAAGCCAAGGTTTATGCCTTAGAAGTTTTGGTAGCATCAGCCTAGGGGGAGACTGTAAAGACTAATAAAGGCTGATGCTCACCAAACTTCTTGTTTTGTCTAAGTATAGGAGTCTCTTTGAATAAACACCTTCGGAAGGAAGAAGTGATTCTTCGGAAGCAACATTGCTTCCGAAGGATAACTGGTTCCTGCCGAAGGTTGTACAAGACAACTGCTTCCGAGGAATCTTCTTATGCACTAAAGACAAAGACTTCCGAGGTTTATCCTCTGACAAAGACTGTAGCAGCTTACTCTCATAGTACAAAAGGTACTGACACAAGACATGCTGGTCTGAGTAAAGACAAAGACAACATGTAATGAGTCAGATAAAGCGCCTTACCTCTCCCATGCTGCATTAAATGCAAAAGATCATCTGAAGCCTTGAAGATCAACAACATTAAATGTCTTTTGTATTTAATAGTCCTTTGTAAAGTCAATGTCTATTAATGTAATGATCATGACTGAGTGTCTTAGCCTGTTAAGACACTCAACATACTAGAATAAGCTTTACTTTATGTACTTGTCTAGTATACCCAACTTGTATTCCTAAGTGTATACGGTTGTAGCCTCGGCTATATAACCTCCCAATGTATTGTTGCTTGAAGTGTGCTTGCTTGTATACTTCCACTTTGAGAGAAATATATCCTTGAGCTTGAATTATTCTTGTGTTCTTAATATTGTTCAAAGATTATTATTGTGTCACTTTGAGTGAAATTGTGAGATCATTCTAACAGAACATTCCGCATCTGTTAGAATTAAGTAAGAAATACTTGTGAAGTGTTGTTTAGAGATAACAACCCGATCCTACAATATTATACACACACATTCATATATATATATATATGAAAATTTTATCATATGAAAACCCAATCTTAGAGAAACCCTTAAACCCAGTCTATGTCATTCATTTGGAATCTTCAAAATAAATATGTGGTTTACATTAAATCATATTTGTTTATTTAAACACAATATTTTATTCAAGTTTACTATAAACCACATATTTATTTTCAAGATTTTAAATAAATGACTCAAATAGGGTGTAAGAATTTTCTTTTTTAGATCGGGTTTTCACATAATATAAAACCCTATATATATATATTGTATCGAATAGTATGAATACTATATATATATATATATATAGGGGAGGGTTATTTTGAAAACCTACTTAAGTTGAGAAAACTTTGAAAACAATGAAAAAACCATCAAAAAAATTTTTTTCCCATTTTTTACAGTTTGGTTAAATCAATAGGGTCGTTTTTATAAAAAAATATAAAAAGCGCCAACTAATTTTTTTTAAAAAAAATTAATAAAAAACCGATGTAACACAGACGTAACATGGCTGTACAGGTCTGGAAAAATGAGTTACGTCAGTGTTACACTTTTGTTTTATCATTTTTTTTTTAAATTTCTGTGCTTTTTTAAATTTTTTTATAAAAATGACCCTAATAATGTTACAAAACTATAAAAAAATTTCGAAATTTTTTTTTGTTACATAGAGTTTTTTAAGTTTTTTTCAACTCAAGTGAGTTTTCATTTTATACACACCCTATATGTGTGTGTGTGTATATATTTATATATATAGGGGATGGTTCGAATGTTAACCATTCCTTATTGCGTTAACTGAATAACTACATCTTATTGCTTTGGGACCCATATTAAAGTAAAATTTAAAGGTTTAGGTTTTTTCTTCTTTTTTTATTAATGTAAGTGGGCCTACATTAATTAAAAAAGGAAAAAAAAAACATACACCTTTAGATTTACTTTAATGTGGAACCCAAAGTAATAAGATGTAGTTATTCGGTTAACGCAATAAACATGGGTTAACATTTGATCATCTTCCTATATATATATAGGGAATGGATCTAATACTAACTCTAAGATTCATCAATAACCCATTAACCCAACCATATTGAATGATCAAATTACAAGATGCTAATCTAATTGTTGATATTAAACTATAATATAATAATGTAATTGATTTGAAAGAAAAGAGAATAAGGGTATTAATGTAATTTGATATATTAAATACTTTACCCCATCTTTTTTTATACATCCATAACTTTTTTATACTATAATATTTTTTTACAAAAATTGCACCATTTTACTCGTCTTTTTTTCTCTTTAATTCCGTTATAGTCTTGACTAGGTTTTTTTATTTTTTTTCGGATGTTCGTATTTACACCAATGTAACAAGTATAAACTAACAAATTATTTGTAACAAGTTGTAACGAATTTGGGTTTACATTGTTGTATAATAAATAGGGGTTAAGTTTAAGAGTGTAAACGAGCCAAGCCGATCCTGAGCTCGTTAATTACGTTATATTCTTGACTAGGTTTTTTATTTTTTCTGGATGCTCGTTAATTACGTTATATTCTTGATTTTGTAACGAATTTTGGTTTTTAAAGTACTAAAATGTATTTACAAGATTAAATGTTATAGTAATTTTTTAAATTATTAAAACGTATTTACAATCTTGTATATATAACGAATTTTGGTTTTATCAACAAAATGTTATATTATTTTTTTAAAGTATTAAAATGTCTTTACAATCTTGTAGATATAATTTTTTTAAAGTATTAAAACGTATTTACAATCTTGTATATATAACGAATTTTGGTTTTTATCAACAAAATGTTGTATTATTTTTTTTAAAGTATTAAAATGTCTTTACAATCTTGTAGATATAATTTTTTAAAATATTAAAACGTATTTACAATCTAGTAGATATAACGAATTTTTGAGCATCCGGAATAAATAAAAAAACCTAGTCAAGAATATAACGTAATTAACTAGCTCGTGATCGGCTTGGGTCGTTTACACTCTTAAACGTAAACCGTATTTATTCTACAACAATGTAAACCGAAATTCGTTACAACTCGTTACAAATAATTTGTTATTTTTATACTTGTTACATTGGTGTAAATACGAACATACGAAAAAAAATAAAAAAACCTAGTCAAGACTATAACGGAATTAAAGAGAAAAATAAGACGAGTAAAATGGTGCAATTTTTATAAAAAAATATTATAGCATAAAAAGTTATGGATGTATAAAAAAAGAGGGGGTAAAATATTTAATATAGCAAATTACTACTTTACCCTTATTAAATAATAAAAGAAAAGGCCATGTGTTCAATTCTGATTGGTTTATGAGGGTTAATGGGTTAGTGCCATAAATGAGGGTTAGCATTTGAACCCAATCCTATATATATATAAGTGGATGAGATTTGTTTAAGGGTATTTTTGACATTTGTTAGGGTGTACTTGATTCCTTTTTTAAAAAAAGTTTACCCCCAATTTTTTAAACATTAATAACTTTTATATATATTATTATTTTTTTATAAAAATTTCACAATTAAATTTGTCACCTTTTTATCTTTAATTCAAGTATAATTTTGTCAAAATTTTTTAAAATTTCCGTAATTTGCACTGATACAGCGACGTTTTACACTGACGCAACGGCGTTTTGCACTGACGTAACGAGCTGAATTTTTTTACACGGATGTAACAAGCTGAATTTTTACAAAGTTTTTGCAATTACACAGATGTAAGGAGCTGGATTTTTTCAAAGTGTTCTTAATTTTTTAAAATATTAATGAACTAATTTTTGTAATAAAAAATAATTTGTAACGAGATGGAAAGATTTTACGTTGGTGTAATTACAAACGTTCGAAAAAATGAGAGAAAATTACGAACGCTCAAAATAATTTGTAAAACATTTTAAAGATGGAAAAATTTTGAAAAAATGAGAGAAAATTATTGTATTTATTGTTCGTTACGTTTGGTGTAATTACGAACGCTCGAAAAAAATTCAAAAAAAATTGGCATGACTATTATGGAATTAACGAGAAAAATATAACGAGTTTAATGATGTAATTTTTATAAAAAAATAACATAGTATAAAAAAATTATAAATGTATAAAAATCAAGGAGGAGACTTTGATTTAAAAAAAATGGATAGATTTTTAAGAGTGTGACATTTGTCACTCTCTTATTAAATCTGACTTTTTTATATTAAGTGAAATGACTTGGATACCCTTTTTAATTTAAAAATGTTAGGTGACACTTGGCAAAATATTATAAATTTGGAAATTTAAAACCATTGGATTTGAGTTATTTGGCTAACACAATTATGATGGGTTCTTATTTGAACCATATCCTATATATATATATATATATATATATATATATATATATATACATACATACTAGGTTAGTATCCCGTGTATTACACGGGTTAAAAAAAATTAATAAGTATTCAATAATATAACTTTAATAACTGTAAATGATTTTTTGATTTAAAATATGATTAACATTACATAGAAAATAAAATAATAATATTGTATTTTAAAAAAATTTCTTTTTCAAAGTTTGATTTTTTAAACATTTCATTTTAAAAAAGTTGTTTTTAAAAAAATGTCAATTTTTACAAAATAAGAGGATGCTATCTATTATTACACAAGTTGATAAAGAAAAAAAAAATAGATTGTTAATAATAATGACTTATAAATTATAAAAAGATATTATGAGTTATAAATTATTAGAAAATTTTCATATTTTATAGTAATTTGATTTTTTAAAAGTGTGTTTTTTAATATTAAAATATATTTTATTATATCAAGAAATCCTTTTTAATTATAAAAGGTATATATAATATAATTAGTATTTAATACTATTATAGTATTATGTAATATAGTTTTTTGATATTAAGAACTTTTTTTAATTGAAAAAGGTATAAAGAATATATAATTGTATAATAATAATAATAATTAGTAGTATTTAATAAAGATGTGCATTTATTAGGAGAGAGAAGCGGGAAAAATAATGTGAGTATAGTCTAGATTTGTGACAAGTGTCCCAAATTATTTTGATTTATTAAGTATAATAGATAATAGATAATAGATATATATAGTGGAAAAGACATTGTCCTTTCTAGGTTTATGGTGTTATTCGGAGAAGGTAACGGTGATTTTATTTGTTCACATAGAAAACTGATATTTACTTAAAGAATTGTGTTTTTTTTATTCAAGCAATTGGTTACGGGTAGAAAAGATTTTGTAAGTAATTTTTTCTGTTATTTTCGTAACATATTTGTATGGATTTTACGTTTTTATGAGAAATTTATATAGAGTTCGTGATGAGAGATTTGATTTTGTTATATAACTTATGCTTTTTAAGTGATATATAATACATGTTATCGGGAATGGTGCATAAAGTCAGAAACTGTATAACTGTATACACGTACTCTTAGGTTGTGTGTTATGCAATGACCACCATCACTCCACGTAGGCGCCATGTGTACGCCACATAATCAACCAACACCATCACCCCTTATCACTCCACATCATCTTTTTCTATGTTATCCATCACTTGCCCATCACTCCACGTCATCACCACCTTTTTCAATATTTTATTATTTGATTTTTATTTTTTCAATTATAAATTAAATTAAAAAAACACCTAATATAATTAAAAATATTAATATTACAAACTAAAATAAAAAAAAATTACATGTTAAAAAAATTAAATTACAAAATTAAATAAAAAAACATTAAATTAAATTTAAAAACTTTTAAAAAAAACTACAAATTATATTTCTTCATAATTTGCTCCTCCGTCTTCTCGGCTATTTCACGAGCGCGACCGGTTAAGTGATCGATTGGAGTCCACAACAATTTAATATCATTGTTGTATTGTTTTTGCTCCTGTATGTTGACAAATTTTTGCAACGAGTCGGAGATGGTCTCCAACGTGTCTTTGTAATCGGTTGAATACGAGGTTTGTGGTCGTTTACCGTTGTTGTTTCTACCGGGCGGACATTGAGGAGAGGTTGGTGGGGGCATGTCCATTTCGACTTCCTCATCCGACTCGTTTAAGTTAACGAAACATCGACCGGTTGAGTCGGATTGAGGGGTCGTGTACTTTCCGGACGATGTCGTCTTCGTCCGTTTCGAAGTTTGTAACTTCGGGACGGGATGCCATTTGGTTGATTTCCGCATAACTTGCCACGACCCGATGTCACACCCCGACCGACGGCGGAATACGTCGGGGCGCGAGTTTGACTGTTCATTAGCTCATGGTGCTATTACAATGTTTCATATTTAATGCATCCATTTAATAATAATCAATTCATTCAAACAACATTTAAATAGTCATTACAAGAATTCAAAATAAATAAACTATTACATTGAAAGACTATACAATTGTTTTAAAGTTTAAACTAGGTCACTAAACCTATCTTATGTCTTCATCATGCTTCCTTATCCTGTTACACATGTAAAATAGAGTTTGTCAACTATTTGCATAGTTGGTGAGTTCACACACTAAGTTTAAATAATAAGTATAAAAAGGATGCAAACTAAAACTTAATAAGAATATGTAACAAAGGCATAGCATAATACAAGTTTGAATAATTGAATGAATATATAAATAACAAATGCTTGTGTCCAAACAAGTATCCTTACATAATAATTCAAGTATAAAAATACAAGAATTATCATTTGTAATTCAACTAGTTTGCTAATGTACTTTTCACCTTTTTCACACAAAGGCCAAAGCCATTGCGAAGATAGTATCTAACCACCCTAGGCTACTAAGTACTAATTTGCTTGACTGGCAACACACATAGAATCAACACATTGTATAAACTTAGCATCTAACACATAAAACTAAATAAGTCTAAGGCTTGCATCATAAGTTTGAATTGAATAATAGAATGAATAATAGTTTGAATACGACATGTGTAACATCCCAAAAACAAGAAGTAAAAGTGAGTGTGAAGAACTCACTTGTTAGGATGCTAGACTAGTTCCAAGTTCTTGATTTAAACGATGAGGAAGTAAGGCTATCTACTCACCTATAATTTGAGTAATTCAAGTCTTAGCAATCCTATAGTTCAAGTTCAAGAATCCTAGAAACTATGGCAATCCTAATGGAAGTCCTAATTGATATGTCTAAGTCTGAATGGTTTTCATTTAGGATTATTTATTTATTTATCAATTAAATAAATAAATATCCTAATTGATTTTGAATGATTATTTATTTATTTGACTTTAAATAATCAAATAAATAAATATCATAATTGATTTTGAATAATCATTATTTATTTGATTTTTGAGTAACCAAATAAATAAATATTCTAATTGATTTTGAATAATTATTTATTTGATTTTGAATAATCAAACAAATAAATATTTTAATTTGATTTTGAATAATTATTTATCTATTTGACTTTGAATAATCAAATAAATAAATATCCTAGTTGAATGTGAATAATTTATTTATTTGATTTTGAATAATCAAACAAATAAATAAATAACCATTTGAATAACTCACGATATTTGAATTAACCTAATTTTCCATCCTTTTGTTTTATTTGTTTAAAAATTAAATAATTGTGTAAAGAAAATTGTATGAACAAAAGCCTTTTTATTTTATTTACAGTAATTCAATGCCTTTGTATAAAATTTTCCTTTTAGAAAAATGATGCTTTGTTTGTTTAATAGATTTTTAGTTTTATAAAACAAAGATTTAATATTATAAAATTTGTTTGAATAAAAATTTATTTAAACATATTATTATTATAAAAAGATAAATGTATACATATATGTATTTTTTTTATAAGTTATTAAAATATTTAAAATAATAAAAGGTTAATTATTAGTAAACTTAATAATTATTTATATGTATTTTAACAATTTACTTTAGTATTATTTTTTTAAAAGAATAATAAAAGATTGACTAGAGTTTTTAATAGATAATAATTAGTTTGATTAATAAAAATAATTTAAAAAAAAATTTCTGAAATAATTTAATTATTGAAGAATCATAATAATATCATTTTAGGATTTTTAGAATTTGTTTTTATAAAAAAAATGTGGATGGAATAAGGCTAAAAATGACAAAACAGGATCTGGATCCTACCCGAAGGGTTCGAACCTGGGTCTCGGGCGCCCAAGTATCACAGTTAACCATTAGGCTGGATCATATAATTTCTGATTGAGTTGGAATCGAATTGTATGTATATAGAATCTAAAGTCGCCCCCTATTTCTCTATGAACCCTAGTTTGAAACTCAACCCAATTCGAACGATTCTGAAATCATGCAAATTCGAAATGATGGGGCTTTTGATTCTTTCCTAAAACCGAGTAGAATGGAGCTAATACTTACCTGGAACGATTACTGTTTGATGGAGTTCGAGTAGCAAAGTGTTTCGGCCGTAGCTTGGTTCAGATTCGACTTGAGAGCGCTTGGGAATCGGTTTGTGGTTTGCAGAAGGTTTCGTGAGGATCAGAA
The DNA here is from genome assembly GCA_009363875.1 of Mikania micrantha. Taxonomy (NCBI): domain Eukaryota; kingdom Viridiplantae; phylum Streptophyta; class Magnoliopsida; order Asterales; family Asteraceae; genus Mikania; species Mikania micrantha. The sequence goes on from CM018696.1 coordinate 91,063,054, forward strand.
TAAGGTTTAGGATGTGTTTAAGTCGAGCTTTATACTGCTGTCGTTCGAATCCTATTTTTGGTTCTTGTTCGGCATTATGAGGATCAAATCCTCACGATTTCGTGATGATTTCGTTAAATTTTCGGTTTGATACGAATCTTGTATGTAATTCCTTCACGAATCTTTTCCTAATTTGTCCTAAGCCGCGTGGATATGAGCTGGAAAGGAGTGTGGGTCGCGATCGGGTCATGGGTAACCCGTGAGGGAAACCGGGTGAGGGAGGAAACCCATGTTTTGGGTATTTACAGCTTTGCCCCTTTAAGTTTTATTCTTGTTTCTGTTTTTGATTAAACTTTTCCTCACACACAAACTAGTTTTATAAATTGTCACTTTTAACCCAATCAGTTAAACAATCTTTTTATGCTTTAAAATTTATAAACTCTTTATATATTTTTAATATTCTAGACTTTATATTTAAGAACTTTATATAAAACATAAAATTTTATAAATATAATGTCTTTATTGTTTTTTTTTATCATTATTGTTTTTTTTATTATTATTATTACTATTACTATTACTATTATTATGATTATGATTATGATTATTATTATTATTATTATATGTGTACATTATATATGTATATATATATTTTATAACTTTATCAATAGGTTATTTTCAAATAAAATGTTATTATTTTATTACAACCTATTATAACTTGTTATGTTTTAAAAGAATTATAACTTTTATAAAAAAATGAAATTCATACAAGCTTAGATTAAGTTTTGTATCATTATCATTACTTCACTAATGTAATAATCATTTATATATAAACATATATACAGATCTATAGATTTATGAATACAAATGTATCAATAAAAAATCAAGTTTCCAAAAAAAAAAACCGGTTACAATATTCGAACTCCTAACGGAAAACCTTGGGGATTACACCAGATGTGAGCAAATGGCCCGTTTTCTCGTGCGTAGGCCATCAACGCCTCGTTCATAACCGATTCGTCGTTCACACCACTTTTACGGTTGTTGTGGTGTTGAACCCATATGCCGTTAAATTTCGCGACTTTACGTTGTAAGTCGCGCCATTTGCCGGAAATCGTGTCGTTCGTCCGGTATTCACCACGACCCATTGCCGAAAAAAACTGGTGTCTCACGCGTCTCCAAAAATCCGAGCTCGTTTGGTTGTTACCAACGATCGGGTATTCAGAAACGCCAATGTAGGCACGAGCCAGTGCCACCTCCTCAGATTCCGACCATCGAGTAATGGACGGTTTGGTTGTTTTTTCAGCCACTTCTTTTCGTCGGTGCCTACGACGCGATGAAGCCGGTTGGGCGTCGGGTTGTGTTTCCGGAACCATGTCAACATCGGGATCCTGTTGATTATCATAAATGTTGTCACCGGTGGGTGAGTTTTGGTTGAAAAAAGGTGGTTGTGGATACCAATTCGAGAAGGTTAGAAATTGGTTCGGGTTTGGATTGTTTGGATCGAGTTGAGGTCGGTAACAATTCATAAACGGGTTAAAGTATGGATTGTTTGGATCCATGGTAGTGTAGAAGTTTTTGGAGATTTAAAGATTTTTTAAGAAGTTTTGAAAGAATTTTGGAAGATTTTTAAAGGTTTTGGAATGAGTTGGATGAGTTTATACAGGGTTAATTTTTTTTTTCTTTTGGCTCCTCCACGGTAACAGCCATTATAGTTTTTTTTTTCTTTTTCTTTCCCTCAAACGGTCATCACCCCGTGAGTGCCCTCATCACCTTGCCCATCACGCCACCCTCACGCCCCTGTGTTATGGGAGTGGGGCGCGACCAGGGCGTGACCCAGGAGCATCACGCCTGGGTTACGTACCACAACACATAGCCTTAATCTTAAGTGTTGGCGGTCGTACATTTTTTTCCTTACTTTTTAACTTCTATTCAATTACATTTTAATTATTGTAATTAATTTAAATTTTCGTTCAGCATTTAATCTTTATTTTTTTATTTTCTTTTAGTTTTTCTTATATTGCACTTTCCTTCATTTTTATTTACATAATTTTTTCTAACTTTTCTTTATCTGAGCTCATATTTTTGAAAACTAATTAAACTTTTCTTATGCACTTCGATTTTTCTTACTTGATTTTCTTTTTTATAAGAAGTATTTTTAGCCATCTAACTCTCTCTAGGGATAGCGCCCCTAACGAGTCCAAGGGCCAGAGCCCTTAGGTGGTGGTCTTGCTGACCCGAAACGATTTGACCCGTGTGATGGATATCACCTGCGAAAGTTAACCGGAAATAACTTCCAACTTCTTTCTTATGTTAAAATAGAGAAACTGATGCGCAAAAGAGATACAAAATTTTTCGTATCACACAGAAATCTGTAGGATTGTTCCTTAATCAAATTTCTTGAACTTGTAAATGTATATATTAACTTCAGAAAGTGATTTCACACACAATCCAATAGAAATCAAAGGATAAATTACTGATATTTTCCAACAGAATGTATAATAAATTATATATATAAAGTTTAAGATGTTTATAAAGTCATCCAATTTTAAATCATGTCCGTCTGATCAGACATATATATCATACGAGTATACTAACAAGACGACTAATTCAATTATGAATAAATCAACTATAATAGAAATAGCCATAAGTGGCTTATTAATCAATATTAACTCTAATTGAATATTATTGAATTTTTGACACTCGTTGACATTATTCATCGTAGCTAATCTGATCGGATGTATTGGGTGACCTTACGAAATATATTAAGCCGTACTAAAATTTTAATGAGTCATAAGTGGTGTAAATGACTATCAATGATGATATTACCATGGTTAATTTCCAGAGGGTTTTTTTTTTTTTTTTTTTCAAATGAGTGTAATTGAAAATAATATTACCAAATAGGTGTAATTTAAAACTTATTTATCAAAATTGGTGTTTTCTTTATAATTTTTTTCCTTTTAGATTAGTTAAAAGTAATGAAATAAAAGCAAACGCTAGTTTTGATAAATAAGTTTTCAACTACACCTAATTGATATTATACATGTATGAGAAAAGCTCTTAATTTTCATTGACAATTGTTGGCATTCACTTGACAAATAATGACCACGGTTGACTTCATGCATGGAACATATGACGTGATCTAACGGGTCATATTACGTCATAACTCTAAACGAGTCATAATTATATTGATATATTATTTCTATGTGACTATCCCTGGTCAATTAAGTATTAACCATAGTTAATTAAGGAACATATTGGTGATATAGTGGGCCATACTAAGAAGTAATCAGTCTTAATTAATCATATTATGTCTTATTAAGTCTAAATAATTTGAATTAGGTTGTTATGGACTAATATTGACCATCAGTAGCCAATCTTGTTAACAACGAACCTTCGTTGACCATCATTGATTTATTTTGACAGGTTGACTTAATTGTAAATATTACATCTTAATGAGTTGTTTAAAACTAAACAAGACATATTAGATTTTATGGAGAATTAATGAGTTATACTAGGTTGTAATTATACCTGGCAAAATGGGCGGGTCGGGTCGGGTTGGGTAACGGGTCAGAACGAGTTTGGGTCAGAACGGGTTCGGGTCAGGATGGGTCTGGGTCAGAACGGGTTATAAGTAAAATCAATTCGGGTATAAATGGATTGTTCTTAAAAAACATCAATTTAGTTTAACTTAATATGCATTATAAGTAAACAAATAATCCATTTGGATAATTTTTAGTGATTTTCTCATTAAATAAGTTATTAATCATTCTTAAATGTTTAAATCCATTGCATTTACATTGTTTTTTGGTTACCCATCTTGACCCGCATTGTTTTTAAGTGGTATTCATCTCAACCCATTTAACATTATGATGCTACCCATTTCAACCCATTATACTACAATTGTTTACCCAAAGCAACACATTTCCTTTGATATGGGTAAAAATTGTCACCTCTAGTTGTAATCGACTAATAGTGACAATCATTGACCATCAATTTGCGACTATTTCTTCTTTTAAAATATGAAATACAGTTGTCTTTTTATAAAAAAAATTGCAATCCACTTTGCAATTGGATTACATTTTTTATTTGTTTTAATAATGATTGTGGCTGAGACATATCTATTTTTATTTATAACATTTTACAACAGGCTAATTTTTGTTTTAACATTGGTAATAAGATTAAACCAACATGAACGAGCTTTTGCGTGTTTGTTTATTCAAAATTGAATTTGTTTACGAATAAATGATGAAAATCTAACCAAACAAAGATTTTATTCATGGTTGTTCATTAAGGAACTAATCTTATTCACTAATGATTCACGAAAACCAACAAACAATATGATATATAAAAAATAAATAATATTGGAACAATATTCATAAGTCATCCCAAAACAATGTCTTAAAGATCTATTTTAATTAACTTATTTTATTAAAAAGATACAAACTAAAAATGAATAGGTTTCTACTTTAAACTATAGGTTATTTTACTTTCACAACCATAACTTCACGTCAAACATGATAAAAACATAATTTTGAAAATCAAAATATTGATAAAAGTTATTATTTCTATCGTAAAATTTTAAAGAATAAAACATAAATGCATTTAAAATATAATAATAAATAAAAATAAACCGACAATGTAACTAAAAAAAGTAAACCAATCTTTAAAAATTCGCTTCACATACTACTAACTTATTAAAATTTTGCAAAAAAAAAGGTTTATGTCATAATCTTTGATCGTGCTTGACTGATGTAGCTACTCGATCACAATGGCAATGAAACCATTCTAGATATCAAAACACAAAAAAAAAAAAAAAAAATTCATAACAACTGTTCATTCCATTGCAAAAATCTAAGTTGTACTCCACCTCAAAAGCAATTGTCACTACCATGAAACACGAACACAATTGTCAAATCAAATATGCTTCATGACACGGGTTTTACTAAGATCATGTTTTATAAAGATCATCCTGTATCTAATAAAAAAATATTTTTGCTAACGAACAAGTTTTTACCGATGAAGCCATTTTTATTAAAGTACTTTTTTACAACACAATTCTTCTATTGATACATAGTTAATTCATATATTTTAATCAATTAGAAGACAATCAATATTAAGAGAAGATCATAATAGATCTTGTTCATTCTGTATGAAACCTATAGTAATATAGTTTTGCATTACTACATGAATTAGTAGCTTAATTTGATCATGTTAGAATCAATAGTTTTTTTTGAACGGCAAAAAAAAAAAATGATTATGTACGCTTGCATATGTGAATTTCTCACTTCTCTTGTAATCTGTCTTGAGTGATTAATTACCTGGGCTTGAATTGAGCCTTATTTATGTTTATGAGTTCTTGTTACTACTTTCAAATTATAAAGATTGATTCTCTCTGTTTGACAAGTGAGAATTTTTTATCTTGTGTGTTGATATATTGTTTGATTTAGAGTTTGTGTCCTTTTCTCTTATAAAAAAAAGTTTCCTTCTAATTTTTAGAGACCGTTTGGTAATTTCTGAACCATTAAGTGTTGAATCGGTAAGATATCTGAATGGTTAAGAGACTTTGAACAAGTGACAACTGGATCAGTTAAGACTGTTTGGTTGAACATCTGAATGACTATACAGAGTAGAGATGTCGTCAGAGAGGATAGGTCTTAATTGAAGGGGAGAGTGTTAGATATTTTAGTGTAACTGTGATTAATTTTATCAATCAATATGAATTATAAAATTCATTAAACAAGTTTGGGTGTGAGTGCACGCTTGTTTAATGTTTTATGATTCAATGGGGGTTCCAAGGGGGCAACATCGAGGGTCTGGGGGCAGCGTCCTCGGATAGCGGGGTCCAAAAGCCTTTCATTTAGTGGCAATTTTGTAAAATAGAAAACTTGAAAACTGCTTGGAAGCAGTTTCCAAAAACCTGCAAATTAAAATTGATCGATGATTCTTCTTCTTCACTCTGGTTCATTCACAAAATTCACAGAAAATTCATACTTGTACTTGAAATTGAATTGAATTTATCCGATCAAATATTTGAGCGAACCACAAATAGTTTGATTTGAAAGTGTGATCTACGACTTTCAATTCATCCGGTGATTCAATTGCTTTGATGTTATACAAAATCCTCTACAGAGAGGAGATCGTCGGAGGGGATTAGAGATGAGCTAACCCTTTCATTTAGACTCATTAAGACATATGCCCATATCTGATGTTTATTCAGACATTTCTTTATATTCAGATGTTTGAAATAAAGAGTCTGAATTTGACTGATTCAAACATGACCCCTCTTTAGATCCATTCAGACTCTACTCATCAGCTCGTTATTGAAGCTTATGTTTGAGATTTGTGAAGACAAGTAATACACGGGGAGGTAGTACGATCACATGGGTTAGTGGGTAGTTTTCCATCTCACCTGAGGTGGTACGATCACATGGCTGGTCATGAAGATATTACACTCAACCCAGCTAGTGAAAACTAGCTGCTCCAGTGTCAAGAAAATAAAAGATTGAAAAAAATTTGACATATATATTTTGTTAGAACAGTAAATTAAAAACTAAGCATAGTATATGATATATTTTTAATAAAACATATACTTCAACTATTTAGTAACAAATCTTGTTGCCTTTAAAAGAGAAAATGGATAAATTAGGTGAAGTTTAGTTTCCACTTTCTTTCATTTTTTGTGGTATGTAGCATAAAGTAGAGTTAGAGTAGCACCAATCAATCATCTCATATCAACCTTAACCAATAGCAAATTTAGGCCTGCCCCTATTCTCTAGGGTTACCTGTGGCTAATATTAGGGTCACCATTTAAATCCACAAACCAACCACAAGTTACAAGTCCCACTGCATAAATTACAAGTAACTAAAGAAACATGACCATAACTTAAAATTTTGATTTAATGAAAGGTTCATTTTTTCCATTTTCTTCCTTTAGTTCATATGTACCATCTTTCATTTCCCTTCACTCTATCTCTCTATATCTCTCTCAAACACAGCTAGGAAAGAACAAAAGAAAGACCATCATTTTCCTGGTATATTTTATTTTTTTTCTTATTTTTGTAAGCTTACATTTCTTTCTTGAACCAAAATCTTGTAATAATCAAGACTTTACTGAGGTTGAAATTCCATATTTCAAGAATGAAAATTTTCTACAAAAATCTTTCATTTTTACTTTTCTTTTACAACAAGTGTATGTAAAAATCTGTGTTGATTCAAGAATTGATATGGGTTCTTGAGTTTGGTATTTGTTTGATAGCTAGATAAAGGCTGAGTCTTCATATCATGTGATGGTTATCCCTCATATGTCTATACATATATTTGTTGAATTCAATCACCATGTGACCTTATGAAGACTTGAATGACAGTAAAATTAACCATATAGCTTAACAATTAATTAATTAAGTTCATATATATGTATATTGAAGTTAATTTTTGGCAGGTGGTGAATAAAATATTATTAAATATAGTGAACTAAGATGGTGAGGGGGAAGACACAAATGAAGAGAATTGAGAATGCTACAAGCAGACAGGTGACGTTCTCAAAAAGAAGAAATGGTTTGCTGAAAAAAGGTTTTGAGCTTTCTGTACTTTGTGATGCTGAAGTTGCTTTGATCATCTTCTCACCAAAAGGCAAACTTTATGAATTTGCAACCACAAGGTTCCATTCCATCTTTAATTTCTAATAATAATAATATTATTATTATTATATATTTTCATCTAATTTTCTTAATTGATCGATCCATTTTAATCCATGGGTTATATTCCTCGATCCTTTCTTGATTTCAATATATTCTGTGTTTAATTAATAGATTTCAAAAAAATATATTCTTGAATGTATATATTGGGGATCTAAAGTAAAATGTAAAGAAAATCAAGTTTTCAATCTTTTTCTTTTTATAATAGTGTCGTCTCATCACTCATGTCAATTTCCACACACAGCACACATATAATAAAGCATGATAATATGAAAAAAAAAAAAAAAAAAAAAAAAAACTTTGCTCGTATTAAAAAAAAAACAAAAAACAAATCCCACCTTTCAATTTATTTTAGCATACATTGATTAATTGGGAGCTGAGTTTAATATTCGTACATTTTTTTTTATTTAAGTGATTCATATTTCTTATTAATTTAAGAAGTTTTTTGTTTTTATATATTTAGTTTATTCCTTAAAAAACGGAAAAATAAATTTATCGAAAGAACTAATTTTTTATCTCAAAAGTCAACATTTAATCCCATGCACCAACTAAAATATACTTAATTAAATGAACAGTGCGTATTGGATTTTTTTTTTAATCAAATGCAGGACGGATTTTATCTCAACACAGTTACACACAAATATATTCTAAAAACTTGTATTAAATTAAAGAGAAATCCTTAAAGTTATTCTTAACTACGCATTAAAATAACTGAAAAATTACATATGATTAAAATTAAAATTAGAAAATTACATTTAAGGAGAAAACAATATGTGTATGTTAAATTAATAACAAAATATAAAGGTAAGATAAATGACGGGATTGAGTTTAAAAGTTCTGATTTTGAGATTATTGGGTTTTATTTTTTTTGAACGACGACAATCATACATACCACGTATTGAAACAAACATTTTATGTATTTATGTATGTTACGATGCAATAATTGACTCTTGATTATCATTTGTCGGAACCAAGAGGTTAGGGACATTGCTTTATTAGAAGGGATGATATAAAAAAAAAGTTCATAACGAATTATAAATTTATGTTCTTTTGATATTTATATTTTTAAATATTAACATACACACAAAGAATAATTAATTTTTTTTGCGTCTTAAAAACCGGATGTTAGACAAAGGTCGGGTTTATCCCTATTCTTTCCTCAGGGCCTAACCCTGTTTATTAGTATCTATTTTTATTAGAAGTGTTATTTTTTTTATTGCTAATCATACAAAATAATTACTTTACAAGATAGGAAATTTTATGGGTTCAATTTCACTCTCCAGGTTTTTGCAAATGTGGTTTTTAGCTTGTGGACCATATTGTATATATATGGTTCCTTATCAATTCAACTGTTTTGAGAGCAGATATGAGACGTTTAAAATGACCGAGAATAAATCTCAGACATGTAAAATTCAATTTAGAATGTAGTTATGAAAATAATTTATCCTCACTTTCCTATTATATCATTTATCCCAGTTAAACAATTATTATTTTATGTAAAATGAATTTTACTAAATTGATTCGTTTGTATCATTGTACACGACTACCAGACGGATATAAAACTATTTTTTTTAGCTTCGAATGGCCGGATGGTAAGAGTTAAAACAAAATTGCAGTTAATATATAAAAATAAATATAAGTTTCACATTTTTTAAAAAACTGACTTACTCCGGTCTGGTCGGTTTTGATCAGTCAACTTGAAATGGTCTGTTTAATATCGTATCAGACGAAGCATCGTCACAGCTTTTGCTTTTTTGATTTTTCGGTTTACCATTAAAAGCATCAATTTATGAGTAATGTGTTATTTTATATAATATCTAACATACAAGATTTTTTTATAATTTTTGTAAAAATTATATGTTTAAATCACACATAATTTTTTTTTAAACTGTTTAATTATTTTAAAATTAATTGAGACAAATATAACATATATGAATTTTTATTAATAATAATTGAACATTTATTTTAGTTAACTTAAAATAAGATGCATGTATTCGTGAATAAAACAAATTCATGATTTAATAACAAAGTTTCAAAATTGTTAAATTTAAGTCAAATTGAAAAAAAGATATAATTAAATACTTATAAATAATTATATATATTTCATTTGATTCAATTAATTAATTATTTTTACTTTTGATAACTTAATTGAAACATTTGAAAAACTTGGTTGTTCTAATTACACTTTATTATACTTCAAATTTAAAATCATATATTTTAAAGTGTATTTTCTAATACAACAATTTATTTGCAACGGAAAAACAAAATTATGCAACTGATAATAAATACAATAGTACAACTTACAATCAATTGATTTGCAATTGAAATGCAATTAGTGAAAATGAAAAATTAATGTTTGGGTGGGAAAAGATACAAAAAATATAAAGAAAACAATAAATTGACATCATTGTGGTCACCAATATGAATGGTCCAACCATCCTCAAACTTCTAAGGTTCAAAATCGTGGCTAATCTTTTTATTGGAACAAGTACAGTTGTTTAGCGAAATATGCTTCATTATCACTAAACATTGTATTTCATGTTAACCATAATGAAAAAAATGTTTTTTTTGTCAGAATATTAATAAAAAAATAAATTTACCATTCAAAATTAGTAAATCTATCACTCATGTCTTTATAAACTCTTATTAAATCAATTTTTGATAAAAAAAAAACATAAAAGAATGCAATCTCCCTCTCTATATATAAAAATGGATGTTCAATTAAGAACAATTGTTAATTGAGAAATAAATGAAAAATTTATAGACACGAGTTTAAAGAATATAATAGTAAGTTTCTCTATTTTAAAGAAAAATATTTTTAAACCCCTTAAATTATGTGTCTATAAATGTGACATGCTAAAAATATAAAAACAAAAATCAAGTACAAAAAAAATTCAACAGAAAAAAAAATTAAACTCTATACAAAAAAACAAAATCCGGCAAAAAAAATTGAAAAATTAGTAGAAAAAATCTCACACAAACAAATAAAAATCCAGTAAAAAAAGTAAAAATTCAATACAAAAGAAAATAAAATGTAGTACAAAAAACAAAAATATAGTGCAAAAAATACATAACAAAAAATAATTTAGTACAAAACAATAAAATATAGTAAAAAGAAAAGGATATTATAACTAAATTTTCATGTCACATGTCAAATTCATATTAATTGTTTCTCTTCTTATTCAAAAATCTCTTTTTAGCTGGTATTTCCCCCTTTCTCTCTCTCTATATATATATGAAATTCTTAAATTGAAAACCACCTTAAGTTGTAAAAATCATGAAAACACCATGTAACATGCGAATTTTTTACACAAATTTGTATTATCATTTCGTCAACTTTAAAAAAAAAAAACAAAAAGCGCTGAGCCAATTTTTTAAAAATAATTGTTTTGTAATACCATGTAACATATACGTAACATTTAGACGCAACCGACGCAACCTAATTCACACTAATTATACTTTATACACTACCAATTTATAACATAATATTATGATCATTATTATTATGTATATTAAAATGAAACAATAGTACTAAAGTTTAGTTTAACTGAACTGCATTGGGAATTTGCTTATGTAAACCGTAATCAATCAAATATAAAAAATGTATAAACCAAATATGTGTATTCAGCTATCCCTTGTTTAGTTTATTATGTAGTACGAAATTGTCTTTTTACATCAAGATTTAAAAGTTTCTATAATAACCTTTTTCAGTTTATTATGTTATTTCTTGTTATCCTTTCTATAACTAAATAAAATTACAATAACCATGACCATATATATAAAGTAAAGTTCAAATAAAATATTATTTTTTTGTCTAAGAAAGTTAAAACAAAAGAAAAAGAAAAATAGAGAGAGATTATAAAATGTGACATGGTAACAAAAACGAAAGGAATAGTAACTTGGGTATATCTTTTGTTGACTTTTTTTAGTTTACTTACTTTTTTTTAAATATTTATAATTTTTTCTGCATGACGTTATTATTGTTTTTTTTTTTAAGTTACACGATAAATCAATTTTTTTTTATTTTTAATACGAATATAACATTGATATATAAAATATGTCAATTAATTATTTTTTAAAAAACTTTACTAGATTTTTGGTAAATGTATTATACTTTTAAAAACACATTAGATTTTGTGAATAATGTACTGGATTTTTAATGTTAAATTATCATCATAATCGTATTAAGATATCCCACTATTATCAAAGCTAATGTCAGAGAAGGGTAAAATGTAGACAATATTACCTTTACCCTGTAAAAACAGAGAGGCTGCTTTCAATAAACCCGACGTTTTTAACGATATTTTTTATGTGCGTACCGCAAACAAGACCTTTTAATGTTATATAGTAAACTAAAATAAAGACTATAAATACAACCAAGTCATAAAAACACGGTACTAAAAATATAACCAAAAAAATATTTTTTCGTCATGCATAAAAATACTATCAAGCTACAATTATAATCTATTCGATCCCCAAGTAATTCATTCTAAACTGAATCTATTTTTTTTTTTTTTTTTATTGTTGCATGGGTTTTGAATTTAATCAGCATGAAGGACACAATAGAACGATATAGAAGTCAAGTAAAAGATTCTCAAACAGATACTTCAAGCGTAGAAGATGTCGAGGTTCATAAACTTACAATTATTAAACAATTTATAGAAATCAACTTTTTTCGTTAATTCTTGTATGTATTCTTTCACTTTCATTTATTTATTAATTTAATTCAATTTGCAGCATTTGAAGAATGAAACAGCGATCATGGCAATGAAGGTTGAACACCTAGAAGTTGCAAAAAGGTGCAGTTTTAATTATTAATTAACATATTGGTTACATGTAACATATATAGATGCTTAATTTAAAGATCAAAATCATGATGAAATTAGAAGCACAAAATGGCTACTGATCTTACAATTGTAGTGCAGAAAAATATTGGGAGAATGTTTAGGATCAAGCACACTTGAAGAACTGAATCGGATCGAACAGCAGTTGGAAAGGAGCGTTTGCATCATTCGAGCCCGAAAGGTTTAACCGACAGTTACTTGTTTCTAAATAAATCTTTTTCATTCTTTTTAGACATTGATTTTACGGTTGGTTTATTGTGAAGAAATTAACATTTTTTTCCTAAAATTTATATGTTTTAGATGCAAGTTTACAATGAACAGATTGTGCAACTACAAGCAAAGGTACTGCCAAGACTTACCTAAGTTTTTTAATTTGTTGGTTCAGGCCTCAAATGTACTCAAAGTTACACAAGAACCGATAACTTTTATTACATATTTAGAAGTAAAATATCTTTTAAAAAAGGAAATATGTAATTGACTTTTTTACTTGGGTATATATCCATATAGGTAGTAATGATATTAGGGCGGGAAAATATGTAAATGCCCCAATCTAATTACTTGTATATGCTTGCAGGAGAAATTGCTAGCAGACGAAAATGCAATACTAAAAGAGAAGGTCAGTGGTTTTTAAGTAATTTATTAGTTTTCACAACCATAAATGTCTAAAAATGAATCCTCAAAATACGATGAACTTTTCAGTGTGAAAACCAAAAAAACCAGATAACAGAAGAATTGAGAGCAGATTTCGGTGTTCTTGAGAACGGAGAGAATTCGGATGTGGAAACAGAATTATTCATCGGACCACCATCGAAGCAAAGATGGCAAAAGTAACCACACGGTTTATACATATGCATACTTGCAGATATTTATGCCTCTATCAAGGTTATGTTATTGTTAACAACGTTTAAGATCCATGTGCTTGCTTTATGCTTGCAGTTGTTTTGCAACAAAGTTTTCAATCAAAGGAATTCTTGAAATGAATCAAACTTTGTTAGCTGAAACAACTAGTTAACTTGGCTGTTAACTAGCTTGATTAATATATTGTTCACATTACAATTTAAAACCAATGAAAAATGCTTCTGGTCACCTGTGTTATCCTGATTTTTAGTGGAGTTATCTTCCGTTTAAGGCACTGTTTAGCTATATCTGAGAATCATAATACACTTTCAGATTGAAAAAATTCTATACAACACCTAACTTTTCTAACTGGATAAGACTTGGAGAGATTTGTTCAGGATTCGAATACGAGCCTCTGAAGAATTTTAAGCGTAAATAGTCATAAAAGAAAGGATAACTCCACACTTAAACACCAAAGGCATTATTGCCTAGGGGTATCTTGGTAGTGAGATAAGGATTAGGAACCAAATGATCCTAGGTTCGAATCCCACAAGGGGTTTTCTCAAAATATTGAGTTTCCTTCATAACTGATGGCTTAGTGGTGGATATGATCGGGTGGTACTGTTGGCGACACGTTGATAGTTGATACTATAGTAATTCGTTAGTGATCCAAAAATTGGCCGTTCAAGCAAAAAGACTCCACACTCAAACTTGATTGGCTAATAGCAATTAATTAAGGATGGTGACCTCCTTAGAAAGTTTTCACTTAGGCAACCAAAAGCAAATTTGTGAGTTATGATTCTCGTAAGTAAAACATTGGCTAACTCAAGCCAGCTTATGGTATTTTTTTAATTTAAATTTTAATATTTAATTAAAATAACTATTAAAATAATAATTCCAATTTATAAGATCAAATCTGCAGTAAAACATGTTACAAAACCGCTAATAAGTAATTCATTTGTGTTAATAGAAAATTTCTTTATATAGTTCTGCAAACCAAGAATTAGATTTTGCTGCAAGTGTAGATCATACCTTACAAACGTCCTCCAGAGATCCATATCTTCACACTTTCACAACCTCGTTCATCAATGGTTGGTTTGAGAAGAAAGCATCCAAATTCCCAACCACAAGTTCATAAATATTCCTCGTAGATTCTTCTGTCAGCACCGCATGATGAGGCGTCATAACAACATTATCCAACTCAAAAAACTCTTCAGGAACATTAGGTTCCTGTTCAAAAACATCCAATCCAGCACCAGCAATCTCCCCATTTTGTAAGCAATCAAGCAAATCTTTCTCATTGATGATCGCCCCTCGAGCAATGTTGACAATAATCCCATTTTTTCCCAAAGCTTTCATGACATTTTTGTCGATCATGTGATGGGTTTGATTGGTTAATGCACAACAGATAACAAGAATGTCACATTTTGCAGCAAGTTCTTGAACATTTAGACAAAATGGGAATTTGATATGTGGTTTCTTGTTTCTTGAGGTGTAGGAAATGATGCAACCCAATGAGTGAAGCCTCTTTGCTACATCAAAGCCAATACGTCCCATTCCAACAATCCCAACTTGCTTGCCACCCAACTGAGTTCATACAAAAGGCAAAATTTACATATACATTTGTTAAAAAGGAAAAGAGACCGGTAGACCTATAAACGAACTGAATGCTCAAGAGTGAACCAACCATTTGAGTGAAAGTTTGTTTGCATAAACAAACGAACATGAACAAAATTTTTGTTCATGAATGTTCGTTTTTGTTTCTTCGTCTATGTCCGTTTATGTTTGTCTATTTTCATAGGTATAAATTTGTTTACCTAATTCATTATGTTTGTTGATGTTTGTCCATTCACGCTCATTCAATATTCATTAAATTTTTTATTTGTTAGTTATAAGTAATACTAATAGGCCCATCATTTACATATCTGTTTGTTTATATTGGTTTACTTTCTTTGTTAAACTTGCTTGTAACTATATTTTCTAACTTCTCATGATCTTTTGACTTTAATTTGGATATTATTGTTTACTATTATTTGCTGTTTGTTTATTGTCATTTATGTTCACCAGTGTTTGATTTTTTTTAGCACATGCATAAACGAACACGAGCACTTTTGATTTCTTAACAAATGAACACGAACAAGAAAATTTATACATTCATTCAGTTGAAGTTAAACAAAGAGCCAGAAACAAGCCCTACTCGTGTTTGTTCAGTTCGTTTACAGGTGCCTACTCATGTTTGTTCAGTTCGTTTACAGGCGGGGAGAGAGATTGAGTGAGAAATTAGAAAACCTTGTGACCAAGAGGATAGACCACATTTTGCTGCCACAGCCCAGCTTTAACAAACCGATCAGCAGCACTAATCTTTCTCAACACATCTATTAACAGACCAACAGCCATATCAGCAACATCATCCGAGAAAAGGGAGCCAGCATTAGCAACTTTGACCCCAAGTTTTCTGCATTCATGGAGGTCGATATGATCAGTCCCAACACTGCTTGTCATTATAAACCGAAGCTCAGGCAGATTCTTCAAGATGTCACTGGTGACGGGGTGTGCAGCAGAACATAATGCAGCTCTTACAGAACCCGCGTGAGTGGAAAGGAATTGATGGAGAGGAATAGACGATTCCCATGGTTTCAAGAAATGGAATTTTTCAGAAAATTGTTTCTCATAGGATTTGAAAACTGTAGGAGGTCCAAGAATCAAGACATGTGGAAGATCATCCGCCATGGTTATGGTAATTGAACCTGCACAAATTGAATTTCAACGAAAATTGATACAATCAGCGGCATTATGTGGTCAATAATCAGAATCATGATACCCAAAAAGCTTGAACCAAAATGGACAAGAAAATTAACCACATTCCCATAAACATCAAATTTAATATATATATACCGGTTTTTAACCTGAACCAAGACGTCCTGGACTCAAAGTAGACCATATGTTTGAACTGGTTTGCAGCCCCCTATGTCGTAACCGGATAAAACCAAACCAAACCAATCATTTCAGTTCGAGCCAGAACCCAATATTGGCTGACCAGGTATGAATCTAGATTCATTCCCATAGAAAAATTACTAATTTGTCAATTTATTTTCTCAATCTAATCTTATGATTTCCTCACCTAACTTTAAGGGTAAGTTTCAATCACGCTGGTTACGAGTGACAATCCTAAATAAACGTCAATTACGTTCACAGATTCAGGTTTAATTTTTGAATGAATTTTGAAACAAAGTAACCAAAATCGTACACAAAATAGGGTGTGGAAAGCCATACTCAGTGCAGAAATTGGGTAGAGCTTCAGCAAGATCCAGGAGCACGATGGTTGGTGGATACGTTTTTATGGAACAAAATTACAGAATTTGCTGCCTTTACATTTCACCTCATTTTGCTCTACATTATTGTTAGTTTTCTGGATGACAAAGGTCTCGTCGTGCGATTTTCAGTTATCCTAACGGTTGGCAAGTAAGATCGATTCCTCGACACCAATCGTGAGGCCGTACCTTAATGCGTGGAAACCCCGTGGAATAGGTAAACCCCAACCATTGATGCCAAATGTTTTCAATAGCCTTAAGCTAAAGATACATTATTGTTAGTTTTCTGGATGACAAAGGTCTCGTCGTGCTATTTTCAGTTATCCTGACGGTTGGCATGTAAGGAATCGATTCCTCGATCGCCAATCGTGATACCGTACCTTAATGCGTGAAAACCCCGTGAAATAGGTAAGATACCAAGAACATGACACATCAGCGACAAAAACTGCCCTATCCATCGAGATCTTCAGGTAACACCATCATCAGACATCTCTTTAACCAAACAAAGCCCATGAAGCCCACCGTGTTGATCAAACCCAAAATGTGATACTAGGCACTTAGGCAGGCAGCAGGCTAGGGCCGCTAGGCAGCTAACAAGACCAGATCCACAAGATAGCTTTGTAGTTTCCAACCAGGCAGCCGAAAATACAACAACAACAACCTTACCCAGTATATTCCCACTTTTTAGTAGGGTCTGGGGGGGAATGATAGATACAAACCTTACCCCTATCCCAATTGGGATAGAGAGGCTGCTCCGAAAGAGTCCCCGGCTCAAAGTTATCGTTTGAAGTTGATCATTCCAATGATTTTAACGTTATTTTCACAAATAACTAAAATAACGTTAAAATTAGTGCACTTTTACTTTTGCCCCTTAAGGGCCCACAACATATATACATTATATGCGTGCACCCCAAATAGGGCGAAAATTTATAAATAGGCCGAAAATGATATATCCAAATCACCAAATGTAGCTCCACACCCAATCAAGCTTCCAATACCTCACGGTCCATCCATTCATATAGCTAGGCCACCGACCCATCTTGTTAAATATTAGTATAATAATTTGTTAAAACTAATGCATAAGCTCCATTTTGATTTAATGTATAAAAAACTTAATTTTTAAAAATCCGAAGTCAAATTAAAATATAACTTTTAAAACTTTTCTTATGTAGTTGTTATTATCAAAAGCTAGATACCTTTTTGTTATTTCGTATGGTCTTTGTGGGGCCTACGCACGTTTTATTGTTTAATGTGATGTCGTATTGTCCTCTTATTTTTTTAACGGTAGAGATCACGTCGTGTTACCTTTAGTTATCATCGCAGTTGGTAACAAATATCAATCGGCAAACATGAGACCGTATCACTTGATGCGCGAGAATAACGTGGAATAGACAAAATCTTACATCATTGGTTCAGAACACTATATTAAGCTCAAGATCTCTCCCCTCATACGCTATCCATTAAAGTGTCACACTTGAATTATGATATATAAAGATAAAAGGTCAAACCTAAACTATTAGGGCATTAGGCTAACTTTGTTGGATCATATGACCATCTTATTAACTTTAGCAACTTTATTATATACTAGACTATACCCCGTATGTTACACGAGTTTAATATAAAATATTAAATAGGTAGTAATAAAAGTTTATAAATTATAAAATAACATTTTTATAAAAAAATGTTTAAAATATGTATTAATAAGTACTTTAAGTAATAAAACAATGATCAAAAACTTTATTTTTGAAAGAAATTAATTTTTAAAAATTTAATACTACAAAATGTCATTTGTTTATAATAAACTATTCTTTAAAATCTATGAATTAAATTATATTTTATTTTTTAACATTTTTTAGAATACATGATTTATAGAAAAAAAATCTAATAAATACAGATTTAAAAATTATTGATTTTTAAAAAACTATTATTTTTAGAAAAATTCGCATCTTAAAATTTTTTTAAAGTGTTTTTATAATAAAATATTATTTTTAATTGATTGTAAAACTTTTTAATTAAAAAAGGTTAATAATATCATTAATATTATAATTATTAAGTATTAGAGTTAATATATTTATTTAATAAGAGTGAGAATTTAATGGGATAATTAAAAGTTGCCAAGTGCAGGGGCGAAACTTTGTTCAGACAAGAGGGGTGACCGCCCCCTTGTTTTTTCGTGCAGTAGTGTATATTTTCCGATACGTAGTGTAAAATTTTTTAAAAACCTTTATTTCGCCCCGTGGGGAAAAAAAAATTTTCGCCCCCTGGGATCTTAGTCAAGCTCCGCCACTGGCCAAGTGACACCATTAGACAAGTGTCAAACAATATTTTTGTTTATTAAGATAGTAAAATTACAAATTAATACAAACTTAAACATACGATCAAAAACTTTGCTCGACTCAAACATTTTTCTAGCCCCTGGACATCACTTGATAAAATGGCGTTCTTTTTCAAAAAAAATTGTTTACCTAAATATATGATTTGAAAAATATTAATCAAAATGGGTTCTTTTTATCTATTGCTTTGTTTTTAACAACCTTATGATAATTTTTTAATTCAAGCAACATATTATCATTTTTCTACTATTTTTCAATCAACTCGCTTAGATTATTATAATATTTTTATAATAGTTTTTGCAAAGTGAATGAAAATGATAATATGTTGATTAAATTAGAAAACAAATCAAAACAAACTAAAATTAATGAAATAAATGAAAAATACATGTTTTGGTAATCAATTATATTGATAAATAATTTTCTACTAACACTCTTTTTAGCCCAAAAAAAAAAACTATGATAAAATGCTAATTCTAAGGGCCTTTAAGTAAAGCTCACTAATCGATCAGAAACCTAAACGACCCTGTACGTGTCCTTTAATTTTTTTAGAATGCTAATTTGGATCACCGACAGGTCATAAACTCACCTGATCATATCTACACCCAATAAAAGAAAACTGACCATAGGTAAGAAAAAAACCCTAACACAACATGAAACCTCTATTTTGTCAATATTATTACTTGAACCCGTCAGGGGCGAAGCATTCACCCCCTCTTTTTTTCGCCAGTAGTGTTAATTTTTGGACCGTAAGCCAAAAAATTTTTTAAAATACAGGTTTCGCCCCCCTTAAAAAAATTAACCAAGCGTAAAAAATCCTCAATATATCGTGAGAAAGGTGAAAACAATTGACTCGTGAGTATTATTTATATATGTATTTAAGGGTTGATGATATAGGTGTTATTCAATAAAAAATTATATATGGGATCACAATGTAATTAGTCCGTCTCAAACCGTAAAAATTATATTTGGGATTACAATGTAATTAGTTCGTCTCAAACCGTAAAACAGTTAAATTTGATTCGGTCTTAATTTTTAACGGGCTCAAAAAGCCCAAAACTAGAAAGTCGAAACCTAGAAAGCTCAAATGGTAAAAACCGGACCACCAACACCCATAATAAATGTCACCTAAGATTGCAAGAGAATGAATGAATCAAATAGACGTATGAAAAGAATGTAAGTTTTCGAAGAGATGAAGGGCCCCGGATTTTATGTCTTCTAAGGCCTTCAAATTGGTTAAGCCGGCCCTAATAATGATAATTATTAGACATTTTTAATTTTATTTATTTGACCCGACTTGACCCGAATCACATATCCAAGCATTTAACCCAACTAACCGAGACATACCGGTCGATTGCAAAAAAAATTGATCCCGTAAGATTTCGCTCGCCTCTCCCAGTCTAGTCAAGCTCCGCCACTAAAACCCGTGACCTCTCCTGTATTGAACATGTGTACTTAAATTAATAGCTAAGTCAACATGTTCCGTGTAAAATAAAAATAAATAATTATATAGTGTTATTGATACCTAATTAAAGTTGCATTCTCAATGGCAAGATGCATACCGCTCTATGCCAAGATACATGCATGTCTTCTAATTTTTAATAAAGGCATTTACATGTCAGATGAAACACAGTATGTATATTACGATTATATAATATACTTCATTATATACGAGAATAAAATTCAAGTTTCATGCAATAGTATGTATATTACAATTATAGGGGAAGGTTCCCCTAAAAAGTTTATTTTGCCTAAGAAGGCTAAGAAGGATTTTGAAAAACTCGAAAACCGACCCAAGCAAACTCCGATTGAATTCATTTTTGCATCATTGGAATCGTCTTGTCGAACCCTAAAACCTAAACCTTAAATTATAAACAATAAACCATAATACTAAAACCAAAACTTTAAAAACAAACCCTAAACCTAAATATAAAACATAAAAGCTAAAAATCAAGCCCTAAAATCTAAATTTTGAAACTAGTTGTTAAAGGTAAAACTTAAAAGCTAATATTGTAGGGTTCGATGAAACGGTTCTAACGCAATCGAAATGAGTTCAATCGGAGTTCGTTTGGGTCGGTTTTGGAGGTTTTGAAAATCCTTTTTAGCCTTCTTAGGCAAAATGGACTTTTTATTTGATCTTTCCCCTACAATTATATAATATACTTCAGAATACATTAAATTTTTGCAGCGAAAATAAACAAAACCACTATTTTTAACCAAAAAATTAACATTATACCGCGATCCTATATAACCTTCGCCGCTGGAAGATGCATTTTATATTTTATGACAAGAGTATTGATTAAAATTAAAATATTATAAAACAACATTAACCATCTCCTTGATTTACTCGTTACATTATTTAAAATATTCGTTCCACCGATTCGGTAGAACTTAGGCATATATATAAACGCAAAACGAGATCCAACACATTAAGAATAGCGATCGAAGTTAACTGCAATGGATGCACAAGATCACCAATCGCCACCATCTCAGCCGCCACATCTCCGACAAGTGTTAGTTCTCCGGCCACCGCCTGTCTTCGCGGTTCATGAACAATACATCTCAAACAAATTCCACATTCTCAAAGCATACGAGTCACCGTTACCTACTCGCGACTTCCTTCAAGCCAACGCCCAGTCCGTTAAAGCGGTACTTTGCTCCGGCAGCGGTCCGATCACAGCCGATGTGTTACGGGACCTTCCGGCTCTCGAAATCGTTGTCTCCACCACCACCGGCGTTAACCACATAGATATGGCGGAGTGTCGCCGGCGCGGAATTAGGGTTACTAACGTAGGGGATTTGTTTTCCGATGATGTAGCTGACGTTGCTGTAGGACTTTTGATTGACGTCATGAGAAGAATTAGTGGTGGTGATAGGTTTGTTCGCGGTGGTCGTTGGCCGGTTACAGGGCTGTATCCTCTGGGTTCAAAGGTTAGTATCATTAAATTCATCCTCGTGTTTATGTAGTTTGGTTAAGTGGGTTTTAACGTTTAACGAACTTTAATTCCTAGTGTTTTATTTTCTTTTTAAAAAATATACTATTTAAATAGAGTTTATTATTTAAATATTAATTTGTCTATTTTCCATGTTTTTGTTTCAATATAGAATTTCTTTAAATCTGAGCGGATTATTTGTGAATTTGTTTTAGTGTTTTTTGTTACAACAACGAACATTTATATTCACATTTTATTAAAAATGGGTCTGTTATCCGCTCTGGTCCGCCATGAAGCGTACATATAAAACTAGTGCTCTCACAAAAACCATCTAGTGTAAAGTTAATCCAAACGATAATCACTCCTTGGTTGAAGGGTTAACTTTTTTAATGCCTTAAATTTCAGCTGGGAGGAAAGAGGATTGGGATTGTTGGCCTTGGAAACATTGGTTCAAGAGTTGCTTCAAGACTAGAGGCCATGGGATGCATAGTCTCGTACACCTCAAGGCTAAGAAAACACTCCACCCCCTTCACTTTCTACCCGGATGTCCACCAACTCGCAACTGATTCCGATGCTCTAGTTCTTTGTTGCGCGTTAACTAATGACACACGCCACATGATCAACAACAAAGTCATGAAGGCATTAGGGAAAAACGGGGTCATTGTAAATGTCGCCCGTGGGGCTGTCATTAACGAGGCTGATTTAGTCAAGTGTTTAGAGGATGGTGAAATCGCGGGGGCAGGTTTGGATGTCTATGAAAATGAACCAAATGTGCCTAAACAGTTGTTAGGGTTAGACAATGTTGTTGTTTTGCCACATTGTAGTGCCTTCACAAAGGAGTGTTTTGAAGATGCTGCTCAAATTGTTGTTGGTAATTTGGAAGCTTTTTTCACAAACAAACCTTTGATTACTCCTGTCACAAATGACTTTTAGTGACACAAATTGTAATAATTTCATTATTATTGTTGTTCAAGACAACACAAAATAATAAAGTTCACATTTTCTCAGCAAAAGACCCGATAAAATACTTGATTTCATCATACAACACTTGTGCTTTTTGTTCGTTGAAGACCTCTACCCCATGGTGCCCTTCATCATCAAATTTCTTAATCACGTGCACACCATATTCTTCCAACATATTGGCAAACGCCAGTTGGCGATCAACCATTGGGTCGCCACCGTAACCCCGGATCAAACATTTTGGTAACCGTTTAATCTTTTCAATACAAGATTCGTTTCGATCCTGTGCAGGATTACAGTATCTGTGGTCTCTGTTACTAACTTTAGGTAATGCGAGAGACCACAGTTGATCGTTCAGTTCTAAAGGAACGATAGGATCATTCACCGATCGAAGCTCTGAGTCGGTACGCTCAACTCCACTAAAAAAGGGTTGATTCATTATCAGCCCTACGATCTTGATCGGGTTAAGATCAAGATCAAGCGCGCTTAAACCCGTGTTGTAGGTTATATTTCCTCCTGAGCTACTTCCCATCAAGTATACCTTAGAAAAGTCAGCAAACTCGGTCATCCACTCATCACAACCATTGATTTTTAAAGCCTGATCACGCACCCATAACACCGCTTCCATGGCGTCGTCATACGCCGCCGGAAGGCGGTGTTCGGGTGCAAGACGGTATTCAACAGATATCACTAGAGCTGGAGATTGAGCGGATACAACAGAGCATGAATGATGGAAAGGGAGTGATGTGGCGCTGAAAAAAACGAAGCCACCACCGTGAAAGTTGATGATAGTAGGGAGTTTCCCGTTGACGGTTGTCGGTGGCGAGATGGGGCGAAAGAGGCGGAGGAAAGTGTTATTGGTAGAGTTGAGTTGTATGTCTTTGGACAGAGCGAGTTGGGAATCGGTTGTGACTTCGGGTGTGGCCGGAACGGAAGGAAACACAACCGGTCGGGTTAAAGATCCATCTGGATTTTGGGTGATTTTGAGGATCTCGTATGGATCCATATCAGTTTTTGGGTCGGCCATGATTGTGGACAACATGCATATGTGCTAGCTGTCTATATAGGCACATGTACTCTGAGTTTTTAATGAAATGGTGAGTAGTTGTAACTGATTTATTTAATGCATGATGAAATAAAATAAAAGGTCAATAACTACCATGTATCAAAGTAAACGTATATAGTCTAATGCTTATCCTATAAATTTTCAATAGAACGTTTTGGTTTTGAGTTGGGACTTAAGCATGTTTGCTGAGACAAGTTCATTAGGTTTATGAGTTTATCTAGTTGTGGGGTTCCTCTTCTGATAGACTTGGGCATACGCCCTAGAGCTTCAAATTGAGAGGCTGTTGAAATCTCATCTTAAGTTTCACACTTTCACCGTTCTAAGCCGTCTAAAAAAACAATGCATTTCATCATAAGAACATGGCTTATACCATAGTGGTACACATAATAGTATTTTTTTTTTATTTACGCTTGAATTGTCGTAAGTGTGCTATCGTGACTTCATATTTTTCTTTTAATTATATCATCAAGTCTCATGATGTGGGTGCAATTGTATCACTTGCATGCGTAACTTTACATGTTATTAATTAATGTACAAGTTTGAGTCAATGATGTTTAAGTAGGTATATCATGTGGATAAATCACGTAATCAGATGACCAAGAAAATAAAAAACAAAAAACTAAAACTAAAGAGAAATAAGGGGAAACTTATAATCAATTTTCTACGTATCCGTTTCATAAACGAAAAAAATCCCTTATATAGGAATAGTGTTACATGAAAACAAAAAGAAAACATTTGATCTTACATAGGAATAGTGTTACATGAAAACAAAAAGAAAACATTTGATAACATAATTGACTATGACCTTACCTATATAGGTAATGGAGATTATGGGTCAAACTCCACTCCTTTATTAAATTTAAACTAGAAAAAATATACTAAGGGGATGTTTGGTAGCATCTAAATATGTCTGCAACTGTCCGTTTGTTTGGTGTAATAAAACACATCTAAATAGAGTAGAAGGTCTGAATGGGGTTCTGAATGATTCAGATTTGAGAACAAGTGAATGAAAAATAAATGCAGCTGAACAACTTGCCCCTTTCCCTCTCGATTGCTCTCAGCTAGAGGCGGTCAACTTATCCGGAACTGGAACCGAGTAATCGAACCGGAACCGGAACCAGTCGTGCCCAAACCGGTGGGTACGGGCGGTTTCGGATTTTCAGAGAAATTGTAACCGAAACCGAAAAAACCGGAACCGGTTTCACCCTTAAACCGGTTAAACCCTAACCGGAACCGGTTCTTAACTTTGTTGACCGGAACCGTTCGGAACCAGAACCGGTTCCGGTTTGGCCACCTATACTCTCAGCCCATCTCAGCCGCTCACCGCCGCTTTCAGCAGCCCTCTGCCACACCCATCTCTGTCGTCTGTGTGTTACCCATCTCCGCCTCTCTTTGCCGCACCCAGGTCGATGGGCCAAATCGAATGTCGTTGGGGACGAATCGAAGGTCGATGGGGATGATTACAAGGTCGACGGCTGAAGGGGTGTAGACGGAGGCATCGACAACAGCGACGACTGACGAGTGGAGATTGGGACGAATCGAAGGAGGCGGAGAACGGCAGAAATGGGGACGAATCGAAGGTGACGAAGAGCAGCGAAGATGGGGACGAATCCGACGATGAAGGATGACTGATGGGGGCGAATTCAGCGATGGAGTCTTCGACGGAGGGACGACGGAGGGTGACGGGGTCTTTAGGGTTTTCAATAAAGAAAGTTTTTTTGCCATTCAGATGTGCAACCAAACAGTTAACCATTCAGACATCTTAACCATTCAGCACTTAATTGTTCAGACTCAACGAAACGACCCCTAAAACTGCTGGCATAGGATGAACCGCAAGCTCAACGGGGACACGTTTTTGGGCGGGGTCAGCTAGAACAGTGCCCCCCTCCATCGACGATGATTGCTTTGGCATTTGAACGGTACAAGCTCACCTCTTCTCCTCTTTTGCCATTAGTGGATTAAATCCACTTGGGACCCAAAAAAAAATATTGTTTGACAACAGTTTAATTCAAAAAAAAATAATCAATACACTTTACCTTACAAATATCCACAACTTGTAAACAAAAACCACACTTTTTTAAAAAAATGTCTTCCTCATCTTATTTATCCTCCTTGTATTCATCATCTTCTGCTATTGTAATTATTTTTAATTTTGATGTTTATTTTTGTAAAATAATGAATTATTTTTAATTAATGTAATATTATTTCTTTTATTTTTAACTAATTAAAATTTAAAATGTTTAATTGAATGTACCTATTCATAAATTATTTGTAATTAAAAATAAATAAAAATTAAAATTATATAATGGTTATGATGTGGCACATGGAGATATGTTTTTCAGAAGGGTAATCATTGTAAGGTTTTGAGGTTCCAATAGGATGATAATATGACTGAAATTTTTTTACGAATTGATTTAAGTGAAGTGACTAATATGGTTATACGGATAAACCAATAAACCAAAAGGAACTCGCATGCAAGAGCAGGAGCTGTTGACGTGGCAAGGGCCAAGGGGTACGCAATAGAGTATATCAATAAGAATTCCTTTAATATCATATTTCTAACTCTTTTCTTTCGATTTTAGATAATAAAGGTATAAATGAGTTAATAAATTTCAACTACTTTAACAATATTTGCAAGCGAAATAATAACGCATTTAAGGCCGCATTCGGGATATTTTGTATTCCTGAAGTCAACTGTTATCTTTATATTCTATTCAAGTTAACCAAGTATTTTGTGTATTTTACGATATATATATATATATAAAATTAATCGTAAATACTAAATAGTCCACAAAAATGAAGATATTAGATATGGTTATTTTTACCGGTTAATTACTTAAACTACTTTTTGCAGAAGCTTGTTTTCATTCATGATGATAAATTAAGGTGATTTTTAGATGCCAAACATCCAAAAAGAGCTTTTACACACATATATAATTTTTTTGGCCGTACGTGTTTCAGACCATATGGTTCAATCTATGCTATAAAATGTTAACATGGTAGAAATTTTGATACAAAAATTTGCACCGATGGTCAGGACCAACTCAACCAATTAAAGGGCCTATAACACAGTAAAAACATGGGCCCTTCTTAACTAATGGTTATGTTGAAAAACTCTTCTCTTTTTATCTATTTATTGGGACCGACAATAATATTGGCGGAGTTCAAACTATGGTTAAGAATCCTCCTCCTTTTACGGATTCTATTAGACATTGAAAAAAACTATGTTTTAACTTTGTTTTGTAAGCTCTAAATTCTAATAACACACAACTAAACTAGTTCTACCAAAAACACTAGTTCTACCACGAACCATAACCAATGTTGTTGGGACCGGGCCGGCAAGCCAGACCGGTTAGACCAGGGTTCGGAAACCCTAGCTTTAATCATGACTGGAAAATTAAGAACCTGCCCTGAATCGACGATCAGACCGGAACCGATAGGTAACGATCTGTCCGGGATTTTTTTAATTAAATCCTTCAAGCTCCAAGTTTTCCCCCATTACCGTTTGGCAAAAACCCTAAAAAAAGAACCCAAAAAGACGATGAAGAGGCTGTGCGGAAGAAGAAACATGCATAAGATCTATAAAGAGTTGCCCTGATTTGGCCGTGATGAAAGGCGTCGACATGCTTGCGTGCGGCGGTGATGAGAATTCGATATCTGTGTGAAGGGTTTCTATTTTCTAAAGATACTTTGCCCGACGTTTAAAAGGATGTGCCTTGTTTACAAGTTTAAATTTATAAAATTCAAGTTGTGATTGGAAGTTATTAAGTTAATTGAATTCTAAATTTAATAATTAGTGCCAAGGCAAAAATAATAGAACAAAACCATAAAAATTAAAATTCTATATCTCACGTCATGTATTTTTTTTAGGGAAAATCACCATAATAGCCATTTTGACTAGTCAAAGTGGCATTTTAGCCAACAAATTTCGAATTTTCTGGAATTTTCGACCAATCAAGTAGCGCCATTTGGCAAAATATCGCTGACGGCGATATTATATGGGATAATCTCGCCGAGGTGTACCACTTATCGCCTACTCAGCGATATTTGTCCATATAATATCGCTGACATGTCCAAATATCGCCTCGGGACAGCAAATATCGCCTCGGGACAACAAAATATCGCCTCGGGAACACGCGAAGCCGACGTTTGCATGTATGCCGCCGAATATCGCCTCGTTCATTGCAAATATCGCCTAGAAAGATGAAATATCGCCTCGAGAACACGCGAAGCCGACGTTTGCAGGTAGGCCGCCGAATATCGCCTCGTTTATTGTAAATATCGCCTCGGGAAGGAAAATATCGCCTCATGTCAGCTGATGTCAGCTTCCACGCGTATAATCTAATTTTTATTAAAGTCATGTCAGCGATATATTATGGATTAATATCGCTGACCGGGCGATATTTTCGTGGTCAAAGGCTATTTTCGTGAATATTTTTGTCAATGGTTATTTTATAAAAAAGAGTGAGTCAACCGGCTATTTTGGTGGTTTTCCCTTTTTTTTAACTATTTATTATGTCATCCGTTCTTAAATCCGATTCGGTTGGCCCGTCCGGTGATACTAAGGCGTGCGGTTCGAGGTCGTCCATAATTACACAAGCAAGTAAGCAGAAGAATACGTCCACCCCTACTGATTTAATAACCTTGCTACAAAGAAACTCATAAAACCAACTCCATTTGGAATTCCATCAATAATTCGTCTATAAAAAAAAATGAGTGAATTCGGCCAATTTTCTCAACACCACAGTTAAGAATGTTCCATAAAAGGCATCTATGTAACCCCGATTATATGACCAATCATATATAGCATTTTTTATTTTGTTCTGACCCGTTTTAACAAATAAGTTAACCTTTACCAAAAGAAAATTAACTAGTTCGGTAGTTTTACCCAAAAATTCTACAAGCCGTAACTGCACAAGCAAGTAAGCAACTGCCAAATCTTTTTTAATATCAAACAATGATTTCACAAGCAACTACCAACACCAATAACCAAATTAACATAAAAAATTTAACAATTAACTAAGCTTTCTACTTTCAAGCAATAAATAAAGTAAAAGACTAACCTAGTCTGCAGAGCCGCTCGGTCGGAATGAAGAGTAAATCAGCAGCGCAGCAGACCAGCAGTCAACAGAACCGCTTGGTCGAAATCGAGAGTGAATCAACCAATAGTGAATCGAGATTTCGAGAGTCAACCGATAGTTAATCAGTCGACTGGATCTTCGACAGTGCCACTCTTCTCGCTCGCTCTGACCCCCCGTCTTCCCAAGTTCCCGCTCGTCTTCCGTTCAATCGTTCGAACTTCGAACCTCTCGTTCTTCAATCCCTACCCTATGACAACAAGACCCTAACTATAAAGATTTGGGCCATTGGGCCTCAAGGCTTCCTTGCGTTTTTTATTTACATCAGAGCCCATACGGCCATACAAATTAAAAAAAAAAAAAAGAGTTAATTGTCATTTTACTCCTTGTGGTTTAACAACTTTTGCCATTTTAGTCCCTGTGGTTTGAATTTTGCCATTTTGGTCACTCTGGTTTCATTTTATTGTCATTTTCATTCATGTGGTTTCCATTTTATTGTCATTTTAGTCTAATTAAATTTAAAACTTTAGACTAAAATGGCAAAATTTATCAAACTATAGGGATGAAAATGGCAATAAAATAAAACCATAGTGACCAAAATGGCAAAATTCAAACCACAGGGACTAAAATGACAAAAGTTGTCAAACCACAAGGACTAAAATGGCATTTAACTCAAAAATAAACAGCCCGATAGGTAAAAAAACCTACATACGTAAAAAATAAAAAATTTAAAAATTAAAGGTTCTAAGTTTTTTGGAAGCCTCAAACCCTTCTTTAGATTACTTGACCCATCGGGCGGTCATGCTGACTTGGTGGACATTTATTTATATTATGAAACCTTTATTCATTTTCATAGTGTCTCATGCAAAATACATCGGTTAGAGATCAATGGATGACATCTTATAGACGTGCGCCCACTCTATATATAATCTGTTGTTTTTATTTATTTCTAATCATAAATGGTAACAGTATTTTGGTAATTTCAAATTCACTTAACCAGAAAACATTAACATTATCCATTTTATAAAACTCTGGCGTGTGAATCGTAAATATTAGAATCCATTTTAGTGATTAGAATTGATTGTCTGGTAACCATCTTTTTTTTTGACAGCAAATTTTCACGCTAATACGCTTTCGGCGAGCTTTAGCCTTTGACCTCAAACGAAAAAATATCTTAGTTATAATAACATATCGCTTGAACTCAATTCAAATCTTTTTTTTCCACGATAAAGTCTAAATAATTAAACATTAAAACCGAATCTTATACTTTTGAAGCATGGTTATGTTTGTTTAAAGAATCAATCATGTTTGCTTAAAATCAATCATGTTTTTTAAATATATTTATAATTCTATAATTTAGGTATTTTTCAAGTATTTATTATGTTATTTGATTCTTGAAGTTATTTCGACTGATCGAATATGTCCGAACAACATCCCAAAAAAAATGTTCGGTTCAATGTTCAATTTGGTTATAACTTATGAAAGCAATAAATTAAAGTTTTTGTGATTTGATCACAACATGAATTTCATTTTATTTGTAATTAAAATGTTATTAATAATTTGTTTATTTACTTTTAAGTAGCATATCATCCACCCTTCACAAACTCTAACTAGCCAAACAATTTAATATAATAACTTTATATCACAAAACAATTGAGCATATGATAAAACAAAAGTAATCTATATAAGAAAATAATATAATATTATATCAGAATTTAATAATACTAATAAGACAAACAAAACTAATTTAATATAATATTTAAAACAATAAAATATTTTTCTAAATATAATATATTAAAATCACTATTAATATAATAGTATAAGAATTAAATAATAGCAAAATAATAAAACAACTTAATATAGTATGAGAAAATAATAGAACAGAACAATTTAATATAATTTATTAAAATCACTATTCATAACGGTTGATTATAATAAGAAAAAAAAATTAAATAAAGAAATATTTTCTTATGTCTTCGTTCACAAAATCTTTTATGGTAGTGTCAAAAAATCTTTCAAATTTTTTTTAACATTGTATGTATGTGTTTTTCTTAAGTGTCGGACAACATTTATATTGATACCCTAAGTTTAATCTTTACGAATAGTATGAGAGGTCGGAAGTACATACATAGATAATTTTGCTTAAGCTTATCTTTAATGCAAAGTCTATCGATATCGTCTTGACTCTTTATCAGTTGGAGCCAAAATCATTAATTTCTAAGAGAATTTTAGAACTATTATTACGTTGTGAAAATGTTGTTTTTGTTTTGGGGTAAATTGTTATTTTATTTCCCATCACGTGACAGTGAATCGTGAAGACCATATTATATTAAAATGGGTCCGTGAGAAGTGACATCTTGAGGCTATGGAGTTGCAAGGTCTCACATCCACAAAAGCATCAAGTGGAGAAAGATCACCGAACCGAATGAGCCACCAATTTGGCTGAAAATAAAGTACCACTGATGGGTTATGGTTAGGCTACAAGGAGTCGTCCCTTCCTTCCCCGTTTTTCCCCATTGCCACATCAGCGACACATCAGCTTTCCTCACTTTTCCCCATTTTGCATGGTGTCGTCCCATTTTTTCCCACTTTTTCCAACATTCTTTTTCCCACTTTTTCCCATATTTTTTCCCACTTTTCACATTTTTCAAACGGTCAAATGGTCCTCCCATGCTCGGCAACAATCGGTGACTTCTCCCCATTTTATACCGAGCCGAAACCGGGGGCACGGTGTTCCCGGCCGGCCCCGGTTCGGTGAATCCATCCCCGGACAATTCCCGACCTCGACTCCGACTGCCCTTAGATCAGGATCCGATGAGTTAATATATGAGCGCACACAATTTATTATTATTATTTTTTTTAACAAAATGCTTATATTCTTTCATAAGTTATAATAGTTATATATTAAAGTAACTTGGCTAATACAAAATGTATCATTCGAGTTGAATAAAAATATATAATGTTATTAATGAAAATGTACAAATTATAAGATGGTTTTTTTTTAGATAAATAGGATTGTAATTGAGTATAACTTATTATTTTAAGTAATAAATAATATTACCGTTTTTTAAAATTTTGATTTCCAAAAAAATTTTAATTTCTTAGACAACACATGAATAAAGTCGACTCAGTGAAAATTCGAGATCATACTAATAAAAAACTCAAACGAGTCGGAGCTCGAGCCTTGAAATATGTCTCGTTTATACCCTAATTTTTTAAACATTTTGTTAATAAGGAAAACATTAAATACCTTGTATAGACTATAGTAATAAAGATTTAGCAATTTAAGAAAAATGATATTTAAAGATAAAATATGATTGAAATTATGTTTATATTATTAAATTAAGTAGCAAAATAATAATAATATTGTATTAACATTTTGTATTTTAAAATTTTTTTTTTTTATAAATATTTCGTTTAAAAAGAACTATTTTGTTAAAATATAAATTCCACAAAATCTACGTCAATACCTCATGTATAAAAGGGGTTAAGAAAACAAAAAACTAAATATTTCGTGACACAAATTTAAGAATTATATAACATGTATTTCAGATAAACTTTTTTGAGTTATGTATAAATAATAATTTAAATATTAAAATAATAATATTATTTTTTAAAATTTCGTCGTATAAAAATTGGTTACTTAAGCATTATTTTTGAAATAAAATGTTACCGAAAAGAACTTCGATTTCAATTATTTTATTTTCTGTTTTTTAATTCATATAAATAAAAAAATATTTTATATTTTTCAAGAAATTTATTGTTTTAGAAAAAAATTCGTGTTTTATAACAATTTGGTTTCTATAGAAAGTGTTTTTGGTAAAAAGAATTTTATTAATATATTAAAAAAATCAATATAAATAAAATATTAATAATATAGTTGGTATTTAATTTATTATTTAATATGATAGAATGTATTTTATAACAAACTAGTTTATAAATCCGTGTGTAACACGTGTCGAATAACAAGTAGAAAAAAAATTATAAAAGTGCAACAA
This sequence comes from Mikania micrantha, assembly GCA_009363875.1. Lineage (NCBI taxonomy): Eukaryota > Viridiplantae > Streptophyta > Magnoliopsida > Asterales > Asteraceae > Mikania > Mikania micrantha. Next base: position 91,096,081 of record CM018696.1, read on the forward strand.
TTGTACATGACTAAAATTACGTATTGTTACATATAATAAGCAACAATACGAAGTTACAACAAAAGTTCATAAAATGTTTAAATGTTTTTTTTTTGTATACAGTATTACTATATATAATTAAAAAATAAGAAAAGAAATATTATTATTATTATTATTATTATATATTAGTATTATATATATTACTATATAATTATATTATATTATTTAGTTGTTTGATTCATGTAGTAGTGTTTTGAAAATTTAGAGTTGAACCATCAGAAGTTTTTCAACTTTGAAAAGTAGTATAGAGAGATAACGATATTAAATTTGAGAGACTTGTTTGTTATTATTTTGTATTATTTTAAGAAAAACTTGTATATAGTTCGTAATAAGAGATTTGATTTTGCTATGCAACTTATGTTTCTACAAATAATATATAATACATGATCTCGAGAGTGTACTGTCTTTGTATGAAATTATAATAGTTTCAAACCTAGTTTGTTTTTATATTCATAACCTTACCGTCTTTGCATGAAATTATAACAGTTTCAAACCTTTTATACTTATTAAAGTATTATAAAACAATAAAATTAATGTAAAATATGAAAACATACCCAAGAGTAGTATGTACACATATTACTATTTTATATTGTTCTTACAATAATTTTCAAACTTTTCTCATATTTAATTTATTGCATAATAAATAATAATATTATATATTATATATAACTTTAGCAATTTAAAATTAAAAAAATGTTTATTATATCATTTAAAGATATGTTAATATTTAAAATACTCTCTTTTAAAAAAACCAAATTATTATAAATATGAAATAGACTAAAATACTTTTATAAACAAAATGTTTAAAAAAACGAATCTCAGAAAAAATTAGTGTTTAAAAAATTATATTATTATTTTATTAATTAAAGTATTCATTATTTGAAATTTTAATCAAATTTTATATTAAAAATCACCCAATACTAAATTTTCATTGGTAACTATATATTTTAATTTAATTTAACCGATGCAATAGACGATGCATTAAGCTAGTAAATGTGTGTATTCATCTATATTTATGTCCAGCATCTTTTCTTATTAAATATTGTAAACACTTTTTTTTAGATTTAAGTTTTTCTCATTTTCCTTCCATCAAATATTAATAATTGTATTCAATTTGGTAAATAATATAATTAAAATGTAAGTTATTATTTAAATTTGTATGAATTATTGAATGAGTTAATTTAAAATTGTAAATCAATTCTAGAAATATTAATTTATTTGAAAATTTAAATAATTTTATGTCTCATTCAATTAAAGTTTAAAAACTTAATTTAATAGTAAATAAAAATTGCAATTAATTCATGGTTGTATTATTGATTGACATGTGGCAATTGAGATGTGTGATAATGACAAGTGGTAAAAAAAAGATTTTTGTTTATTAGTATAGTAAAATAACACAACTTAGATACCTTTCGAAAACAAATTACTATAACATTAGCAGTCCGCAGACATAGAAATCTTTTTCACAAAATAAATTTGGAGTTGTATAAAGATCGGTATATTATAAACTAGGTTAGTATCCCGTGTATTACACTGATTAAATAAAGAAATAAAATGAATAATTATCAATGAAAGTTTAGAAAAATATAAGATGATTTTGTAATATAAAACATGATTACAATTTAGTATAATTTAATATTTTAAATATTAAAATAATAATAGTATTTCTGTAAACACTAACTTTTTTATAGTTTATTTTTCTTTAATCATTGTGTTTCAAATAATTGTTTTTGATAATTTTATATCCTATAATACTATTTTTTTAAATGTGTCTTTAATATTAATCTATTTTAATGTATTAAAACATCTTTTTTTATTTCAAACATGTATTAAAATAATATTTAATATTATTATTTAGTATTAGATAATTAATAGGAGAGAGATGAGAGAAATAAAGATTGAGAACCTCTAAATATGCCATGCGTCACTAAAAACCTTTATTTATTAGTATAGGTAAATTTTTTTCTATTATGTACAGATCGTATTAAGTCGAATCGGGTCGGGTCATGTTGAAAAAAGACAATAATCAAACTAAATTTATTAGATAATATCATAATAAAAATACAATACATCAACTGTTATTCTTATGCCTGGAAAAATGGGCGGGTTAGATTGGTTAATAGGTTAGAACGTGTACGAGTTAGAATGGATGCGGGTTAGGTTGGGTGCAAGTCAGGATGAGTTTTAAGTAAAATCCGTTTGGATTTAAGTGAGTTATTTTATAATTGAATAATATTTACTAATTTTTTCATCAAATATATTATTGATCATTGTTACACGTTTAAATTTATAATATTCACATAACTTTTAAGTTACCAATCTTGTTATAGGTCAAATTATCAGGCTTAGTTGTTATGTATGATGTTTTATTTTTTAAAAATCCATCAAAAACAATATATGTGTACTTTTTTAAATAACTATTTATTTAAAAAAATAATTTAAGTATCATTTAAATATTCATTACAAGTCTGATTATTTAAATTTAAGAGAGTGACTGTAAAATATTAAGGGATAACTTAGAATATTAACATATATATACTATTATATATATACTATTGAAAAGAAATTTAGAGAGACGATAGCTCCCCACCCTTAAACATGGGTACCCCAATGAACATTGATGTAACAAGGTAACATGTATAAGTTTATTATTATTTACCTGTAAAAATAATTTATATTTTTTATACTTTGAAAAAGTAAGATTTTACTGGAACGTATTATAAGGAAAATAATTTATATCTTGATAAAACAGCTTGAATTCCCTTCGAAAATAAATTTAGACCCCACTGTCCCCAACCTTTACCTTTTCTATAATTTTTATTATTTATTATCTTCGTATTATTTGTCATACCTATCCGGTTTATAAAAGACAGCGTTTTTATGCAATTAAAATTTCTGGTTGACCATTGGCCTTTTTGTAAAATATTCTTATACGACTTTTATTTTAATGACGACGATCATACATATATGTTGTCTTAATAGGGCCCACCCGGCAGAGGTAAGACGCGGTCACACCAGATGCGCGGGAATCCCCTGTAATGAGTAAACCCTCGCCTCCCATTGGTTCAGAACCCGAGATTAAGAGGTTGTTTGGTAGCATTTGAATGGGTCTGAATCGGATCGTTTGTTTGGGACGTCTGAATGAAAAAAACATCTGAATCAGGGTCTCAATGGTTCAAACCTGGAACTAAGTCTGAATGAGTTTGAATAGAGAAAAAGGAAGGGTTCCCGTCTTCCTTCCCCTCCTCCTCCCCCCATGCCGACCTCATCCAGGCACCGTCGCTTCCTCCTCCCTCACGACCGCCTCTCCCCTTGAACAAGCACCAGCGCTCAACGACCGACCTGCTCTCCACAGCCTGAACAAGCACCGTCGCTTGCGCCTCTCCCGATGACCGAAGCAATGACATGCTCTCCCTCGCCGCCCGATGACACCTGAAGCGACGACCGACCTGCTCAATAATATATCCCTATCTATAATCGATCTCTGCGTAAGACCATTCGTAGTACTCCTCTCGCTAGCCGGGCGGAGGAGGGTTTTTGGGCGGCTTCAAGCGGGCACACTGCCCTTGACCCCGACGGTGCCATTTTTCGACCCACAGCGGCTCCCGCTCCCCGTGAACACTCCCCTCTCCCCATTGGCTTATTTTTAAAAATTGAGACCCACCAGTAAAATTAAACCGTGGGGAGGGATTTTTGGTTATGATGTGGCACAGTGAGGAAGGTTTTTCAGTGGGATGACCATTAATGGGGTTTTAAGATTTTCACTGGGGTTATGACGTGCCATAAAATTTCAGTGGGGTGGGTATTAAGGATGGTCTAAGAGACAAGATTGAAAAAGTCATTATTAATGGAAAATCCTTTTCTTCCAAGATCATTGTGAAGATGAAGTCTAAAGGAGAATTCTTAATCCTCTCTGTTGTGATCGTCAACACATCATGGTTCATGGTTACACACTTACACCTTATTCTTGCCTATTCTATTGAGTCAATACTTTAGGGTTTTGATTCGTTGTTCTTAGATTGAGTTGTAATAGATTAAAGTCAGTTGTAAGTTGGATCTTTCGGTCTTTATTCTTTATTAATCACATATTCATTTGAATCTGTACGTTATTTGTTATCTCAGTTTTGACAAATGTGGTTGTTAACCGTTACCTAATAGATTCAAGTTAAATTTTGGGTTAACATTTAAACTCGCTCACTCTATTCTTAACGCCCATCATTGTAACTGATGCTAAGATTTATTTTGATTGTCAGATAACACTAAAATTAAATTTTGAAGGGTGTTAATATTTATACATAACCACCATCATTTATAAATCATACTTGGATTTAATCAATCACATCATACTTATATAACTATTATTTATTCATATTTTTTAAATATTAAAAAGTACAAAAAGATGATATTATTGGTACACTGGTGTACCAATATCAATTGTCATTTAGAATCGTATAAAGTTGACAATTAGGATGATTCGATTTCTCCTACTAGTTTGATAATGTATGGACTAAATCTAGGTTTTGAACGTAATGCAATGGCTATTGTTGTTGATTATTGCTTAGATGATGGCTAGAAATAGATAGAAACAAAGAAATCTGAATGTTAACGGTGAAATCCTTATTTGATCCGTTATGATGTCCGATTATCATGAAACCATACTATAAATCACAATGGTTTTAACCCATTTGATCTTGACAATGGTTATGATTGTCTTTATAATTCCTTGAAATGCTAGATTAAATCTAAGTGTTTCAATCTAATGACAGGAATTAAGGTAATCATTGGAATAACAATCTGATGTTCATGTTAACAGTCAGATTAGTAGGGCTGTAATCGAGCCGAGCCGAGCTAGGCCTGGCTCCAGCTCGGCTCGTGAATTTTCGAGCCGAGCCGAAGTTTCTTTCTAGCCAAAAATCCTGGCTCAAGCTCGGCTCGTAAAAAATCTCGAGCCACGAGCCAGCTCACGAGCCAACTCGTTTTTTTTCGTGTTTTTTCCTCTACTTTATATATATATAATCTAATATATATAAAATCCAATATATATCTATATATATAATTATATATAAAATCTAATATATACATATATATTATACATAATATGTATATTTATATAAATATGTGTATAAATATTGTATATATATTATGTATAATATATATGTATGTGTGTAATATTATATATGTGTGTGTATATAATTTAATATATATATATATATATATATTAAAAATCAAGCCGAGCTACGAGCCGAGCCGAGCCAACGAGTCGAGCCATGAGCCGAGCTCGAGCCGAGCCAAGCCGAGCTCCGGCTTGGCTCGTTTTTAACGAGATTTTTTCGAGCGAGCTCTTTTCGAGCCGAGCTTTTTTCGAGCCGGGCTTTTTCTGGCTTTTTTCGAGCGAGCCTCGAACCGCGAGCTTTTTGAACAGCCCTACAGATTAGTATACTAAATATGAGTATTAAACCTATTTCAATATGATATTCCTTTGTTTCATGATATTTAAGTGATTAATAACAAGGATTGACTCTTTCTAAAGTAGAAAGCAATTGGGAAACTGTTCCGGTGATATAATCAACAGCAATACCTATTTGGTTAATTGGAGGACATTCTGGTTAATCCAATGAGTCATCAATTTCATGATAGGAACATAAATCATTATAGGTTCCCATTTTATCATACATTGTGTGATATTCAATTAAAAAAACTGATTAAGGATTTAATAGCAGTTTGATGACTTGAGATGCAATGTCCTTGATATTGAACGTTATAGAAGATCTAATAAGCAAAGTAAAACACAAATAACTTATAAAACTAATGCAGAACTGAAACACAAACACAAGTCTGTGCACTAACTATTGATTTCAACACTTCAGGTGAGTTGTGTACAACCCCTTTTCTTTTGATTGTTTTACAAACATTGGGGTATCATTATGAAATCTTTCTTAAAAGTATGATATGCTTATATAACTATGTGCTGGCTTGCGATATCATGGAATAACCGTGGGTATCGAAATGACATCAAAAAGTCCTCATTCTTAAGAATTGTATCTACTGAACCCATGTGGGGCCGAACGAGTGAACAACGATAGTACTATCGGGCTGACAACGCCATTTGCAGGGAGGATTGCATCTCTCCTGGTGTGAATGTTTGTTACCGTTTCCAATATCAACATCAATGTGTATACGTTACAATGAGGCACATATGATTACCGGTAGGTATTGTCATATCTTTCAGTCGGAAAGGAAGTAGATATGGGTCACATGATTATTCCAATTGTGTCAATGTGTGTCATTGACTACACATAACATATCATATCATATTGTATCAAGTCTTGTGAATGAACTCACCAGCCTTGTGTTAACTTTTCAAAGTTACAACTTTTTGCAGATAGACAGTGACGACATGTGAGAAACGACTCTATGAGGCACTTATAACTAAGAAACCCATAATGTTTAGTATGTTTTAATATTTGAACAGTAACTTGTGGTTTGTAATAGCGACATTATCCTTGTAATATCTTTCTGTGAGTTAATCTTGTGTGTTGTGATACCGGTTCACGTAAAGTTACATCCCATCTTGGTGACATCACCACTATGCTTTCGCAACCTTCCAAGAGTAAACAGTGACAATCTCGGTGACATCACCACTATGCTTCCGCAACCTTCCAAGAGTAAACAGTGACATCATCATCAGGTGACGAGAGATGGGGGTGTGACAGGTAAGATATAGACAGCCTTACCTCTATCCCGTAGGAATAGAGAGGCTACTTCCAATGAGACTCCTGGCTCATGATCACTGATTAACTGACCAGCCCAATAGTTTTAACGTTATTTTCAAAAAAATAAAGTAAAATAACATTAAAATTAGTGTAATTTTACTTTTATTCCTTAAGGGCCGACACATATATACATTATATGTGCGCACCGCAAACGGTGCCCCAACTCCCTCTTTATCCCATTTTAATTAACCAATCTTATCACAATCATCCAACCAGTCTCAAGTACCGTAATTTTCCTTGCTTCTTTCATTCTCTATGCAATTCCTAGATTGATTTGTGATGTCACAATTTGAAAAGAAGGAACAGTAGTAACATAAAAGAGAAACAAAAAGAGGAGCGGTACAAGTGTTTCTCCTAAGATTGAATTTAGGATCAATAAACCCTCAAGTTTTAACGGTATTTAGATGTCCCATTGTTTGTAGGTAGCGGAGATGAAATCTAGGGGGTTCAGCATACAATACCGATAACCAAAAATAACCGAAACCGACTTAACTGGTTCATTACGGTTAAGATAGGGCAAAAACCGAAGCATTTGGTTACGATTTCGGTTTACGCATCTCCAATAACTGAAACTAAGTCTATATTTTCATGTATTTTTCATATATTTTCCATGTATATTGATGTACATTAACAATGTTTTCATGGAATCACTTAGTCGATGAATCGTCCAAGTGGGAGTCTGTTGGATATTGGATGTCCGATTAACAATAAGTTCAACGTTACTATGAAAGGTATGATTCAAAGAGTTACACTTTGGAAGGCAACGAATTGATGTTTAATTGTTAAACATAATATACGATCACGAATTGTCGGTTTTATCGAATTGACTTTTATTATTTATGAAATAATAATCGGTGGGAATTAATTATAGAGATAATTAATTCATTAAACAAATAAAGTTTTGAACTTTATTATAAAGGATTGTTAGTTAACTGTTAATTGACAAATTGACATTTAGTTAAACTTTAAACATTTAATTAAATGCTACTAACTAATTGTTAGTTAGTAGTATTGGAGAGTAGTAATTAAATGGTATAATTACTAAAAGAGTTTAATCAAATTAAAAGAGTTTAATTTGAATTAAATATGAAATAAGTGGTGGGAAATTCAATTTTGAATTGGTAATTCCTAGATCCTAAAAATGTGGATCTAATTTGACTATTTAATCTAGATCAAATCACCACATTTTACCACCACTCTTTCACTCACTCTCTTTCTCCCTAACCCTAGTGGTCGTCGCCTACCACCACCATTTTGTGTGGTTTTGGGCTGCCACAAACCACCACCATCGAGCCAAGTCGAGGGGCCAAGAGGAGCCGTAGGAGGGCTGCCTTGCCCGAGCCAGGCCGAGTCAAGGCCACCTAGCCGAACCGTGTGTCGAGCCGCGAGCCTAGCCGAGCCAAAATCTGTTTTAGTCCAATCTGGTGATTCGTAGGACGAAATCCGGACTTGGGTGATCGTAGTGAGTCAACTAGCGAGACCGTTGCCGATCCATCGTGTGGATTTGGAACCGCTTCGTAAAAGGTCGATTTTTAAAACCCCATATGGTTGTGTTGTTTGATTTAATTGTTGTTTAAATCGTTTGTAACAGGATCCTGATTTGGGAATTGGTTCGATTACGAATCGAAATGTTATAAAATTTAAATGCTTCCACTGTGTCAGATTTAATCTGATAGTTTAATTCGGTTTTATGAAAACTGATTTTTTCAATTAATGCGATTAATTGAAATTGAATAAATGAAAAGTAACCTAGAATTCCCAACATTTTTCTTATCATACACTGTTAGAGATATGATAGTAATGATTGTTCAGTTACTTATAGTTTTTAGGTTCTATTATATTAAATATGTTTTTAAATTGTTTAAAGGAGATTTGGTTGAGCACGTATAGAAAAATCCAAATGAAAAGTAATTATTACACATATATATGTTACTTATGATTATTAATAATAATTGTTTATGTAACTCATACGTGAAATGAAAAGGTGTGACAGTTACACATAATCTTATGGTTTGGTTATAGTTATATATGATATGTGTAATTAAGATAATCAAACTTAATTAGGGGTGTGCGAAATCCGGTACAACCTAATTAACAAAAAAATAATAGGATCAATCCATTACAACACGTATGATCATTATATGTACAAGTTCATAGTCTTAATATTTATTAAAATTCCAGTATGGTTCTGGCCGGGGACCAAACATGATGGAATTAGAATGAACCAATTAGGGGTTATCAAATACATTTTAACCTAATATTTTCATATGTAGGCTGAGACATTTAACATCAGACATAGTTTGTTTAATCGATTTTAACAAAATTGGGATCAAGTACATCCAAATGATTTGATATATAACCGATCATTATTGTTTAACTTTTTATTTTATTTTTTTTCCTAGATATTTATGTCAACACTCTCATGATGATGATTATAGACAAAGTTTGAGTTTTTTTGTAAGTTTTTAAAGATAGAATGTTTTTGTATTTGAGCTTTATATGTCAACTAGGGTATTACCCCGTGTATTACACGGGTTGATCATTAATAAAAAGAATTATATTATTTTTAAACACTATTTTTTTCAATATATGTTTCCTTAAACATTTTGTTTTAAAATATTGTTTTTATAAATTGTATATTTTGTAATAAATTTCTTTTCTAAAATGTGTTTTTTTAATATTAATAAATTTTTAGTGTATTAAAAATATTTTTCTTAATTTTAAAAAATGCATAAAAATCATATTTAATATTTAATATTATTATTTAATATTAGGTGTATTTAATAGGAGAGAGAGGCGGGAAATAAAAGTTGAGATACTCTAAGAATGCGCCATGTGTCCAAAAAAACCTTGATTTATTATAATAGATAGATTATATGAAGTTTTTTTTTTTTTACTTTTTATGCATGTTTCAAGATATATTTGAATTAGTTTAAAAAATAAATGATTTTAGATTTAACTTTATAATTGAACTGCTTTGAATGATAAATTGTATGACCCAACTCATTTGTTAAACTCATTCGTTAAAGGTATTTTACCCAAAATTAGTATACCATATTATGGGTCGGTCTATAAGTTTCATTTGTTTAACTTAAAAAGTTCAGGCTTGATCGGATCCGGTTTGGGTTTGGTCCAACGCACAATTAATGTTTTTATTTTTGTTTTTTTGAACAACGATATATTTAGCTTCTAAATTACTACCAAATATTCTTTTACGAACATAAAAGCTCATTTTTAAGAGGCAATGACTCTAACAAATGAACTAGTCCTACATTAAAATCGTTAATTTTGTTAAAATCCTCATTTTGTTTTATGCTCATGAGAAAAAACACAACAAATAAGCTCTTTTGTATAAAACTAACATTAAATATCAGATCTTGTCTCATTAACCCATTTATTATGAATTATATTTTCGTTAGCTCAACAATTTTAAATTTTCATTTTCCTTATCAATATCTTTATTTAGTATGTTTTACTCATCAATTGTTTTAAAAGATTTGATAAATCTCATTAATTGTTTTGAAAGATATAATCTACCATCATTTGTTTTAAATAAACAACTTATTAATTGTTTTTAGACACCCGATTTTACTATATGTCGTTTTGATATATCTAATCTACTCATTAGTTGTTTTGAGTGAATAACTCATTGGTTGTTATTATAACTCTATGTAATATATGTACATTTCTAATAAGACATGTTTTTGAGATTTATAAATATGTTCTTGTATTATTTTTTAACTCGTACAACACACGAGTTTTAAGTTACTAAAAACACGTACATATTGTCTGTTATGATATTTTGCCGACCAATATGTCCTGTACTTTAAACATAAGCCATATCCAAGAGTGTCTCTATAATGTATCAAAGTGCTAGAAAAAACCTAAAACTATAACTATAACCCAAATAAAATAATTTCCTATGTAAAAAAATATGACTCGAATATAAGATTAAGTCGACGAGCCATTGTAGAGACCATACTAGCCCACATGCGTCAGGACCCAGAAAAATCCCTGAGAGAGAAAGTTCGCCAATCAGAAATCAGAGTCCAAGATCACGCAAATAACTCAACGAATCAGCAACCTGATAACCCAATTCTGGGGTCCACGAACCCTAATCTCCATATTTGCTTCTCAACGTTGACCCCACCTAACCTACACGCCACCACTCGAGCCTCGTAGTCACATATCGTGACATTTGGGGACCAACAAGCAATCAGTAGTTCTAATAACTATAAGTCATAACCACAGTGTTCTAGTTTATATATGCAATGCAACAATCTCTTCACTAGCTACACTTTAATTTTATGATACTCTTACAATTAAGTTAGATATATTAAGCTGTAAGAATTTCTTGTTTTTTTTTTTTTTTTCATTTTGATATCTTTTGTTAGTCATTTGAAAGATTAAACCCTGATGGTTTCCGAAAAGAAAACTGCGAACGCTGTCGGTGGCAAAACCGCAAGGGCGTGTGACAGCTGCATACGAAGGCGGGCTCGATGGTATTGCGCTGCAGATGATGCTTTCCTTTGTCAAAGTTGTGATGCCTCGGTGCACTCAGCTAACCAGTTAGCCGGTCGGCATGAGAGGGTCCTTCTAGGGACTGCATCCTCTAAGCTCTATGGTTCAGGAGAACCAACACCTGAACCAACCTGGCACCACGGGTTCACCCGTCGTGCACGCACACCACGACAAAGGGGTAAACATACTCTCAAGTCGGAACGAAAGAAAGATGCAGTGAACTCCACGGTTCGTTTAGTTCCCGAGCTAGGCGTTATAGAAGCATCATTGCTTGATGATGAAGAAGAAGAACTATTATATCGTGTCCCGGTGTATGATCCTTTTGAAACTGAATTATGTAATGCTTCTAATGATATAGCTGGTGGGAGCTTTAGTTTTGTAGGGGAAAACAAGAAAGAAGATGCATGTGATGTGGATGATCTTCAAGGGTTTGATCTCCCAAATGATGATTTGGAGCTCATGGATTTTGCTGCTGATGTTGAAAGCCTTTTAGGAAAAGGTTTTGATGATACATCATGTAGGATTGAAGATTTGGGGTTTCCAGATTGTAACTATAAAGAAGAAGATAGTTCTAACAATATAGGAATTTGCTTTGTTGATGAATATAGAGTGAAAGTTGAAGATAAAGAAGCAGAAGCAATTTTAGGTTTTGATTTGGATGAAACTAGGGAAACACTAGACCACTGGGAATTTGGTTATGAAACCTCCATGATGATTAAAAAGGAGGAGAAGATTGCGATGACAGACGTCGAGGGCGTGCATATGATGTCGACGGTGCCAAACGATGGATGTAACAACGCAAGGATGAAAACATCAAGCATACTTTTGAAGCTTGATTATGAAGATGTGATCAATACTTGGGCTGATCAAGGTTCTCCATGGACAAATGGAACCCGACCGGAACTCAAATCAGATGGTTCTTGGCCTGATCACTTCATGGTTTTGATCTAACCCTTTATCTATCTGTTTATTAATCCCTATTTAACTAATTCTCTAATTGATTTGCTTAAGAACGCGACGTATTTGCTTAACTCGAAGTAACATTTCAGGGCTTGCAATGGGCGGAGAACCACAATCGTTCGTACGGAGGCGTAGGAGGAAGTGATGGAGGAAGAGAAGCAAGAGTGTCAAGGTATAGAGAGAAAAGAAGAACCCGATTGTTTTCGAAGAAGATAAGATATGAAGTGAGGAAATTAAATGCCGAGAAAAGGCCAAGAATGAAAGGGAGGTTTGTGAAAAGAAACATTTGAAGAACAAATTCTGCAACTTCTAGCTTAGCTAGCTAGTTTATCAACTAATATATATATATATATATATATATATATAATCAAGAACTGGTATAGATCCATGCATGGACAAGTAGTCTTTGTTCATTAATTAGTTTGTTGTTTAAATTTCTAGTACCAACGTTCTTAATTCAAAGTTTGCTTGGCAAAAATTAATAATTAAGAAGGTTGATTAGTTGTTTGATATATATCTGTAGCTAATTTTATCGGGTAAATATGTGATTTTGTTTCCCTTTCATGTGATGTATATATACGATGTAGATGATAATAATGAAGCATATGTATATATAGAGAGAGGTTAAAAAAATAACGCACATCTTTTGCTACAACCAAATAACACATTTAAACCAATAAGCTCTTTACACATAAGTATTTTATTAAATAATTAAAAAGGTTATGATAGTCATTTTGTAACCAATTAAAAAGCTAGATTTAATATGGTGGTGACAAGTGTCACCATCTAATATATTTTAATAAATCTAATTTTTTAAATAAAGCTTACCCCCTCCTTTTTTAAACATTAATAACTTATTTATACTATATTATTTTTTAAAAAAAATTGCACAATTATACTCGTCTCATTTTTCTCTTTAATTCCGTTATAGTCTCGTCTAGTTTTTTTTTTAATTTTTTTAGATGTTCCGAATTTACATCATTGTAACTATGGGTGTGCTCGGTTCGGTTCAATTTTTGGCAAATACCGAAATCGAAACCGACATAGTCGGTTTTTAGTTATTATGAACCATTTGGTTTCAGTTTTTTCGGTTTCAGTTCCGTTTTTGGTTTTTTTTTTTTTGTTGTTTTATTGTTCTCTCTCACACCAAATATTGAAAATACAAACATGTTTAACAATGGATAATTCATAAATTAATTTATGGAACACCAACTACATATATAAATTTTTAAACAAGATTAAAAATCGGTTCGGTTCGGGTTTTTTTCGGTTAATTCGGTTCCGGTTCATTCTTTTCGGTTAATTTGGTTCCGGTTCGGTTCCGGTTCAGTTTTGTTGGCTTTTTGCTCACCCCTAATTGTAACAAGCCTAAATATAATGTATTATGTTTATTTTCGTTACATCACTGTTAATTATGTCATCCTATATTACTTCATTTTGTATTACATTACTTTAATTTACTGCTGTTAGGAAAAAAATTGAAATAATGTATTATGTTTATGTTTGTTACATCGATGTAAAACGGAATAATTGAAAAAAATATTAAAAAACTAATTTAGATTAAAACGGAATTAAAGAGAAAAATTACATTACTAAAAATAATAAGTTACATCTCGGTAAATAATGTGTTACATCACTGTAAATTACATCAACGTTAATTACATTACTGCAATTACCATTGTTAGAATAAATTTCAAATTAATTTGTTATCTTTAAGTTCGTTATAATGATGTAAATATACGACATCGAAAAAAAAACTAGTTGAGACTATAACGAAATCAAAGAGAAAAATAAGACGAGTATAATGGTGCAATTTTTTTAAAAATAATATAGTATAAAAAAGTTATGAATGTTTAAAAAAAGTTTGAACGATATTTTTCTTGCAAATTTTTTTTTGTTAGGTCATGATTTTAAATGTATTAATTATTTTTGTAGTGAACTTTTTAAGATGTTAATATTGTATTATAATTACAATAATGTAAGTAAAATTAAAATAGTAGCAATATTATAGATAATACTATTGTTGGTATCCTAATAGTTATATTACAATAATGTAAGTTTGTATGTACGAACGTATAAATTGAACAACTTTAATAAATTGGTTACACCGTTGTAAGTTAAAAGTAAAAAAAGTAAGAACTTAAGTAAATATGTTACAACACTGCAAACTTAATCAAAACTTTATATTTTTATTAATAATATAGTAACAAGATTATGAATAGTACCATTGTTGGTTTTGCTCTTCGCCTCTTCTTGTTTGAACTTGGTTTTTCCACATAACTTTTTTATACTATATTATTTTTAAAAAAAAATGGCACCATTATACTATAAAATTAAAATAATGTGTTACGTTTATGTTCGTTACATCAATGTAAAGCAGGATATTTGGAAAAAGAACTAAAAAATTAGTTTAGATTAAAACAGAATTAAATATAAAAATTACATCACTGCAAATAATAAGTTACATTTCTGGAAAAAAATATGTTACTTCACTGTAAATTATATCAATGTAAATTACATCACTGTAATTTACCATTGTTAGAAAAAAATTTTCAAATAAATTTGTTATTTTTAAACTCGTTACAATGATTTAAATACATGGCATCCAAAAAATAAAAAAAAATAGTTGAAACTGTAACGGAATTAAATGTGTTACATCACATTAAATTGAATAAAAAATGTGTTACATTACTATAAATTACATCAATGCAAATTACAATACTGTAAATAACATTGTTAGAAAAAATTTCAAATAAATTTGTTATCTTTTAAGTTTGTTACAATGATGTAAATACAGGATATATATCTAAAAAATAAAATAACAGTCGAGATTATAACGGAATTAAAGAGAAAAATGAGACGAGTATAAGGGTGCAATTTTTTTTTAAAAAAAATATAGTATAAAATAGTTATAAATGTTTAAAAAAAGATGGGGTAACTTTATATAAAAAATTAAAATATATTAGGAATCTTTTAAAAAAGAGAGAGAGATACCCTTTTGTACTTGAAAAGTAATATATTCTATTTTTTATTCTTAAGTGATATCAACCATTGGATTCAAATTTAGATTGAATGAGATTGAGTTAATGAGTTATCTCATATTTGATGAGTTATCAAAAATTCCATGCCCTATATACACACACACACATACATACATACATACATACATACATACATACATACATACATACATACATACATACATACATACATACATACATATATATATATATATAGGGAAGGGTTCTAATGCTAACCTTATGATAGAGCAATAACCCATTAACCTCACCATATTTAATGATCAAATTACAAGATGCTAATCTAATGGTTGATATTAAACTATAATATAATAATGTAATTGATTTGAAAGAAAATGGAATAAGGGTATTAATGTAATTTGCTATATTAAATACTTCACCCCATTTTTTTTATACATCCATAACTTTTTTATACTATAATATTTTTTTATAAAAATTACACAATTTTACTCGTCTTTTTTCTCTCTTTAATTCCGTTATAATCTTGATTAGGTTTTTTTATTTTTTTTAGATGTTCGTATTTACACCAATGTAACAAGTATAAAACTAACAAATTATTTGTAACGAGTTGTAACGAATTTGGGTTTACATTGTTGTATAATAAATAGGGGTTAAGTTTAAGAGTGTAAACGAGCCAAGCCGATCCTGAGCTCGTTAATTACGTTATATTCTTGACTAGGTTTTTATTTTTTCCGGATGCTCGTAAATTACGTTATATTCTTGATTTTGTAACGAATTTTGGTTTTTAAAGTATTAAAATGTATTTATAATCTTGTAAATATAATTTTTAAAGTATGAAAATGTATTTACAATCTTGTAGATATAACGAATTTTGGTTTTTATCAACAAAATGTTATACTATTTTTTTAAAGTATGAAAATGTATTTACAATATAGTAAATATAACGAATTTTGGTTTTTATCAACAAAATGTGATATTATTTTTTTAAAGTATTAAAATGTATTTACAATCTTGTAGATATAACGAATTTTGGTTTTTATCAACAAAACGTTATACTATTTTTTTAAAGTATTAAAATATATTTACAATCTTGTAGATATAATTTTTTATAGTATTAAAATGTATTTACAATCTTGTAGATATAACGAATTTTGGAGCATTCGGAAAAAATAAAAAAACCTAGTCAAGAATATAACGTAATTAACTAGCTCGGGATTGGCTTGGCTCGTTTACACTCTTAAACGCAAACCCTATTTATTCTACAACAATGTAAACCCAAATTCGTTACAACTCGTTATAAATAATTTGTTATTTTTATACTTGTTACATTGATGTAAATACGAACATCCGAAAAAAATAAAAAAACCTAGTCAAGACTATAACAGAATTAAAGAGAAACATAAGACGAGTAAAATGTTGCAATTTTTATAAAAAATATTATAGTATAAAAAAGTTATGGATGTATAAAAAAAGAGGGGTAAAGTATTTAATATAGCAAATTACTAATTTACCCTTATCAAATAATAAAAGAAAAAGCCATGTGTTTATTTCTGATTGGGTAAAGAGAGTTAATGGGTTATTGCTCTAAGTGTGAGTTAGTATTTGATCCCAATCCTATATATATATATAGGGGAAGGTTCCATTGTTAACCCTCCCTTATAGCGTTAACCGCTTAACCCTAGCGTTTTTTGCCCGAATCTTAAATTTTTTTTTTCATGGTTTTTATTTTGCAAAAATAAGGGGGGTTTCTTTTTTGTGTTTTTGCTAATTCATCACCGTTTAGAAGTTATTGTAAGTGTAAGTTACTTACACTTACTTACAAAACCGTATCTGATGCAGTAAATGTAAGTAAGTGTAAGTAACTTACACTTACAATAACTTCTAAACGGTGATGAATTAGCAAAAACACAAAAAAGAAACCCCCCTTATTTTTACATAATAAAAACCATGAAAAAATTTTTTTAAGATTCGGGCAAAAAACGCTAGGGTTAAGCGGTTAACGCTATAAGGGAGGGTTAACATTTGAACCTCTCCCTATATATATATATATATATATATATATATATATATAGGGTATAGATAATTTGAAAACCACTTTTTATTGTGAAAACCCAGCAAACCACTTGTAAAACATACGTAATAAAACTAAAAAAACAAATTTGTAAAACATACGTAAAAACGTAAAAAAATTCCGTCAGATCTGCAGCAGTGTTACGTATGTTTTATAACGTAAAAAAAGTTATAAAATATATTTTTTTTAAATATTTCTTCGGCGCTTTTTTGATTTTTTTTTATAAAAATGTGCCCAATAATGTTACAAACCTGTAAAAAAAATCTCAAAAAAAAATACGTTCGTTTTACATGAGTTTTCAAGGTTTTCTTACTAAAACAAGGTTTTCATTTTATTAATCCTCTATATATATATATATATATATATATGACCTTAATTGAGTCGAACTAGCGATTACTATATATGCAATGCAAATTCAACTGTACAAATTAAAGTGTTTGTACGTGTGTGTATAGCTTAGAAGTGTTAATTAATCCTGAATTTCATAACATGATTCTTAGGAACTTATAATGTCTGCCTACAAGGGATAGAGTTTGCTAGCTTGGACCTCTTGAGGTTTCAAGTTCTAATCTTGACTTTAGAGGTTTTACGACAGTGGTTGTTTTCCTTCTGAATTGATGATATATAAGTGATGTGATTGATGTATGAGTTTTATTTAATTTGGGGACATGCCAACCAATAGACCGTTGTTGTTCAAATAACAATTATTTTATTTTTTTCACATCAACAAGAAATATTAGCACTCATGAATGCATATGTAGTCTAGCCTCTTAAATTTGTGGGATTAATTAACACCTTAAGTACTTGATGTCTTTCCTAATCAAATTGTATATTGGTAAGGTTTGTCTCTATCCTTTCCCGACCCTACTCTAAGTGAGATTTTTTCAGGATATGTTTGTTGTTGGTTGTTGTTACTGGCTAGTTAGCTAGCACACTAAATTAAATATTTATAAATTATATTCGATCGAAGCTACGTGATTTAATCAGCCACGCAAAATGATTATATACATACAAGTCACTCAAAGTCAAAGGCACCTATTCTATACTGAAGAAGAACTACTCAATTAACCAGATAAGCTAGGGTGATCGGGGGCACAGGGTAACTTGACCTAGGCAGACTGTTCAGGCAATGCGTGGAGCCTATTTGATCATTTAGCCTTAATTAATTATGTTACTAAGCTGTTAAAAAAAATTATGTTATTAATATTGATACACACGAGTGTACTAATAGCATTACATTATTGCATTTTTTTAATGTTAATATGTATTTAAAAATATGTACAAGTAAAAGTTATGTCAGTATAATGTGATTAATTTGATGTAAGTGTGAATTGTGATGCATAAATGATGTGGGTGATGTATGAATATTAGGACTTATTAATCATGGTCGATCATCTTTAAGTTTTCCAAAGTCCAAACATAAAAGACATTTTACCACTTATAATCAAATTAAAATCCACTCCAAAACCACAAAATATTAATTAGATGCTTCAGCTGGCCCCTTCAAAAGGAGGCTGGAAGCCTGCAACCCAGAAAAAGAGAAAGAAAACTCTTGGTAATAAGATATGAAATTGGATGAAAATTAACTCCATGAATTTGATAATACTTGCTTTGACTGATGAATTTTGTTCATACATACATTACATACATTACATACATAACCGTAACTTTGATGACATAATTTTATATATATATTAACTCCTAGACTATTTACAAACAATACTTCTCCTTAAACCAAATAGTTAAGCGAGGGTCTTCAAGTTTCTTGAATTACTTCTTACAATAGAGTCGGTTTTTATCATAGATGAGATTGGATTCTTTTTGCTTGTCTTTGTCCTTATTCTTTCATACGGTGCAATTATTTGCAAAATGACTAAAATCATCACAATCATAACATCTAAACTTGTTTTATCTTTACTTTCTCGACCTATGCCTCTTTCATGCGTATTTTCTCCTTTGTTAAAGTTTCTATCTTGTCTTCTACCATGACCTTGATTGCTTGAACATGTCATTAGAAGTTTGCTTTGATATTTTTCCTCCATTTCATATTGGCTTTTGAGGCATTCTTTAAATACTGTTATCCTTCTAACAGATTCTTCAAATGACATTTTATCTATTTTTAATATTGCTATATAAATGTCACGATTGATAAAAACTTTTATTGAAACCAAGTTAAGCAGTTTCCTCACAAGTACATCCCTAATTTTTTAAAGTACCATTAAGTCTTTTAAACTTGACGTACTTTTACACTGTTTAATTTTTTTCGTAAAATCACTTATTATGATACCAATTGTTGGTAATCAGATATTAAATTGGATGAAAAACACTTTTAAATTCGATAATATATAATTGTTTCTGAATTTTAATTGTTCATACATAGATACATACATACATACATTAAAGAGTTTTTATAATCCTATCTTTAATGATATAATTAGATATAAACCTTGATCTAGACTATTTACATATACATACATGGCTTTAAACTTGAATATTTAGTTTATATTTTCAATAAAAAACTTGCGTGAACGAAAAAAACTTTTTTCTCATGGCCGGATATCAAACTTGAAAACAAACTCATATTCTTAAACATAATTGTAATAAACAACCTATAATTTTCTTCAACCATACAAAATAACTACTTATAAAACTAATACTTAAATACTTTTACTTTAAACTAAATAATCATTTAAAAACTAATTACCCTAAAGCTTATATTGTTACTCAAATTTCCAATTAAATCTTTCACTTCACATGTTAACAAGGATTTGTCAATTCCAACAGACTCTTCTTGGATCAATGTACCGATTAGCTAAACTCTGAGTTTGACTAACAATTGGTTTTTTAGTATTACCTATATCAAGGTTATAAATTTTCACAGATAGAATTAAAATAATTTTAAACCGAAAATTGTGGCCAGCGCCAAGTTTAAAAAAGGGTTCCGTATTTCATATTCGTCTTGAGCACCAAAAATAGTTATAAAATCTGCCCTGTTTTTGATAAATCTTCTATATTTGTTTGCTTGATCATATATAAGATGAAAATTCAAATTTTCTACAGATAAGATATTACAAATTCGAAGTCAGTAGCCTTAAATTTCCAAATTTATAGGTAAGAGCACTTGCCAGTTGCCACGACTTTGTGACGTTTAAATAATTGATGTCCCATATGTCGTTTTCTAACATAAGTTGGTCCACAAAAAAGCTATATATATTACAAATATACGACCAGTAGCTTTAATTTATAATTTATTTATGCAGACCAAGCGGGAGTTGTCAAGGGGGTCCTGGAGGCAGCGCCCCTTGCGGGGTTTGAGGCAACGCCCGAATACTTAAACGGAATTTAAGAAGAAATATTGATTTCGAAAAGTAATTTTAACACAATCTGTGACACCCAAAATCTTTGTGTGATTACACGTGTTCAAATTATGGTCTCAGAAAATTTCTTCTTTTCAAAACCTCGTATGACCTTCTTTATTTAATAATATTAAACAAAGTTTAACGCAAACGTAAACGTGTCACACATTTTACAATACTTATTTACATAAGTAAGTTTAACCCAAAATTTCAAACGTTTGCAACAAGGTTTGTTTGTTCGATTCCCAGTACACCTCGATCTTTATAGCCAGATCCATCATGTTTGACCTACAATCATCACACAATATTTCACTTTAGTTCAAAAGAACTAAGTAAGTAAACCCCCATGGTTTTACACAACCAAATGTAACAATACCTTTTTCACAATCAATATTCAAACTGAGTCATTTCTATTCGAATTGACTCTAACAATGTAATAATATCATATTACCATCATCAACTATTGCTCACAATCGTTTAATCAAAATTACACTATGGTGTTCACATTTATGTGCTTCCACCATAGCTATTTGTCAGCACCTCTGACTATTCCCACGTTTGTGATATCATAATTAATTCAAGTCTTGAGATGTTCACCCACCGGTACTTCCATTTAAGACAAATTGCTAGCACCTTTAGCTATCCACTATTGTGGAGTCATAAATAATTCAAGTCTTAAGATGTTCACCCACCGGTACTTCCATCTAAGACAATTGCCAGCACCTCTGACTATCCACCATTTGTGAAATCATAAATAATTCAATCAAATTACTATGATGTTTGTCCACCGGTACTTCCATCATAGAATTCCGACACTTTTATTCACCAAGGTATTGGATTTATCATAGGTTGTTGAACTTTTATTATTCAACATTCCCCTATCACCAATGCCATATTTATCATACAATTTATACAACAAATTCAATGTTTATTATGTGATGTCATAGTTGTCATAACGGGTCAGACACGACCCGTTAAGACACGACACGTTAAGACACGAAACACGAACCTGTTAGACACGAACACGACACTAATTCTTATCGTGTCTGTTTTTTCAAACACGAACACGACCCGTTAAAAACCCGTAAACACGAAAAGACCTGTTAAGGAACCTGTTAACAATTAACACTATAAATAACCTGTTAGAACCCGTTAAAAAACCTATTTAGGAACCTGTTAAAAAATAGGGTTAGACAATTAGAAATTTTTTGAAGCTAATCGGTTACCCATATAGCCATATAATTTATTATATTATTTATTTTAAATTTTAAACAGGTATTAAAAGGTCTTAACATGTCTTAACTGATCTTAACAGGTCTTAGTAGATCTTAACAGGTCTTAACGGGTTTTAGCGGGTTTTACCTGTTTAGACACGAAAAATAAACAAGTCTTAACATGTCGACCTGTTTTAGACACAAAACATGTTAAGGGTAAACACGAAACATGTTAAAGTCGTGTCGTGTTAACGTGTTCGTGTCTGAAATTGCCAGCCCTAACAACCATAGTCGTGTCATCACCGGATCTTGCCAAAGAGTTCCTTCAAAAGCATGACGAGTCGTTCTCCGGGTGACCAAGTCCCCACATCACCAAAGTGGCGAACCATGAGAAGTACTCCATATTGTGGTTGCCAGCCGGGGATCAATGGCGCAGACTGCGAAGAATATGTAAAGAATATTTGTTGTCCATGCAACGTCTAGAGGCCAGTGAATGCTTGCGCCAACAGAAGGTACGTACGGGCCGGGTATTGTTGGCCAGCTGGTATATACTCGGCTTGCATTCAAGTCGGCTCAACTATTTTTGGATCCTAAATAGAATAATAAGTCGACATTTCATTACCTTTTATGTTAAAAAACTATTTTTTATCCGAGCTTGAAAACGACAATAAGAAACTAAAAGTTTATATCTGTTGGACTAAAAAAAATTATTTATATTTACATTTATAAAATATTTTGATTAAATTTATTTTTCTAGTTTTTAAATGCAAATTTTTTAATAAAATGGTCATAGTTAATTTTTTTTAAAGTCTTCTTTGGTTGAATATTATAATGTTTTGGTGTAAGGCTTTGTTGAATCTTTTATTTTCTTCAAAGTTCCCGTGATGTTGTCTTAGTGGTAAAGGGTGAGAATCCATAATGAAGGTATATAATTCAATGTCTGGCACCACCCAATTTTCCTTAGGTCACGCGATTTACCTTCCTCATGTTAGCCGTGAAACCGGTCGGTAAAGGGTGCCTAATAATGACGTTCACCATTTTTTTATTTTCTTCATATGCTAAAAGCTAAAAACAAATCCACTAGACAAAAAAAGACACGTACCGCTATATATAAAATTTTTGAAAAAAAATTAAAGATCGTATATTTTTTTGAGATCCTAAGCCCTGATTAGATTATTTGGTCCATTAAAACCAGCTCTCCTTGCACTCTAGAGTCATCCTACACCAAAGGAGTTTATGTATGCCATCTTAATAAATTCTTAAATTAAATTTCAATTATAAAATAAATTATTAATCATAAAGATTCATATATATTTATTTCACTCGATTTTAATTAATTTATAGGTTTGTAAAAATAGCATATAGGAGTAAAATACCTGTTTTTATAAACTAACTTAGAGAAAAAAATCTTAACTTTGACCTGTCATTTAATTTGTCACTTTTGATTATATACTAGCGGGTTTCACCTCGCGTTGCAGCAGGAATTTCACTATGACATGATCTTGTATATAAAAATGTTGATATAAAAATACATCAAAACATTTGTCACTCCGACATAAAACACTAAAATGAACTCGTCATAAACATAGTTGTCACACTAACAAAAAAAAGTGGTTGTGCTCATCGTAAGTTCTAGCATAAAAAAACACGTTGCCAAAAAATAAAAATGAAAAAAATTAGTAATAATAATTTAATTAAATAATAATATAGTGCATGTATTTGTAAGAATTTAATAATAAAAAAATTAAAAACGGCTTAAAACTTGCATTAGACAATGCCTTCCAATAAAAAAAAGGTTTGGGTAATATCTCTTTGTCGATGCGAGTGCTCCGTAATGACAACAGTAGCAATATAATGAATATTAAAACTTAGGCCAAAAAATTGGTCGCAATGTTTGTCAATCCATACTAAATCAATAACCTGAACAATCGTAAAAACATACGTCACTCCCAAAGAATATGAATGCAAAATAAACACGCGATGCTAAAAATCGCACAACGAAAAATAAATTAAAAAGACTTTTGCATTCGCAAGATCTAAAGTAAAGAAATTTAAACATAGTGCTGACAAATAAAACAGAGAAAATATTGTTTAATTATTATTATTTATTCAATATCAATATTTGAATTATTATTATTGTCATTATTTAATTAAAAAAGTTAAAGAAAGCAGCATAACAAAAATGAAAAAAGAGAACAAAACAAAAAGGTTGGCTACTTGGCTTTGATTGGAATAGAACCAATGAACCATCGTTTCCAAGCCTGATGTGTAAACTTCATCTTTTGAGAAGTATACATATTTATTTAGTTCTTCTTTTTATTTAGTTATTTTCACTGTTCATGAGCAATGATGGCCATTGTCTTTTGAATATATGTATAATAATTGATTATTTTATTTGGTCAAAGTGTAGCACAATAATTATATAAATATCCGAGTAACACTTAATATATTTTGATTTACTCGTAGGTAAAAGAACTTATAGAGCATATTCATAGTTGTAGTACAAGCGAAAACACGGTGAATATAGGTAGAGTTGCATACTTGCATTTACAACAATACTTAATATCTTCTCAAATTTTATATTCTCTATGGATTTGGCTGAGTATGATTCGATGTCATCACAAGAATTCAAGAATGACGTATGGGCTATGCTAGAAATTTCAAGAAAACCAAATATGGCTGAACTATTTCCGATTCTTAAACCCTTTGATCCTCAAGGAATAATGCGACATGGAAATGTTTATATTAAAAAGATATTGGCCGTCTTTGATAGGATCATTGATCAACGAATGCAAAGGAGATCAAGCTCAAGTTCATGTTCTCTTGCATCGACAAATAATGATGTGTTAGACTCGCTACTCAACAACCTCAACGAAAAGGATGAATTTGAGTTCAATCGAAACATAAGACATTTGTTTTTGGTAAGTAATTAATCAATATTTTTCATGTATGTTTTAACAAGATATAATATAATCAGTAAAACTAATTTTTAAATTACCGCATGCTTTATTTGTTGCTGGAATTGATACGACTGCAACCACATTGGAGTGGGTCATGATTGAGCTAATTCACAACCCAGAAAAACTGAAAATAGCTCGGTCAGAGATCATCAAAGTCATGAAAGACAAAACAAATATTATACAAGAAACAAATATCTCTCAATTTCCTTACTTACAACTGTTATAAAAGAAACTCTTCGGTTACATCCTCCGGCCCCTTTTCTTATCCCTCACCAATCCATACAAGACGTACAAATCCAAGGCTTCTTGGTGCCAAAAGACGCCCAAATCCTTTGTAATGTTTGGGCAATGGGACGAGACACAAAAATTTGGCCACTCTCAGAAACATTTATGCTGGAGAGGTTTTTGGAAGTGAAGATTGACTATAAAGGCCAAGATTTTGAGCTCATTCCATTTGGTGCAAGGAGAAGGATTTGTCCTGGATTAAATGTTGCGCATAGAATGTTACATACAATGTTAGCTTCTTTAATTCATAAATTTGATGGGAAGCTTGAAGGAATCATGAAACTAGAAGACCTTTGTGACAATTCAAAATTTTCAGGTTAGAATAATATCTCGGAAATAAAGAAAATGAGTGTAAGCGGAATCACGAAACGAGGCTCTGATTTCAAGATACGCTGACTTGAAGATAGCGTTAAATAAGAGATCATATATTTTGAATTTTCAGGTCTTGAAATTATAACCATTGGAAAGAGCTCGAAAAATCGTGAACGTATGCGAAAACCGTGCGCAAAACGGAGTTCGTATGCTCCCGGAATCGCGAAACGAAGAAAACCAAATTATCTGCGAACTGGCATCCGCGCGGTACGCCCCAACTCAGCATCCCAGTTGGGGCGATGCGCCCGGGGTGTCTGGCGGCTGAAAAACGAGTTTTAAGATCAGATTTCGTCCATAACTTGATTTTTTCATTAATCTCGATCTTTCACGCACAAAAACACCTCCAGATCACATTTTTACCATCCAATCTTCATTTTGAAAGCTTCTAAACGTCCGGATCGTATCAAGGATCGTATCTACAAGTTCTGATCATCATTTCTGTCCGAGAAATCCGTCAGATTAGGTAACGGTTCGTTTTTAACCTTCTAACTTGATTTTGATTGGTTATATCTTGTTTTGAACGTAGTGAGATAGTTAGGGTTGTTGATTATTGCCTAGATGATGGCTAGGATTGATCATAAACGAAGAACTCAAACGGTTAAATCCTTGTTTTGAGCCGTTGTAATGCCCGGTTTTCATGAAACTATATCATAGATTAAAATGGTTTAAACCATTTGATTTTAACAATGATTATGATTGTCTTGATCATTTCTTGAAATGCTAGGTTTCATCCAAGTGTTTCAAACTAATGATAAGCATACAGATAATCACTGGAATAACGATATGCTGTTTATGATAACAGTCGGATTAGTACATTGAGCATGGTTATTAAACCTATTTTAATATCACATTCTCATGTTTCATGATACCTGAATGATCAATAACAAGGGTTGACTATTCCTTAGCCAGAAATTCATCTAGGAATCGAGTGAATAATCAACAATCAACATCTATATGATTAATCCGAAAATGTTGTGATTAATCCAGTTAGTCGTTAACTCCTTAATAGGAGCCTAAATCAATATAGGTTCCTTGTTTATCGCACCTTGTGCAATATTAACTTAAGGAGGCTGATTAAGGATTAAGATCAGCTTGATGACTTAAACTACGATTCCTACTTATCGAAAATCAAGGATTATTATTTCAATAATCCAATTCAAATGCAAGAAACTCATAAAACATTAATAAATTGCAGAACTCTCTTCGAATCTTGAGTGATACTTCGATATCAAAACACTTCGGTGAAACATGTGAGTTTCATAGTTCCCCTTTTTAATGTTTTGTTTTCCAAAACTCGGGGTGGAACATGTAGATACATTTTCATAACATATTTTATCAATCATCGTGAAATCTCATATCATTATCATGAGGAACTTCATGATAAACATTTATCAAATACCATGAAATCATATATCATTATCATGAGGAACGTCATGATAAACATTTATCAACTTATTAAAAACAAGCGTATCACGGTTATGACAAGGGTTGGTGCGCCACTCCGGCATGGCTGGCTAAGTCACCCATAACCAACTAGACGCATTCAAATGAATATTTTGTTAAATCATTAAAAATAAGCGTATCACTTGGGAACTTTGGTTATGTGGAGGCTATTTGGGGTATTCTTCATGTGAACATCATTAACTTGTTATCAAGCCCTTGGTAGTACTGGTATGATCATATGCGGGAACTCAAGTATCATTATCATGGTGTTCTAGCGGGTAGCTAGACGTTAGCATTATCACGGCGTTTAGCGGGTAGCTAAACGTTAGCATTTATCAGTAGGATTGATGGTTTACATGCCCAGGTAGATTCAATTTCAAAGTACCTACTTGATCACTTGTGAATACTATATCATGAAAAATCATTATTTGAACAATCATGTAAATCAATAAAACCTATGATTCTCACTCAACTATTCGTAATTGACTTTTTATGCTACATGTTCCAGGTTACAATTCACCCACCAGCTCAAGAACGGCGGATCAAGTATCTATGTAAACCAGAAATCAAGGGGGAATCTTAAACTATGGCTATGCAATCCTTACGTCACGCGCCGTGGATTCCGCACGCGGCGTGGGTTGTGACAGGTTGGTATCAGAGCCATGGTTGTAGAGATTTAGGATAACCCTTTAATGGATTACCTAGACTACAACCTGAGAATCTCTTATATGTTTAGACATCGTGTCTAAACTCTATCTCCCTTGATTCTTGGAACTTTCTGGTTTA
This sequence comes from Mikania micrantha, assembly GCA_009363875.1. NCBI lineage: Eukaryota > Viridiplantae > Streptophyta > Magnoliopsida > Asterales > Asteraceae > Mikania > Mikania micrantha. The sequence goes on from CM018696.1 coordinate 91,123,860, forward strand.
CTAAATCTTTTGCTTTTCGTTCTTAGAATGACTAGCAACAATCATGAAATCATTCGCTTGGCTATTATCATTGCACAACAGATGACTGTTGTATTAGCCAAATTTTTATTTGATTCTATTGTACTCTTTGGTCTTTAAGTATTACTTTAATCATGATCTCGATCACTTTGTTGAAAATTTGACTTCATTCTTTTCAAACTGATTTCGGATGCCAAACCCAATCTTCTACGGGCACAAAAGGTACATTAGGAATCATACAATGGAGTGAGTCTGTTGTATACACCTTTTGATACCTTAATTGCTCTGTAGACCAGAAGGCCTAAACTGCTGTAAATACTCTTTCAACAAGGAACATTGATCTAATGGAATGACGAAAAATCTAACTAGAGAATGAGATGTTATTCCAAGTATGTCATTGGAAGACTTTAGAGTTCTATTAATCGATCACTACTATTTTAAGCATGTGATCAGGAAACTTGACAATAAACTCTAGAATCTAGTCCATATTGAATGGGACAATAAAACTTACCCTACTCGATTTCACGAATTGAGTATACTAGTCCCAATGGTTATTTCACTTCATCACAAACATTGATAAGTACAGTAAAGGAAAATTAGGAGGCAACCTACTACTCTCAAGTTAGTTACTCACTCTAGCACATTGGAATCAACAAACATGTGAAAGCAAAATACTTCCCACAAAAGGACAACAGTTTGGGAACAACAGATCAACAGGTGAAATCAAAACTTCTATGAAGGAAACAAAAGAAAGTTAAGAACTTAGTTGAATAGTATACCAGAGATAAGTTCTTAAACTCATATCTATGTGAGAAACCTATATATGGAATCTCAACCTTTAGGAGACACATGCAACTACCATCATTCTATTAGAGTCATATGTCAGTTATGCGCTCGATGTGAACAATTAGATCATCCAACGACAACTTGCCGATTAGCTTGAAACCCACCTAGAACAAATACACTATGCCAACTTGTACCAAGGATAGAACCTGTTATGCCTGCAACTCAAGTGCCTACATCAAAAGGCCAACATTTTAATCTTAACCCCTATGCTCAAAATGCACCTTCTCCTGTCCTACTTGTTGGTACATCAGAATCATAAGAGTGAGCTGTTGAAAGAACGGTCTCTTGAAATCTTGATTGTCATCAAACACCAATGTTATATCTTGTACCCACTTGGAATACGTTCGGTTGTGAACATATTCTACAATGTATTCGAGCGATAAACGAATACGTGTTGGGTCTGTTACATAAGAATGTACATGCACCATGTAACTCTTTGAACTTGATGCTACTAGAAACTATTTCATAGTTCTATTAGAAAACTCAAACTGTTGATCATAGATCATAAATCATAATGAGATCATGAAACTATCAGTGAACCTCGATGCATGACATCGTAGGTCTATCAAACTATCGAGCTAAACTGTAAACTTTGAGACGAAATCAATGGTTGATCAATTATCAGAACTATCAAAACTCATGGATCCTGTTAGGATCACATATCATGAACATATTAGAACAAGAAAGGATAGGAAACTTATCCCAGTCAAACTTGGAACTTGTGAACAGGACTCAAAACATTGGAACAAAGTCACAATGAAAACCATGGTAATAACAAGTGAAATCTAACTTGAGCAGAGCTAGAACAAACATGCAGTACAATTTCCAGCTGCGACCGGCCGGCGTAATTGTAAATTGTAGTACATGGGAGTTCTAGGGAAGTTCAAGGTAAACAAACAACTATTATTCTTAATATCATTAACACTCATAAGAACATGAGAAACACAATGAGCAAAATCAAGCGTCGTGCAATCTTGAAACAAGAACGAACAACATACTTGAGGTATGTGATCAAATCATGAAAATGGGATCACATATCAAAACATGGAATCTAAAATGAAACTAATAAATTAAACTGGGATTGACATGAACATATGCACAGAAAGAAAGTTATTTACGTATATTTGATACGTATTCCTTTCAGCCATCAATATCATCCTGTCATTCTTTGAAATACTCTATGATGCCAGCTATATGTCCTTTAAGATTCTTGAAAACCCGTTAGCAATTTGATTCGAGCTCATTCAGGCTATGTCTATAGCTGTTCTTGAATTTTGGGAAGATTACTATAATTATCATGTTAACCAAATATCCCTAGATGAAACTGTGAGTCGACATGAGGTGCCAGTCTCAATCATTTGTAAATGAGATAGTCAACTTCACCTCACGAGTCTGACAAACCTTTCAGAAGGCATTGGTAACATCACTTACTCTAAACACATCTTACCTGCCTCAAGTGGATGGCCAAACTGAATAAACCCTCAAGATCCTAGTAAACACAATGAGAAGGAGTGTTTACAACTTTAATGATAGTTGAATTATATACGCACTTCTTACTTGTTGCAATCCCTTGTAACAATAATCACTACATAGGCATTGGGGGTGTACAACCCAAAGCTCACATAAACCGGAAGATAGAGCTTTTGTACTTTCAACTGAGGTGAGTAAGCCTGAAATGGATACAAGGAACTATCAATGGAATTTACTGCTTCACTGGACATAAATAAACTGATCATAGTTGAGCAAGGAACCATGTGAAGGAAAACAGAAAAACTTATGAGACTCCAGGTTACTACCAGGATAATGCTGGAGAAGACCTTATGATCAAATACAACTAGATCTGAGTAACAAGATAATCTAACATCAGAAAACATGGTCCTTTCAAGATTTTAAACAAATTTGGACCAGTAGCATATCAATTGGAATTACCTTCCGAACTTAGAAATATACATGGTGTATTTCATGTATGCAATCTTAAAAAGTGTCTATCAGATAAATCACAAGTCCTTCCTATTGAAGAAATTCAAGTTGAAGATAACCTTCAGTTTATTGAAGAACTTGTTGAGGTCATGGACCGAGTAGTCAAGAAACTAAAACGCAGTTGGATACCTATTGTAAAGATCAGATGGAATTCCAAGCGTGGTCCTGAATTCACTTGGGAACGTGAGGATCGTATGAAAGAGAGATATCCTCATTTGTTTTCATAAACAGACAATCATAGATGAGTGTAAACTGAATTTCGGGACGAAATTCCAATAACAGGGGAGACTGTGACAATTCAAAATTTTCAGGTTAGAATAATATCTCGGAAATAAAGAAAATGAGTGTAAGCGGAATCACGAAACGAGGCTCTGATTTCAAGATACGCTGAGTTGAAGATAGCGTTAAATAAGAGATCATATATTTTGAATTTTTCAGGTCTTGAAATTATAACCATTGGAAAGAGCTCGAAAAATCGTGAACGTATGCGAAAACCGTGCGCAAAACGGAGTTCGTATGCTCCCGGAATCGCGAAACGAAGAAAACCAAATTATCTGCGAACTGGCATCCGCGCGGTACGCCCCAACTCAGCATCCCAGTTGGGGCGATGCGCCCGGGGTGTCTGGCGGCTGAAAAACGAGTTTTAAGATCAGATTTCGTCCATAACTTGATTTTTTCATTAATCTCGATCTTTCACGCACAAAAACACCTCCAGATCACATTTTTACCATCCAATCTTCATTTTGAAAGCTTCTAAACATCCGGATCGTATCAAGGATCGTATCTACAAGTTCTGATCGTCATTTCTGTCCGAGAAATCCGTCAGATTAGGTAACGGTTCGTTTTTAACCTTCTAACTTGATTTTGATTGGTTATATCTTGTTTTGAACGTAGTGAGATAGTTAGGGTTGTTGATTATTGCCTAGATGATGGCTAGGATTGATCATAAATGAAGAACTCAAACGGTTAAATCCTTGTTTTGAGCCGTTGTAATGCCCGGTTTTCATGAAACTATATCATAGATTAAAATGGTTTAAACCATTTGATTTTAACAATGATTATGATTGTCTTGATCATTTCTTGAAATGCTAGGTTTCAAGAACGGTGGATCAAGTATCTATGTAAACCAGAAATCAAGGGGGAATCTTAAACTATGGCTATGCAATCCTTACGTCAAGCGCCGTGGATTCCGCACGCGGCGTGGGTTGTGACAACCTTAATATGGAAGAAAAGTTTGGGCTCACTGTGCAGAGGAAAGTACCACTTAAGCTCATTCCGCTCACACAGTGACGGAGCTTGACTATATCGGAAAGGGGGGCAAAAACTTGCGTGATCCAATTTTTTTTTGCAACCGATATGTCTCGGTTAGTTGGGTTAAATGTTCGGATAAACGATTCGCGTCAAGTCGTGTCAAACAATAAAATTAAAATGTCTAATAATTAGATTGATGATATATATGTGGTGTGGTTGATGTACGGGCTTTATTTGAGGACGTGCCAGCCAATTGACTATTGGTGTTCAAAAAAATTATTTTATTTTTTCACATCAACAAGAAATATTAGCACTCATGAATACATATCTAGTCTAGTCTCTTAAATTTGTGGGATTAATCAACACCTTAAGACTTAAGTACTTGATGTCTTTCCTAAGCAAAGTAAGTAATTACTAGCTAGTTAGCTAGCACACTAAATTAAATGTTTATAATTTAATTATATTCGATCGAAGCTACGTGATTCAATCAACCACGCAAAGATATTATATACATACAAACAAGTCACTCAAAGTCAAAGGCACCTATTCTATACTGATGAAAAACAACTCAATTAACCAGAAAAGCTAGGATGATCGGAGGCACATAGTTAGGCAATGCCCGGAGCCTATCTGATTTTTAGATATTAATTAGATGCTTCTGCTGGCCCCTTCAAAAGGAGGATGTATAACAGCAAGTGCCAGATCGTCCGGCAAGTCCGTACGGTATGTGTACTTTCACTTTATACTATGTGTAAATACATGTACATCAACAGTTATCGCATTATCAAAATTCTGAATACAATACACAGTTGTACGTATTTTAGTGCAATCTTAAATACATTAAGTACAACGTACATTTGAAACATTAGTTGTGTTTATTAAGTGAAAACTTAATTACAGTTAGCACAACAAATCATGAGAAACAACGGTATTCAAACAATATTCAGAAACATATCGGTTGCGATCTGATGTCCACAGATGACAGGAATCAGATGGCCGACAAGTCAGTACAAGATCAATGTGAAAACAGGAAATATAGTTGAGTCCGACAGTGAGGAAACACAATTAAAACACAAATGCAGTGTTATTTCAGAATTACGAACTGACAGTGTGTTTGCGTGGGTGACGATTCACACAAACATATCTGTGAGTTTAGAGTTCTGAAATAATGACTGAAAAGTAGAAAACAAAAGTCAGAAAGCAAAACCATCGTCGTATTCGTTCGGGTGACGATTTAAACGAATTACGCGCGAAGGTGACGCGATCTGACGAAACGAAAACGAAAACACGACACGAACGAAAATAATTTAATGAAATAAAATAAATAACATTTTACAATTTTGAAACTCATCAAAATAATTAAATTAACTTCTTTTAATTAAATCCATTTAAATTACGCGTAATTTTCCGGTTACGCGACGAAAACGCGAACCGAGCAACCGAAACGGACCCGGACACCACTCGTAGTATAAAAACCTAAAATGAGGATGTTTTCTCATTTTATCATCTTCATCCTCTCTCTCCTACTCAAATCCCGGCCACCACACCCTCCACCATTGTTACACCTTCAAAACACCATAACTTCTTCATTTCTCAACGGTTTTGAGTGATTCTTTCGCCCACGTGAAGCCCTTGACATCCTCTACATGAAAGTACAACGGATCTAAGCTTATCACCACTGAAAGTCGAGGTATTTGGCTGCAAGTATGTCGAAAATTAGGGTTTTCATTCTTTTCTTGAATCACTAACCCTAGTCGGCCTTAAGCTCTTGTTTACACAACCCACCTCCGAAACCAACTCAGCTATAACTCACCTCTGGACACCACCATGGCTTTGGTTGGAACTCAACTTCATCAGCATCGGTACATGGGTTCTCCCAGGCGAATGAAGGAGACTAGTCTTCATTCGGCCGAAAGAAAGAGCAAAGGCCGAAGGGCCCCATTCGCTTGGGTGTATGCCAGCCCTTCGCCAGTTCATCATTCGACCATAACCACCGAATGACTCCTTTCATTCGACACATGCCATTCGACCACCACCACCCTTCGGCAGTTTGTCAGTCGCCACCCATGTCTCATTCGAACTACCTTCATTCGCCACCCCCTCCCATTCGATCATCAACCTCCGACTGAGACTCATCTGGTTAAACATCATTCGTCCAAGCCACCATGTCTTCATTCGACCATTGCCCCGAATGAGTCATCATTCGACCATCATCAACTGGTTGTTCGGCATCCAACTTTATTCGACCAACTCAACCTCATGTGACTCAGTTGAATTGTTAGGCCACTGTGTATAAATTGGCCCAAATGTTCAGCCCAAGACGAGTTGTTTGATGTAAAGCCCATTAATTGTTCAAAATAGCCCATGCAATGGCCCAACTATTTAATAAACTCACACTTGTTGGCCTAAAGAAAAAAACTCTGATTTGATCTACTCAATTATCCAGGCCCAATCCAAGACACTGTTGTAGCACTTTGTTATTAGTGGGCCAGATTTTCTATGTTGGCCCAACAGCTTACTAATTCAGCCCAAAATAACCATCTCGGCCCAATCATATCTAGCCGGCCCAATGACACCTCTCTAGCCCAATAGCAGTTCTTTCGGCCCACATCTGAGCAATCACATTAGTCAATCGGCCCAACTTCATCATTCGGCCCACCTTGATTATTTCGGACCAATTGGTCTTGACCACAACAAACTAGTCAAGCAACTTAAATAAATTTGTAAATGATAATATGCATGGAATTTGGATGATAGTACTATACATCATTACAAGGGTGGCAATGATTCGAATTAGCTTTATTGAACATGGGATATGGCGTTTAAATTGTAAACCTAAGTTTATACCTAAGTTGCTTTTGCAAAGTTAAAAAAAAATCAATACAGTTAACTAAAATGTTAAAGAACAAAGTGTTCTACTTTTAACATAATAGGATCAAGGGTAACTAATGTCGATAACAAGGGAATCCAGGCCGAATGATGACCGAGACTTACGTGTGTTAGCCGACATTAAGGCTAACACCTACACATATTCAAGTATGTACAACTCATTCTTACAATTTATAAACAACGTGAAATCAATACATGATCGTGAAAACAAACTCAAATACAACTCAGAGCGCGTGTATTCTTTCATTTAAGCTAAGTCAAACCAACGACTACAAGGTGAGTTCATATGCCCCTTTTCTTTAATCTTTACTGATTTTAAACTCTCGGGGCTGAGAAACATGCTTTACTTTTATTTATTTAAAAGTTTTGCTTATATGTTGTTAATACTTTGATTATTTGATACTAAATTGCTTATTATCATAAATCATTGTATGCATGATTGTTTGAATTCAAGAATACAGGAAAGATAAGATGATGATGATATTATAATATCATAACTCATCAACACAAGAGAATAACATAGTAGTAAGATAATTCTTACAACACTTAGTTATTCTTACAAGAAATGGCATTGCAATAATTACAAGGAAACACGATGACAAGATTACAAGAACAAAACACAAGAATGATATAAAGATAACATATCTTTATTACATCATTCGAGACAAGAATTAAGTAAGTGTAATAAGACTAGTTCTTATAACACTTAGCTTTTCAATTCAACATATATTACAAGAGAACAAGGAACCTGGAATGATAATCATGATAATGTAATTTCATGATAACAACATCATTCACTCAATTAATTAACATAATTTAATAAGACAAGCTCTTATTTAACTTTGTTAATATCACGGAGAACATATTACAATGAGAACAAGAGTACAAGTGAATACAATTACAATTAGTTACATTTGACCTGTTTGCATTATATCACTTCAATCATGTGCCAATTTGTTCAAGTTGATCATGTAAGCCTCTTTAATTCGCTGACCAGTTAGTTTGACGTGACTAAACCGACGATAGCACAGTGGTACCATAGGTTTGACAAACCTCTAGCTTGTAGGGCTAGTATGTTGATCGTATTGATTCATTGGCCGGTAACGTATGACCGGTGACAGGGCGACCTCAAGTCAGGTTCTGGTAAGCGACACATGGTGATATTAATCTGCAGCGATAAGTAATTAATCCAACCAGATCCTATTGATTAGTAGGTTGAGGAACTGATCTCACCTCATGTTTCACTACTAGTAATAGCTCTCGTTGAGGCCGCGGTACATACAAGGTGGTAGAGGTAAATCGGATGCATTGTACTCTGATTATGTGAGGAGTACAATGGATTCCTTTTAGGTTCTATGCACTATGGTTCAAGGACAAGTTACAAGGGGTTAACTCACACTCTTAATATTTAATAGAGTAACATCAGTTAACCCACCTCAAGTATAGAATAATACAAGGACAAGATTATATTAATCTAAAATCCCTTAATACAGCGAGGGTTATCAACACTTCGGTTTGATAATTAAACCTCATACAATATATTATTCTATCATCAATACAATAACTGAATACATATCAAATACGATGAACAACCGAAAAGATCGTGCAAATACGCAACAGAATGGCAGCAGCTCGAGATCGACAAAAGAGCTATGCCGACAAGAGGCGCAAACCTTTGGAATTCCAAGTAGGAGACCGAGTACTTCTTAAAGTCTCGCCTTGGAAGGGAGTGATTCGATTTGGGAAACGGGGAAAGCTAAGTCCTCGCTATATAGGACCATTTGAGATCACTAAACGAATAGGCCCTGTGGCCTACGAACTACAGCTACCACAAGAATTGAGTAGCGTACACAATGTGTTCCACGTTTCAAACCTCAAGAAATGCTTATCAGACGAAACGCTCGCGATTCCTTTGGAGGAAATCCAGATAGATGAACAGCTTCACTTTGTTGAGGAACCGGTGGAAATTATGGACCGGGAACTCAAGAAGTTGAAACATAGTAAGATACCCATTGTAAAAGTTCGATGGAACTCACGACGAGGACCGGAATACACCTGGGAACGGGAGGATCAGATGAAGAAGAAATACCCTCATCTATTCGCCGAACAAACCAACACCGGCACGTGAACTGAATTTCGGGACGAAATTCCCAATAACTAGGGGATGATGTGACACCTCGTAATTTCCAGGTCAGCAACTCTATTATTTTTAATAATAATGTTTATTATTATTTCATACGTGGCACTAGAATAAATGCATTTAGTGTGACACGTGGCACAACAGTCTGAACACACCGATAATTCGATGAATTATCGCACGAAACTCGCACGTGTCTTGAATGACGAACGTTGGTGAACGGATCAAACTGTAACACGAAAACACTGCACTTAGGTTCGGTGAGCCTGAATTAGTTAGAACAAGGCCTATGTGTCGAGAAACGATGATCGTATTCGAGAAATACGAAAGATTCGGTTCAAAACAATGAAATTGGGCCTATTGGGCTCAACCGAGACCCATCGCGGTACGCGATGGGCACCCAATTGGGCCTTCGCGATGCGCGAAGCTCAAGCGGGAGAATTTGAATTCTCCGAAAAACGTCGCGGTACGCGACGACCGATCATCTTCAACCATCGCGGTACGCGGCGTGTTTCGGGAACAGAATGATTATTTTAAACGCCGCGGTACGCGGGGATGCTTTTTGGCCGGTGTCGCGGTACGCGACAGGCCTAGAACCGCAAAAATCTTTATAAAACCAAGTTTAATCATTTTGTTCACCCCTTCACACAATCTCTCGACTGATAACCCTCTGAGCGGCCACCATCATCCTGTTACACCACCATTAGCCACATTTGAGCCATCTAGAAGCCATTGGAGCTCATCCTTGGAGGTTTTGACGACTTGTAGAGGCTAGAACGCATCAACCTTCATCTTGGACGAGTGGAACTGCTACAGAGACGATTTCCAGAAGCCTTAGAAGCCTCTAGTTCTGTTCCATCGAGATTCAAGCATTCAAAGAAGCCTTAGAGGTAGTTTCTATGGTTAATCTTGCTTAAAACACTCACTAGGCACACATGCAAGCCTTGTAGGCTACATGCAACACCACCACCATCATTGTCACGAAATTTTGATGTTCTATATATGCTATTTGATGATTTACTTACTGATTTGATGATCTAATATCGATCTATGATGATTTTGATGTAACTAGATGGTCATTTGTTGATTTTGTCACAAAGTGGTTACTTAAAACAACATGCAAGTATGATCTACAATGTTTTATGTCGATTTCAGTATTTAAATGTCTTTAGAAATGATATGTGAAGTGTCCTACATGATTTACAATGTTGGATGATGTCAAAATTGGTTATTTGGGGCATATTGCTAAAAATAGTAACTTTTATGTTACAAGTTGTACATTTTTGATGAAATGGTGACATGCATGTGTTTAGATCTACATGTTATGCTTAAAATAATGATTAGAAACTATTGTGATGGATACTTGATGCATAGAAATGTCTAGGATAGTCAAAAGTGTGATTTTTGTGAACGTTACTAAATATAGTAACTTTATTTGGTTAGATTCACGATTCATCACATGTTAGGTGGAATGATCATGATTAATAGACTATTTAGGACCAAGATGGTAATATTAGATGATGTTGATTGTTAAACTTGATGAAATATGCTTATTTTAGAAACTTTCCAAATATGGAAACTTTTACGCGCAAACTATGCTAAACCGACTATGTATAACTATGTGCTATGTGATAACATGCTCATTTAGGATAAATATGCATGTTAGGATAATCAGAATATGATTTTATGCATGACTTGCCAAATATGGAAACTTTCCTAAAATAGAAACTTACCATAAATAGTAAGTTTCCTCATAGGAATGATGTTGGTATCCGTACACTTCACACGACACTAAAACCGTACGATACACGAACACTTGATCCAAACCGTCACCAACGGGTCGTTAGGTCAAACACGATCGACACGGTCAAACACGGTCAACTCGATTCACATAACCACTTAGTGTCGTTGAATACTAACACGGTCCGGTGAGACCCACATACGCAAACACGAACTCATAACACCTACATGATATAGGTGATTACTAGCCGGCGAGCTACACTACTCTTTTGAGCTAACGCATTACTCAAACTCAGGTGAGTTTACGGCCCCACTTTTACTCTTTAACTGCTTTTGTTAAACTATTGGGGTGAGAATACAATGCAACTGTTTTAGATGTATGACTGGTATGTTGTGAAAACTATTTTCGAGTGTAACTATAATCGCATAAAGTCCTCACTTATCCTTACCGTTAGTTGTGTATTCAAACGAGTCGTAATTACGTAGTACTACTGGGTTTGACTAACCCCACTCGGCACCAATGTTGACTGGAGGTCATAACGAGTGTAATTTCGATGTGAATTGCGAGTTCAGCGATGACTCGCGGAGGCAAACGGGAACAGTCTAGTTTCGGTAAGATGAACTGACACACTCCACGGATCGTAGTATCCAACTAAACTTAACATACCCAGTATATGTCTGTTTACTATTTCTGTCTGTCTAAACCTGTGAACTCACCAACTTTTTAGTTGACACTTTTCGCATGTATTCTCAGGTAACTAACGGAGCTTACGCTAGGGTACACACAAGGACGCATTAAGGAGTCTGATCAGCATGTAGACTCGTGTCCTAGGCGTTGTGTGCATTTGATCTGTTTTTAAAACAATTTAAACATTTGTAGTGTTTGTTGCAAACAATTACTTTCCGCTGCAAATATATGTATTTCTGATGTTTAACACTTTCCGCTGCTATTTGAATGAAACTAGTATTGTTTTACAATCTGTGTGAATGTGTAACTCATATAGAGTCGTTCTATATGACCATGAGCTATGATCCTGGCCACGTCACACCCACGTGGACTGACACCACGAGTGGGAATTTGGAGGTGTGACAGACTGGTATCAGAGCCTTGGTTATAGGGAACTAGGTTTGCATATAGTAAACTTAGACTATAGCCACTGCTCTACATTAGACACTACACTAGAACTTGCACACTGATGTTGTTATTATTATTGTCGAACTGTTGTTTACTAATCTGAGAATTTACAGGATGGCTGACAACAACGGGAACGCTAACAGGAACCCGGGCAAACGCCCAGCCATTGACGATTTGACCGAGGACAGTCGACGTAGGATCGACAGCATAGTAGCTCAGGTAGATGCAGAGATGGAGAGGAGGACCCAGATGTTAGCACGGGAGCGCTACTGGGGGTGGCTGCCTAGCCTCCTACTACAGTGGATAGTGGCTGAGCGGGTACCTACCCCGCGGTACAGAGGTGATACCTCTGAGGGACCACGACTACCGGCACTTGGGATGCCGATGGAGAGAGCCTTCGCGGCTCATGTTGCTGTAACCCGGCGGGAGCTTCGGAGAAACGCCGAGCTGTCCGACGAGGTTCGTGTTCTTCGCGAGAAGAACGATCGCCTGGAAAGGCGAAGCGACCGACTGGAGGAGCAGAACGATCGCTTGGAGGAACAGGTGGAGACATTACGTCTCCAGGTGTCTCAGCTCATGTCTCAGCATGGCCAGATAGTTGATGTCATGCAGGAGCATGACGGGCGTATTACTGAGAATCGGACAGATATAGCCGAGACTCAGGCTATGGTACAGGCGAGTGACGCCATGCTTAACGCATGGGCGGCACAGTTTGTCGAGGAGCCGCCAGCTGAGGATGACGGACCACAGTTCGAGGCCGAGGACCTCGAAGAGGGAGAGTTTGACGAGGATCCCGACGAGGATCCGGAGGAGGACGATGACGAGGATGGGGACGCAGCTAGTAACATCTCCCATGTCTCCATGGACTCGGATTAGTAGATTTTCCTTATTTTGTACTGTCTTTCCTTTTATCTCATTTTAGCCTAGACGAGCGGGATGTGCTCGGAGAACTCGCATTGTACTTTCTTTTCAAATTATTGTACTTCAAGATTGATATTAATGGAAATTATGTTTTATTATTATTATCTGCTTTATTATTACTACTGTTATTTGAAGCTTTGTTATGATAGCTAACTTGACATTTGACATGACAACAATCCTAACTTTGGCTAACACTTAGCATCTGATGACTAACACTCTAACCTCTCTATATAGAAACATGTCGGGAAGAGGAACCAATGCCCTTCGACTCAAACGCAAGGCCGAAAAGGCACGGATCGACATGATGGTCGAGCGGAAATTTAACAAAGTACTTGCGGAGTACGAAGCCAACCGTCATACCAGTGAGACGAGTGGCACTAACAACGGTATTAGCTTTTGCCTAACGTAACTAGCATAGAATAGACAGCCTAGACACTAACACATTGTATTGGACTACTGATGCACAGGACCCCAGGGAGGAGCGGCCAAGGGATGCTCGTTTAAGGCATTCCTGAGCTGCCATCCTCACAAATTTCAGGGCACTGAAGGAGCAGTGGGACTGCTTCGATGGATAGAGAAAGTGGAGTCAGTTTTCTCTATGGCCGAATGCTCGGACGGGAATCGAGTAAAATATGCCACGGGAGTACTGGAGGGACCGGCCCTCACCTGGTGGAATACTCATGTCCAGACGCTTGGACTGGATACCGCAAACTCCATTCCTTGGGAGAACTTCACAAGGATGCTTCACGAGGAATACTGTCCCCGTGATGAAATCCGGAAGCTTGAGGAGGAATTTTGGACGCACAAGATGGTGGGATCTGAAATCGAGAAATACTGTACCCGATTTCATGAATTGTGCAAACTGTGCCCGGCAATGGTGACGCCGGAGTACAAAAAGATCGAGCAATTCATCAGTGGATTGCCGGAACAGATACAGAGCACGGTGACAGCAGCCGATCACACCACCATCCAACCATTGATTCGCTTGGCGCACAAGCTGACTGACCAGGCGGTAGCCCAAGGGAAACTGCCAAAAAGGGGTGAACACCTAAAACCCCAAGAGCCCAAGCGAAAGTGGGAACCCAGCAACAACCGTGTTTTCTCTCCACCACAACCAGCTCAGCACCGACCCACACCTGCCAAAGTCTTCACCGCCACACAGCCAAACAACCAAAGCAAGGGGGGATATCAGGGCAACAGCCCAAAATGCAATACCTGTAACTTCCATCACTTCGGCCCATGCAAAAGGACCAAGTGCACCAGCTGTGGAAGGAACGGGCACATGGCCAAAGAATGCCGATCAAACCCCAACAACAACAACCAAAACACTCTCAAGGGGTGTTATGAATGTGGCAAACCGGGGCACATACGAAGGGACTGCCCGCAATTGAAGAAGGGTGGAGGTGGTGCAGCAAAAGGGCGAGCCTTCGTGATTGGTTCTGGAGAAGCTAAAGACGATCCACATGTCGTCACCGGTACGTTTCTTTTAAATAATGTCTATGCTAGCATATTATTTGATACCGGTGCCGATAGGAGCTTTATCTCTAGTGACTTTAGCAAATTACTTAATATGACACCGACACCACTAGACTATAAGTATACCGTAGAGTTAGCGGACGGCAAACTGATCGAAACACAATATATCATCAAGGGATGTGTTCTAACACTAGAAGACCATCAACTGGTGATTGACCTGATGCCGGTAACTCTCGGGAGCTTCGACGTGGTGATTGGAATGGATTGGCTATCTGCAAACCACGCTGAGATCGTGTGTAACGAGAAGATTGTGCGAATTGCGTTGCCAAGCGGAGAGCAGATCTCAATCCAGGGAGAACGGCGCGGGATACCGTTAAACATCATGTCCTGTATGAAAGCAAGCAAATATCTGAAGAAGGGATACACGGCTATCCTAGCCCTTATCACCGAACAGTCAAAGAAGGAACGGAAGATCGAGGACATTGTGGTTGTTCGTGATTTTCCGGAAGTTTTTCCTGACGATCTACCGGGACTACCACCAGCACGACAAGTGGAGTTCCAGATAGATTTAACCCCCGGAGCAGCACCAATAGCCAAGGCACCATACCGATTGGCTCCTACTGAAATGCAAGAACTATCTAACCAACTGCAAGAGTTGTTAGATAAAGGATTTATCCGACCGAGCTTCTCACCTTGGGGCGCACCGGTCTTGTTCGTGAAGAAGAAAGACGGTTCATTCCGTATGTGTATAGATTACCGGGAACTAAACAAGGTAACGATCAAGAATCGATACCCCCTACCACGAATAGACGACATGTTCGATCAACTACAAGGGTCCAGCTTCTATTCGAAAATCGATCTGAGATCGGGTTACCATCAACTCAGATACAGGAGGACGATATACCGAAGACAGCCTTCAGGACACGGTACGGACACTATGAATTTCTAGTCATGCCTTTTGGACTGACTAACGCACCAGCAGTATTCATGGATCTCATGAATCGGGTGTGTAAACCGTATCTCGACAAGTTCGTAATCGTGTTCATTGATGACATCCTGATCTATTCTAAGACTCAGGAAGAACATGCCGATCACTTGAGACGTGTCTTAGAACTACTAAAGAAGGAACAACTATACGCGAAATTCTCCAAATGTGATTTCTGGATTCGCGAAGTTCAGTTCCTTGGACACATAGTAAACGAGAAAGGGATACACGTAGACCCAGCCAAAATCGAGGCAATCAAGAATTGGGCAGCGCCTAAGACTCCAACTGAAGTACGACAGTTCTTAGGATTGGCCGGGTACTACAGGCGGTTTATTGAGGGATTCTCAAAGATCGCGCAATCATTGACTTCCCTCACACACAAAGACAAGAAATTCGAATGGGGAGAAAAGCAAGACGCTGCTTTCGATCTGTTGAAGCAGAAATTGTGCAGTGCACCAATCTTATCGCTACCAGACGGGTGCGAGGATTTTGTGGTGTACTGTGACGCATCAAAGCAAGGACTCGGTTGTGTGCTGATGCAACGTGAGAAAGTTATAGCCTATGCGTCACGACAATTGAAAGTGCACGAAAAGAACTACACAACTCACGATCTAGAGTTGGGAGCCGTAGTGTTCGCACTGAAAATCTGGCGACACTATCTGTACGGCACCAAGTGCACGATATTCACTGATCATAAGAGTTTACAACACATCTTCGACCAAAAAGAGTTAAATATGAGACAACGCAGATGGGTCGAGCTGATAGGTGATTATGATTGTGCAATCAAATATCATCCCGGTAAAGCCAATGTAGTCGCCGACGCGCTAAGCCGGAAGGAAACAACCAAACGCGTGCGCGCACTACAACTCACCATTCACTCCGAATTGCCTAACCAAATTCGGGTCGCACAACAAGAAGCGTTGAAAACCGAGAACCTCACTCTCGAAGCCATGAGAGGGATGGACAAACAGATGAAACAAAAGGACGACGGAGCTTACTACCTGCTGGATCGTATTTGGATTCCACGATTTGGGGACTTAAGGAAGGTAGTAATGGATGAAGCTCATAAGAGCCGATACTCAGTTCATCCAGGCTCTGACAAAATGTATCATGACCTAAAGGCAACTTATTGGTGGCCTAACATGAAGTCAGAAATCGCAACGTATGTGAGTAAGTGTCTGACTTGCTCAAGGGTCAAGGTAGAATACCAGAAGCCTTCGGGATTACTCCAACAGCCAGAAATCCCGGTATGGAAATGGGAACAGATTTCCATGGATTTCATCACAAAGCTACCAAAGACCACAAGTGGTTGCGATACCATCTGGGTTATCGTAGACCGACTTACGAAATCGGCACACTTCCTGCCGATCAAAGAAACTGATAAATTGGAAAAGTTGACCCGAATCTACTTGAAGGAAATCGTATCCAGACACGGAGTCCCGACCTCCATAATATCAGACCGAGACAGCCGTTTCACGGCTCACTTTTGGAAGTCCTTACACAAGGCACTCGGGACGAGGTTGGATATGAGTACTGCTTATCACCCACAAACGGATGGTCAGAGTGAACGAACCATCCAGACCTTGGAGGACATGCTTCGAGCATGTGTAATTGACTTTGGTAACAGCTGGGAGACTCACTTACCTTTGGTAGAATTCTCATATAATAACAGCTACCACACCAGTATTGGAGCTGCACCATTTGAAGCACTTTACGGACGCAAGTGCAGATCACCACTTTGTTGGGCGGAAGTTGGGGAAAGCCAACTGACCGGACCCGAACTCGTGCACGAAACAACCGAAAAGATCGTGCAAATACGCAACAGAATGGCAGCAGCTCGAGATCGACAAAAGAGCTATGCCGACAAGAGGCGCAAACCTTTGGAATTCCAAGTAGGAGACCGAGTACTTCTTAAAGTCTCGCCTTGGAAGGGAGTGATTCGATTTGGGAAACGGGGAAAGCTAAGTCCTCGCTATATAGGACCATTTGAGATCACTAAACGAATAGGCCCTGTGGCCTACGAACTACAGCTACCACAAGAATTGAGTAGCGTACACAATGTGTTCCACGTTTCAAACCTCAAGAAATGCTTATCAGACGAAACGCTCGCGATTCCTTTGGAGGAAATCCAGATAGATGAACAGCTTCACTTTGTTGAGGAACCGGTGGAAATTATGGACCGGGAACTCAAGAAGTTGAAACATAGTAAGATACCCATTGTAAAAGTTCGATGGAACTCACGACGAGGACCGGAATACACCTGGGAACGGGAGGATCAGATGAAGAAGAAATACCCTCATCTATTCGCCGAACAAACCAACACCGGCACGTGAACTGAATTTCGGGACGAAATTCCCAATAACTAGGGGATGATGTGACACCTCGTAATTTCCAGGTCAGCAACTCTATTATTTTTAATAATAATGTTTATTATTATTTCATACGTGGCACTAGAATAAATGCATTTAGTGTGACACGTGGCACAACAGTCTGAACACACCGATAATTCGATGAATTATCGCACGAAACTCGCACGTGTCTTGAATGACGAACGTTGGTGAACGGATCAAACTGTAACACGAAAACACTGCACTTAGGTTCGGTGAGCCTGAATTAGTTAGAACAAGGCCTATGTGTCGAGAAACGATGATCGTATTCGAGAAATACGAAAGATTCGGTTCAAAACAATGAAATTGGGCCTATTGGGCTCAACCGAGACCCATCGCGGTACGCGATGGGCACCCAATTGGGCCTTCGCGATGCGCGAAGCTCAAGCGGGAGAATTTGAATTCTCCGAAAAACGTCGCGGTACGCGACGACCGATCATCTTCAACCATCGCGGTACGCGGCGTGTTTCGGGAACAGAATGATTATTTTAAACGCCGCGGTACGCGGGGATGCTTTTTGGCCGGTGTCGCGGTACGCGACAGGCCTAGAACCGCAAAAATCTTTATAAAACCAAGTTTAATCATTTTGTTCACCCCTTCACACAATCTCTCGACTGATAACCCTCTGAGCGGCCACCATCATCCTGTTACACCACCATTAGCCACATTTGAGCCATCTAGAAGCCATTGGAGCTCATCCTTGGAGGTTTTGACGACTTGTAGAGGCTAGAACGCATCAACCTTCATCTTGGACGAGTGGAACTGCTACAGAGACGATTTCCAGAAGCCTTAGAAGCCTCTAGTTCTGTTCCATCGAGATTCAAGCATTCAAAGAAGCCTTAGAGGTAGTTTCTATGGTTAATCTTGCTTAAAACACTCACTAGGCACACATGCAAGCCTTGTAGGCTACATGCAACACCACCACCATCATTGTCACGAAATTTTGATGTTCTATATATGCTATTTGATGATTTACTTACTGATTTGATGATCTAATATCGATCTATGATGATTTTGATGTAACTAGATGGTCATTTGTTGATTTTGTCACAAAGTGGTTACTTAAAACAACATGCAAGTATGATCTACAATGTTTTATGTCGATTTCAGTATTTAAATGTCTTTAGAAATGATATGTGAAGTGTCCTACATGATTTACAATGTTGGATGATGTCAAAATTGGTTATTTGGGGCATATTGCTAAAAATAGTAACTTTTATGTTACAAGTTGTACATTTTTGATGAAATGGTGACATGCATGTGTTTAGATCTACATGTTATGCTTAAAATAATGATTAGAAACTATTGTGATGGATACTTGATGCATAGAAATGTCTAGGATAGTCAAAAGTGTGATTTTTGTGAACGTTACTAAATATAGTAACTTTATTTGGTTAGATTCACGATTCATCACATGTTAGGTGGAATGATCATGATTAATAGACTATTTAGGACCAAGATGGTAATATTAGATGATGTTGATTGTTAAACTTGATGAAATATGCTTATTTTAGAAACTTTCCAAATATGGAAACTTTTACGCGCAAACTATGCTAAACCGACTATGTATAACTATGTGCTATGTGATAACATGCTCATTTAGGATAAATATGCATGTTAGGATAATCGGAATATGATTTTATGCATGACTTGCCAAATATGGAAACTTTCCTAAAATAGAAACTTACCATAAATAGTAAGTTTCCTCATAGGAATGATGTTGGTATCCGTACACTTCACACGACACTAAAACCGTACGATACACGAACACTTGATCCAAACCGTCACCAACGGGTCGTTAGGTCAAACACGATCGACACGGTCAAACACGGTCAACTCGATTCACATAACCACTTAGTGTCGTTGAATACTAACACGGTCCGGTGAGACCCACATACGCAAACACGAACTCATAACACCTACATGATATAGGTGATTACTAGCCGGCGAGCTACACTACTCTTTTGAGCTAACGCATTACTCAAACTCAGGTGAGTTTACGGCCCCACTTTTACTCTTTAACTGCTTTTGTTAAACTATTGGGGTGAGAATACAATGCAACTGTTTTAGATGTATGACTGGTATGTTGTGAAAACTATTTTCGAGTGTAACTATAATCGCATAAAGTCCTCACTTATCCTTACCGTTAGTTGTGTATTCAAACGAGTCGTAATTACGTAGTACTACTGGGTTTGACTAACCCCACTCGGCACCAATGTTGACTGGAGGTCATAACGAGTGTAATTTCGATGTGAATTGCGAGTTCAGCGATGACTCGCGGAGGCAAACGGGAACAGTCTAGTTTCGGTAAGATGAACTGACACACTCCACGGATCGTAGTATCCAACTAAACTTAACATACCCAGTATATGTCTGTTTACTATTTCTGTCTGTCTAAACCTGTGAACTCACCAACTTTTTAGTTGACACTTTTCGCATGTATTCTCAGGTAACTAACGGAGCTTACGCTAGGGTACACACAAGGACGCATTAAGGAGTCTGATCAGCATGTAGACTCGTGTCCTAGGCGTTGTGTGCATTTGATCTGTTTTTAAAACAATTTAAACATTTGTAGTGTTTGTTGCAAACAATTACTTTCCGCTGCAAATATATGTATTTCTGATGTTTAACACTTTCCGCTGCTATTTGAATGAAACTAGTATTGTTTTACAATCTGTGTGAATGTGTAACTCATATAGAGTCGTTCTATATGACCATGAGCTATGATCCTGGCCACGTCACACCCACGTGGACTGACACCACGAGTGGGAATTTGGAGGTGTGACAGCAATGATTCGAATTAGCTTTATTGAACATGGGATATGGCGTTTAAATTGTAAACCTAAGTTTATACCTAAGTTGCTTTTGCAAAGTTAAAAAAAAAAATCAATACAGTTAACTAAAATGTTAAAGAACAAAGTGTTCTACTTTTAACATAATAGGATCAAGGGTAACTAATGTCGATAACAAGGGAATCAAGGCCGAATGATGACCGAGACTTACGTGTCTTAGCCGACATTAAGGCTAACACCTACACATATTCAAGTATATACAACTCATTCTTACAATTTATAAACAACGTGAAATCAATACAGGATCGTGAAAACAAACTCAAATACAACTCAGAGCGCGTGTATTCTTTCATTTAAGCTAAGTCAAACCAACGACTACAAGGTGAGTTCATATGCCCATTTTCTTTAATCTTTACTGATTTTAAACTCTCGGGGCTGAGAAACATGCTTTACTTTTATTTATTTAAAAGTTTTGCTTATATGTTGTTAATACTTTGATTATTTGATATTAAATTGCTTATTATCATAAATCATTGTATGCATGATTGTTTGAATTCAAGAATACAGGAAAGATAAGATGATGATGATATTATAATATCATAACTCATCAACACAAGAGAATAACATAGTAGTAAGATAATTCTTACAACACTTAGTTATTCTTACAAGAAATGGCATTGCAATAATTACAAGGAAACACAATGACAAGATTACAAGAACAAAACACAAGAATGATATAAAGATAACATATCTTTATTACATCATTCGAGACAAGAATTAAGTAAGTGTAATAAGACTAGTTCTTATAACACTTGGCTTTTCAATTCAACATATATTACAAGAGAACAAGGAACCTGGAATGATAATCATGATAATGTAATTTCATGATAACAACATCATTCACTCAATTAATTAACATAATTTAATAAGACAAGCTCTTATTTAACTTTGTTAATATCACGGAGAACATATTACAATGAGAACAAGAGTACAAGTGAATACAATTACAATTAGTTACATTTGACCTGTTTGCATTATATCACTTCAATCATGTGCCAATTTGTTCAAGTTGATCATGTAAGCCCCTTTAATTCGCTGACCAGTTAGTTTGACGTGACTAAACCGACGATAGCACAATGGTACCATAGGTTTGACAAACCTCTAGCTTGTAGGGCTAGTATGTTGATCGTATTGATTCATTGGCCGGTAACGTATGACCGGTGACAGGGCGACATCAAGTCAGGTTCTGGTAAGCGACACATGGTGATATTAATCTGCAGCGATAAGTAATTAATCCAACCAGATCCTATTGATTAGTAGGTTGAGGAACTGATCTCACCTCATGTTTCACTACTAGTAATAGCTCTCGTTGAGGCCGCGGTACATACAAGGTGGTAGAGGTAAATCGGATGCATTGTACTCTGATTATGTGAGGAGTACAATGGATTCCTTTTAGGTTCTATGCACTATGGTTCAAGGACAAGTTACAAGGGGTTAACTCACACTCTTAATATTTAATAGAGTAACATCAGTTAACCCACCTCAAGTATAGAATAATACAAGGACAAGATTATATTAATCTAAAATCCCTTAATACAGCGAGGGTTATCAACACTTCGGTTTGATAATTAAACCTCATACAATATATTATTCTATCATCAATACAATAACTGAATACATATCAAATACGATGAACAAACGGGTAATGGATATCTTTAGTTGTATCGCAAGTGGGGTAGAACTTGACTGAGTATGTGGTGGGATAGCGTTTGGGCTTGACCCTTGCGTGATTCCCTATATATAAGCATACTTGATCAGGTGATACACTACTTGTACATATAACTAAGGAGAGGCCATTGGGTGGTACAGATGAAACAAGTATTACAAGTAACAAGTATGACATTGTGGATGTGTGCATGATCAATTCAATGGTTTTCAATTTACTTACTTATGAACTCACCAACCTAGTGTTGATTTTGTTTAAATGCATGTTTTCTCAGGTGACGAACAGGTGTAGATACAATTGTGCAAGTGTTAAGCTAGGGGACTCATAGAAGACCTAGCTTACTTTTGACTGCATACTTTTGATATGACAAAACAGTGAATCACTTTTGTATATCTTGTACAGTTCAAGATATAAACTCATTGATTCTTTTTGATTAGATTTACTTAGTTAAATTATGATGTACAATGTAATTTAACTTTGTAATTCTATTTCATGTCATGATTAGCATTTCTCATTTATATCTCATGTGCTATGTAAACAATCTGATCATTTGATTATCACTCAAAGATATCGCGCCCCGGGAACCTTCCGCCCGACGGGAAAACACGATCCGTTTCCGCCGGCCCGGGGTGTGACAGATTGGTATCAGAGCCATGGTTATAGAGAAATATAGGTCATATTACATAAACGGTTTGGCTTAGACTATAACCTAGGGACCCTCATGTAGATATTATCTGACATAAGATCTTATTTGCATATGCTTTCTGCATCTGATCACTGCACTAACCGATTTTCTTTCGGTTATGATCAGAATGCCGCCCAGGAAGCAACCGACTACGCAGACTTCAGAACCACACTCCTCGACACCAACACCACCTGACTCTCCTCCACATTCACCACCACCTCCACCTCCTCCTCCTCCGCCACCACCAAACCATCAGCTGGACCCTGCTACGATAGCACTGGCCACTTTGTTGACCAGTCAACTAAAGGAAGTGATTCCTGACATGATGATCAGGATCAACAGCAACAACAGCAACAACCTTGCCAACTCATCTGGGGAAGGCAGTGGTAACACCAGACATCATCAGGATTACTCCTACAAAAACTTTGTAGGGTGTAAGCCACCAAGCTTTAGTGGCAACGAGGGAGCCGTTGGATTAATCCAATGGATTGAAAAGATGGAGACAACTCTGGAAATCAGTAACTGTCCGGAGCAGTATAAGGTGAAGTATGCTGCTGGTTCATTCAACAAACGGGCGTTAACTTGGTGGAATGCCCAAGTTCAGACAAGGGGCAGAGATGAGGCTCTGTCCATGTCTTGGAATGACTTCAAGGCAATACTGAGGGCAGAGTTTTGCCCGAGAAACGAGCTGAAGAAGGTTGAAACTGAGCTGCTCAACCTGGTTATGATTGGTGGTGGGCATCTGGCCTACACCACCAGATTTCATGAGTTAGCCACCCTGGCACCTGATGTGGTGCCAACACTTGAGAAGAGGATAGAGCGGTATGTTGGTGGACTACCGACCTGCATCCGAGGGCATGTGATTGCTGCCCATCCTACTACTATGGAATTGGTTGTTACTCTGTCAGCATCTTTGACAGACATGATGGTTGCCTCAGGGGAATTCAAGAAAGAGGCTGAAACAGCCAAGGCTGGAACTTCAAGAAAGCCGGACAAACGACCGGCTAAGAAACAAAAGGTGGCAAGGAACTTTGCTGCCACTACCCAAACTCCAATGCTAAACCAGCCACCACCACTACAAGTCAGGAAGCCCTACACTGGCACTGCACCTTTGTGCAATACTTGCCAGTATCATCATGCGCCAAACTCTCAGTGCATGCAATGCACAAACTGTGGAAAGTTTGGCCACTGGGCAAACCGCTGCAGGAGCACGGGAGCTCCAAACAGAAACAACAATGCAGCCACTACTGCTGCTGCTACTGATCGCAGGTCTTGCTACAACTGTGGTGAACCTGGTCACTTCTCTAGGGATTGCCCCAAGAGAAATCAACAAAGGGCTCAAGCACCAAGAGGACGAGCCTTTCAGATAGGAGCTGCTGCAGCTAGACAAGACCCCAAAAACTTGATGAGAGCGGTCAGTATACTAAAAACCAGACTAAATTAAAGCTAATTAACCTATGTTAAAGACACTCCAACTAGCCCTAGACCTAGACTTTGACCTAAACACCTAGTAATAATCGGAAATCCTAAACTAGACCGCTACGTAGGCAAGTGTACCTATCGGTGACAGTATAGCTTGTGGAAGACCGGATATCGAACCCTAAGGACACTAGTTTGACAAAACTAACCTAGACTGTGAACAAAATAAAGTAAAAGAGAAAAAAGGGGGGTTTGGTGCAACTTCTAAGAACGAAATGAGACTTTAACTAATTAACCAACTAAATCTAATTTCTAAATAAGCTAACTAAGATTGCAACTAAAAATGGAATCTGACTCTAAATAAGACAAACTGGTATACCTAGGTTGAGAATCAAAAGTGTGACAAATGATGACTCGGACTAATTTATGAAGGATGAAGACTAGGATCTTAAGGAACAAACTAAGGAATACCTAATGGGACCCAGATCAGATACCAGGCAACTCAAATGGGAATCCTAAGGCTGTAATGTATGCACTAGTCTATCGGGTCACCTTCCGGATTTTCTCGATATGCAATTGCACTCAAACGGGTGAATCACCTCCCGGATTTCTCCACCCGTTTGTATCCTAAGATACTAGAGAACTATAAAGTTGACAACTTTGACATGGATTGACACTAACACTAAGTATATCTAAGACAACGCCCTCCCGGGTCGTTTAACTCAAACATCCCAAGTGTAAGAGACCAACCATCTAACCTATCACCTCCCGGATTTCTAGGTTAGGTTACACATGCAAATAACTATACTTAATGAAGTCTAATCCTATGGAATGTGATCAACAACCCATAAACTAACCTAAAACACAAAGTAGTAGGCCTAACATGCATCTATGTGTGGAAAGACCTTCCTAAACACATGTGGATAAAACATACACCAAATATAATCATTCAACATCCATAAAAACCATCAAAGATTCAAACTTTACAGCTGATTACAAAGCATATATCATCCATGAGCATAAATCAAGTCCAAAATCAACAAAGTTCACAACTTTATCATCCAAAACCTAGATACAACCATAGATCTAGCCTATAATCATCTCAACAGTAACAAAACAGGTCTGATAATAGTTTAAATACATTTTAACTACTGATTAAACTAAGAAACTAAGAAAAGAAAGGGAAAATACTCAAAATGGTCCTTCTTCTCCACTCCAACAAGCCCTAATCAAGCCCCAAACTCCATGGTTAAGCTCCAGCAGCTCCTAGGCTCGATTAGGGTTCCAAAGACGCAAAAGAAGACCTCTAAAACGGCTGGAATGCGATCCCTTTTATAGAGAGCTTGAAATTAGGGTTTTAGGCCAAAAAACCATCTTAGGCGCATAGCCTAGCGCTGATAAGGGTGTGGCTAGGCTATGCGCGCGGAATAAAAGACAAATTTCGCCTGAACATGCTAGGCGCATAGCCTAGCGCCCAGAAGCCCCACGCTAGGCTATGCTCCTAGGGCCATTTTTCAGATTTCTTTGTATTTGCACCCGCATTTGATTCCGATGCCCGTTTGCCTTCATTTCCGCTCCTCCGGGACACATTCCTACACAAAAACACTAAAATGTAAAAAGGAACTAAAATCGACTCGAAATATATACAAAACTATCGAAAACCGACTCGAATATGTACGAAAACGGATGTGTTAAACTAACACATCAAGACCCGAACGTCATTACGGGTACATTTCTTCTATCTGATTTTTATGCCTCTATATTATTTGATACTGGTGCGGATCATAGTTTTATCTCATCCGATTTTGCTAGCCATCTTAATCATGTTGAGGAATCATTAGACTCCCCTTATACTATTGAGATAGCTAATGGCAAAGAGATTACAGTTGACACAGTACTTAGGAATTGCCCACTAACACTTGGTGATCATACATTTTCCATCGACTTGATACCGATGGAGCTGGGCAGTTTCGACGTTATCATCGGAATGGATTGGCTATCTCTTAACCGAGTTGAGTTCATCTGTTCCGATAAACTATTACGCATTCCTATGGAGAACAATGAAGTCTTAGAGATTCGTGGAGACCAAGCGAAACGCAGTGTCAAGATAATTTCGTGCATGAAAGCTCGCAAGTGTTTACGGAAACAATGTGTTGCATTTTTAGCTCACGTGATTCAGAAAGACAAGAAAGCAATCAAGATTCAAGATGTACCGATTGTGAGAGATTTTACAGAAGTGTTTCCGGATGACTTACCGGGACTGCCACCCGAGAGAGCGGTGCAGTTCCGCATCGATTTGATTCCGGGAGCAAATCCTGTAGCCAAGTCTCCCTACAGACTCGCACCATCGGAGATGCAAGAGTTGTCCAACCAGTTACAAGAACTTCTCGATAAAGGGTTCATCCGACCGAGCTTTTCCCCGTGGGGAGCTCCGGTTCTTTTTGTCAAAAAGAAGGATGGAACTTTCAGGATGTGCATTGATTATCGAGAACTCAACAAACTCACCATCAAGAATCGGTACCCGTTGCCGAGGATTGATGATTTGTTTGATCAGTTACAGGGAGCACAGTATTTTTCAAAGATAGACCTGAGATCAGGCTATCATCAGCTCCGGATTCAAGAGGAAGACATACCAAAGACGGCTTTTCGTACCTCGATATGGCCATTACGAATTCATGATGATGCCCTTTGGATTGACGAACGCACCGGCTCTGTTCATGGACTTAATGAACCGGGTGTGCAAGCCGTATCTAGATCAGTTTGTGATCGTCTTTATCGATGATATACTGATTTACTCAAAGAACGAGAAAGAGCACGAACATCACCTCAAGACAGTTTTGGAGCTTCTGAAAGAAGAACGACTCTATGCCAAATTCTCCAAGTGTGAATTTTGGTTAAGAGAAGTTCAATTCTTGGGTCACGTGATTAACAATGATGGAATTCATGTGGATCCTGCCAAAATAGAAGCAATCAAGAGCTGGGATGTGCCTACAACACCGACAGAGATTCGATCATTCTTGGGACTGGCAGGTTATTACAGGAGATTCATTTCGAATTTCTCCAAGATAGCCTTGCCTCTCACCAAACTCACACAGAAGTCTGAACCTTTTGTGTGGACTCATAAACAAGAAGAGGCATTCCAGACACTGAAACAAAAATTGTGCAATGCTCCAATCCTAACACTCCCAGAAGGCAGTGATGACTTTGTAGTTTACTGTGATGCTTCCCATCAGGGACTCAGATGTGTTTTGATGCAACAAGACAAAGTCATTGCTTATGCTTCACGACAGCTGAAGATACACGAGAAGAATTACACGACACATGATCTTGAACTGGGAGCTGTGGTTTTTGCACTAAAGATTTGGAGACATTACCTTTATGGTACCAAATGCACTATCTTCACAGATCACAAGAGTTTACAGCACATATTTGATCAGAAGGAGCTTAACATGAGGCAGAGACGTTGGGTTGAGCTCCTGAACGATTATGATTGTGTGATCAAATACCATCCGGGCAAAGCAAATGTTGTCGCAGATGCTTTGAGTCGGAAGGAAAGAGTCAAACCCTTATGCGTTCGCGCCATGGGAATGACAGTGCAAACAAGTTTGAGGGATCACATTTTACAAGCACAACAAGAGACGGTGGCAAGAGACAACTTGAAACGTGAGCTCGATTGTGGAGCCGAGAAACATTTCAAGACAAAACAAGATGGAGTTATCTATTATCTGGACCGTGTTTGGATTCCAGCAGTAGATGAACTTCGAACACTTATTCTTGACGAGGCACACAAGACACGTTATTCAGTTCATCCTGGTGCCGATAAGATGTACCAAGATCTTAGGTCATTTTATTTGTGGCCGGGTATGAAGAAAGACATTGCCACTTATGTTGGCAAATGTATCACATGTGCCAAGGTCAAAGCTGAACACCAGAAACCCTCGGGTTTGCTGGAACAACCGGAGATACCACAATGGAAGTGAGAACAAATAGCTATGGATTTCATTACCAAGCTACCCCGCACTTCCAGCGGATATGATTCTATTTGGGTCATCATTGATCGATTGACCAAGTCCGCACATTTCTTGCCGATCAGAGAGACGTACAAGATGGAGAAACTTGCAAGACTATACATTGATGAAATAGTAGTGAGGCACGGTGTGCCACTGTCTATTATTTCAGACCGGGACAGTCGATTTACTTCGCGGTTCTGGCAATCATTACAACAATCCTTAGGGACAAGTGTTAACTTGAGCACTGCTTATCATCCACAAACGGATGGACAAAGCGAGCGCACCATTCAAACCCTAGAGGATATGTTGAGAACATGCATCCTAGACTTCGGTGGAAGTTGGGACACACATTTACCTCTCATTGAGTTCTCCTACAACAATAGCTACCACAGCAGTATTGGATGTGCTCCTTTTGAAGCACTCTATG
Source organism: Mikania micrantha (assembly GCA_009363875.1). Taxonomy (NCBI): domain Eukaryota; kingdom Viridiplantae; phylum Streptophyta; class Magnoliopsida; order Asterales; family Asteraceae; genus Mikania; species Mikania micrantha. The sequence goes on from CM018696.1 coordinate 91,152,684, forward strand.
GTAGAAAATGTCGGTCTCCAATTTGTTGGACTGAAGTGGGAGACACCAGAATAACTGGACCTGAGCTGATTCAGGAAACTACTGATAAGATAGCCCAGATTCAGCAACGGTTACAAGCAACACGTAGTCGCCAAAAGAGTTACGCAGACAAATGGTGTAAGCCTTTGGAATTCGATGTGGGTGACCGAGTCATGTTGAAAGTGTCCCCATGGAAAGGCGTAGTTCGATTTGGGGCTAAAGGCAAACTAGCACCTCGGTATGTCGGACCGTTTGAGATTACTCAACGCATAGGTCCTGTGGCATACAGACTCAGACTCCCTGAGGAACTCAGCGGAGTACACAATGTGTTTCATGTATCAAATCTCAAGAGGTGTCTAGCAGACGAAACATTGATCATACCTTTGGAAGAGATACAAATTGATGAGCAATTACATTTCATTGAAGAACCTGTAGAGATTATGGAACGTGAAGTCAAGAGACTGAAACGGAGCCGTATCCCTATTGTAAAGGTTCGATGGAACTCCAAGCGTGGACCAGAGTTTACCTGGGAGCGCGAGGACAACATGAAAGCAAAGTATCCTCATCTGTTCGAGAATTAGAGCCCGACTTTGATGCTTAAATTTCGGGACGAAATTTCTTTAACAAGGGGAGACTATAACAGCAAGTGCCAGATCGTCCGGCAAGTCCGTAAGATATGTGTACTTTCACTTTATACTATGTGTAAATACATGTACATGAACAGTTATCGCATTATCAAAATTCTGAATACAATACACAGTTGTACGTATTTTAGTGCAAACTTAAATACATTAAGTACAACGTACATTTGAAACATTAGTTGTGTTTATTAAGTGAAAACTTAATTACAGTTAGCACAACAAATCATGAGAAACAACGGTATTCAAACAATATTCAGAAACATATCGGTTGCGATCTGATGTCCACAGATGACAGGAATCAGATGGCCGACAAGTCAGTACAAGATCAATGTGAAAACAGGAAATATAGTTGAGTCCGACAGTGAGGAAACACAATTAAAACACAAATGCAGTGTTATTTCAGAATTACGAACTGACAGTGTGTTTGCGTGGGTGACGATTCACACAAACATATCTGTGAGTTTAGAGTTCTGAAATAATGACTGAAAAGTAGAAAACAAAAGTCAGAAAGCAAAACCATCGTCGTATTCGTTCGGGTGACGATTTGAACGAATTACGCGCGAAGGTGACGCGATCTGACGAAACGAAAACGAAAACACGACACGAACGAAAATAATTTAATGAAATAAAATAAATAACATTTTACAATTTTGAAACTCATCAAAATAATTAAATTAACTTCTTTTAATTAAATCCATTTAAATTACGCGTAATTTTCCGGTTACGCGACGAAAACGCGAACCGAGCAACCGAAACGGACCCGGACACCACTCGTAGTATAAAAACCTAAAATGAGGATGTTTTCTCATTTTATCATCTTCATCCTCTCTCTCCTTCTCAAATCCCGGCCACCACACCCTCCACCATTGTTACACCTTCAAAACACCATAACTTCTTCATTTCTCAACGGTTTTGAGTGATTCTTTCGCCCACGTGAAGCCCTTGACATCCTCTACATGAAAGTACTACGGATCTAAGCTTATCACCACTGAATGTCGAGGTATTTGGCTGCAAGTATGTCGAAAATTAGGGTTTTCATTCTTTTCTTGAATCACTAACCCTAGTCGGCCTTAAGCTCTTGTTTTCACAACCCACCTCCGAAACCAACTCAGCTACAACTCACCTCTGGACACCACCATGGCTTTGGTTGGAACTCAACTTCATCAGCATCGGTACCTGGGTTCTCCCAGGCGAATGAAGGAGACTAGTCTTCATTCGGCCGAAAGAAAGAGCAAAGGCCGAAGGGCCCCATTCGCTTGGGTGTATGCCAGCCCTTCGCCAGTTCATCATTCGACCATAACCACCGAATGACTCCTTTCATTCGACACATGCCATTCGACCACCACCACCCTTCGGCAGTTTGTCAGTCGCCACCCATGTCTCATTCGAACTACCTTCATTCGCCACCCCCTCCCATTCGGTCATCAACCTCCGACTGAGACTCATCTGGTTAAACATCATTCGTCCAAGCCACCATGTCTTCATTCGACCATTGCCCCGAATGAGTCATCATTCGACCATCATCAACTGGTTGTTCGGCATCCAACTTTATTCGACCAACTCAACCTCATGTGACTCAGTTGAATTGTTAGGCCACTGTGTATAAATTGGCCCAAATGTTCAGCCCAAGACGAGTTGTTTGATGTAAAGCCCATTAATTGTTCAAAATAGCCCATGCAATGGCCCAACTATTTAATAAACTCACACTTGTTGGCCTAAAGAAAAAAACTCTGATTTGATCTACTCAATTATCCAGGCCCAATCCAAGACACTGTTGTAGCACTTTGTTATTAGTGGGCCAGATTTTCTATGTTGGCCCAACAGCTTACTAATTCAGCCCAAAATAACCATCTCGGCCCAATCATATCTAGCCGGCCCAATGACACCTCTCTAGCCCAATAGCAGTTCTTTCGGCCCACATCTGAGCAATCACATTAGTCAATCGGCCCAACTTCATCATTCGGCCCACCTTGATTATTTCGGACCAATTGGTCTTGACCACAACAAACTAGTCAAGCAACTTAAATAAATTTGTAAATGATAATATGCATGGAATTTGGATGATAGTACTATACATCATTACAAGGGTGGCAATGATTCGAATTAGCTTTATTGAACATGGGATATGGCGTTTAAATTGTAAACCTAAGTTTATACCTAAGTTGCTTTTGCAAAGTTAAAAAAAAATCAATACAGTTAACTAAAATGTTAAAGAACAAAGTGTTCTACTTTTAACATAATAGGATCAAGGGTAACTAATGTCGATAACAAGGGAATCAAGGCCGAATGATGACCGAGACTTACGTGTGTTAGCCGACATTAAGGCTAACACCTACACATATTCAAGTATATACAACTCATTCTTACAATTTATAAACAACGTGAAATCAATACATGATCGTGAAAACAAACTCAAATACAACTCAGAGCGCGTGTATTCTTTCATTTAAGCTAAGTCAAACCAACGACTACAAGGTGAGTTCATATGCCCCTTTTCTTTAATCTTTACTGATTTTAAACTCTCGGGGCTGAGAAACATGCTTTACTTTTATTTATTTAAAAGTTTTGCTTATATGTTGTTAATACTTTGATTATTTGATACTAAATTGCTTATTATCATAAATCATTGTATGCATGATTGTTTGAATTCAAGAATACAGGAAAGATAAGATGATGATGATATTATAATATCATAACTCATCAACACAAGAGAATAACATAGTAGTAAGATAATTCTTACAACACTTAGTTATTCTTACAAGAAATGGCATTGCAATAATTACAAGGAAACACGATGACAAGATTACAAGAACAAAACACAAGAATGATATAAAGATAACATATCTTTATTACATCATTCGAGACAAGAATTAAGTAAGTGTAATAAGACTAGTTCTTATAACACTTAGCTTTTCAATTCAACATATATTACAAGAGAACAAGGAACCTGGAATGATAATCATGATAATGTAATTTCATGATAACAACATCATTCACTCAATTAATTAACATAATTTAATAAGACAAGCTCTTATTTAACTTTGTTAATATCACGGAGAACATATTACAATGAGAACAAGAGTACAAGTGAATACAATTACAATTAGTTACATTTGACCTGTTTGCATTATATCACTTCAATCATGTGCCAATTTGTTCAAGTTGATCATGTAAGCCTCTTTAATTCGCTGACCAGTTAGTTTGACGTGACTAAACCGACGATAGCACAGTGGTACCATAGGTTTGACAAACCTCTAGCTTGTAGGGCTAGTATGTTGATCGTATTGATTCATTGGCCGGTAACGTATGACCGGTGACAGGGCGACCTCAAGTCAGGTTCTGGTAAGCGACACATGGTGATATTAATCTGCAGCGATAAGTAATTAATCCAACCAGATCCTATTGATTAGTAGGTTGAGGAACTGATCTCACCTCATGTTTCACTACTAGTAATAGCTCTCGTTGAGGCCGCGGTACATACAAGGTGGTAGAGGTAAATCGGATGCATTGTACTCTGATTATGTGAGGAGTACAATGGATTCCTTTTAGGTTCTATGCACTATGGTTCAAGGACAAGTTACAAGGGGTTAACTCACACTCTTAATATTTAATAGAGTAACATCAGTTAACCCACCTCAAGTATAGAATAATACAAGGACAAGATTATATTAATCTAAAATCCCTTAATACAGCGAGGGTTATCAACACTTCGGTTTGATAATTAAACCTCATACAATATATTATTCTATCATCAATACAATAACTGAATACATATCAAATACGATGAACAAACGGGTAATGGATATCTTTAGTTGTATCGCAAGTGGGGTAGAACTTGACTGAGTATGTGGTGGGATAGCGTTTGGGCTTGACCCTTGCGTGATTCCCTATATATAAGCATACTTGATCAGGTGATACACTACTTGTACATATAACTAAGGAGAGGCCATTGGGTGGTACAGATGAAACAAGTATTACAAGTAACAAGTATGACATTGTGGATGTGTGCATGATCAATTCAATGGTTTTCAATTTACTTACTTATGAACTCACCAACCTAGTGTTGATTTTGTTTAAATGCATGTTTTCTCAGGTGACGAACAGGTGTAGATACAATTGTGCAAGTGTTAAGCTAGGGGACTCATAGAAGACCTAGCTTACTTTTGACTGCATACTTTTGATATGACAAAACAGTGAATCACTTTTGTATATCTTGTACAGTTCAAGATATAAACTCATTGATTCTTTTTGATTAGATTTACTTAGTTAAATTATGATGTACAATGTAATTTAACTTTGTAATTCTATTTCATGTCATGATTAGCATTTCTCATTTATATCTCATGTGCTATGTAAACAATCTGATCATTTGATTATCACTCAAAGATATCGCGCCCCGGGAACCTTCCGCCCGACGGGAAAACACGATCCGTTTCCGCCGGCCCGGGGTGTGACAGGATGCAACCAAGAAAAAGAAACCAATCTGCAACTGAAAGAAAACAGTTGGTAATTAGATATGAAATTGGATGAAAAACACTCCATGAATTTGATAATACTTGCTTCTAATTGATGAATTTGATAATACTTGCTTCTAATTGATGAATTTAATATTTAGTTTATATTTTCGATACTTCTTCTTAAACGAAATATAATTTAGTTAGGGTTTTCAACTTTCTTGAATTGGTTCTTACAACAGAGTCGGTTCTTGCTTGTCTTTCTCTTTATTCTTTCGTATGGTGCAATTATTTGCCAAATCACCACAATCATAACATTTAAGCTTGTTTTATCTTTACTTTCTCACCCATGCCTATTTCATGTATATTTTCTTATTTGTTAAAGTTTCTACATTGTCCTCTACTATGACCTTGATTTCTTGAATTTGTCATTAGAAATTTGCCTAGCTTGATTATTTTCCTTCATTTCATATTGGCTTTTGGGGCATTCTTCAAATACTGTTATTCTTCTAACGGATTCTTCGAATGTCATTTTATCTATTTCTTAATATTGCTCGATAGATGTCACGATTGGTAAAAAAAAATTTTCTTTTTTGAAAATGAGTTAAGCATTTTCCTCACAATTAACTTATTTTTCAAAGTACTACTAAGACTTTTAAACTTGACTTTTATATTGCTTAATTTTTCCGTAAAATCACTTATTATGATACAAATTGTTGGTAATTAGATATAAAATTGGATAGAAACACTCTTGAATTTGATAATATTAACTTGCTCGTGAATTTTCTTCATACATTCATACATACATCAGCACATAAATATATACAGTTGAGGGTTTTTATTATAACCGTACCCTAACTTTAATGACATAATTACATATGAACCTCTAGACTATTTACATATACATACATGACTTCAAACTTGAATATTTAGTTTATATTTTCATTAAAAAGCTTGCATGAATGAAAGAAAACTTTACTTTTTTCATGGCCGGATATCAAACTTCAAAACAAACTCATACTCTTAAACATAATTGTAATAATTAACCTGTAATTATCTTCAACCATACAAATAATTACTTATAAAATGTATAATTAAATACTTTTACTTTAAACTAAATCTTTAATTATTATGCTATTAATTAGCCTATGTCTTATATTGTTACTCAAAATCTTCCAATTAAGACATTGTTTGAGATTTCATCTAAAAATGACTTATTTACTTAATTATTAGTTTTTTCAAAAAGTCAATAAGTTAATAAGTTGTTTGTCAAACTTAAAAGGACTTTTGAAAATGACTTTTATAATAGGGTAACAAGTTGTTTTTCAAAAGTTAAAAATTCTAGTTTTTCAAAATAACTTAAGACTTGTTGACATAAAATTACAAATCTACCTCACTCTTTACCCTTTTACCGAATAACCTTAAAATGATGTCAATAAAAAAAATGTCATTTGTGGTCATTCAAACACATTTTTAAAAACTTCATTTCAAAAAGTCATAAGTTAATAATCACTTTTAACAAAAAAAAAATCCTTTAGAAATTAAATAAATAATCTCAAACATGGCCTAAATCTTTCACTTCACATGTCAACACCAAGGATTTATCAATTCCAACTGATTCTTCTTGGATCGATCAACGTACCGATCACCTAAACTCGATCTGAGTTTGACTCAAGGATAGATCGAACTGAAATAATCCTAAACCGAAAATTGTGGCCAACCCCAAGACCTCGTATTTCATATTCGTCTTAAACACCAAAAATACTTATATAGTCGGTCTTGTTTTTGATGAATCTTCTATGTTTGTTTGTCCGATCATATATAAGACGAAAATTCAATTTTTCTACAGATAAGATGTTACAAATTCGCAGCCAGTAGCCTTAAATTTCCAAATTTATATGTAAGAGCACTTGCCAGTTGCCACGACTTTGTGACCTTTGAAAAATTGTTGTCTCATACGTCGTTTTCTAACATAAGTTGGTCCAAATAGGCTATATATATATATATATATATATATATATATATATATATATATATATATATATATATATATATATATATATATATATTAATTACAAATATACGACCAGTAGCTTTACTTTAAAGTTTATTTATGCTAGCACATGTCATGACTTTTTGCCATTTGAATAATGAGTGTCTCATATTTCTTAAATTCTATAGTACTTTCGGCTGTTAAAACTGACTGAAACAAATATTATATACTAGATGTTTATTTGAACACAACCTATGTACGTGACCTATTAATTTAGATGTGAATTAACAACTTGAAAGGAATTGGTTGTGTTGACATGTTTAAATATGAATTGTAATCAAGTTGAGCACATGCTAAATCTGATAGATTAATTATATACTGAGTTGTAAAGGGGTTAAATTTGTCGTAAATAGAATAACGAGTTATAAGTTGGTCGGTCGTCTATGTGTATATGGGTCATGAAACAGTTGTTGGTTTGAAGTTATAAATTACTATATAGTATTAAAAACCATGAAAAAGGAACAGTATCTTTTTCATGGTTTACACTTTGACACAAGAAAAACAACAAGATTTCACACTTTTGACACAAGAAAAAAAAATATGGATTTAGGGTTTAGTTCGTGATGCTTGATTTTGATATTTAACTTATGCTTCTACGTACAAGTGATATATAATACCAGTTCTCACGAGTGTCCTGTGATATTTTTTTGAGTTTCACACTTTGACACAAGAAGTAAAAAAAGAATAGTATCTTTTTGAGTTTCACACTTTTGACACAAGAAGAAAAAAAGTGTGGATTTAGGGTTTAAGGTTTAGGGTTTAGTTCGTGATAAGAGATTTAATTTTGCTATGTAACTTATGATTTTGTAAATGATATATAATATCCGTTCTCGAGAGTGTATTGTGACAACCCGCCGCAACGCGCGGGGGGAAATAAACCTAGTTATAATATATTTAGGAGAGAGTTCTTTATAAGGACAGGGCAAATCCTGACACGACTCGAATAAAACTAAAAAATAATTAGATTTTAGGTTGTCAAGTATAACCCATTTAAAAACGACTCGTATTTGGGTTTACCTATTTATTAAATAGGTCAGATTTAGGTTTAAGGTTTCAAAATTATTATTATTATTTTCTTTCTTGTAACATACATTTATTTGTTTTTTTATTAATTTAATTAATTATCATAATTTAATTAATGGAACAACATAATTTTATTTTTTTTCATATAGAAAGATAACTTTAATATTTTCTTGATCAATTATACAAATGAATTTATTTGAAATTGCATAATTTATGATTATGATTTACGTAATTATATGTTTGTTTATAATTATTTGAAGAGACATTGTCTCAACGGTGCCCTAGGATTTTTTCAAATTTGAGGTCTTGAGTTCAAATCCCTCCTGCAGCGAAAAATGGGTCTGAGGGGGGTCAGGGGGTTTTCCCAGTTGGGTTTCCTCCTGGGGTGGTTGTGGTGGCTCATGAGAGGTCCAGGTAATTAGACCTTGGTGACATGACCTAGAAACAATTAGTTCACATGATTGAGACCTTCGACATTCAAAAAAAACTATGGTTTGTATGAAAAAACGGATAACATTATTATTTAAGTGGAACTCGAGAACCTTTTAACACAACCTTATTAAACCCGAATAGCAAATATATATACTTTTTTTTTGAACGGCAGCAAATATATATACTTAGGTTGCTTGCTTTGGTTTTGGTTTTTGTTTTCATTTTCATATTTTTGAAAACCCAAATAATCCAACTCGAAAAACGTGAAACCAGAAAAACCTACTTGAATGAAACGCCTGGATTTAAGGGACCAGTCACAACTGTTCAAAAGTAGTATGGTAGACTAGTAGTAGTATACTACAGTGATCGTTTTTTATGAACTGTCGTTTTTTTATCATACGTGTTACACACCTCACTATATAAATATAATTAAATCTACAAGCAAACCCTCAATCACACAGCATCAACATAAGCGAATGGATTATTTCACCTACTATATCTTATTTTCTTTCATTTTAATAATCATCACCTATGGTCTGACCACCGGCCGCCGCAACTCGCGGCTTCCGCCGGGACCATTCCCTTTTCCGATCATCGGAAACCTTTTACACATCAGTGACAAACCGCACCACTCTCTTGCGACACTCGCTAAGCGTTACGGTCCTTTGATGTCACTTAAGCTCGGAAGTAGAACAACCATAGTCGTGTCATCACCGGATCTGGCCAAAGAGTTCTTTCAAAAACATGACCAGTCGTTCTCTGGGCGACCAAGTCCCCACATCACCAAAGTGGCGAACCATGAGGATCACTCCATAGTGTGGCTGCCAGCCGGAGATCAATGGCGAAGACTTCGAAGAATATGTAAAGAATATTTGTTCTCCGTGCAACGTCTAGATGCCAGTGAATGCTTGCGCCAGGAGAAGGTATGTACGGGCGGGGTATTAGGCCATCTTTAATGGGTAAGCCGCTTGGGTGGCGGTGGAGGAGAGTTCGGGCGGGGTGAGAAGGCACACTACCCCCTACCCCGACGGCCTTTATTTTGATATACCAGCGGTTCCCGTGCCTCGCGTGGCCTTCTTTTCACCTATTGTTGGGTTTAAAAAAGTTGGGGCCAACTTTGAGGTTTTAAGGTTTTTCAGTGGTAATGAACTGATGATGTGGTACAGTGGAAAATGTTTTTCAGTGAGATAAACACTACAAGGTTTGATATTTTCAGTGGAGTTATGACGTGCCAGAAAATTTCAGTGGGATGGGTATTAGGGATGGTCTTATTGGCCGTAGCTTGTACAAAAACTCTTGAGTCAGTCTACACCAAAGTAGTTTATGTATGCCATCTAAAATTCTTAAATTTAAGTTAAATTATAAAGTTAATTACTGCTTGTATCATTTAAAAATATAACAAATTGTTAGTTTCGTCCTTTGAATTCAAAAATTACTAGGGTTGTCCTTATTTTGAAATTTTTGCATTGGTTTGTCCTTTTTCACTGTTCCTGTTAAGTTGTTCCGTTAAAAGTCTCATGCCCATTCACGTGATGGGTAAATTCGTAAATTCATATAATAATAATAATAATAATAATAATAATAATAATAATAATTAATAAATATATATAGGGAGATGATCAAAAATTAACATTTTCATATTGCGTTAACCGAATAACTACATATTATTACTTTGAGACCCACATTAAAATAAATCTAAATGTGTATATTTTTTTCTTCTTTTTTAATTCATGTAGTCAATGTAGGGCATAGTTACATTAATAAAAAAAACATACAGCTTTAGATTTACTTTAATGTGGGTCTTAAAGTAATAACATGTAGTTATTCGGTTAACGCAATAAACATTGGTTAACAAAAGAACACACCCTCTTTATATATATTATTTGTTCCACTCAATTATATTATATACTATTAAGAAACCAAGCTAATGAAAAGGATAGTTTTGGTATTTTTGATTTTATCCACCAAGTCAAGGTTAACTTTTAACTTTGTGAAGAAGTCAAACACTCATGCTTGTAACACTAATGCTTAGTAAAATAATAGTGAACCAAACACGTTATAGTCTAACACTATCTTGATTGTATGATAAGTTTGAGTAATCAAATGATATTGGATTTGAATCTTAAAAAGAGGTTTTCTAAAAGTTTCTCAAATACTGGTGACATGATAGTGGATATAATCAGGTGGTATTGCTGGTGGCATGATGATATTCTAGTGGTTCGTTAGTGATCCAAAAATTAGTCTTTCAAGAAAAAGTAAAATGATAGTGATGCATAAAATGAATAGTCATGAATAGATGTCTGATTTATGTTGTGATTTTTTGATAATTTATACTTTAATCACTACAAGTTTTTTAACTTTGAAAAGTAGTAAATAGAGATGATGATATTAAACTTAAGAGGTTTGCTTATATATTTGAGTTTTATTTAATTTGAGTGATCTGTTTAGAGATTTGGGTTTTTGTTTTAATTCAAACGAATATTTGCTGGTAAAAAGGCTTTTGTGAGTAATTTTTTATATAATTTTTATAAAACATGAAAAATTTGTGTATAGTTCGTGATGAGAAATTTTATTTTGCTATGTAACTTATATTTCTGTAAAAAATAGTTTATTATGATAACTTGACGCAACTCTCGAGGGAAAGAGTTAGTTTTAATTAATTTACAGGATTGTAAAAATATTAAATAGAAATGAAATACCAACTAACTTAGAGAGAGATTTAAATGATTTTATTTAGATAGCTAAGAGTAGTGTTGTTAACCAAGGGCTTCTAGCATAATGGTTACCTCCTTGACTTCCCTATGGGAGGTTTTGGGTTCGAATCCGGGCTGAGGCATATTTGTTGAAGCAAGGTCAGGGGGTTTACCCAGTTGTGAGATTCCTCCTGGGGTGGGCTCGGGCATACGCCCCAGAGCGTCAAATCCGAGAGGACGGTTAAAATCCCGTCTGAGTTGTTGTAGCAAGCCGTTCAAAAAAAAAGAGTAGTAGTGTTGTTATTTTGTAGATTAAATATCCCAACTTTTCTTTTATTTTTGTTGCCATATAAAGTATGAATTAAGAATATCTGAATAACAACAAAAAACAGAAAAAATCTCAACTTTGACTTGTCATTTAATTTGTCGCTTTTGGTCAAAGTGTAGAACAATATAAATATATAATTACATAAATATCTGGGTAACGTCTAAGATATTTTAATTTACTTGTAGATAAAAGAACTTGTTGAGCATATTAAAAGTTGTGGTACAAGTGAAAAGACGGTGAATATAGGTGGAGTTGCATTTACAACAATACTTAATATTTTCACAAATTTTATATTCTCTATGGATTTGGCTGAGTATGATTCGATGTCATCACAAGAATTCAAGAAGGACGTATGGGCTGTGCTAGAAGTTGTAGGAAAGCCTAATTTGGCTGAACTATTTCCGTTTCTTCAACCCTTTGATCCTCAAGGAATAATGCGACATGGTAATGTTTATATTAAAAAGATATTGGCTGTCTTTGATAGGATCATTGATCAGCGAATGCAAACGAGATCAAGTTCAAGTTCTCTTGTATCGACAAACAATGACGTGTTGGACTCACTACTCAACCTCAACGAAAAGGATGAATTTGAGTTCAATCGAAATGATATAAGGCATTTGTTTTTTGTAAGTAATTAATCAATCTTTGTCATGTATGTAGTTTAACAAGGTATAATCAGTAAAACTTACAAATTTTTATGTACATGACACATATAAAACCTATTTTATATATAGCTTTATTTTCTAATTTATAATTATTTTTTGAACTATATTATTGCAGGCTTTATTTGTTGCTGGAATTGATACAACAGCGACCACATTGGAGTGGGCCATGACTGAGCTTATTCACAACCCTGAAAAACTAAAAATAGCTCGATCAGAGATCATCAAAGTCATGAAAGACAAAACAAATATCATACAAGAGTCAAATATCTCTCAACTTCCTTACTTACAAGCCGTTATAAAAGAAACTCTCCGATTACATCCTGCGGCCCCTTTTCTTATCCCTCACCAATCCATACAAGACGTAGAAATCCAAGGCTTCTTGGTGCCAAAAGACGCACAAATCCTTTGTAATGTGTGGGCGATGGGACGAGACCCAAAAGTTTGGCCAAATCCAGAAACATTTATGCCGGAGAGGTTTTTGGAAGTGAAGATTGATTATAGAGGCCAAGATTTTGAGCTGATTCCATTTGGTGCAGGGAGAAGGATTTGTCCTGGATTGAATATTGCTCATAGAATGTTGCATACAATGTTAGCGTCTTTAATCCATAAATTTGATTGGAAGCTTGAAGGAAACATGAAACCAGAAGACCTTAATATGGAAGACAAGTTTGGGCTCACTGTGCAGAGGAAAATACCACTTAAGCTCATTCCGCTCACATGCCCTTGATGTTTTTTAAATAAGTGTATTAGTTACTTCGTGTTTTAAATAAAATTTATAAAATAAAGTATTAATAATTAATGAACTTAATTATATTTAACTTAATTCGTCTTCTAGAGAAAAATGAATGATCGACGACATTAATTAGTTGATGTTCCCCTTTTTCAGCTATGCTAATAGCTTGTAGATTACACATTTTAAATAAAAAATAATAAATATTCGGTAATAAAAACTTTAAAGTTATTGAAGCAGTTTAATAAATATAAGTAGGTTATTAACGCGTGTATTACAAGGATTTAATACAAAATATTAAATAGTTAATAATGAAAATTTAGCAATTATAAAACGATATTTTGATATAAAATGATTAATTTACATATTAACAAATATTTTAAGTAATAAAAAATAACTAAAAGTTTTAATCACTATACAATTATATATGATCTTTTAATATGTAATAATATATATCTTTGAAATAATTAATGTTAAAAACTTTAGTTTCTATTATATTTAAGAATAACTTTTATAAACCAATCATATAAAATACCAGGCCCACTCGATCTTCAGTTTGTGAAATATCTACATTTCTTATTTTCTTGATCCAATCCTCCGGCCCATGTTTAAGTATTATTTTTCAAATTCTGTGGATAATCTTAAATAGAGGTGGGCAAAAAAAAAAGGACTCCGAACCGGAACCGACATCCCGAACCGGAACCGGTTATACCCGAACCGGTGGGTACAAACGGGTCCGGTTTTCAGACAAATTAAAATCGAAACCAGAACCGTGAAAACCGGAACTGGTTCCACATGTACCCGGTCAAAACCCGAACCGGAACTGGACAAAACTCGAACTGGAACCGGACAAAACCCGAACCGGTCGAAACCCGAACCCGAACCGGAACTGGCTATTTACTTTGTTGACAAGAACTGAAACGATTAGAACCGGAACCGGTTCCAAAAAAAAAAACCCGATTTGCACACCTCTAATCTTAAATGCATCTTTTTTTTTTTTTTCATATGTTTTGCCCAAACATATACAACTAACAAAATCTGTCACTAGTCCAGTTGGTCCACAATCCATGGTTACATTCAAGTTCGAATCTCTCCAAGGCAATGATTGTTCTTTTCAAGAGTTATTAAGATCTTATTTTAATTTTAATTTCTCACGTGGATTTATTTTTTCAATCATAAATTGCTCCCTCTCGCTTCCAGGGTTGATTTTTTGCTCCCTCAATATTTTAAAATTTTTGTTAAATATAATTTTAACCCTTGAATTTATAATTTTTTGAATTTACCCAATTTTTTCCTTTACACCCCCCAACTTTCAATGCTTACATTTCTACTCCCTCATTTTTTTAAAAAAAACTTTGTAGAATATAATTATTGCTATTCAAATTTATAAAGTTTTAAATTTTATCCATTTTCATTTCTTAACTTGATAAAAACTAATATGTTATGTGCTTAATTTTACTTATCTGCCGATATAAATTTAAATTAATTCACTTTCTGATGTAATTTTTTTTGGAAACAAGTCGGGTAAATTCAATAGAAATTCGAGTACTTATTATACGTTTTGACACTGTCGAAATGCACGATTGGTATAATCACTAGTATAATCTCAATTCTGAATGTCTATTGTATAGCCTATATACTTGTATATACTTTGCTGAGCAAACAAAGTCACACGTGGAGTTTGGGTAATTGGTGTTTGGAGATTCCTTCTCTTGGCAGCCACACGTTGGCAGTCCTTATTTTTGGCTTATCATTATTCCTTTTTTTTTTCTTTTTTTTTTCTTTTTTGGATTTGTTTCTTGGCATGCATATGTGAAAATAAACATTTACACCCTCTTGAGTTTTTAAGTTTAATGGATATCATTTATAACATAAATGTATAATATGATTTTCTTAATATGTTCATTAATTTTGTTTCTTTTTCTTAGGATTTTATTTCTCAACTCAGCTTTACTTTGAACATTTTGAGTTTCTAAAATTTAGAATGTCTCTATTGTGGTATATATAATCTGATTTTTCCCAATATATTTTTCGTTAATTTTAAAAAAATAATCATGGGTATGTCGCCTAAGGACAACATGCTGGTGCGATTAAGAATGAGATCAATACCGACTGAACAACGTTTGTCCTCTTATATAACTATGTTGTATCTCAGTTTCAGTCTCTATAACCAAGCCCTCGTAATTACATATGTTTTTTTATGTATTTAACCAATCTAGTATCATCAAATCAACACAAATCTTGAATTTCATAGTCTAATTTTGTGCGAAGTCGCCTTATAATTTTGTTTTGAATTTTTTCTATTAAATAACTTTTTTAAATTCTTATACCACAACATACGAGATATAGTCATGTTTTCTATAGTTAATGTAAGTAATTTGCATTAGAAAATGACATAGTTACGTTTGATGGCAATTAAAATATTGTGTTTCGTTAGTTCTTGCTCCACGACCATTTGTTTCCTAAGTTGCTTTTGAAAATGTGCGATGTATGGTTTGGGTTTTCTTCTACCTCTCCTTTGAGGATCTATTATTGATTGATCTTTGTTCCATGTATGGTTCTTTGTTTTACCATGTTTGTCGATAATAATTAAAGATTAGGTGAACTTCCATAGGTTTCGTATCTACGAGTAGGTGCCATATTTTTATCGTTTACAGTTGTACAATCTTCTGGAATTGACATTTTTCTTCTCGCAATCGAGTTGGGTTTCAAACAAAAAATAGGTTTCACAATCAAAACATCAGGCCAATAAGGTAACCTGTAACTGATCAATCTGCCTTAGCAATATTCTCTATTTTTCATGTTGATATGGTTGTGGGATGCATACCTGCTTGGTTAAAAATTTAATGACAGATCGTTTCTTTGGTTAAACTTTTAGTTAAATAGCTTCATAGACTGTAATTTAAGTTACACATTGTGATGCATCCAATTACTTAAAGATGAAGTTGGGTGAGGTTTGTAACATATATCGTCATATTCAAGAAAACATATTCATATTCATTACCAAAATATATTAAATAACATTAAAGTTATTATTATATGTATTAAATAGCTTGATAAAATAGGTGGTGCTTTACTCCATCACATTAGACAAATAGTAACAGTTGTATAGATACAAGATTATAAGGTAGAACAGAAGATAATGGGTTGTGTTCATGTAAGTAAAAATAACCCTCTTTATTGCGTTAATCCGAAATAATCATTCAAGATCAAGCCAAATCTTTGTTTTTTTAACATCATTGTAGACACATTTAGAAAACTTTCTTACTATATGAGTTTGCATAAATTTATCACCATATGATACTTAACATCGTTGTAATTTTTGGGTCAAAAACACTTACAGGCTGTAAGTTAAAAACTTACAACGATGTTAACTTTCAACGGTGATTAATTTACGTAAACTCATATATGAATAAATTGTTTTAAATGTGTTTACAATTATGTTAAAAAAATCAAAGATTTGGCTTCATCTTGACGGGTTATTTCGGGTTATTTCATATTTAGTGTGTTATATTTTTATCGATTTCAAATGAGGTATTCAATTTTAACTTTTGTCAAAAGCTGATGCAGAGCTCACCAATAGGGAGATTAGTGACTTTAGATGTCAAAACATCTGATTTTGAATCTTATTTGCTATGGATTTTGAACTTTTGATAAAGTTAAATTGCTTTATCATACAATAGATAAATGTTGGCTTTTACGTCGATGCCAGGTTTGGTGTTTGGTTAGAACATACAATTTACAATAGCTATTTATGTAATTTAGTGGTCAAGAATGCATCATCATAATGGTTTAAGAAGCTGGTAGTTGGTCAACTGTTTATTTATAATATGTTTTGACACATCTAAACTACCTGCATTTCCAATTTCTTTTTCAAGTTCTGGTAAGCTATCAGGAAGCTCATTTATTTACATCTGTTTCATTTTGTTGTAACTAGTCAAATGAGGTCCATGCAAACAAATTTAAAATTAATTGCAAGTCAATGAGTTTACTATTTAATGAAATCTAACGAAATTCGTCAACAAATTTGTAGAATTCACATGTTTGTTTGATTTGCAGCTATATGGGTCATGGATCAACTATTTTTGTTTATTTAACACATGTTTGTTTGATTTGCAAGTTTAGGTTAGTGGATTAGATCATAGACTTTGTAATCCTGTTTTTTAGCTTTAGTCTGTGTGGGTTCAAGCTGTTAAGTAGCTTGTTCTTTGCTTTTGTAATTGAGTTTTTTGATTGAAAGGAAATTAGATCAAGTATTTTGTGTCAAAACTATTGCAACTGCATTTATTTTCCATTTGTTTCAATGCTGATCTGGGCTTGATGTAACCAACACTAGTTAGATAGATTTGTGGCAAAACTATGCATGTTCACCCACAAAGGCAAATTATAAACACAATATACTTATTTGGTGCTACTTCATGATATATATTTCAACTTTTAAAAAACCAACAAAAGTCTACGGTTGTAGCTTTAGATTTTTTTTTTGACCAGCTGTAGCTTTAGATATACAAAAGTCTCGGCTGATGTGCAAAATTTAGGGGGTGTTTGTTTTTTTTAAAACCTCTTCTAACCTCTTATGTCTGCGCCACGCAAACGCGGGAAGAGGTTAGAGGTTCGCAGACCGTTTGTTTTCTCGCAGACATTTCATTAAAAAACGTCTGCGCGACCTCTTCTTAGCGCAGACGTGGACCAAGCTCTTTTTGAGCTCTTCTAACCTCTTCTCACATCATCGCACCTCCAAGCTCTTGGCACAACCGGCTCCCCCACCGCCGGTCTCCTCCACCGCCGGCCTCCCCCACCACTGTGCCTTCCTCCTTCTCAATCGAAGTCTCCTTCTCAATCGAGGATCTGTTGAGGATCGAACGACCGTCGCAATCGAAGTCTCCACCACCTTCTCCTTCTCCTTCTCAATCGAAGTCTCCTTCCACCGCCTTCCCCCTTTTCCGGTCGTCTCCTTCTCACGCGGGTTCGATCGAGGGTTTTAGATCTAGGATTCGGTCTCCTCCACAGTCGACCTCCTCCACCGCCAGTCGTCGGCCCTGGTCTCCTTCTCACGCGGGTTTTAGATCTAAGGTTCCGGTGGGGAAGAGGATGATTGACGGGATGGGGGGTGGGTTGGGGCAGACGGTGGGTTGGGGCAAGTCGGTGGGTTGGGAAGATCTTGATAAAGTTTTTAGAAAACAGACACCTCAAAAAGACCTACTTGCAGAGGTTTGGTCCACCTCTTCTGCAAAAAAGGTCTGCAGATGTGGTCCGCAGACCGCAGACATTTTGCCTCTGAAAAAACAAACACCACTTTAGTCTCCTGCATATAAATGTAACCATGTATATGATTCCATATATGTAATCATGATATGAAAAAATGTATATGATTACATACATGTAACCAACTGCATATGAAACCAGGTATATGATTACATATATGTAGGGTAGTGTTCAAATCATAACTCATGGATAGATCAATAACCCAATAACTCTCATCTAATGGCTAATCTAAAAGTAAAATGCATCATATCGTGACACGTGTCATAATTCAATTTTTAATAATAAAGAGTATTTAAGACATTTTATACCATTTAAAATTGCTAGATTTAATATGGTGTTCATATGTGTCACAAAGTATTATATTTTAATCAAATTAATTTTTATTCAAAGTTTACCCCATCTTTTTTTAAACATTCATAACTTTTATATACTATTTTATTTTTTATAAAAATTGCACCATTAAACTCGTCTTATTTTTCTCTCTAATTCGGTTATAGTCTCGACTAGTTTTTTTATATATTTTTTTCAGATCCCTATATTTACATCAATGTAACATAACTAAAAGACATTTTATGTACATTATATAAAAGACTATTTACATTAATGTAATAACTTGTAATAAATTTGAGTTCAAAAATCAGCTAAAAATTATTATATCTTCAATTTGTAACGAGTTGTAACACATTTTGATTACGTTGATGTAAAGTAAAATCTTGCTTACGTTGTAATCCCTAGGGTTTGTTTCAATAATCGAATAATTTTAATCATGTTTGAATTCTAAGAAAACAAAGTTTGGGGTATTTACTGTGAAATATTCGTATGTGATATATACATATAAAATAAAACTTGGTAAGTATAAATTAAAGTTATGACAAACTTTAAAGGGATTATAAACACTTGTAAAAAAACATATAATAATAATAATAATAATAATAATAATAATAATAATAGTTTTAGCAAACAAATAAAGATAATGATATTTGATTTATAAATTATGAGTGTTTTATAACTAATATCTAAACCAAATAATGGGTAATAAAAAAATTATATAATCTAAAGCACATTGGTTTATAAATTTAAGAAAAATATTTTTAAATAGTTCGAAAGTTTATACATGAAATAATAAACAATCACAAGTGGAAGGGTTAGATTGGAAATTTTCAAAATTAAGATTGTGAGGGGGAAACTATTAAATTAGCTTCCCTTTACCCGTTTCCTAAAACCGAACCCCCCATGCCCCGGTTTTAAACCCACGATTGAACTCGACTGATTACAACCGAGTTACAGCTCACCTCTAGTTAATTAGGAAAGGATACGAACGCGTTAACAAATCTCAATCAACAATTAATGGAATGATTCGATTAAAAGCAGTAATTGGTTTCCAAAGTTGCCATGAACGGACCGGATTCAAAATCGTAGAACACAAGTATAAAAAGCCAAAACATATACATGATGCAAACTTTTAAGTTTAATAGACATGATTTAGATGCTATGTGAACTTATGTGCTAAATACTATGTGGGATTTAGGTTAGAAGACGTTTCATACAAAAACATAAACAATATCTAGTAGCCTAAGAATGTAGCTATGTTCTTCGCATTGACTTATGTCTTGTGTTAAAAAGGTGAAAAATACACATACATAAATATTATGATTTACGTTGTTTAAGTTAAGACCTAGCTAGTCTTGATTTAAACCTTGTAAGATCACTTGTTTGGAAGAGCTTTGTGCTACTTGCAAATTTACATATGCTTTAGATCTAGTGTATTTAGTTTAATAGTTTTGCATCCTTTTTAAGTATTGTATTAAGCTATATAATTGCTCACCAACTATGCAAATAGTTGACCTTTTTTTACATATGTAACATGATAAGATGAAGATCAAAGAAAGAAGACTTGGTGATGGGCCTAGTTTAATTTAATCAATATTATTTGTTTCTTTGTATTTGAATTATGAACATTTGTATTTGAATCTTTGTTGGTTGAATGAATGGATGTTTGCATATATTTAAAATGGATTGTGTAATTACTTAAACTCAATCATAGTACCATGAGCTTTTGAGCATTCACAATCACACCCCGACGTATTCCGCCGTCGGTCGGTGTGTGACATACGTTGCATCATCTATTTTATTACAGTAATGTAACAAATGTGTTAGGATGACCTTATATCATTTGGTTAATTACAGTGATGTATTTTGAGTTCAAAGCCAACTAAAAATTTTGTTGTCTTAAATTTGTAACGAGTTGTAACGCATTTTGCTTTACGTTGCTGTAACGTAAAATCTTGGTTGAGTTGTAACTTTTATTTTGTTACAATTATATAATAAATGTGTTAAAATGATCTTATATCATTTATTTAATTACAGTGATGTAATTTACTATTGTCAAAAAAAATTAAAAAAACTTGTATGTTTATGCTTGTTACATTGATGCAAATATGGAGATCCGAAAAAAAAGTAAAAAATACTTATTCGAGACTATAACCGAATTAAAGAGAAAAATGAGACGAGTTTAATGGTGTAATTTTTATATAAAAACAATATAGTATAAAAAAGTTATGAATGTTTAAAAAAAGAAAGGGTAAACTTTGAGGTCAAAATTAATTTGATTAAAATATAATACTTGGTGACACATGTCACCATCAAATTAAATCTATTAAATTCAAATAGTGAAAATGTCTTAAATGCCCTTAATTATTAAAAAAAGGAATCATGACATGTGTCACGATATGATGCATTTTACTTTTTGATTAGCTATTAGATGAGAGTTATTAGGTTGTTGCTTAATTCATGAGTTAATATATGATCCTAATCACACATATATAATTATGTATATATATGAAACCATGTATATGATTATGCACATGTAATCATAAAATCAAGTATAATCAGATAGATGATTACATATATGTAATCAAGTATGTAAATGTAACAAAATATATGATTACATGTATGTAATCATAAAATGTAGATTTGGTTGAAAAAATTCAGATTTTTTAATGAAATAATCCATATTCTTTGAATTTAATTTTTGAAGGAAAAAAATCTAAATTATTTAAATAAAATTTATTTACATAAATTAAGAAAGAGAAGAGGGGAGAAAGAAGCATGATTTTAGGGATTTATTAAATATGGGGGAGAGATAAATTGTTTTACCTATCATATCCTTATATAATTATATTTAAATCATTTAATTAATATTTATTTACAATCTTTCACTAAATGATTTCAACTATGGATCACATTAATGAATGATGGATTAGTGGTTTCTTAGCTTTCTTCAAATGGAGGGTTTCTGTGGAACCCTCACTTATATATATATAGGAAAGAGATCATATAATAACCCTCATTAATTGAGGTAACCCATTAACCCTGGCAAATGACGCTCAAATCGCAAAAAAAAAATTCATGGTTTTTTTTATACAAAAATAGGGGGCTCCTTTTTTAAGCGTTCGCTAATTCACAAGCGTTAAAAAGTTAAACGAAATGTAAGTTTGCGTTACACTGCGACACTTAAATATATGTTCGCAGTGTAACACAAACTTACATTTCGTTTAACTTTTTAAAGCTTGTGAATTAGCGAACGCTTAAAAAAGGAGCCCCCTATTTTTGTATTAAAAAACCATGAAATTTTTTTTTTTGCAATTTGAGCGTTTTTTGACAGGGTTAATGTGTTACCTCAATTAAGGTGAGTTATTATTTTCTCCTTATCCTATATATATATATATATATATATATATGGGAATGAGATCAAATAATAATCCACTCTTAAAGCAATAACCCGGATAACTTTGACAAGATGAAGCCCGTCATTGTAAGTTTTGGGCCTAAAACAGTTACAGTGTTGTAAATCAAAAACTTACAACGACGTAAACTCTTTTACGGTGATGAATTTACGCAAACTCATAAAAGAACATATATAGTATTCTAAATGTGTTATAATGATGTTAAAAAAAAATCCAAGATTTGGCTTTTGTAAGAGGGTGTTTGTTTTTTTAGAAAATGTCTTCCTGACCTCTTATATTTGCGCCAAACAGACTACGGGAAGAGGTTTACCTCTGCAGTGTGTTTGTTTTTCGGAAGACATTTCATTTAAAAACGTCTTCCCGGCCTCTTCTTGAGGCAGGCATGGTCCAAAGACTTCTTACCCCTCTTACCTCTTCTCCATATCATATTAGGTAAAAAAAAAAGAGCTGCATCTGACCGACGTCGAAGTACCGATCAAATAAGAAGTAATGAGAGTGTTCCTAACTACCTTAACTAGTAGGGTAAGTAGGGTGTCGAACCACGAAGAGTTTAGGTGGATGGTGTAGCTTAGTTGATTTAACCTAATGTAACTAGACAATAAATTGTAAAATCGATGGTTGTTTGTGTCACACCCCCACCTCTCGTCACCTGAGAATGATATCATCAAAAGGGTAGCGGAAGCATAGTGGTGATGTCTCAGAGCATGAGGGGTGACTTACTTGATCCGGTATCATCATAGCACACAGATTACGAAAAGTAAAACTTACATTACAAGGTTCGTGGTTACAATATTATTACAATTTATTTAATTACTGTTATTGCTAGTGCTGTGAGTGCATCCTCACCGTTGTCCTTGATTGCCTGCAAAAGTTTTAGTTTCGAAAACATCAGCACAAAGCTGGTGAGTTCATACAGTTTAGTTAAATCATATGATATGACAGTTAAGTTCAAATACATGTTCACAGTTCCGGATAACCATGGGACCCGTATCTAGTTCCTTTCGGACGATATGTTCAGTTCTCGATATTACCCGTCGGTAAATATCTTATTGCCTCATTATCTTAATGTCTATCACACCATTAAGAAGTTCAGGAAACAGATAACAAACATTCACACCAGGGGAGATGCAGTCCTCCCAGTGAATGGGGTGTCAACCGATAGTACTATCAATGTTTTCTGCTCGGCCACACATGGGTTCACTAGATACAGTTCAAGAATGAGGACTTTGATATCATGATAGAGATACTAACGGCAACAATCCCATGAAATCCACAAATTCAGTTAATCACATGAAATCACGCAGATAACAGTGACACATATCATATGATCAAGAAAAGTTTAGCAGTTATACCCCGATGTTTATACAACATTAAAAGAACAGGGGTGGTACGAAACTCACCTGATAGTATAGGTGTAGCAGAGTATCACCAAACTGATAGTACAGAGATGATTCTGCATTTATTAATATTCAATGAGTTATTTCTGTTCTAGTTTGTTGATTAAATCTTCCTGAACGTTCAATGTCAAAGACATTGCTTACTAAATCATCAACTCGATATTAATTATGTATTTAATTAATTTAAGATTATATCATACAATGTATGATAATGTAGGAACCTACATTGCATTAGATTCCTAATACAAAGTTGATGACACTCTTGATTAATCAGAATAATCTCTGATTAACCAGATAGTTAATGTTGTTGATTATGATACTGTAACAGTTTCTAGATAATTTAATGGCTTAGGAATGATAAATCCTTGTTATTGATTACCCAAATATCATGAAATATCACAATGTAGCATCAGAATAGGTGTAATAACCATGTTTAACATACTAATCTGACTGTTATCATAAACATCAGATAATCGTTCCAATGAGTATGTTAATGGTTGTGATTAGTTTGAAACACTTGGATTTAATCTTGCATTTCAAGGATTAACCCAACTAATCACCTACATTGTTATAATCAAATGGATTAAACCATTATAATCATGGGTATGGTTTCATGCAAACCGGGCATCACAACGGATCAAAACAAGGATTTAACCGTTAGAACTTCGTGTTCTTCATTTATAATCAATCCTAGCCATCATCTAGGCAATAATCAACAATCCTAACTATGCCATTACGTTCAAAATAAAGATCTAATCAATCAAAATCAAACTAGAAGGTTTAAACGGATCATTACCTAATCTGACGGATTTCTGGCTTCAAAACTACGATCAGAACTTGAAAACAAGTTCCCTGGGATGATTCGTGGCTTCTAATGGCTTTAGAAGATTGTTTGAAGGCTTCAAAATCTTGGTTTTTCGTCTGCAGGGTCGAAGAAGTTCGAGAAGTGTAATAAAATTATAATCTGCATGAAAATCTGATAAAAGGATCAACTTGTTCCACCGCCTCATCCGTCGCGTACCGCGACGGAGAGTCTATTTTGGCTTCGCGTACCGCGAAGTTTTTCGGGAATCTGAGATATTTAACAACCATTGCGTACCGCGGAGGACTCTCAAGCCCACCTCCGCGTACCGCGATAAGCCCTTTCGACCAATACTTAGAGATTTTTCTTCGTTTTTCGATTCCGGACAATCCGTAACTCCGTTTCGCGATCCGTTTTCTCCTATGTTCTCGATTTCTCGCATACTTTAAACCTGCAATAGTTACAATCATCAATTTCGCGCGGATTTCTAGAACAACCAAACGTGTGAACGTCATTGATGACGTAATCTTTACCTGCAATTGTCACAGTCTCCTCCTGTTACAGAAATTTCGTCCCGAAATTTAGTGAAGACTTATCTGTCGACAATTGTCTATGAGAACAAGTGAGGATATTTTGCTTTCATCTGATCTTCACGTTCCCAGGTATATTCAGGTCCTCGTTGAGAGCTCCAGCGAACTTTAACGATTGGTATGCGACTGCGTTTGAGTACCTTAACTTCTCGATCCATTACTTCTACCGGTTCTTCGGTAAACTGAAGTTTATCATTGATCTGAAGTTCTTCGAGAGGTACGATCAAAGATTCATCGTTTAAACACTTTTTCAGATTTGATACGTGAAAAACGTCATGTATGTTACTGAGTTCAAGAGGTAATTCGAGTCTGTAGGCTACAGATCCAATTCGTTCAAGAATTTTAAATGGCCCTATAAATCTCGGTGAGAGTTTACCTCGTTTACTAAATCTGAAAATGCCCTTCCAGGGTGATACTTTCAACATTACACGATCACCAACTTGGAATTCTAGTGGTCTACAACGGTTATCAGCATAACTCTTTTGACGATCGCGAGCAGCTTTAATTCGTTCTTGAATCAGTGCGATCTTGTCAGTGGTTTCTTGGATGAATTCTGGGCCAATGATTTGATTTTCTCCTATTTCCGACCAGCAAATAGGAGATCTGCACTTGCGCCCATACAGTGCCTCGAATGGAGCGCATTGTATGCTGGTATGGTAGCTGTTATTGTACGAGAATTCCACAAGTGGAAGATGAATATCCCAGCTACCTCCAAAATCAATCACACAGCTTCTGAGCATGTCTTCTAACGTTTGATTTGTTCGCTCCGTTTGCCCATCCGTTTGTGGATGATAGGATGTGCTCATATTGATTTGCGTGCCCAGAGCATTCTGAAGAGTTTGCCAAAATCGCGACATAAATCGACTATCTCTGTCAGAAATGATAGAGATCGGTACTCCATGTCGAGATACAATCTCATTAACATAGAGTTTAGCCAGTCGATCCATAGAGTAATCTTCTCGGATGGGTAAGAAATGCGCAGATTTAGTAAGGCGATCAACGATAACCCATATCGAGTCATGGTTACGTGACGTTTTGGGTAGTTTTGTAATGAAATCCATAGAGATCTGATCCCATTTCCAGATGGGAATCTCAGGTTGTTGGAGTAACCCAGAAGGTCGTTGGTGTTCAGCCTTCACTTTAAGACACGTTAAGCATCGGTCCACGTATTCTGATACGTTTCTCTTCATCCCAGGCCACCAGTAAAAATCTCTAAGATCTTTATACATTTTATCGGCACCTGGATGAATAGAATACCTGGATTTGTGCGCCTCATCCAAGATAATTGTTCGAGAGTTACCGAATAGAGGAATCCACATTCGGTCTTTGAAATACAACAGTCCATCATCCTTAGTATCGAGTTTCTTATCTAATCCTCTTAGTCCCTCAGCAGAATAATTCGTTGTTTGTAAAGCTTGTTGCTGAGCATTTCTAATCTGAGGAATTAGACTAGTTTGGATAGTCAAACCTAACGCTCTCACACGTAGGGGTTTGACCCGTTCCTTGCGACTCAAGGCATCGGCCACAATATTTGCCTTGCCTGGGTGATAACGGATTTCACAATCATAGTCGTTCAAGAGTTCAACCCATCGCCTTTGTCGCATGTTCAACATTTTCTGATCTAGAATATGTTGGAGACTTTTGTGATCCGTGTACACAATACACTTGGTTCCGTACAGATAATGTCTCCAAATCTTGAGTGCAAACACAACTGCACCAAGTTCTAGATCATGAGTGGTATAGTTCTTCTCGTGTACTTTCAACTGCCGAGAAGCGTAAGCAATCACCTTATCGTTCTGCATTAAAACACACCCAAGTCCCTGACGGGAAGCATCACAATAAACCGTGAAGTTATCTGTACCTTCCGGTAGTGCTAAGATAGGTGCATTGCAGAGTTTATGTTTCAACAGTTGGAAAGCCTCCTCCTGTTGGGAACCCCATATAAACGGTTGGTTCTTCTGAGTCAAAGTGGTAAGTGGCAGAGCGATTTTTGAAAAGTTCCTGATAAATCGACGATAATAACCTGCCAACCCCAAGAATTGACGTATTTCAGTCGGGGTTCGGGGTGTCTCCCATTGTTCTACCGCTTTGATCTTACTGGGATCCACTTGAATACCATTCTCATTCACAACATGCCCCAGAAACTGAACTTCTCGTAACCAAAATTCACACTTGGAAAATTTGGCATATAGCTGTTCACGTGCTAGAAGTTCTAAGATGAGTTTCAGATGTTGGGCATGTTCCTGCTGGTTCCGGGAATAAATGAGAATATCATCAATAAATACAATCACAAACTTATCCAGATAAGGTCTACATACTCGGTTCATCAGATCCATAAAAACTGCAGGTGCATTGGTTAAACCAAACGGCATTACTAAAAACTCGTAATGTCCGTACCGGGTTCGGAAAGCAGTTTTTGGAACATCATTGTCATGGATTCGCAACTGATGATATCCGGACCTCAAATCAATTTTTGAGAAATATGTAGCACCTTGCAACTGATCAAACAGATCATCAATACGAGGTAATGGATAACGGTTCTTGATTGTCAGTTTATTGAGTTCCCTGTAGTCGATACACATCCTGAATGATCCATCTTTCTTTTTCACAAAAAGAATTGGTGCTCCCCAGGGTGAAAAACTGGGTCGAATGAAACCTTTATCAAGAAGTTCCTGTAATTGACCTGAAAGTTCTTGCATTTCAGATGGCGCAAGCCGATACGGGGCTTTAGCAACAGGTGCAGCGCCAGGAATCAAGTCAATACGAAATTCAACCTGTCTTGTTGGGGGTAATCCTGATATATCTTCAGGAAAAACTTCAGGAAAATCTTTGACTACTGGGATATCAGTGATACGTGTAGGTGAAGAATTGTGCTCGGTCACGTGTGCCAGAAAGCATAACAGCCTTTCCTTAAAAATTTCTGAGCCCGCATACAAGATATGAGACCAAGTTTTCTACCGGCTCGTTCTCCTTGAACTACCAGTGTATTACCGTTAGGTAATGGAATACGGATCACCTTAGTTTGACATACAACTTCCGCTTGGTTATCAGAAAGCCAATTCATGCCTACCACGACATCAAAGCTACCAAGCTCAATAGGAAGTAAGTCGATACAGAAAAGGTGATCATTCAGATTCAAGGAACATCCTTGAATAACACTGCTAGTTTTGATCATCTTGCCGTTTGCAAGTTCAATGACATAAGGAGTTTCTAGTTCTACCGTAGGCAATGAAAGTAATGATGCAAATTCAGGAGAAATAAAACTCTTATCTGCTCCTGTGTCAAATAAAACTGATGCATAAAGATTATTGAGAAGGAACGTACCAGTGACAATGTTTGCATCATGTCTTGCCTCGGCTGCACCAATCTGAAAAGCTCTGCCCCTAGCTTGATTCCCTGGATTGGTGTTATTGGTTGGACAATTGCGCATGAGGTGATCAGGGCTTCCACAAGTGTAACATGACCGGTTCGTTTGAGCAGTGGGTCGTGGAGCTTGGTTTGGTTGACGAGCAGGAAAGTTGCAGTATTTAGCATAGTGTCCTACCCGATTACATTTTGCACAAACAGGACATGGTCCTGTGTGATGGTAGGGACACCTATCACATTTGGGCGCCGGCCCAGTGTAAACTTTCCTCTCCGGTACCGCCGCTCCATAGTTTTTCACGGTTGGTTTGTTCTGACTGGTTTCAGCTGGAGCTTTGGTCTTGGACTTGCCAAACCATTTACGTTTGGTACCTTTAGAAACGTTCGAGGTACCAGCTTCACTACGGCCCACGGCCGTCTGAGATTTTGAGATCAATGTACCACTTCTTACCGCCTCATCGGTAAGCTTGGTGGTCAACAGAATGGTTCTTTTAAGGGTTGTGGGTTCAGCAGCAGTTACATTTCCCCGAATCTGGGGAACCAACCCTTTGATATACTTCTCAATCAATGCTGCCTCAGTTGGAAACATATTGGGAAGTAGACAAGTAAGTTCATGAAAACGATCGGTGTAGGCTAAAGAATCGGCACCGACCATTGAGTGACTCCAGAATTCCTCCTGAAGTTTTTGGATTTCAGTGATTGGGCAGTACTCTGACATAATCAGAGTTTTGAATTCATTCCAGCCCATAGAATCAACTGTAACAGAACCCAAAGTTTTTGCCTGGGTATTCCACCAGGTAAGAGCTGATTCTTTCAAAGAACAGGCAGCATAAGACACCTTATGCTCCTCCAGACACTGGCTGATTTTCAGTTTTGTTTCCATCTCCTCGATCCACCTAAGGAGTCCAGCCGCTCCTTCCCTACCTGTGAAAGTAGGTGGGTTACAGGAAGCAAAGTATTTATACGTACATCCCTGTCGTGGTGGATCAGGAGCAGTAGTAGTTGTGCCTGTGGTATGAACAGTTTCAACATGTCCACCTGTGGCATTATGTTCCACATGACCAGACCCAGAAGT
Source organism: Mikania micrantha (assembly GCA_009363875.1). Taxonomy (NCBI): domain Eukaryota; kingdom Viridiplantae; phylum Streptophyta; class Magnoliopsida; order Asterales; family Asteraceae; genus Mikania; species Mikania micrantha. Next base: position 91,181,959 of record CM018696.1, read on the forward strand.
GACATGTGGCTGTGGTGGTATTACAATGCCAGCAGCCGATAGCTGTTCCTTTACGATTCGGGCTATAGCTGCTTCATTCAATACCGACCCACTAGGAGCTGTCGTTGGTGTCGGGTTTGGGTCCTGGTTCACCAGAGGAACGGTATTTGTTTCAGAAACAGGTGGTGGAACTGGATTCGGTTCAGGGGAAGTAATATTCTCAGTAGCTTTCTTAGCTGGACGACCTCTTTTCGGAGCCATAGTTCTGCTCACATGCAGACAAACTCAGGTCAGTTCAAGAATATTAAAGATATAACCTTTTTTTTTAATCACATAACTCAACCATGTTCAGACATGCTGATAATTTCATGTTGAAATGTGATCATTTAAGTATTCAAGTATAACTACATTGAAAAGATCCAGATACGTTCTCAGTTCACACTAGTCATTCAGATATTCGTAGTTATACTTAGTCCTGTTATTTCAAAACATGTGTAGAGTATAACCCAACTCATTGCCTCGCAATACATGTTTTTAGAGATATGTTCATACAGGACTAGGATATGTTCTCACACAACAACAAATATGTTCACATGTTCTCGTACAGTATGGCTCTCGTACTGTACTTTAGTTACAGATATGTTCTCATTAGATATGTTCTTGTTCACATTACAGATACGTTCTCGTTCAGATATGTTCTCGTTCACATTACAGATACGTTCTCGTTTAGATATGTTCTCGTACAGTATGGCTCTCGTACTGTACTTTTAGTAACTGATATGTTCTCGTATAGTATGGCTCTCGTACTATACTTTAGTTACTGATATGTTCTCGTTCACATTACAGATACGTTCTCGTTTAGATATGTTCTCGTTCACATTACAGATACGTTCTCGTTTAGATATGTTCTCGTACAGTATGGCTCTCGTACTGTACTTTAGTTAATATATCCGCATACAGTATGGCTCTCGTACTGTATTTTCGCGCAATATATGTTTTTAGTTAAATATATTCGCATACAGTATGGCTCTCGTACTGTATATCAGCGCAATATATTTTCAGTTAGATATATTTGCATACAGTATTGCTCTCGTACTGTATTTTCGCACAATATATATATTTTTAGTTTGACATATTCGCATACAGTATGGCTCTCGTACTGTATATCAGCGCAATATGTTTTCAGTTAGATACGTTCTCATACTGATATGTTCATAGATACGTTCTCATACTGATATGTTCATAGATATGTTCTCATACTGATATGTTCATAGATATGTTCTCATACTGATATGTTCATAGATATGTTCTCATACTGATATGTTCTTAGATACGTTCTCATACTGATTTGGATATAGTGTTCACATAACATACAACAGATATACAGAAACAAACGTTTGATTAAAACAACACTGTTATTATAAAACCATAAAGTTTATGATACAAAGAGTGCCCTCATAATACATCCATACAAACAACCTATCCGTCTATGAGATGTACAATGAAAATCCCAAAAATGTGGGTCAACTGATCTGACTTACCGTAAGAAATACGGTAAACAGGCTAACACTATAGCTATAGTAGCGAGTACTATAGCTAACCAGATAAGTCTAGCCTCGGTGCTCAGCGTACCGAGCGTCCAGATCAGTCCCTGCAGCCTTTCCCCAAAGGCTGCCACCTGCTGCTTACATGCAGCAATCATTTCCCTCCACCAAGTCCTCCGAAGGCGATCCTCAATGGTCGCCCTCCAGGCTAGGGTGTCCGCACCCTGAGTAGTCACATGGTCCATAAGAGCCAGGTGAGACGCGAGAATCTCCAACACCGTATTACGGGTGTCCTCCATCGTGGCATGGTGCTGCTGCAAATCCTGTCGGAGGCCCAGCAGGTCCTGAGATACCTGCTGTACCTGAGCCCGAAGCTCAGCCTGGTGGGAGGATTCTCCCACCTCGTGTACTGGTGCTGGCTCGTCACGTGGAGCCATGGGGCGTCGTGGAGGTAGTCCCGTAGTCTTGCGGGCCTGGCCCCGCATACGCCTGAGCCCGTCCCATGCCGGGGCTCTGTGTGGTGAGGAGCTCTGCCTCCTCATGGCCGAAGCGTCGGCCAGCGGTGAGTGGGGTGGACTGTGCACCGGTGGGGATCCCGGTGGTGGTGGTGGTATGAACGGAGATCCGGGCGGTAGTGGTGGTACAAAAGGAGATCCGGGTGGTGTAGCTGATAGCTGTGGTCCCACCTGAGATGATACAGAAGACGCATGAGATGGTACTGCACCCGAGCTCGATCCCGAGCTGTCACTGGGTGTGTCGTCAAGGATGATGTAAGGGAATCTCTGGTAAATATAGTTTTCTCCCGGGTTCGCCATTGCTGAATAAACAAAGTTCTAGATCAGTATCATGAAATAAACATTGAATAATAATATTCAATACAAACATGATATGATATCTCTTCCTATCTCAAAGCAACTATTAGTCTTTAGAATTGTTAGTGTTCAGCTTGGATTAACTTAAACTAGAATGCACAAGTATTACAAATTTCAGTTATGCTGGCCACTCATAACTGAAACCTGAATCACTCGATTATCCTAACTTAAATCAACACAAGTTTTGTTCGTTCGTTGTATTCAGTGCTCTCTGTGTCATTATACGAACCTATGGTTATAGTCTAGGTCTCTAAGTCAACCTAATTCTCTATAACCTGTGGCTCTGATACCACCCTGTCACACCCCCACCTCTCGTCACCTGAGAATGATATCATCAAAAGGGTAGCGGAAGCATAGTGGTGATGTCTCAGAGCATGAGGGGTGACTTACTTGATCCGGTATCATCATAGCACACAGATTACGAAAAGTAAAACTTACATTACAAGGTTCGTGGTTACAATATTATTACAATTTATTTAATTACTGTTATTGCTAGTGCTGTGAGTGCATCCTCACCGTTGTCCTTGATTGCCTGCAAAAGTTTTAGTTTCGAAAACATCAGCACAAAGCTGGTGAGTTCATACAGTTTAGTTAAATCATATGATATGACAGTTAAGTTCAAATACATGTTCACAGTTCCGGATAACCATGGGACCCGTATCTAGTTCCTTTCGGACGATATGTTCAGTTCTCGATATTACCCGTCGGTAAATATCTTATTGCCTCATTATCTTAATGTCTATCACACCATTAAGAAGTTCAGGAAACAGATAACAAACATTCACACCAGGGGAGATGCAGTCCTCCCAGTGAATGGGGTGTCAACCGATAGTACTATCAATGTTTTCTGCTCGGCCACACATGGGTTCACTAGATACAGTTCAAGAATGAGGACTTTGATATCATGATAGAGATACTAACGGCAACAATCCCATGAAATCCACAAATTCAGTTAATCACATGAAATCACGCAGATAACAGTGACACATATCATATGATCAAGAAAAGTTTAGCAGTTATACCCCGATGTTTATACAACATTAAAAGAACAGGGGTGGTACGAAACTCACCTGATAGTATAGGTGTAGCAGAGTATCACCAAACTGATAGTACAGAGATGATTCTGCATTTATTAATATTCAATGAGTTATTTCTGTTCTAGTTTGTTGATTAAATCTTCCTGAACGTTCAATGTCAAAGACATTGCTTACTAAATCATCAACTCGATATTAATTATGTATTTAATTAATTTAAGATTATATCATACAATGTATGATAATGTAGGAACCTACATTGCATTAGATTCCTAATACAAAGTTGATGACACTCTTGATTAATCAGAATAATCTCTGATTAACCAGATAGTTAATGTTGTTGATTATGATACTGTAACAGTTTCTAGATAATTTAATGGCTTAGGAATGATAAATCCTTGTTATTGATTACCCAAATATCATGAAATATCACAATGTAGCATCAGAATAGGTGTAATAACCATGTTTAACATACTAATCTGACTGTTATCATAAACATCAGATAATCGTTCCAATGAGTATGTTAATGGTTGTGATTAGTTTGAAACACTTGGATTTAATCTTGCATTTCAAGGATTAACCCAACTAATCACCTACATTGTTATAATCAAATGGATTAAACCATTATAATCATGGGTATGGTTTCATGCAAACCGGGCATCACAACGGATCAAAACAAGGATTTAACCGTTAGAACTTCGTGTTCTTCATTTATAATCAATCCTAGCCATCATCTAGGCAATAATCAACAATCCTAACTATGCCATTACGTTCAAAATAAAGATCTAATCAATCAAAATCAAACTAGAAGGTTTAAACGGATCATTACCTAATCTGACGGATTTCTGGCTTCAAAACTACGATCAGAACTTGAAAACAAGTTCCCTGGGATGATTCGTGGCTTCTAATGGCTTTAGAAGATTGTTTGAAGGCTTCAAAATCTTGGTTTTTCTTCTGCAGGGTCGAAGAAGTTCGAGAAGTGTAATAAAATTATAATCTGCATGAAAATCTGATAAAAGGATCAACTTGTTCCACCGCCTCATCCGTCGCGTACCGCGACGGAGAGTCTATTTTGGCTTCGCGTACCGCGAAGTTTTTCGGGAATCTGAGATATTTAACAACCATTGCGTACCGCGGAGGACTCTCAAGCCCACCTCCGCGTACCGCGATAAGCCCTTTCGACCAATACTTAGAGATTTTTCTTCGTTTTTCGATTCCGGACAATCCGTAACTCCGTTTCGCGATCCGTTTTCTCCTATGTTCTCGATTTCTCGCATACTTTAAACCTGCAATAGTTACAATCATCAATTTCGCGCGGATTTCTAGAACAACCAAACGTGTGAACGTCATTGATGACGTAATCTTTACCTGCAATTGTCACAGTTTGAACTTTAGTAAGACAACTAACTTCTTAGCAAACTAACAATGAAAACAAATGATTTGTAACTTAATTATAAAAACGAATCACACCCGGGATTTGAATTAGTAGGAAAGTAAGAACCTTTATGACTTAATTGTTCAAGACAATCACATAGACATGATTTGTTACTTCTCGTGTGAACGGATATTCATAAGTAGAAAACCTAATCTTAGTAATTAATTGATGAAAACCAACTAATGTTAATCCTAGGATACCAATTACCAATACCAATTTGAAAGTGATAACCCAATTGACATTCAATGTTTCACAATTGTAAACTGAAAAATGATGAACATTCAATCAAATCAGAAAAGTCAAATCATTCGATCCAATACGAAAAGCAACATACAAACAATTAATAAGATAGAACCCAACTATTGGTTGTAGTCAATTACAATTAAACTCATAGAAATCCTTAAACCTAACTAACCATTCACCCGGGCGTGATTTCAATGGATTTAGCCTTGAATCGTCATTCGGTTATGCGCAATCATCAATTCGGGAATCACCGTGGTGTTTGGAAGTGTTAATTGATGAGTTCCTAAGCCTTGGAAACCCCCTAGAACCTCCAAAAGTCGCCCAAGTCGAAGATATCCAGAAACCCTAGGTCTTTAGGCTTAAATATGTGGCAAAACGGAGAAATCCTGCAAAACTAGCTGACCCCGGCGTATCATACGCCTCCCAGGGGCGTATGATACGCCCCAGATGACTTCCTGGGTGAGTTTGTTCTGTGATACGCCCCAGATACGCCGTGTTGATACGCCACTTCGTGAAAACCTTCATTTTTTGATGTTTTGGCCTCCCAAGCACCATTTCTTGACCACCCTTTGATTCTTGGACATCAACCACTTATTTTCTTCACCCGAAGACCTGCAAATCATCAAAACACACGAACAATCACCATATTCCATGGATTTGAAGTCTAAAAACACATCATTACGCACCTAAATCACATGAAATTACCCAGACCATCAGCATCACGTCTTCATCATTCGATCCCCCTGCTTTTCACTCGTCCCATATTCCACCTCCCCCTCGTCCACAGACGAGACCACCGCCCCCTCGTCCACCGCCGCCCGCGCACACATCCTCGACCACCGCCATGGATTCGTTTGTAAGAATGGATTTTGTGTCGAATGTGGAGTTTGAGACCACCGCGACCACCGACGGGTTTGTTCGATCTGATAATGGATTTGATTTGTAAGAATGTTTTTTAATTTCACAAATTTTAATCTGATCATGTGTTGGTTGATTCAATCATCTCCTGCCATGGATTTTTTGATTCACAAATTTTAATTTTTTGTCTTGGTTGATTCAATCTATCTGTAAATGAGTAATGGATTCACATGTGAGAATTGGTTGATTTATTTCACTGATTGGGTGGTTTTATGATTTTAGAGGAATGATTTTTTTTAAAAGAGGTTTAAAGAGGTAAAAACAAACCCTCTTCTTGCAAAGGTTTGCAGAGGTTTGGTCCACCTCTTCTGCAAAAAGGTTTGAAGACATGGTGTGCAGACTGCAGATGTTTTGCCTCTAAAAAAACAAACACCACCTAAGTGCCATAGCTAATCTTGAAATATTGTTGCATATCTGGTTACAACAGTCTAATAAATTTGGTTAAGTATTTAAAGAGAATCTTAATTCTTAAGTCTTGTGATTGTAAAAGCAATTATTACTAAACACGAATTCGACTTTTTTGCCCCTCTCGTATATGCAAAATGAGTAAATATAGATTATACATACAGGAATTGTTTTCAAAGAAATAGAATTTATACCATCATACAAAAATATGTTATGTTTGATACAATTTTGTATCAAGCAAAGTTAACTTGGTTACATACACCAACTTACACATTATATACAACTAGGTTTATTCGTCACGCAAGTTGCGGCGGATTATCATAGTACATTTTCGAGAATGGATATTATATATCATTTACAAAATCATAAGTTTCATAACAAAATCAAATCTCTTATCACGAACTCTATACAAATTTTTCATAAAAACATAAAAATAATAAAATCATACGAAATCCTCACAAATATGTTATAAAATTCAATCGTTTGAATTAAAAGAAAAATCCGTTACTCACAAAATCCGTCTCACAAGTGACCAATCGTTTGAATTAAAAGAAAATTTCATATCTTTAAGCAAATCTTTTAAATTTAATACATTTATTTCTGTTTACTATTTTTCAAAATTAAAATCTTCTAATGATCCAAGTCCAAATTTTCAAAACGTCACTATATAGATCAGACACCTAAATAATATAATATAATATAATAAGAAATGGGGCTCACTCACTATATAATAATAATAATATTTATACTATTTCTTTTTCTATCATTTCTTTTTCTTCTTGGATCCATCGACATGCCGATCACTTAAACTTTGAGTTTGACTGGTAATTGATTTTTTTAGTATTATCAATATTAAGGTAAATTTTCACGGATAGAACTAAAATAATTCTAAACCGAAAATTGTGGCCAACCCCAAGTTAAGACTTTGTGACGTTTGAAAAATGGTTGTCCCATACGTCGTTTTCTAACATAAGTTGGTCTACAAATAGGGTATGCATATATTACAAATATAAGACCAGTAGCTTTACTTTAAAGTTTATTTATGCTAGCACGTGCCACGACTTTTTGCCATTTGAATAACGAGTGTCCCATATTTCTTAAATTCTATAGTACTTTCGGCACTTAAAACTAACTGAAACAAATCTTACTAGATGTTTATTTGAACACAATCTATGTACGTGACCTATTAATTTAGATGTGAATTAACAACTCGAAAGGAATTGGTTGTGTTGACAGGTTTAAATATTAATTGTAATCAAGTTGAGCGCATGCTAAATCTGATAGATTAATTATATAATGAGTTGTAAAGGGGTTAAATTTGTCGTAAATGGAATAATGAGTTATAACTTATAAGTTGGTCGGTTGTTTATGTGAATGGGTCATGAAACAGTTGCTGGTTTGAAGTTATAAATTATAATATATATTAGGAGAGAGTTATGTATAGGGACGAGGCAAATGCTGACACGACTCAAACAAAACTAAAAAAAAATCAGATTTTAGGTTGATAAGTATAACCCGTTTAAAAACGACTCGTATTTGGATTATTTACCTATTTATTAAATAGGTCAGATTCGGGTTTAAGGTTTCGAAATTATTATTATTATTTTCTTTATTGTAACATACATTTAATTGTTTTTCTTTTAACAAATTATCATAATTTAATTAATCGAACAAAATAATTTTATTTTTTTTTCATATATAAAGATAACTTTAATATTTTTTTGATCAACTATGAAAATGAATTTATTTTAAATTGCATAATTTACGATTATGATTTACGTAATTATATGTTTGTTTAAATTATTGACGTGTTTTTAACCAATAACTAGCCTACACCTTATAAAATATTCATTTGATTAATTGATTTAAACAAGACATGTTCGGGTTGACTTGAATTTATGTCAATTCCAGTTAGGGTTGAAAACTTTAACACAAATAAATATATAGGTCAAATCTGGATTGCAAAATTCAACCAACTATCGTGCCAACCTATAATTTGTTAACCCATCAGCCTAACATGATTGACACTTGTAGAGTTTTATAATAATAGGGGGCTGTTAGGGAGACACCCGACTGGATCCTCGGACACCCTCAATACGGCCCGTAAAGCCCTTTACGGGTCGTATTGAAACGAATATTTCTGACAAAACTGACACGTCAAATCATAGGGCTGACGCAGGCTGACACGCAGTACATACGGGCCGTAAAGCCCTTTACGGCCCGTATTGAACGCCAATAATTTGAGCAGCGCAAATTATTTGATTTAACGTAATAGATGTATGCGTAAATTAATCGTTCGATATATATCTTCATGGCATACGTTATAATGCAATGCTTGAATCAAAAAATAAAACGCAGACAGGAACAATTTGATTTTCTAAACAATTAGGTTTTGGGGTTCTTTAACAAATTCAAACTCGTAAAGGTTTAACAATGTCGATGGGAGGCAACAACTTCGGTGATGAATATATGTGTGTCTATGAAACTGATCAGGTAACAAACTTATTCGTTTAACGGTTGTTAGTTTATAAAATCTTATACATTTTTTTTTTCAGGTTTTTGCCGGTGTTGATGAACTTGTTGATTGGGCGATTGCTAGAGGGCGTGAAAATGGTTATGTGCTAGTTAGACGACGAAGCAAAACTAATGCAACCGGTGTAGTTATAAAAGTGTGGCTTAAATGAAATCGCGTGCACCATCACCGGCCGCCGATTGAGCCAGGAGTGGGTCACACAGAAGGACCTATTCTTCATGTATTGCCTTATCACTGGGCGCAGCTGCAACCTTGCATGGTTGCTAGCTGATTATTTTGCTGGCTTTATTAGCCGTAAGGCTATTGGAGCTATTACGTGTGGCTCTTTTATCACACGTATAGCTCGACGTATCGGTCGTTTTTCGGCCGATATTAGAGATAGCATGACCGTGACTTACGCCTCGACACTGCTGGGGCGTAACACGGTCATGCTAATGGGTATAGCGGCCGACTTACCCCGTGTGGGTCTGCGATGGTCGCTGGATCGGCGCACAGAGTAGGTGCCGCCAGTCCCTGGTCCACAGCAGCAGCCGGGGGCACAGCCGCACGTACAGGAGCCCCCGGCAGACCAGGATCACGCAGACCAGCCACCGCCACCGCCACCAGCACATCATGTCGTTGTTCGTCAGCCACGACTGCATCCGGCTGACGCGGCGATCTTACGCGACCTTGTTGGAAGCGTACGCGACCTTTCTGGTCGCGTTGATCGCTTGGAGGGGATGATGCGGTGGATGACGGAGCGTATGGCGGCATCTGCTGGCATGGATATTCCCGTCTTTCCAGGACCGGGACATCATCAGGATCCGCAGGATCCTGGTGGTCATGCTTAGTTATTTTTTTTTATTTTGTCTTTTCTTTTTTGGATTTTGATGTATGGACACTACTTTAGCATTCGATGTATGTATTTTTATTTTGTATATATGTTGTGTATGGCGTGATTGTTTGTTTTATCTTTTATTATATAATTAAAAAATGTGCGTGATTGTGAAATATATAATAGATAGTTAACAATTTTTCTTAAAACCGTTTAACGTTATTTATATTCTGATAACTATTGTTTTAAAATCATTAAACACGATTACGTTAAAATAATTTTCAAACAAAACATTTAAATTTACGAAAATCATAACTAATTATGTTAAAAAAAATTGTTATTTATATTTAAACGTCACGATGTTAAAATATTTTTCAAACAAAACAAATAGACAAAATAATTAAATAATAACGTTAAAATACTTATTATTTTACAACAAAACGATTAAAAATGGTCGTTTTTTTTTCGAACAATTAAACGATATTATAAGTTACTTAAACACGTACCGTACGTGTTGCATTTAACAAATACCGGATTTCAAAACAAAGTACGATTATACGCTATTATAAACAGATATTATTTATAACTTAAAAATTAAATAACTAGACGATATGATATAACAATTAACGTTAAACGCGTACGTATACCGGAATTCAAACAACGTGCGGATTTTATAACACGTATATATAATAATATATATATCATATGTTTAATATATAACGTTAAAAACGTACGTATAGCGATTAATATGTGAAACCATTAAAATATATGTTTTAACCATTTAAAACAGTTAAATAATTACAATGTTTCAAATAAGTTAAACACGTACGTATATCGGGTGGAAAAACAAAACTTATTTTCTTTTCAGGTTTAAAAACGAGTCGTATAGGCCTTTACGGCTCGTATTCCGTTTTCAGCCGCCAGACATCTCACTGACATTTTCTGACACTCTCTGACGGCTTTACGGCCCGTAAAGTCCTTTACGACTCGTATAGATAGGGTAGGTGTTGACTGATCCGTAGTGGGTGTCCAAATAACGCGCCCCATAATAATAACATGATTGTAAATAAATGTTATTTAAAGTATTAAATTATAAGATTGTAAAGATATAAGAGACAAAACACATATACAAATACATGGAAATTTTAATTTTAATTAATACATTAAATTACTTATTTTATCTCCTCTCTTACTTTATACCAAAAACAAACTTAAATTCGAAATCAAATTACTTATTCCCTACTCATCAACAATTTCATATGGGCGTAGATATATGAAGAATACGAATAGAACTTGCACCTATACTGACGTATATGTAATTTTTCTTCTTCGTGTATGCCTATAAAATCAGTTTTTGATTATGTATATGTTATTCGTCTTATTCGAGTGAACGCATATATGAAAAAAGTGATGATGAAATCGTTGATGAATAACTCGTTCAGAACAATAAGTAAATAAAAAACAATTAGGCATTAATGTACATAACAAATCATACATAAACCATGCAACATCTATGAACCAAATCATACTTTCCACTCGAATAAGTAAATAAAAAACAATTAGGCATTATATATCATTTAAAAAACATAAGTTTCATAGCAGAATCAAATATCTTATCACGAACTCTATATAAATTTTTCATAAAAACATAAAAACAATAAAATCATACGAAATCCTCACAGATATGTTATAAAAATAATAGAAAAAATTATTCATAAAATCCGTCTCACAGGTAACCAATCGTTTGAATTAAAAGAAAAATTCAGATCTCTAAGCAAATCTCTCAAATTTAATACATTTATTTCTGTTTACTATTTTTCAAAATTAAAATATTTTAATGATCCAAGTCCAAATTTTCAAAACGTCACTATATAGATCAGACACCTAAATAATATAATATAATAAGAAATGGGGCTCACTCACTATATAATAATAATAATAATTATACTATTTCTTTTTCTATCATTTCTTTTTCTTTTTGGATCCATCGATATGCCGATCACTTAGGGTCTATTTGGTATGAAGGAATGGAATGAACGGGGGAATGGAATGAACATGAGAAAGGAATGGACAAATGAATGAAATGGATCATTACCATTCTATTGTCCTGTTTGGTTACCTATGGTAATGAAATGATTCATTACTTCATGTTGTTTGTTAGACATGAGAAGATGAAGAAATGGAATACAATTTATGCGTTGATTCGTGGTTCTAATCATTGTTCGAATCATAGGTCGAGTCGTGGGTCGGTTCATGTGTCATGGGTCGAGACATGGTTCGGACCGTCAGTCGGTTCATTGGTCGGTTTTTGTTTTGCCCATGGTTCGATCATGGGTCGTGCCACGGGGCAATTCATGGATCGGGTCATGGTTTGGGTCATGCGACAGATCATAGTTCAGATCATGGTTTGGGTCACGGGTCGGGTCATGGTTTGGTTCATGGGTCGGGTAATTGTTTGAGTCATGGGTCGGGTAATTGTTTGAGTCATGGATCAAATCATGGTTCAGGCCATCTTTCGAGTCATGGTTTGGGTCATGGGTTTTTTTATGGGTCGGGTCATAGTTTGAATCATAGTTTGCATTATGGTTCAGGTCATGGTTCGAGTTATGGTTCGAATCATGGTTCGCGTCATGGTTCGGGTCATGGGTCAGGTCAAGGGTCGGGTTGGGTTCTAGTCATAGGTCGGTCATAGTTTTGGACATTGGTCGGGTAATGTTTTGGACATGGGTCGGGTCATTGGTCGAATCATTCCTTCAAGAGAAGGAATGAAAATCATCAAAAGTGAAGGAATCACATTCCTTATGGAATAGTACATTTCATTCCTATGTGGTAACCAAACACGCTTCTTTTCATTCCAACGTAATGACTCATTCCATTCCACCATTCATTCATGTATACCAAACGCTACCTTAAACTTTGAGTTTGACTGGTAATTGATTTTTTTAGTATTATCAAAATTAAGGTAAATTTTCACGGATAGAACTAAAATAATTATAAACCGAAAATTGTGGCCAACCCCAAGTTAAAAAAAGGCCTCGTATTTTATAGGGGTAATTTTGTAGAAACATAACCAAGTTTTGATTTTGTTCCAATTAAATCATCGCAACTTTGTTTTGTTTCAATTAGGTAATTTAAGTTTGATTTATGTTCTAATACTAAATAAAAAAAACCTGGATAACAGGTAATCTTGATTCGTTTAGGCTTTATAAGTGCATTTTAGATAATTTTATGACCTGTTTGATATTTTATGACCCGTTTCTATAACATTTTAAAAAAAACACAAAATGCACAAATGAGTCTAAAATACGTTTAAAACTTTCTACGAGTCATAAAATCATCTAAAAATGCACTTATAAAGCCTAAACGAATCAACATTACCTGTTATCCAGGTTTTTTTATCTAGTATTAGAACATAAATCAAATTTAAATTAGAGTTAAATGCCAAAATGGTCCATGTGTTTATATCAAAAATATCATTTTAGTCCCTAAATAAAATTTGTTGCCATTATAATTCTTGTTTTTTAATTTAGTTGCCGGTATAGTCATTCGTCTAAATTTTTGTTGCCATTTTAATCCTTGTGTTTGAAATTTAATTGTCAATATAGTCACTAAAATGGCAACTAGAAGGACTAAAACGACAACTAAATTAAAACACAAGGACTAAAATGGCAACACATTTTATTTAAGGACTAAAATGACATTTTTGATATAAACACAGGGACTATTTTGGCATTTAGTTTTTTAAATTACCTAATTGAAACAAAACAAAGTTACAGTTATTTAATTGGAACAAAATCAAAAGTTGATTATGTTTATATAACATTTTCCCTATTTTATATTCGTTTTGAACACCAAAAATAGTAATATAGTCGGTCTTGTTTTTGATGAATCTTCTATATTTGTTTGTCCGATCATATATAAGACGAAAATTCAATTTTTCTACGGATAAGATGTGGCAAATTCATAGCCAGTAGCCTTAATTTCCAAATTTATAGGTAATTAAGAGCACTTGCCAGTTGCCAAGACTTTGTGACGTTTGAAAAATTGTTGTCCCATACGTCGTTTTCTAACATAAGTTGGTCTACAAATAGGATACATATATATATATATATAGGGGTTGGATCCATTAAGAAGTGATTTATGCCTAAGAAGAGTAAGAACCAACAGAAATTTGACACATGTCATCATAAAACAGTAATACAGTACAAAAAACGAAATACATTACAAAAAGAAACAAAATCTTAACAAAAAATCAAAAATCTAGTAAAAAAAAATTCAGTACAAAAAAAATAAAATATAGCACAAAAAACAAAAATCTAATGCAAAAAACCACAAAAATCCAATATAAAAAAATATAGAACAAATCTAGTACAAAAAAAATAGAAATCTAGTATAAAAAAATAAGACTTTATACCTAAATTATGTGACACGTGTCAAATTATTATTAGTTCTCACTCTTTTTAGGCAAAAAACTCTTCTTATTTGATTTTTCCTATATATATATATATATATATATATATATATATATATATATATATAGAAGACAGATCGGATACAAAGGGGTTTTAACGTGAGTAGGATAAGACGGATTTATGTCCCTTGATCAAATTAATTAATAGTTAGACTAGGGGGTATGCCCCTTGAGTGGGCGTGAGAGGGGCGTGAAAGGGCGTGGCACACCGCCCCCCTTGGGGCGTGAGTGGGCGTGAGAGGGGGAGGCGTGGGTGCAACAACGGCGTGACTCTTCCTCTCTCTCTCTCTCTCTCTCACACCGACACACACACACATATATTTCTTTCTCTCTCTCTCTCACAGACACACACACATGTATATATAAAGGAATGATTACGTGGAGTGAGTGGGTAATGGGGCATTTCCACCAAAATGGTGGCGTGAGTGGTTGTAGTGAGTGCTTATGTGGCGCCTACGTGGTGCATACGTGGAGTGATTGGGTCACTTGGCATACCCAATGGTCTTAGGATCTAGTGGTCCACACTTTCATTAAAAACTTCCGTTAATTTAAAGATGAAAGACAAAAAAGGAATAACCTAGATTTGTTGACTTTTTTTATGGTTAAATTAAGTTACACCATTTTTTTAAAAATCGAATAACTTTTAAACGGTTAATTGTTTTTTTAAAAAAATTACACCATAAAATAGAGAATTTTATTATCTTTAATTTGAGTATATTATTGTTGTAGTTTTTTTCGATTTTTTTACGTGGTACGTGATTTTAGTGTTTGGTACGTGATTATTGGTACGTAATTATGCAGTTGGTCCTTTGATTATGCATGTTAAATGACAGTCTGTGATTTTCATATAACGTGGTACGTGATTTAGTGATACGTGATTATGCAGTTGGTCATTGATTACATGTGTTAAATTACGGTCTGTAATTTGTTGAGTCACGATCTGTAATTATATATGGACGATATTGCCTTTTACCTTGATGACAAATGTCAAAAGCTTGTGGCTTCCTACGCTTCTCACGTTAAAATCCTTTGTATTATAACCGTCCTCTATATATATATATATATATATATATATATATATATATATATTACAAATATACGACCAGTAGCCTCTAAAATCAGTTTTTGATTATGTATATGTTATTCGTCTTATTCGAGTGAACGCATATATGAAAAAAGTGCAGATTAAATCATTGATGAATAACTCGTTCAGAACAATAAGTAAATAAAAAACAATTAGGCATTAATGTACATAACAAATCATACAAAAACCATGCAACATCTATGAACCAAATCATACTTTCCTATTTTTGAAGGCATAAATATACCTAAAAAAGTAAATGTAGAATTCTTTAATCAAACAATTGGTTTCATTTACATCTTCATCTTTATCACGGTAAAGGATCATTATTACAACTATATGTAAACTTGGTTAAATATAGGTATATATTAATCTTACTAGGTTATATATTAACCCGTGTGTTACACGGATTTAATATAAAATATCAAATAATTATTAATGAAAATTTAGCAATTATAAAATGATATTTTGACATATTAATATATATTTTAAGTAATAAAAAATATTTAAAAACTTTAATCACTATACAAATAATATATGACCTTATGATGTGTAACAATTTATATTTTTGAAATAACTGACGTTAAAAACTTTGGTTTATATTATATTAAAAACTAACTTTTATAAATCAACAATATAAATATAATTTTTGTAATTATTAAAGTTAAATGACCGAATTTAAAAATAGCGTTAAACATAACAGACCAAAATTGTAACTTTTCTATCATTTTTATTACTTCTGTTTTTAAATAAATTAAAAAACGTTATTTGTTTATAAAAATCTCATTGTTTAAAAACTCATTTTTTTAGTATATTTTATTTAAAAAAAATCATTCTATAAGATAACTTGTTTTTACATAAATTTTGTTTTTTTAATAATAAAATATTTCTTGCTTTATAAAAATTTTTCAAGTGTGTTTTATTATAAAAAGAAAAATAATTTATTTAATAAGAGAGAAAATTGTTATTTAATATGAGAGAGAATTAAGTGAGATGATATGTAATTGACATGTGGCAATGATATTGTAAAAATGTGACAAGTGTTCTTATTGGTGTGAAAAATTGACAAGTGACAAAATTTTATTCTTTTATTATAGAGTAAAGATAAAAATAAAGATTACATATATGTTAGTTTATATAAAAAAATGTTTACAAATATATAAACACGTACACAAGTAAGTTAATTATGCTCACGTAAATATGAAGATGAATAAAAAATAAATCGATCATAGTGTGAAATGTTTCACACTATGATTTATAGTTGTTTTGTGTTAATTTTAGCATGATTTTAAATTATATAGCAGGTTTAGCATATTTATGTAAATATAAGCAAGTTTACACATCTGGGAAATTTTTTTTTATTCGAGGCTATGGCGACGACAAACGGAAAAAATATTAAAAATTTTATATTAAATTTTCTTTTTTAATCAAAATTATTATTATTATTATTATTATATTTTTTAATTTAAATGAAAAATCATTTTTGTAATTTAAAAAAATAATTTTTGTGAAATTTCTGAACCGAGTTCAGAGGGTCATGAATAGTAACGTCACGACTCTTAGGACCCAAAAAATTGTTTTTAGTAGAATTGGATTTGCTATTCAAAAGGGGGTGGCGGCGCAACTAGTTGCCCGTTTACCTGCCAGCTTATTGTAATCTTCCACTATTTCTATTATATCATACCAAAAATAATAATAATATTTTAATTAACCATATTGCGACGACAAGTCGTCACTATAGGTTATTCTGTTGCGACGACAAGTCCGGGCAATAGAGACGACTTGCCAGCAGAGACAAGTCGTCGCTATAGAGTATAGCCTAACGTGGCAAAAAAAGGGAGCTATTGCGAGGAATTTTGTTGTCGCTAAATTTTCTCTTTCTTGTGGTGAACCTCATTACGTATATGTAATCTAAAATGTAACATAATTATATTGTGTGTGTGAACATTTATATAACTTGATTATATATATGTACGTCAAACATGTTTGTGCACATGGATGCACATATCTAACTTGCATTACGCGTGCCCATAAGAGACTCCACGTAACATGGTTACGTTCTACACTTGAATACATGCATAGCTTGTGAAAA
Source organism: Mikania micrantha (assembly GCA_009363875.1). Taxonomy (NCBI): domain Eukaryota; kingdom Viridiplantae; phylum Streptophyta; class Magnoliopsida; order Asterales; family Asteraceae; genus Mikania; species Mikania micrantha. The sequence goes on from CM018696.1 coordinate 91,199,380, forward strand.
ACTATGTTTTATATATTCTTCGCTCCCAAAATTAGGAACCCAACTTAAATTACTACAAAACAAACATAATAAACGATTATCAATATGATAAATCATTAATATAAAATTAAAATATCATTGGCGTATGATCCAAATATTAATAGATTGATAAACAAAAATCCTCAAGGTAAACAGACCAAAACTTGAGAATAATTTCTTCAGAAACACAATAGCAGAAACAAAAAATCTTATTGAATTTTAATATGATGGAGAAAAAAAATTTTTAAATCTATGTTTAATCAAAATTTGACATGAGACCAATATTTAATATAATTAATAATCAATCTTTAAAAATAACTGGATTGAAGTAGGGGTGTGTTTATTTACCCGAATCCGAAAAACCAATCTAAAAAAAGTTTACCCGAATCCGAGAAACCCAAGAACCGTAACTTAAACATGAGAATATTAACTGGTTCGGTCTTTCGGCGCTATAGGGACATATTCGGATAGACCCAATTAGTTTTCCATTAATATTTTTGTAAGTAATATGTATGACCCGAATACCCAGATCAAATCTATGGAGTCTACCTGAAAAACGCACACCAGACGTGGTTGAATTTTGAAGTACATTCCCAATTTCTAAGTTCCCAGACATCGCTGACATTATTGAAGAAAATTAGACAATAGCGTTGTGTGTTCTAGTAGACAAGTTTTTGTTTGTTTAGGTTTTGGTTTGTTAAACAATTGAGATTTTGATTTGGTTTGTTAAACATGTTCTAGTTTGTTTTGCTATAACATTGTAACCATTTTAAATAAACTATGGTTTGTATGAAAAAACGGAAAACATAATTATTCAAGTGGAAGTCGAGAACTGTTTAACCCAACCTTATTAAACCCGAGAAGCAAATATATATACTTAGGTTATTTGGTTTGATTTTTGGTTCCATTTTTATATTTTCAAAACCCAAAAATAACCTGAAAAACCAACTCGAATGAACCCCCGGATTGAAGGGACCAGTCACAACGGTTCAAAACTAGCAGTAGTATAGTGATTGATTTCTGAACTGTCGTTTCTTTATCGTACGTGCTACACACCTCACTATATATAATTAAAACTACAAGCAAACCCACAATCACAAAGCATCCACCGTACACAAACATAAGCTAATGGATTATTTGATCTACTATATCTTATTTTCTTTCATCTTAATAATCATCACCTATGGTCTGACCACCATCTCCGGCCGCCGCAACTCGCGGCTTCCGCCGGGACCATTCCCTTTGCCGATCATCGGAAACCTTTTACACATCAGTGACAAACCGCACCACTCTCTTGCGACACTCGCCAAGCGTTACGGTCCTTTGATGTCACTCAAGCTCGGAAGTCGAACAACCATAGTCGTGTCATCACCGGATCTGGCCAAAGAGTTCCTTCAAAAGCATGACCAGTCGTTCTCCGGGCGACCAAATCTCCACCTCACCAAAGTGGCGAACCATGTTAAGCACTCCATATTGTGGCTGCCAGCCGGAGATAAATGGCGAAGACTGCGAAGAATATGTAAAGAATATTTGTTCTCCGCGCAACATCTAGATGCCAGTGAATGCTTGCGCCAGGAGAAGGTACGTACGGGCCGGGTATTTTTGGCCAGGCATATACTTGGCTTGGACTCAAGAGCCGCTCAACTATTTTAGAGCCTTAAACAGAATAAAAAGTCGGAGTCTTTCATTAATAGTTACGTTAAATAAATCTCTTCTTTTATACAAACTTGAGAACGAAAATAATAAACTAAAAGTTTATATCTGTTGGAGTTAAAAAAAAATTGTTTACATTTACATTGATTAAAAGATTTAGATTAAATTTAATTTTCTAGTTTTTTTAAATGTAAATTTTTTAATAAAATATTCATAATTAGTTTTTTTATGAAGTCTTTTATTATTGGTTATTAGAATGCTTTTACGTGGGTATTTGTCGAATCTTGTATTCTCTTCAGAAGCTTCAAGCTAAAAAAGACCACGGAACAAAAAAAAGGACACTATTGCATATACAAGTTTTTAAAAAAATTTGTGACCTTATATTTTTTAGAACCCTAAGCTTTTGCTTGGGTTTTTCGACCAATTAGGCCGGCCTTCCTTGCACTCTACGGTCTGTCTACACCAAAGGAGTTTATGTATGCCATCTTAAATTCTTGTATTTAAGTTCAATTATAAAAAAAAATTAATAAATATAAAGATTCATATATATATTTGTTTCTCAATTTTAATTAATTTATAGGTTTGTAAAAATATCAAATAGGAGTGAAACACTGGCCTGCTGAGAGAGAAATTAAAATGATTTTATTTAGATAGCTAAGAGTACTGTTGTTATTTTGTAGATTAAATATCCCAACTTTTCTTTTAATTTTTTTGCCATATAAAGTATCAACTAAGAATATCTGAATAATAACAAAAAACAGAAAAAATCTTAACTTTGACTTGTCATTTAATTTGTCGCTTTTGATTTTATTGATCATACACACACACATACATACATACATATAGGAGCCGGATCGGATACAAAGGAGGTTTAGCGTAAGAAGGATATGAAGGATTTCTGGCCCTTCATCAAATTAATCAATGGTTTGGATCTGGTGTTCCACACTTTTCATTAAAAACTTGTGTGATTTTAAGGGTGAAAGGGTAAAAAAGAAATAACCTACATTTGTTGACTTTTTTATGGTTAAATCAAGATCCACCATTTTTTTTAAAATCGAATAACTTTTAAACGGTTAATCGTTTTTTAAAATAAATTACACCATAAAATAGATAATTTTATTATCTTTAATTTGAGTATAGTGTTGTTGTAGTTTGTTTCAATTTTTTTTACGTGGTCCGTTATTTTAATTTTTGGTATGTGATTATTGGTACGTGATTATGCAGTTGGTCCTTTGATTATGCATGTTAAATGACGGTCTGTGATTTTCATATAACGCGGTACGTGATTTAGTGGTTCGTAATTATGCAGTTGGTCATTGATTACGTGTGTTAAATGACGGTCTGTAATTTTTTGAATCACGGTCTGTAATTATGTATGGACGATATTGCCCTACTCTGATGACACATGTCAAAAGCATGTGGCTTCCTACGTTTCTCACGTTAAAATCCTTTGTATTATAACCGTCCTCCATATATATATATATATATATATATATATATGTATATATGTTTAATTTATTTGGTGAAAGTGTAGCACAATAATTATATAAATATCCGTGTAACGTCTAACATATTTTAATTTACTCGTAGGTAAAAGAACTTATAGAGCATGTTCATAGTTGTAGTACAAGCGAAAAGATGGTGAATATAGGTGGAGTTACATTTACAACAGTACTTAATATTTTCACAAATTTTATATTCTCTATGGATTTGGCTGAATATGATTCGATGTCATCACAAGAATTCAAGAATGACGTTCGGGCTGTGCTAGAAATTTCAGGAAAGCCTAATATGGCTGAACTATTCCCGTTTCTTGAACCCTTTGATCCTCAAGGAATAATACGACATGGAAGTTTTCATATTAAAAATATATTGGCTGTCTTTGATAGGATCATTGATCAACGAATGCAAACGAGATCAAGCTCAGGTTCAAGTTCGCTTGCATCGACAAACAATGATGTGTTGGACTCGCTACTCAACCTCAACAAAAAGGATGAATCTGAGTTCGATCGAAATGACATAAGACATTTGTTTTTGGTAAGTAATTAAACAATCTTTGTCATGTATGTTGTTTAACAAGATGTATAATCAGTAAAACTTACTAATTTTTACGTACATGCAAGATATATATAAAACTAATCTCTTAGCTTTATTTTCTAATTTATAATTATTTTTAAATTAAATTATTGCAGGCTTTATTTGTGGCTGGAATTGATACGACATCGGCCACATTGGAGTGGGCCATGACTGAGCTTATTCACAACCCAGAAAAACTGAAAATAGCTCAATCAGAGATCAACAAAGTCATGAAAGACAAAACAAATATTATACAAGAGTCAGATATCTCTCAACTTCCTTACTTACAAGCCATTATAAAAGAAACTCTCCGATTACATCCTCCAGCCCCTTTTCTTATCCCTCACCAATCCACACAAGACGTAGAAATCCAAGGCTTCTTGGTGCCAAAAGACGCACAAATCCTTTGTAATGTGTGGGCGATTGGACGAGACCCAAAAGTTTGGCCACATCCAGAAACATTTATGCCGGAGAGGTTTTTGGAAGTGAAGATTGACTATAAAGGCCAAGATTTTGAGCTCATTCCATTTGGTGCAGGGAGAAGGATTTGTCCTGGATTAAATGTTGCGCATAGAATGTTACATACAATGTTAGCTTCTTTAATTCATAAATTTGATTGGAAGCTTGAAGGAAACATGAAACCAGAAGACCTTAATAAGGAAGACAAGTTTGGGATCATTGTGCAGAGGAAAGTACCACTTAAGCTCATTCCGCTCACATGCCCGTGATGTTTTTTAAATAGGTGTATTAATGACCCCGTGTTTCATACAAATAAAATAAAATAAAATAAAATAAAGTATTAAAATGTAGTCGGTTATTATTACTTCCTCTCTATATACATGGTGTGTGTTGTTATCTGTTAATGATAATGATGATTTGTAATATTGATAATGATAATGATAATAACAGTTGTAATAATACAAATATAATCACAATATACAAAATCAACTTTGGGTCAGTGAGTAGTAGAGTTTCCATTGTTACCATTTTCGTCGTCTAACTTTGCACACTTCAAATTCAAGTACTGAAATACAAACGTAAGTTGAAAGTAGAGATGAGTATTTTGTACCGAGTATCGAAAGCGTATTATTACCGTACCAAACCAGTAAGGTATTCGGTACCCACTATTCCATATATTTGGTGTCGGTACCGGTACCGGTACGATTCAAATACCATTTTAGATTTTTATTGTGTAACAAATAGCGGTACTTAACCGATACCGTACCAATCAATTTGATCTTCAGTATATACCAGGCCCGCAACCCATTCCCATAATCTAATTGTATATACCAGGCCCAATCAATCTTCAGTTTCTGAAATATCTGCATTTCTTGATCCAATCCTCCGGCCCGTGTTTAAGTATTATTTTCAATTTTCAAATGTCCGTGGACCGTGGAGTCGTGGACCGTGGGTTCACACGTGCAATCCTGTGGATAATTTTCAATGCATCTATTTTATTTTTTTTCTATATGTTTTGCCCAAACATATGCAACTAAACAAAATCTGTCACTAGTCAAGTTGGTCCACAATCCACATGGTTACATTCAAGTTCGAGTCTCTCCAAGGCTATGTTTGTTCTTTTCAAGAGTAAATTCCTTATTAAATCATAGAGTAAATTACCGATATAGTCTTTGTGGTTTGCTAGTATTTCACTCTTAGCCTCTATGTTTCATAAATTATTCCCTCTCTCTCTTACAAGGTTGATTTTTTTCTCCCTCTAATATTTTAAAATTTTTGTTAAAGATAATTTTAACCCTTGAATTTACCTCATTTTTTTTTTAAATTTACCCACTTTTTTCCTTAGCACACCCCCCCCCCCCCCAAAACAAAACAAAACAAAAAAAACTTTCAATGGTTACATTTTTACTCCCTCAAAATTTTTTAAAAACTTTGTAAAATGTATAAAGTTTTAAATTTTATCCATTTCATTCTTTAACTTGATAAAAACTAATATGTTATGTGCTTAATTTTACGTATCTGCCGATATAAATTTAAATAATTCAGTTTTTTACGAAAATTTTTTTGGAAACAAGTCGGGTAAATTCAATAAAAATTTGAGTACTTATCATACGTTTTGACACCGCGCGCCGAAATATTCTATGGGTAAAATCACTAGTAGAATCTCAATTCAGATTGTCTGTTGTATCTATCGAATATAATAAAATAAGGTTTTGTGATGTCACTTGTCATTCATTTAGACCACTTTTAGCTTCATTTTCCCGCTTAAAATTTAATCCATAATTAACATAATTGACAATTAAGATTGTTTTTCATTTAAACTTAATTTATTTACCCCATTGTTTAATTCTATCTATTTAAGATCAATTGTTAATTTAAAACGATTACATGATTCCTTCCATCCATTCACTATCTAATAATATTTTAATAAACTTTAAAATTATGTAACTTTCTTAAAAATAATACATGTTGTATAAACAATAAATTACGTATAATTCATAATTCCAACCGCGTAACAGAAGAACTTTAAACTCGGAGCGATCATAAATGGTGGTTAAGAAATTTAAAGATGAAAATTTATAATATATAATTAAGAAGACAGTCGCCAAAATTTCATTTCACTTTAAATCCCAAAAAAACTTGAGTTACTCATGATTCATGAGTAACTTTATTCTCTTTATGTATAGGAAATAGTGGGCTCACACAATTGAGACATTCGCTCTTCAAAAAAAATGTATACTAAACCGTTTTAATTTTATTATTATCTAACCTGTATACAAGTAATATTTTTTTAAAACTTTTTTTATTATTTCAACTGTGTAACACACGGGTTATAAACTATTATACTAATAAATAAAGATTTATAGGAACACATATCATGTTTCTAGAGCATCTTATCTTTAATTTCTCGTCTCTCTCTCATAATAAATGCATCTAATATTAAATATTAAATATACTTTTATATATTTTTAAATTAAAAAGATATTTTAATACATTAAAAATATATAAATATTAGATAACACTTTTTACAAAAATCAATTTATTATAAAATATAAAATTTGTAAAATAATTTTTTAAAATAAAATGTTTAAACAAACAAAAATTGAAGAAATTAGATAAAAAACATGGCATTGAAATATTTATTATGAGAGAGGAGGGAAATTTTTTTTAAGTAGCTTAGAATGTTGACAAGTGGCATATTAAAACCTTTATTTATTATATAGTATAGATATAGATATAGATATAGATTTTCATTAGCAACTATTTATCATATTTTTTTATTCAACCCCGTGTAATAACGGCGTCCTAACCTAGTAGCCTATATACTTGCAAACAAAGTCACATGTGGAGTTTGGGTAATTGGTGTTTGGAGATTCCTTCTCTTGGCAGCTACACGTTCTGGTAGTGCACATTATATACAACTAGGTTAATTCGTCACACGCGTTGCGGCGGGTTATCACAGTACACTTTTGAGAATGGATATATATATCGTTTACAGAAACATAAGTTTCATAGCAAAATCAAATCTCTTATCACGAACTTTATACAAATTTTTCATAAAAACATAAAATCATACAAAATCCTTACAAATATGTTATAAAAATAATAGAAAAAATTACTCACAAAATCCGTCTTATAGGTAACCAATCGTTTGAATTAAAAGAAAAATTCAAATTTCTAAGCAAATCTCTGACATTTAATACATTTAATCAGTTTACTATTTTTCAAAATTAAAAAACTTCTGATGATCTAAGTCTAAATTTTCAAAACGTCATTAAATAGATTGGACACTTGATTAAATAATATAATATATAATATAATATAATAAGAAATTGGGCCCACTCACTATATAATATTAATATTTATATTATTTCTTTTTCATCATTTCTAATTACATACAGTAATGTGTGGCTAAATTGGAAATGGTCAAGATTAGAGGTGGCCAAACCGGTTTTTTTTCAAGAACCGGAACCGGTTCCAAAGTCCCACCGGTTCTTCCAAACCGGTTCCACCCAAACCCGAACTGGTTCTGTACCCGGTTCCACTCCAAAAAGACCCTATTCGGTGTACCCGGTTAGGGTAGGGTTCTTAACCGGTTCCTGTTTAAGAACCGGTTCCACTTGTTTTTTTTTCTTAAACTATAAACTAATAATTTATAAACCCTAATAAAACCTTAAACTAATAATTAATAAACCCTAATAAAACCTTAAACTTATTAATAAACCTTAAACAAATCAAAGAATTTAACCTTAAACAAATAAAACCATAAACTATTATTTAATTTGATTTGTTTAAGGTTTAATTAGGGTTTATTAATTAATTATTAGTTAAATGTTTGATAAGTTTAAGGTTTTATTTAATTTGATTTGTTTAAGTTTAATTAGGGTTTATTAATTAGTTATTAGTTAAATGTTTGATAAGTTTAAGGTTTTATTAGGTTTGATTTGTTTAAGGTTTAATTAGGGTTTATTAATTAATTATTAGTTAAATGTTTGATAAGTTTAAGGTTTTATTAGGTTTGATTTGTTTAAGGTTTAATTTGGGTTTATTAATTAATTATTAGTTAAATGTTTGATAAGTTTAAGGTTTTATTAGGTTTGATTTGTTTAAGGTTTAATTAGGGTTTATTAATTAATTATTAGTTAAATGTTTAAATTGGTTAATAATAACAAATGTTAAAAACAAACATAAATTCATTAATTATTTTAAGTAATTTAAAAAGAAAAGAAAAGTTACAAACAACTAATAAAACATTAAAATCAAAGATTTGTGTCGTTTTGTTGCGAACGACTGAAGTTAGCTTCAAATGCGAGTTCTTCGTCGGATAGGCCGGGTGATAAGCCTTCTTCAACTTCTTCGTCATGTACTTTTACTTCAATGGATGTTTCATCTTCGAGGGTTGTTTGATCTTGAATACGATCGATCGAGTCCAAATGATCCTTTAAACATATGCACATTTCTACCGACTCGGGAGTGAGTTTTGTTCTTCTTAACGACAAGACCCTGCCACTAAGAGAAAATGCAGATTCCGAAGCTACCGTGGAAGCTTGGACAGTTAGTAAATCACGGGCCATGGCGGCAAGAATCGGAAACTCAGATTCCTTTGCTTTCCACCAAGCCAAAATATCAAAATTGCGATATAACTCGGCCGTCATATCAGATACGTAATCCGTACCACTATACCGACCTAGTTCGCTTGAAGGGGTATTACCCCTTTGACGTTTAGCCGTGACGTTTCGAACCGTGTTCAATAGGTTAACCATCGGATCTCGTGCTCGAGAAGCACTCGAACTAGATGAGGAACCAGGAGTGGGCATATGTATGTTTCCACCATATTTAATCAAATAAAAGTAATACATAGATTGTAAATTATTATTAAAAACATTTTTTGCTTCGGTTGAAAAGCTTGGGTATATCTCGTGTATGTCAAGAGCGTCATAAATTTCGTCTATCAAGCATTCCACCCCCGTAACATTTAAAATTGGGTTTAAAGCGGCCGCGCAAGTAAAACGGGTGGTAATTCAAAAAAATACTTTAGTAATTTATTTCGCATCGGTAATATCATGTTAGAAAACATTTCATTTTTATTTTCAAAAGTTTTAAAGTTTGTAACCATTAAAAATATCCCCGAAAGAACCAAAGAACTAGTCGGGTAATAAGTCCGTGATAGTTTAGTAGTTGATGATTTAAAAACTTCAAGAAATTCAGATAATAATTGGACATTATCCCAAGAACTATTCAAAAATGCGTCGACATAACCTCGGTCGACGAGACTTGCGTGAAACATTTGCAAAGTATCTTTTTGTCGTAAAGCACTTTCAAGCATTAGGCAAGTGGAATTCCATCTATGAGGCATATCCCAATTTGCACCCAAAGAAATCCTCCCCGTATCATTACAAAATTGTAACATCACTGTACTTTCGGTCGTCCGTACATCCGTACATCCGTACGATTGTACTGTTACGATCTAAGATTTATTATTATTAATGATGAATACATTATTGGATGATTATCACTGTTACTGGTATGCATGATTATAACATAGTACACGCGTAAACCATGGGAAGTTTAGTTGAAACCCAACTAAACAGAACCAGAGCGTTTATCGCAGTTACATTATACCGATTATGGATTATTGGTTTGGAATGAGAATGGATTTGGGATGGAACTGGGAATTTGTTATGGTCTGGTTGCTAGGCGTAGTCAAGGACACATGGTCATGGTTTATCGAAATAGCGGTGGGACGGTGTAGGGGAGGTTGCGATCTACCTCTGCATATGCCCTATACATATGCATATTTCGGTCTATCATGGATGTGTCAGTGCCTTGGTTTAGTGGGTTTTGGTTTGGGAATGATAATATTAAAGTTAACAAATAATGGGAATTAATTACGCGAAGTGAGGTTACGAATATTACTTAAACGCGAATGTTGATTCAGAAATATTAACTTAATAATGTATTCGCGTGAGTGACGATTCACACGAATATAATTATTAAGAATAATATACTGAAACAATATTCCATAAATTATAAATCAAACCGGAATACGTACGAGAGTAACGCGTTTCGACGAGGTAATTAAATAATATCTAACGATATTAAATTAAGAAATGGAAACTTAAAATATTTATTAGGAATCACAACCTAAAGCGAAACCGAATAAATCAGTTATTTAAAATAATTAATTTAGTAAAAAATAAAACGAAAACGTGTTATGAAATAAATTATTTAAATCATTTTAATTAATGAAACCCAATTAATTAAACATTTTATGTTTAAATACGTTTACGTTAAAAACCGAGCATTCATTATTTTATCGCGATAAAAACGAGACCGGACACGGGGTAATAATACGCGTTATAAGGAAGAAGATCACCATCTTCTTCCTCATTTTCTACAACTCATCTCTCTCTCTAAAAACACACACACCACAACTCTCTCTACCTTCTCTCTAGCCCCTTTCACTCGTTTCTTGACGGAATCACGAGATCTTGGCGGCCACACGTTCGTGTGATCGAGGGGAACAAGTGGATACAAAGAAACCTCACTTTTGACCGACGGATCGAGGTAAATCTCAAGTTTATTTTTCGGTTTTTACTAAAAACGTGATGTACTTGTGTTTAAAACATAGAATCGAGATTAGGGTTGTCTAATGTTTAAATCGAGTTGTTGTTGAGAAATGGGAAGCCATGGATGACCTTAAAACCTGCAAATGAGAAGATGAGGACGATGGGGTGGTGGGCCGAAAACTCAGACCCTGGCCGAACCTTTCTGAGAAGGGACGAACCCTTAGGAGCGAACCTACTAGCCGGAAACCCTACCTGGCGAACCTTGGTTCAACAAACCCTGGGCGAACCTGTTGCTACGCGGGCCGAACCTTTGGGCCAACCAGCCTCACGAACCTGTTAGCTCCCACCAGCCGAACCCTTACATGTCCGGCGAACCTTTAGCCAGCAGGGAACCGCCGAACCTACATGGGTACACGAACCTTTTAGATAAGGGGCGAACCTGCACTAGATTCGTGGGGTTAGCCGAACCTTTGAGGTGGCGAACCCTAACTCCAGCCGGCGAACCTAATATGGAGCGAACCTTCTTATTCGGCCGAAACCATGCATGAGGACAACACGTAACTTATGAACCTAAGGCTGGCCGAGCCTTGGCCAGCCGAAGTCATCTCTAGCCTAACCAAGTGAGAGGCGAACCCTAGGGTGAATAACCTTCGGCCGAACCTTAGCACTCGAGCAATACTAAAGCCGAACCTATTGGGATCTAAAGTGGCCGAACCTAGGGCAATCGTACCATAGGTTCGCTGCCAACATTGAGGGAAACAAGATCTAAGTTCATCGAATTAGAGAAAAGAATGATTAAAGATCATGGAAACTATAAGAAGGTAGGCATGCAAGTGGAACGAAATGACCACCACATTTTTCTTAAAAACATAAGTTATGAATTTAATTAAACAATGGGGTTGAATAATGTAAACCTAATTTCTTTAAATATTACATTAAGTTTTAATAACTTAAAGGGTGGTGGATGAATACGATTACACATGCATGTAACAACGAAGGTATCTACATAAGTTGTAAGGATGATATCTTCACAACCTATGAATATGTGTAAAAGAAAATCACCATAGATATATATATATATATATATATATATATATATATATATATGATAATCAAACACTAACGAGTTCAAATTATCCTTATATGATAGTAAGTAATAAAAGTTGGGTGTAACGGTTCAACTTAGAATAATCAAACTAAGTTAACGAAACAACGGAACATCAAAAGTAAATACTTATGAATATAAACATATTAAATACAGATTGCTGAGTTAGTTGGGATCTTATACGCGAGCGCGCATATTACGAGAACACATATACTAAGGACTTCAGGTGAGTTCTCATAACCTCCCTTTCTTTAAACTGTTTTGGTTTTAAAACTCGGAGGTGAAACATGTATACCAATTAAATATTGTTTTGATAACACAAGGTTAATACCTGTTTATCAATATGATATTCACAATTATAAATTATCATTATTATTGGATTGTCTCTTATAATTATATATCCGTGTAAACATTGTCATTGACTTCGGTCAATAACAACGATTACATGTATTGTCACAAACTCCGTGAATCATTGCTTTTAACTTCGGTTAATTGCTTTGATATCATGTATTGTCACGTGGATGTTGTCCACTCCGTGAATCATCGCCTTTAACTTCGGTTAATTGCTTTGACTTCATGTATAGCCACGTGGTTAGCTACCACTCCATGGATCTTGTTTTTAACTTATGTTAATTACATAATGTCCATGTATAGTCACAGATATTATTTGAGAATGTTGATATTGAGATTGATTGATTGGTTATGTGGTTTGATTATCTCTTACTGACTATGATTATCTGTGATTGATTATGACTGATTGGTTATGTGATTATGTGTTTGTGTATGTGATTGGTTGTTAAGTTTGGGGATTGGTTGGATTATCTCATACAGGTATTATTGTGGATTTTCTCAGGAAATCATAAGCCTTTATACTCATTTTATCTAAACCTTTTATAAAACCATTTTTTTAAACTTAAACTCTTAAATCCATTTTATAAAAACCTTTTAAGTATAAAAACTTATGATTACTCACCAACTACTTTGTAGTTGACACTTGATTTCTTACATGTTTCAGGTGATGGAGACAAGTAGGATGAAGAGGGTGATCTCTTCTATTTTGGACATCATCATATATGATCTTGGACTTAGCTAAATAACTAAATATCTGGCGATTAGAATTTAGTTAGATAGCTAAATCTCTTTTGTAATTGTTGTAACTATTTCATGATGAACATGATTTTTGTGTAATTAATTTGGTAGATTGATTGATATATGATGATTGGATTTAGATGCCCACGAGCTTTTGAACAATCTACACATCCCTCGTGGCATCCCGACGTTTCCGCCATCGGTCGGGGTGTTACAAAAATTTCCTATATGCCATATGTCGTGCCCGGCTCTTTTTAAAAATATCATGTAGCATTTGTCAACAAACGTTTATAAATTTTGTAACATCATCAGTGCCAATACCGTCTTGCACAATTAAATTTATTATATGTGCAACACATCTTGAGTGAAAAAATGCACCATTACATAACGGCAAATATTTTAATTTTAATTTTTCAACCGCCGTCGTATTGTTTGAAGCGTTATCAAATGACATTGAAAATATTTTTTTTTCTAACTTAAACGTCGTTTTTACATAATTTAAAATTTGAAATAAAAGGTCACCGGTTTGTGGATACGGAAAAAGTTCAAAAGCAATGGTGCGTTTCATCATTATCCATGATGACGGTTCTACCCAATGAGCGGTGACGCAAAGGTAGGATTCGGGTAGATTATGTGGAGCCGACCAAACATCACTAGTTAAGTTAACCCCCGTATTTAAATTTTCAAAATATACAACTAGTTCATGTTTGGCATGTTTCCACATCTTTAAACAATGGCGTCTAAGAGTTTGTCGACTTACGTGGGTGTAGCGTGGTTGAAGCGTCTCCCGAATCATGCTTGTTAACCGAGGGTTGTCGAAATGGCTAAACGGCAACGCCTCTTGAATCACGAACTTCGCCATTCGATCCCGAACCCGATCAAGGTCATAATTAAATATTCCACCTTCAACATCCATTTGCATTTGTTGAGACTCGGGATCCTTTTTCAACGCCATGCAAAACGGTTTGTTGATGTGTTTCTTCAAATTTGAATTCGATTCTTTCCCTAAATATATTCCACAAAACTTGCAACGAGCTTTTATAGAACCATCACTAAGCTCGACCAAATCCCAATTGCACCATATCTCCGGGTTCCGATTGTATTCAATAACACGAACAAAGGATGGTTCGGTGTTGGAACCTTGACCAACCGAAGAATTTGAAGCATCCATGATAACAAAGGGAAAATTATAAAGAGCATTGAGACTTTGAGAGTAGGATACGAGAAAACGAAAAAACCAAAACGAGAGATGGAGACTAAACAAGCGCATATAAATAGCGTTTTTTGCGTTTTTTCGCGTTCGGGATTGCGTTTTGAGTTGTGTGATCACTCCATACCACCCAATACCTATTTATACTTGTTTAGGGGGTCAAAAAATGGTCTCAAACGGTCAAAAAAGGGTCAAAAAACGGCTATAATTCGATCTCCAACGTTCAGATCCATTTTAACGGCTATAACCGGTTCCAAACCGGTTCCAACCGGGTCCGGGTAGGAACCGGTTCCGGTTCGGGTCCGGGTACTAACCGGTCGAGTGGGAAAAACGTAGAACCGGGTCCTAACTTTTGGGTACTACCGGGTAGGGACCGGTTCTTGAAAATACCGAGGTAGGAACCGGTTCGGGTCGGGTCCAGGAACCGGTTACGATGGCCACCTCTAGTCAAGATGTTAGTCTTCATCTTAATTGGGCTAATTAATAGACTTTTTGTATGATAGGCAACAGTAAAAAGACTACATCCTCGAATGCTCTAAGAGTGAATTACTGTGTAATAGGGCCAAGCCCGGACCAGCTCAAGAATTTTCAAGCCGAGCAAAAAAAAATTCGATCCAAAAATTCAAAGCTCAAACTAATAAAAAACTTCAAGTCATGAGCCGGCTCATTTTTTTTTATCTTTCTTTAGCTTATACATGTATATTTAACATAATATAGGTATAAATATTATTTTTGCATACTTAATATTATATTATATTATATATATATATATATATATATGTATATTACAAATCGAACCGAGCCAATGAATCAAGCCATGAACAAGCTCGAGCCAAGCCAAGGTTGGCTTCGCTCGTTTTAAATGGGTTTTTTTCGACCCAAGCTTTTATCGAATCGAATTTTTCACTCGATACTTGAGACGCGAGCTTTTTGAATAACATATAATACCGTGATCGTGATTTCCGTTTCCAGTTTCCAATTCGATTCAATTTGTTCCCATTTATCGCTATTGGAGTAAACATGTAATAAGGTGTTTGTTTGGTTTGCACTCTGATCTCCATATGTAATTTTGTTATTATTTTGCGGATTTGTTTTTTTTCCAGCAATTGCCTCCTACTTTAATTTAATTATATATTTTTTCAAAAAAAAACTCAATTATGTTGTTATTATCTAAAGTAATAATTTTACGAGTTTATTCAAGTTCTGAAAATCACTATTTTCCAAACATGTTCGGTTTTTTTTCCTATCATGTTTCTTTACAATTTTCATTTTAATTAAACATGTTATTAATTCATGTTTAAAGGACATTATTTAAAAATAATCATTTTATCAAAACTCGTCATTTCTGTTTTGTTTTTCGTTTTATAAAATAATAAAATAATTATCTAGCATATAAATTCCTATTCAACCATACGAGGTATAACAAATTTTATCTTACTTATTACAATAAATAAACATATTTTTTTTGTCACATATTAATTTTTTAGGCAGCTATTGTCATGTGTCACTTTCTTAAACCATTATCGTCACATTTTATTTTTTTATTTTTTCTCAATCAATTCTCTCTTATATTAAATAATAAATAATATATATTTTTTATTTTATTTAATAATTATAAATCTAATAATTACTTAATGATATTATATAATATATCTTATTCATATTTAAAAATAGTTTTTTTATAAACTAAATATATAATTTTTTTATCAAAAAACCGCATTAAAATTTTTTTTACGATACATGAATTTTTTTTATAAAAATCAAAATCTTTAAAAATAAGAAGTATTTTAAATCTATACTTTTAGAAAAAAAAATAAAAGTTTTATAAAAGATAAGTTTTCTATAAAAAATAATTTTATTTGAAAAAGTTTTCTAACAGAGCATAGAGCATTTTAATTTTCAGCATGTGTATTAGATAAGATTTTTTTTTTTTAACAGCATAAGATCTTAAGATTTAACCTCATAAATAAATAAAAATACAGAGTCAAACTAATTGGTATTTGTGAGTCAATTCAAAGGGACAAAGTCAACCAAGGGCATAACAAATATCAACGTTCTAATATATGATCTTGGAGCTTCCACTTGCTTCAACACCCGTCTTTAGCAGCTAACTTCATCAGTTTGTAAATGTCGTCATCTGGCCACCTCTTTCATGATTTTACAATTTAAAATATAACACAAATTACAAGGAAAATATCAAAAAAAAAAAAAAAGATTTTTTGTCTGAAAAAATTAATAAATAATAATAGTTTAATATGTATCATGATAATTTAGGTATAAAATCTTGTTTTTTACAGTACATTTTTATTTGTACTAGAGTCTTTTTTTGTTCTATATTTCTTATGTATTGAATTTTGCGTTTTCGGTACTATATTTTTGTTTTTTTACAACATATTTATTTTTATATACAGGATTTTAATTTTTTTACTACATTTTTGATTTTCTGTATTGGATTTGTTTTTATATTTTTATCATACATGTCATATGTCAAACTAATATTTGTTCTTACTCTTCTTATGCAAAATTATTTTTTTAGTGAATTGACCCCTCAAATTATATACTAAAACTTTAAATCTACCTATATAGAATAGCTCAAAATTGTTTTCCTGCATCTTTTCTATTAAATACTTATGGCATGATTTTTTGAATTTTTTTTCCTCTTTTATTCTAGTAAATATTAATGATTTTATTCAATTTAATAGATAATATGACATTTTTAAATGAAAAATATTAATATTTATATATTTGTAATACACAAATATTTAACATAATTCATAAATTAACAAATGAAATAATAATTTTAAAACCAAATTGAATTCTAACCACACAACATCACAAACGGTCTTATGACATGCACTAGTCGTATAAGATCATTATGATAAAGAACAACTTACCATCACTAGCTCACTCCACAGTCCACATGCATATGTATGGTTATAATAAATCAAAAGTCATAAATAATCAATTCAAAGATTCTTATTTTTCTTAATAAAAAATTCAGAATGAAAATTACATGATTCCCATTTTGGAATAATAAAACTTAAATTTTTTTGTCCACTTCAAATAAGATTTCTTAACACAAGTAGTATTCACATGCAGCAAACGTCATCTCAAGTTAAAAAATAGACGACTTGAGTCGGATTGGATAACGGGAGAATGGGTGCCGGTCAGACAGAGTTTTGATCAAAATCAATTTGTGTCTAAATAGATTCTTTTTAAAAAACATTAATTAGGTTTAAGTCAAAAAGTGTTATACTAAACAAAAAGTCTATTAGGACAATTTTTAGTGACTTTCTCATCAAATATGTTACTAGTAATTCATTAACGTTTGTGTTAAAATGTTACCTAGTCAAATGTGTTACTAATCATTCAAATATATTTCTAATCATTTAAAAAATGTTACTAATCAAATATGTTACCTAATCATTCACATAGTTTTTAGGTTACCCATCTTGACGCATGTTGTGTTAAAATGTTACCTATCTCAACTTATTACAAGTTATATTGTTATCCAATTCAACCCATTATACAACAATTGTTTGTCCAAACCAACTCATTTCTTTTGAATTGTGTGAAAATTGTCACCTCTATCTCAAGTATATATTGTCAGCTATCCAACTCCTAACAACCATATATCAAGATGATATTATGAAACTCAGGAACACATGTTCACTAACTTCTCAAGTATATATATGTATAAGAGTTAATTGCATAAATGGTCCCTGTGGTTTGATCAGATTGCAGATTTGGTCCCAAACTTTAAAAATTGCAAATTTAGTCCAAACATTTAAAGTTAATTGCATAAATGGTCCCTATGGTTTGATTAGATTGCAGATTTAGTCCCCATATTTTAAAATTGCAAATTTAGTCCAAATATTTAAATTTAATTGCGGAAATGGTCCCGGTGGTATGAACATATTGCAGATTTAGTCCCCAAACTTTATAAATTGCAAATATAGAATATAAATAATTCACAAATCCAAATTAAATATTTAAACTTTATTAAAATACTTTAAACATTTTTTAAATAATTAAACATTATTCAAATAATTTGTTTAACATATAGAAGTTATATAAAATAGTTGTATTCATATTCATTGATTCAAAAAATAGTAAAAATTATTGAATAATAAACATTAAATATACAAGATTTTGAATTCACAAGTTATTTAAACAATATTATCTTGTATATTTAATGATTATTATTCAATATTTTTTGCTATTTTTTTAATAAATGAATATGAATACAGCTATTTTAATTAAATTGAATAGATAATACAAATTATTTTAAGAATATTTAAATTAATTTAATATTTTTTGATATTTAATTTGGATTTGTTGATTATTTTTATTCTAAATTTTTATTTTTGAAGTTTGGGGACCAAATCTACAATCTGATCAAACCACAGGGACCATTTATGCAATTAACTTTAAATGTTTGGATTAAATTTGCAATTTTTAAAGTTTGGGTACCAAATCTGCAATCTAATCAAACCATAGGGACCATTTATGCAATTAACAATAAATGTTTGGATTAAATTTGCAATTTTTAAAGTTTGGGGACCAAATCTGCAATCTGATCAAACTACAGGGACCATTTATGCAATTAACTCTATCTATAAATATACAAGTATGTGATATTATAAATTAGAAACAGAAGATGTTTGTTAAAATTTCCCCAATTTTTAGAGCTCCAATTTTATATATATTTCTTTTGTATTTTCCTCATCTTATTTCATTATCGTAAGTCTGAAAATAAGCTCCCCATAACAAGCCGTGAATATACAGCAATAATTTAAGATGCGAATGATGAGCAAAAGGCCAAAGAAATAGATGACGATATATATCCACCCTCTTCTGTCTCTCTCTTGGAGTTCAAAATTAAATCAATTAATTTTAATATTTTGTCCAAATTATATTTTTAATGGCTGTCAATACCCCTGCTTCACCCAAAAAACATATTAACGAATATATTATTGTCTTATTTAGTACTTGGGTATTAAAAAAAGTTGACTGCTTTTTGGAGCGTACAAAACGTGAGAGATGGTCTCCGCCTCATATATCTTTACATAAAACTATATTTTACTATTGTTTCACTGTTTGGTACGTAAAAAACATGAGAGATAGTCACACCTAGAGACTAGAGTCTAGAGAAGTGTGTTAGGTCAAATCAGGACCGGACCGGACCAAACAAAGCCCGTTAAGTTGAAAAACAAACCTGTGGACCGTCCTATGATATGGTATACCAGTCTCAGCTAAAACGGGTTAAACGGATAAGTTTAATAAATGGGTTGGCTCAAAGTGTAAAACTATTTATTTTAATTTCAAACCAATTCAAATATATCTTAAAACATATATAAAAAGTAAAAAAAAAAAAAGCTCAATATAAGTTGACTTGAAAGTTTAAATATAAAATCACTAATCTTTCTTCAAATTTTTTAAAAACAAAAAACTCAAACGTTGTCTTCAAATAGCAATCGTCATTATGGCAATATTATCATAATATCTAAAGAAAAAGAAAAGAAATTAAACAACATTAATTGATCAATTACATAGTAAATCAACCTGCAAACACAACTCGTATAATACCCCTAGCCAGTTTTACTCTCACAAGTCTACCTGAGTGCAATGTGCAATTAATTAAAGCTATTGTAAATTATAAATAATAAACCAAAGTTAGATTCATCGACATTGTGTCACACCCCGGGCGCTGCGACACGAATTGGTTTCATGAATAATACAGTCTCGGTCAGAGTTTATCATTTTTTTTCCATATATTTCAGCGGAAGCGTTGTTTCATGAATTCAAAATTTTACGCAACGAAAATCGTTATATTTTAACTTCATAAACAATTCACATGCATAGATGTGAAACTATATTTCATTGTTTCCAAATGATTCATACGCATAGATATGAAAACCACATTTCGTTATTTGTAATAACTTTTCAAAAATAACTTTTCAGGATTTCATAAAATTTCATACGCATAGGTATGAACACCATCATTTCATATTATTGTAAACCGGATTTTCACAAACACGTAAGTTCAAATCATTTTATAATATCTGGTTTATACATGACTTGGAGGCATAGCTCCAGTAGCTCCATGGTCTCACCACAAGATCCTATTCAAGGCATCATAGGCCAATAATCACTAATCTTGCTTTTCTTTTACGTTTCATTATTACCTAAAAAGTTTTTGAAAATAAAACGTCATCATAATGTTGGTGAACACAAATAACAGACTCGATATGTAAGCATAGGATGTTCGGTCCTTTAACCATAATTAATAGTGGCAATACTACACATTTAGCAGGTTATTTCACTGATCGATACAACTACTACATACACTGTTTTATAACTGTCACTGGTTAGGAACAACAGCGCAACGCGTCTTACGTTTTGTTCCCTCCAGCCCACAGCTGGTCACTGGTTAGGTTGCCTGCGGAGTACGTTTTACGTTAAACCTTCCAGCCCACCTGTACCAGCCACGTATGGGAATTTCACCCATATGCGGATACGATTTGCAAATCATACGTATACTAATAGCCTAAATGCTGGTCACGCTGTATCCCTTTATGCGTCAATGTTTAAACAAACCATGCTTAAAAAAATTCATTTATAAATTTAAAAACAAGTTAAATGTATTCACCTGGATTTTTGGTTGGCTGGATAACAGCTTAGAACTTCTCGGTATAAATTTGGCAGCGTTTCTGCTTAATTTATGCTTACAACTATTTGCAAAGATGATTCCTGATGCTTATTTTTCTGCTTCTAAAATAGATCATAAGTTCAACACAACATTTGTATATATATGGGGTCGGATCTTAAAACTAACCATTAAAATTAATAATATCCGAAAACTTAAATTTATGAGTTAAACTTAGAAATTAAAATACATACCTAAGCACGTAGCCACTCCTTATTCTTAATAAATTTCATGATCGTAGATTTTAACCTCAAGAAATCTTGGTTGTGCTTTCAACGTGTATTTCCCTGTTTAGAAAGAATTTTTTTTTCCTTTTGAGGTTATCCAAATTTCAATATATGTATGTACAGATGATCGATTTATTTTTTTTATTTATTTATTTTTGCTTAGTCATCGAATCAACATATATGTGTTCACAAATTTGTTTTACACCAAATCACTACACGCACGTGCACTCTTAGTATTTATTTATTATTATTATTAATATTTTTTTAATCAATTTATTAAAAATAAATATATTTTGTTTTAACTAATTATTATTCATTTTATTATTATTGTTATTATTATAATTTGAATAATTAAATTTAGCAGATATTTAGACCCTGACTATTTCAAATAATTGTTTTACCTTACCTATTCATTTAAACGAACGGTAATTACTAATATTAAATCTTCGAATAATCATATTTTATAAATTAAACAATTTTATTTATTAGGCGTAACACTATGATTCAATTGATTGTTCTATTATATTATTTTAAAATAAGTTTTTTTTTGTTAGAATATTTTTTTAAATATTTTTTTTTAAAAAAAATGAGTTGTTACACATTGATATTTAAGTACGTATGTAATATTATTTTATTATAAAACTCAAAACTTTATAAAAGATATATAGTGTTGTTAGAAATAAAAAATGCCCTCACACGTTACATGGAAAACGTTTCACGTGTTAAGTACTTAAGTACAAACAAAATTAAAAAAAAAAAAAAAAAACCCAAACGCGCTATGCTTATTTTGTGGTCTCTTTTTTGGTTTCATAATGCCAATAGTTAAGGCATCTGATGGCGGGACTCGAGGTGTGCACAAAGTGGTCAACCTGGTTAACTAAAAAACATAACCAAAACAATTTATTACAAACCGGATAATTTTTACATGGGTTGGTTCATGATCCTAATATTTACTAAAATATCGGTCTCGGTCTGGTTTGGTCTAAGCCTGACAACAAGAAAATCAGACGATTAGAGGTATCTAATACAATTTAATTAACATAATATTTTCATAGGCCAGTTGACATAATCAACATCTATCATAGTTTATCCTATCGATTTTAAAAAAGATAAGTATGTCCAACTAATTTGCTATTTAATCGATAATGGTGTTTAATTTTTTTTCTTACATATTTATGATGATTTTGCCCCAATAATAATTGATGATTAAAGAACATTTTGAGTTTCTTTGTTAATTTTTTAAGAGTTAATAGTGTCACATTTGAACTTTGCATGCTAATTACATTAAGGTTCTTTCTTTACTTTTTATGTAAGATTGAAAATATATTTGATTTAAAATCAAGTGATTTTAGATTTAAAATTTATATTTAATTTGGTTTAAAGAATAAATGGTTCGACCAGACCCGTTTATTAAACCAGGCTGTTAAATATGTCTTACGCAAAACCAGTATATCATATTATGAGTCGGTCCATAAGTTTATTTTTTCAATATAAATGGGTCCGATCCAATCTAGGTTTGTTAAATAGAGTTACGTCAAATTCAAAATGTTAGTGGGTAGAGATGGGCAAACCATTTTTTTTAACCGGTTCCAGTTCCGGTTTTTGGTCGGTTCCAACCGGTTTTTGGCCGGCTCCGTTTCGGGTTTTGACCGGTTCTGGTTTTGACCGGTTCGGGTTTAGCCGTGTAAAGGTGGAACCGGTTCTGCTTTTTTCGGTTCCGGTTCCGATTTCTCTGACAACCCAGAACCGTCCGTACCCACCGGTTCAGATACAACCGGTTCCGGTTCCGATTCCGAAACCGGTTTTTTTGCCCGCCTCTACACTCAGGTGTTTGAAATTACTTTACTTCTCTTTTATTCCTTGGTTTACATTTGTTTAATTTTTCTTTATTATATAAATAGTCTCTTTTCTTAATTTCTTTATTTTATACTGATATATCAACATGTGTATTACATTGTATAAAATAATCATTACAAAATAGTCACTGACAAAAAAGTAGATATACAACTATACAAGTAACAAATAATTTTTAACGTTTTTAAAAATAGAAAATAAAAGTGTGTTATACAAATATCTAAATATTTCTTTAAATAATACAAATAAGATTTAAAAATTTGAATTTATTGATTGAAAATATAAAGTTTCAAATTAATTGTCATCAAATGAATTTGAACTTTTTCTTAATTTTATTAAATGAAATTAATATTTTAAATTGTCAAATATGCCATGTGACATACATACATACATACATACACAGACAGACATACATATATCAATATACGTGTGTGTAAATATATGAAAACATACAAATGTGTGTATATTATATCAGGGTCGGCTCAACCAATTTGAGGGCCATAGGCGGTATTAAAATTCGGAGCCCTTTATTCTTTCGAGAAGTTACATTTTTTCTTACGTCCCCTTTTGATTTATTCATTCCCTTGCAAGCTTAGGCGACCCTTTATTAGGTAGGGGTGTTTGTGGTCCAGTTTTTAGGTGAAACGTAAATAACGATTTATGAATAACTAAAACCCAAACCAAATGTTTAAAAATAAAACAAAATCAAACCGTTATTAATGTTTAACGATTTGGTTCCGATTTGATTTTACGGTTTGAGCATTTTGGCTTCGAGTTTTTGGTTTTGGGCTTTTAATTTTGAGCTAGATGAAAATTAAAACCAAACAAAGCTAACCATTTTACGGTTTGAGACGGGTTAATCACATTGTAATCCCAAATATAAGTTTGTTTATTGTACACCTAAATCATCAACCATATGCATGCATATATACATAATACATACATAGATACACATATGTATAAATGTATGTATGTATAAACACTCACGGTCAGCTTGGTTTTTTACGACTATCTTTTAGTGAAAACCGTAAAACAAACCATTTAATATGGTTTCGAACTTTTGAAATCGATCGATTAAATGTTTGAAGAAAAAACCGACCGCAAAATCTTACCATATGGGGCCCCGAAAAATATGAGACCCTAGGTCATTGCCTAAATTTTAATTAATGGAGCCGACTCTGTATTATATCATGTATATACGTGTGCGTAATATATATAGTTTAGTGTAGGGCTGTTCAAATCGCTCGAAGCTCGTTCGTCGCTCGATCGGAAAAAGCTCGGAAATAACTCGTTCAAATTTCACTCGGTTTTAAACGAGTCGAGCACGAGCCAAGGTAAGCTCGCTCGGATAGTCGCTCGATTGGCTCGTTTTCTGAAGTATAACCGAATTTTATATATATATATATATAATATTTTATTAATGTATAACTAATATAATTTTTTTATATTTAAACTACTTTCAAAAGACCCAATATCCAAATAGATAAATAGACATACTCAAAAATTTAAATATAATTCTCAGATCCATTGTTTCACTTTTCTCGTTATAATTTAATTTCCGAATGCCCAATGCTCAGACATTTGTTCACTCCCAACCGTGATCTTTTTACTTAGACTAGTATAGATGTTTGGATGTGTTTTTAGATGTTTACACTACTTGGATTATGTTTTGAAAAAATTCTGTCATTGAGATTATTGCTACTGAACATAGCTTCCTTTAATCTTAAATTTGATTGTTTCTGGTTTGCGATTATTAGCTGCTAATGTGAGTGCTGATATGTAATTATAATAACCAACTAGATGGTAGTTGGTTCTTATTCGTAGCATTAAATTTTATCAAACCAAGAAAAACCGAACCAAGCTGAGCCGCTCGGTTTTAAAACGAGCCGAGCAGTGAGCACAACATTTGGCTCGATTCTGCAAATCCGAACCAAGCCGAGCATGAGCATACCTCACTCGGTTCGGCTCGTGAACATCCCTAGTTTAGTGATTTTAGTTATTTAATGTTTTAAAATAATTTTTTAATTATTTTTTATTTTGATTACTCTTATCAGTATCAATGTTTTCAGAACTGGACCGGACGTCGAACCGGTCTCCTTACGGGTCAGAGGTCCGACTGGTTGGACCAGTCGAACCGGTTCGACCGGCCGGTTCACCCAAAACAGCCGAGAACCCCCTAACCGGACCGGTTCACCCACTGGTTCCCGATCCGGCCGGTCCGGTTTTCAAAACATTGATCGGTATAACTTTCTCATGTGAAATTTTGTGTATGAGATGGTTTAAGGCATGGTTTTCAGAAGCGGAAACCAAAGGGTCAGCCAGCCCAAAACTCGTATGTGAACCGCCTTCAAATGAACCTGTCGACGGAGCCGGTTCACAGGTCAGACGGGGAACCACTAGTTGGATCAGATTTAAGTTTTTTTTTACTAAAATTCAAGGAATGTAACATTAAAACTAAACAATATGTTTTTTTGTCATTATTATGTTTGTTTAAATATTAATTATGTTTATTTAAATGTATTTATATAATTGTATGATTTTTTTTGGAATAATTTTGTATATTTATTAAGTCATCCGGTTCTTAAATACGGTTCGACCGGTCTAACCGGCACGCCTCCTCCTCCCCCCCGGCTGGTTCGATGTCTGGTCAGGTTCTGAAACATCGGTTTAAGGTGAAAGTTATTATTATTATTATTATTATTATTATTATTATTATTATTATTATTATTATTATTATTAGTATTTTTCTCACTCAAGTTATTTTTTTTATTATATACTAGCCTAAAACCCCGTGTATTATACGGATTGGATAATTAAAAAAAATATGTTTATTAATATAAAATAATAATATTTTTTTAATAATTATAAAATTATATTTTAAGATAAAGTATAACTGAAATATTCTTATAGTTTATAAATTATAATAAACTAGCGAGTTTCCCGCGCGTTGCGGCGGTTACTCCGTCATGATTTCGAATATCAGAACGCAGACACCATCTAGTATATTAAAACAAAAATAGAAAAACACGTCACAACTTTTGTCACTCCGTCGTAAATGCACATGCTCTGCAAAAAAAACAACATTGGCCGCAACAGTTTTAAATATGTCATAAAACAATAAATCAAACGTTACTTCTAAGGAATACGAACCCAAACTTAAGCATACAATGTGAGAAATCAAAAGGCCAAATCATAAGAAAAACTCTACAATTACGACCAAAATGATACAAACGATACAAACAGTCGATAATGTACGAACACGCTATAAGCATGTGAATAACGCACAAAATTTGTGTGACCGTTTGGGTTCAAAATTTATATAAACATTATTGAAGCAATTGCGATCAAATAAATATGATTATAACTATTATCCGATAATGTAAGTGAGTAAAGTAAAAGGGAAATTTAAAAATAAGATATCAAAGTTAAGGGTTTAAAATAAAACTTTGAAACTTAAATATAGTTGTCAAAATCAAAAAAACTAACTTTTGACTATTTCTTTCCACTTACACACACACTAAAATGTTAAAAATCATAAAATGAAAATAATAAAAAAGGTGTATGCATCTACAAAATTTATCATAAAAAAAATGCGAACATAAGATTGATATATAAAATAGGGATAATTTTATATATATCCTTACAAACTTATTAAATATCAAATATATCCAAGAAAAAATTTTGATATCAAATATATCCTCCTCTAATATTCAAAATATCATATTTATCCTTAATAATATATTTTTAATAAACATGATTCTAAACATCACCGTTTGGGCTCTTACAGTACTGTAAGTGTTTAAATATTTAAAACTTACAGTACTGTAACACAAAACTTACAACGATGATATTTTTTAAACGGTGATGAATTAACCCAAACTCATAAAAGAACCTAGTGTTTTAATTGTGTTACAATGATGTTCAAAAAAAAATTCAAGATTCGGCTTCGTTTTAACAAAGTTAATTGGTTATCGCTCTAAGAGAGGGTTATCATTTGATCCCAATCCTATATATATATATATATATACACACTCACCTATTATATATATAAACAATAAATTAAAATTATGTAAACAATCATTACTAAGATAATTGGAAGCAGACACTCATGTGAATAAATGTGAATAAATGTGAACAAAGAAAGCAACTTTAATATCGTTAATATATCTTGCGCCCCGAAGTATATTGCACTGATCGGAATGAGCGAAAGAGATACTGCGTAGCGCCTGATAACGATTAAGTGAATTAAAATAATAGCCTAACTCAAAAAGGGTAAAGTTGTCATTAAGTTAAAACTTATTAGACTATCCACAGCGGTCACCCCACTGAAAACCCTTCCCCACTGAAATTTCCTGCCACGTCATCACCCCACTGAAATCCTTTAACACCCACAATGGTCACCCTACTGAAAACCCTTCCCACTATTCCACATCATCAACAATTAAAATTAAATAAAAAACATTACTCAAATTTAAAATAATTCAATATTTTACAAAAAAACACACATTACATTAAAAAAAACATTAACATATTAAAAATATACTAGTCGGCTTAGATGCTACGAACGACAATATCGGTGCGAACCCTTTCGATATGTTCGACCAAATCGGCTTTTAACGACTCGTGAATGCTTTTGTTTCGCAACGCCAAAATTTGGTTATCTCTACGCGGGTCATCAATGTCAAAAGGAGATGACAGTTCGTCTTCATCGGGAACAAACGGGCTAATCGACTTGCCCTCACATTCAAGTATCATATTGTATTATGATACATGCATATATAACGGATCTAATTTTTTTAGGATGCCATGCTCTAGCCGGATTTTTTATAATATGAAATCTTTTTTTAAGAACACCAAAAGCCCGCTCAATATCCTTCCTTGCACCCTCTTGTGCTACTTGAAACCTTTTTCGTTTAAAGGTTGTTGGACATGTTATTGTTTGCATAAAAACCGGCCATTCTGGGTAAATCCCGTCAGCAAGATAGTAACTGTGAGCGTACTCGTTATCGTTACAAAAAAACGATGATTGTGGAAACACACCGTTTTCCATATCATTGAGTAACGGCGACGAGTTTAGAACGTTTAGGTCATTATTCGCACCGGGCATGCCAAATCCATAAATCCTGTGAAGCAACTGCTTCGAGAATAATCGAGGGGCATCCGTGATCGCCTCTCATAAATTGTCCTCTCCATGATAATTTTCATGGTGTTCATATAAATTCATAACATCATTATAATTTAGTTTGCGCAAATATTTAGGACCATAGAGTCGACGGATATTCTTACAGAAATTATAAAGGCATTCTCTGGAAGTGTTGTCTGACATCTGTAAATAGTCGTCCATTAAGTCTGCCGTACTCCCGTATGCCAATTGTCGAATAGCCGACGTACACTTTTGTAACGGTGTAAATCCTCGCTTGCCGCGAGTATCCCATCTCAATTGAAAATAAGTATCCGCAAACTCCAGATCATTCACGATACGTTCAAATAGAGGTCGTTGCATCCGGAAACGCCTCTTGAACAACGTCTCATTATACAACGGTTCGGGCCCAAAATAATGACGCATCAACAGATCATGCCCCGCTTCCCTGTCTCGATTAATTTGAATTCTTCTAATTATAGGCCGAGGAATCTGAGAAGCGTTTTCTTGAGTCATCGTAGACAAAGCCGAGATAAAAAGATCAATAACCTCGCTATCAGAATATGAGAACACTGTAGAGGATGATGACATTTTTATAAAAAAATGTATAAAAATTAATAGAGTTTTGAATGAAAATGAGTGTGTAAAATGGTTGAAATGAGAGGTTTATATAGAGATTGATTTTATTATTATTATTATTATTATTTATTATTATTATTATTATTTAGTTCTAGCCGTTAAAAAGGATTAGGGCCCACCATTTTGAAACCAGCCAATGAGGTTCAAGAAATCTAAACGGGGAGCGGGGGCCGTTCGAGCTAGTTGGGCGGGGCACCGCTAGCCTGGAGGCGGTGTTCCCGCTGGGCACCGCGGCAGGGTGGGACACCGCTGGCTGGGCGGAACACCCACTGTGGGTGGTCTTAGAGAAAGATATATTTGATATTAAAATTTTGATTTGGATATATGTGATATTTAGCAAGACTGGAGGGATATATATGAAATTTTCCCTATAAAATAAAGAAAACGTAGTTTAATTATTATTTAACTACTATCGTAATTTCATTATAATTATTAGTATATTATTATTTTATTATTACTAATATTTATTGTTTGAAGGGAATCGAAAAGACAACTAAAACAACAAGTCTACAAAACTTATGTTTATTCTTGTTAAAATCGTATTTACTTATTAAGTTAATTTTTTTTATTATAAACAACACTCACACATAAACTATTAATTAATTATTATTGCGATAACCGAATAAATACATCTTATTAGTATGAGGATCACATTAAAGTAAATGTAAATGTAAAGGTTTAGTTTTTTTTTCTTTTTTAATTAATGTAAATGAAGGTCACATTAATTACATTAATTAAAAAAAATAACATTTAGATTTACTTTAATATGGGTCCCAAAGTAATAAGATATACTTATTCTACTATCGCAATAAGGAATGGTTAACAATTGATCATTCAACTGTATATATAGGATGAAAGTATACATAACCCACTAAATATGCAATAACTCGAAATAACTCGTCAAAATCAGGCAAAATCTTTAAATTTTTTTTAACATTATTGTAAACACATTTAAAACACTTTCTTATTTTATAAGTTTGGGTAAATTTATCACCGTTTGAGTGTTAACATCGTTGTAAATTTTTAATTTACAATACTGTAGGTGTTTTTAACCCAAAAATTACAATGATGTTAATTCTCAAACGGTGGTAAATTTACGCAAAACTTATAAAAAATGTTAAAAAAATTAAAGATTTGACTTAATCTTGACGGTTTATTTCGAATTGTTGCAAGATATACATCATGTGTATAAAGACCCCGGGATACGCAATTACGCATGCATAGTGAGTGTGAAAAGCCTACCAAAGTTGACTTGATGTTTGTTGCTTGACCTTGTTCTTTCTTACTGTAAATTGTACATTAGGCTTATTGAATGGTAACTTAGTGTTCCCTCCCATCTCTTTTAATTATATATATAATTAGTAAAATATTAGAATAAGATGATTTTTTTATCTTTAATTATATAATTTAACTAGGTTATAAACCCGAGTATTACACGAGTTTGAGTAACAAATGACGCAGTTAAAATATATTTATGATGAATTACATAATCAGTTGTATATAAATACATTTTATAATTACAAATACAATTTATAAATCTCTAAAACTTCTTTATATATAACGTACAGTTATCCGTGAAAAATTGCTTGTTTCAGTAACAAACCATCTTTTGACAACGGTTGGCTTTGACTTTTATTTATTCACATTGCAAATGATATGTGTGAGTAATTGTCTTATTTGAAAAATTCAATTATATGTTAATTAAAATATAACTTTAATACATAAGTTAGGTTTGTATTTTATATATATGCAATATTCCTTTGATTTTGAACAAAATAGCATTAATATATAATCTTAATAATAATCAAATAAATGTTAAAAGAAAAATACAACTAAAATTTGTTAACATAAAATAGGATTGATGTAATTTAAATTTTAGCATAATAATATGATCTATTTGTTTTATTGTTTTTAATTATAAATTGACATGTGTCAATATTTTTAAAAATTAAATGTGGGGCTGACACATGGTAAATTTAAAGGAAGATTAATTACGTTAGTGATAAATAAGCAAAAACATTTTAGTTTATTATAATAAATAGATTACTAAAAAATTATAAATATATATTAGGAGAGGGAGGCGGGAAAAATTTCTTTAGATTGCACCAGAACGCGACATGTGTCCTTAAAAATACTCCTTTATTATAATAGGTAGATTATAATTACTATTATTATTATTTTCAATATAAACGCAAACAAGTCGACCGAAACCTGTGTTCAACGATGCCACGTTGGAGTACTAATTTCATATATCAACCTAAATTACATACAACGTTCATCACACAACTCTCACTATATAAGTAAGTGTGTTGGCTGTTAAAGAACACTCACATCCACACCTACACACACACACAAACTCATGGATTATCTCACAATCTCTCTTCTATTTTCATTCTTTTTCGTATTCTCCTATGTTATCTTCGTCATCTCCGGCCACCGCCACTCACGGCTGCCGCCGGGACCTTTCCCTTTACCGATCATCGGAAACCTTTTGCATGTCAGTGAGAAACGACCCCACCACTCCCTTGCGACACTAGCCAAGCGTTACGGTCCTTTAATGTCACTTAAGCTCGGAAGCAGAACAACCATAGTCGTTTCATCACCAGACGTCGCCAAAGAGGTCTTTCAAACACATGACCATTCGTTCTCGAGCCGATCAATACCCGACACCGCTAGACTGTTGGACCATGATAAGTACTCCATACTGTGGTTGCCGGCAGGTGATCACTGGAGAAGACTACGAAGGATAAGCAAAGAATACATCTTCTCCGTGCAATGTTTAAATGCTACTCAACACCTACGACGGAAGAAGGTATAACTGTATTATATATTTATATTATGTACCCTATATAGGTTGAGTATGCTTGTTGTTGTGTCTTAGAGCAAGGTGTGACCGTACCGGACCCATTTTTTAGGGGGCCCTAATTTTTTTAAAAAAATTGTTTATATTATACATATTAATTTATTTTACAACAAACACATATAATTTACATTCCAATTTTTTAAATACATTTAACATAATTACGAATTTTATAAAAGTTAAAAGAAAAACTTTTTCCTTAAACATTGTTACCCAATAACTCATTATAATTTATAATTTAAGTCAAAAAACAAATTAACTTCTTTTCATTTAGTTACAAACTAATTACCACACATGCACACATAGGGGCTCATTTTTAGCATTCGCACAGGACACCTAATCTCTCAGAGACGGCCCTGGTTGAGTATGAAATTAAGAACAAAACCTATGAATTGAAGTCTACTAAAACGAGTTTTAAACATGGTTGCAAAAGTCGGCCTCTAAGACAGAGTACTCACTCCAAGGAGTTGCTACGAGACCGATTACTTCTCGAGTATTACCCAACTATTCCCCGCCTAGACCGAGTACTCCCCGATTACTCACTCCAAAGAGTTGTTCCGACCTGAGAGCGCCTAGCGACTTTTGTAACGTTGGTTTTAAATTCTATTTTTTTTTTCTTTCAACAAAAATTAGCACAAAATAAACGAAATTCTTCCGGTATGTGTATTATATTTTTTTCTTTTAACGTACACCTACGTAAGACGTGTTAATTGATTAATTAAAGATCTTTTTCTAATTATAAAAGAAAAAAAAAATCTAAAAATAGGTATAAATTAAGAGACATCGTTTTTAATCATAAGAACTAAGAGGGTGAACAACTATATTCGAATTCAAAACTAAACTTGTATTATCTAAAATATTCACAAAAATCAGATTTTCGAAAATTTTGAATATGGATTTAGATATCGTAGCTTTCTTAAATATATGTTTACACACACGTATAGTGTTCTTTAAACCCCTTCTTTCTCTGTATACACACACACACATATATATATAGACACATACACACATTGACACATATATATATAGAGAGTAAACAAAAACCTAAATACATAGTTAGAGAAGTGGCAAAAACTCTAGACAATAAATGCTTATGGAATCACTCTAAATTAAAACCGACTACGTGAATATTTGTTGAATTTGATTATATGCTATGGATATAGTTAAATACACATACATGTTAAAATATAGCTAGTTATTTAAAAATCATAATCAGTTCATAAATGGTTGGTTGACCTAGCTAGCAAACCATTTGGGTAGTTTTGTTTAGGCTTGATATATATAAACTTTTTTATTCCTTTGAGAATATGAGTGATTTCAATATAGACACTAAAATTCACCTTTTTTGTAATTCTTTCATTGTTTTTCGATTATGTTGGTATTTTTATTGATTTGATAATTAAAGAACAAGTAAATGACCAATCCATTTATAATTTTAGGTTGAACAACTTCTTGATCATGTTAACCATTGTTGCACAAGTGAAAAGGCTGTGAACATAGGTGAAATTACATTTTTGACATCACTTAATGTTCTCTCAAACATCATGTTCTCAATGGATATGGCTCAATATGATTCCGTAACATTGAAAGAATTCAACGATGCCGTACGTGGTGTATTGGAAGTTGCAGGGAGGCCAAATATAGCAGATTTTTTCCCAATTCTTAAACACTTTGATCCCCAGGGATTATTACAACGTGGAAATATATATGGTAGGAAGATATTTACTATCCTTGACAAGATCATCGATCAACGATTGCAAACAAGATCGACTTCATCAATTACAGTTAACAACGATGTGTTGGACTCGTTGCTTAATCTCAGCCTAAATGATGAGTCCAAGTTCAGTCAAAATGACATGAGACATTTGTTTTTTGTAAGTACAACTTTATTATGTTTCATGCGACCAACAAATAAGGTAGTTGCTACCACTTGGTTGGACATAAATCTAAGTATTTTTTTTAATGGAATGTTGTAGACTCTATTTGTTGCCGGAGCAGACACTACATCGATCACTTTGGAATGGGCCATGGCTGAACTTATTCACAATCCAGATAAATTTCATATGACTCGATCAGAGATCATGAAACTCACGCAAAACAACAAGAAGAACATACAAGAAGAAGATATCTGTCAACTTCCTTACCTACAAGCTGTTATAAAAGAAACTCTTCGATTGCATCCTCCTGGCGCCTTTCTTGTCCCTCATCAAGCCATACATGACGTAGAGATCCAAGGCTTCATGGTACCAAAAAATGCACAAATCCTTTGTAATGTGTGGGCGATGGGACGAGACCCAAAAATTTGGTCCAATCCTGAGACGTTCATGCCAGAAAGGTTTTTGAAAGTTGATATTGATTATAAAGGCCAAGATTTTGAGCTTCTTCCATTTGGTGCTGGAAGGAGGATGTGTCCTGGATTGAATATGGCACACAGATTGTTACATATAATGTTAGGTTCTTTAATTAAGAACTTTGATTGGAAGCTTGAAAGAAACATGAAACCACAAGACATGGATATGAGGGAGAATTTTGGGCTTACTTTGCCAAAGAATGCACCACTCAGGGTAATTCCACTCATGCTTTAATGGGATAACTGCCCTTGTGTTTTATAAATAATGATAAAATAGTACCAATATAATTTTGTTTGAGTTGCCTTTTGAAACTTGTGTACTTGCCTTATGTGAAGAAAAAATAATTTACTTGTTTCTCTAGTTCCATGATTGGGTCCCCATGATGGTGGCCTAGTGGTAAGGAAGTACGAATCTATAATTGAGGTCTAGGGTTTAAAGCCCGGCACCACCCAATTTTTCTTGAGTCGCGCGATTTACTTATCTCATATTGACCGTAAGACCGGTCGGTGAGTGGCGCTTAATGATGATGTTCACATTTTTTTTTTAGTTCCATGATTGAAAGTCATGGATTAGGTTTATTTTTTCTTTCTTCTAGTTCCTTTGGAATTTATTGGTTCTCTTATATACGATATGATTTTTGTATCAACGAGTTTTAAGTGAGCACTAATACGTAAATGCTAGTGTCACCTGCCTTCTATTTTGATGTACTTTTGTACGTAGTTTTGTGATCAATTAATATTGTAGTTAGAAAAAAAACTATCCTCATCTGAGGTGTTGATCTTTTGTGTCTTGTGATTTTATCTATGCTTTAAAGTTATGAGATTTTCGGTAAGGTATGATATGGTATGATTTGCAATGATAAGGTATGGTATTGTACGGAATGGAACCAAAGCCAACGCAATGAATTAAGCAAACCAAGCAAGGCTTAGGATTCCCAAAAATATAAGGTATGTCTCTAATTTAAAAAAAAAAAAAAACAATTGTGTAGTAAAACCTTTTTGATTAGTGTTTTTTTTTTTTAATTTATGGGCTCTGAAGATAATAAGAGATTCAACAAAGACTAACTATAAAACCTTTTCATATTTAATTGAAAAGGACTTTTTCAAAAAAAAAATTAATTATAAACATATTATTAAAGAATTTGCATTTAAAAAAATTAGAAAAATAAATTTAATCTAAAGATTTTATACAAGTTTCTTTTAACTTCACAAGATATACTTTCTTTTTTCTTCTTGTTTTTTTTTTTAAAAAAAAAGAAGAAAGACATTGAGTTAATTGGTTTTAAAGATTGAGTCGGATCTTATCAACTAAATTGGGTATTAAAATAGTAATCTTGAAAACTGAGGGGGTTTTGAATGGAATAAATTGGTACCCATATATCAAAGCTAATATATCTTCATATGGAGACAATTTAATTGATTGCACTAAGCATAAAAGGCATTGCAACTTCACTCTATATGTATCCTTTATGGGGTGAATATCTCACATTTTTTTTATGTCTCTGACCTCATTTGGAAAATAATTCGTATTATGTTAAAAATTCCTCCTGCTATACATTAAATATTTCATTAAAGACCTTTTAGTGTTACATCCATAAATTGAAACTAAAACTTGTGCAGGTCGTGTGTGGTGCACAACAAAACAATTCAAATCATCAAATAAAATCAATTAATTAACAATAGATTACAATGAAAGGAAATGATCATGTCTTTGGCGTCAATACACCAACTCTTGATTCATATGTGACACCAATTCTTGACCTTCTTCGATCATAATTTTTACATTATATTGTTATTATATGGCATGCATGTTGTTATAGATCATATCGTTTCTTGCATGTTATATAATTGACGTTTTTAACCTGGTTTATAGTTTCGTATCTGTCTTGTCACATATTGGGTTGTTTTTCTTTTCTTTTTGCTTTCCTAGGGTTTATTTAGTTAATTGATTCTTCGATGCTTTAGGTTTGCATAGAAGCAAACAAAGTTTAAGTGTGGATTTTTTGGTTTTTTTGTAAAACACATATTTTTAGTGTATAATTAATTACCTATGTTTTCAGTAGTTTTTATTACAAATTCGTTAGATTTTGGTGTTTATTTGATTTTATGTTGAATTTATAGGTCTTGGTTCATAAACGAGCTCATTTAAAAAGAAAATCCACATCGTAACGAGTTGATCGAACTTAGGGAAGCAAAAGTGAAAAAAAAAAGTTTTTTTTTTGCATCAAAGTGAACTGACAAGGATTCTATTAGCAGTCCGTCTAAAAATTTCAGATTAGTGTCACAACCATAATCCATGTCTTAGCCAAGAGATTTTTCAGGTTAAAATTAACAATATATTTCAATCAACGTGACTATAAGTTTCAAAGAGGAGACACTAGAAACGTCTGACCAACTGGGAAAATCTTCAATTGAAAGCATGAAATACATGTTTCGAACTTATAAATTAGCTTTAAAACTAATATTACACAAAATGGCATGTGTCAGTTGACATTTGCTAAACCAACATTCAATTTAAGAATTATTTTAAAACTTACTTCTTAACATTATAAAATAATTTAAAAATTAAGTAAATCACACTTGTGAGTTTTCTTTTTCAAGAAACAAATGACTCAGAAGCAAAATATGTTCAAAAATTAAACTAAAATCATCTAAAAAAACTTGTGTGTTTGAACCTTGCATAGGGGCACAGGTACAAAAATTCGAACAAAGTGTTGGACCCTTGCATAGCGGTTTAAACTAGTGTGGTCTCTTTAATGACGAAGCGACATGGTAATTGTAAGACGTAATCTCCCTCAGAACGTTACCCTGCCTTCTCATTTACAAGAATATATAAAATTTCAATTTACAATTGACCTCCCTAAATAATACATGATTGTCTAAAACTAAAACAAATACAGTATGAATATATAATGTGTCTAATAGACCCCCTCAGTTTAAGGGGGAGGATCACGAACACTTAGACTGGATCGGAAATCATGAAATAGCACGCGAGACAACCCTTTTGTAAAAATATCTGCCAGTTGATATCGAGAGGGAACATGTAGAACGCGTATCTGACCGGACTTAACTTTTTCCCGTACAAAATATCCTATCAACTTTAATATGCTTGGTGCGTTGATGTTGAGTAGGATTACCAGACATGTAGATGGCGCTGACGTTATCGCAATAGAAGATAGATGCCCGTTTAATGGGATAGCCTAACTCGAGCAAAAGGTTGTGTATCCAACATAATTCAGCCACTGAATTTGCAACTCCACGGTACTCGGCTTCGGCACTTGAGCAAGAGATGGTTGTCTGCCGTTTAGAAGACCAATACAAAAGATTGTCACCTAAGAAAACACAGTAACCTGAGGTGGATCGATGGGTGTTGGGGCATCCAGCCCAATCAGCATCAGTTTAGGCAGTGAGGGAGGAAATGGGGCTGCGTCGCAAGTGTATATCCATAGTTATAGTGCCTTTGACATACCTCAGAATCCGTTTAAGAGCATTAAGGTGAGATGTCCGAGGAGCATGCATGTGAATGCAGATTTGCTGAACTATATACGAGATGTCTGGGCGAGTGAATGTCAGATACTGAAGAGCACTTGCTAGACTTCGAAAAAGAGTTGGATCAGAAAGTAAATCGTCGTCCGTGGCACCAAGTTTTCCTGTAGTATCTACGGGTGTGAGAACTGGATTGCAATCTGCCATCTTTGTGCGAGTGAGAATCTCATGAGCATACTTCTGTTGTGACAAGAACATTCCGTGTGCATCACGAGTGATAGAAATGCCGAGAAAATAACTAAGTGGCCCAAGGTCCTTCATGGCAAACTCAGATGACATGTGTCCTAAAAAATGTTGTTTGAAAGTTGAGGAAGATGTAGTGAGGAGGATGTGATCAACATATAGCAACAGATAGGCAATATCTGAACCTCTTCTGTATATAAAAAGTGAATGATCGCAAAAACTATGTCGAAAACCCAATGTAGTAACAAAGTCAGTAAATCATTGGTACCACGCCCGAGGTGCTTGTTTTAATCCATAGAGTGACTTGCGCAGACGACAAACATGATTAGGATATGAAGGATGACGAAACCCCATCGGTTGATGCATATAAACCGTTTCCTGTAAGTTACCGTGAAGAAACACGTTTTTAACATCAAGTTGACTAACGTCCCACCCTTGAAGCAAAGCAATGCTCAAAACAGTTCGAATGGTAGCTGGTTTGACGACGGGACTAAAAGTCTCATGACATGTCACACCCCGAGCTGGCGGAGTTGGATCGGATTCCCCGTCGGGCGGAAGGTTCTCGGGGCGCGATATCGTGAGTGATAATCATGATGATCAGATTGTTTACATAACATCAATGTTAAGAATAACTAAAGCACAATCAAGCATTAACTAGGATTACAAAGTTAAATTACAATATCAATGTTCGGTAATTTAACTAAGTAAACCTAACAAAAGAATCAAATGTTTTTCTATCTTGTAATCTGTACAAGACATTCAAAAGAGATTCGTATGAATAACAAAATATGTGCTTCCAAAATCAAGTAGGTCCTCTATCTAGGCCACCTAGCATGCAATCCAAAAGCTTTAGCTTAAACCTGTTCATCACCTGAACAAGCATGTAAGAAAACAAAGTCAACACAATGGTTGGTGAGTTCATGTAGTTTATAAGTTTAAAAATAGTTTTCACAAACCTCTTTCAATAAAACCTTAACCTCATTAACTCCACATGTAATATCCAAATTGGTATGCTTATATATAGGGCATACCCCTGAGTCGAGCCTACAACCCGCCCAGACGCCGTCCCACCACATACTAATCCGCATATGACATTGTTGTTAATAATAATTAAGCATTTTACCTACCATTGAACCCATTCCTCATCATAGCTTTAGTTTACTGTTTCAAAGTTTACAAGTCTATAGCATTCATAAGTAATAGCTTCAAAGTAAGTTTAACAAGCATCATAGTTTCACATGCACCATAGTTTAGCTTTCACTAATCTCACGCGTGAGTACAAGCCCTGCTATAGCAGAAGTTTAGCAATTACGTAGCTCACGGCTAGATACAAGCCCTGCTCTAGCAGAAGTTTAGCCATTACGTATCTCATGATTTAGTTAAGCTTAGTCTAGCAATTACGTGTCTCCTATACAAGATACAAGCCCTGCTATAGCAGAAGTTTAGCAATGACGTATCTTATACATAGACACAAGCCATGCATACACAAACAATCCAGCAATTACATATCTCATATAAGCAGACAAAAGCCCTGATATAGCAAAAGTTTAGCAATTACATGTCTCTTATATAGATAACAGCTTAGCCTCGTCATAGTTTAGCTTTCATGTATCTCAATACATGGGTACAAGCCCTGCTATAGCAGAAGTTTAGCAATTACGTAGCCCAAGATTAGATACATGCTTAGTATTTCGCGCGCAATCATAGTTTCAAGCATAAAGTTTCAAGCATTCGCATATAGTTTAATCATGAAGTTCATAGCATAAGCATCAAGTCTCAAGTTTAAGCATTTCGTTTCTAGCATAAGCGTCAAGCCTCAAGTTTAAGCACTTAGTTTCTAGCATAAGCCTCAAGCATCAAGTTCAATCATTTCGTTTCACGCATAAGCATCAAGCATCAAGTTTAAGCATCTAGTTTGTAGAATAAGTATCAAGTTTATAGCTTCTCAAAGTATACTAGTTTCCAAGCATAAGCCTTATTGTAAGCATAATGTTTAAGTTTAAAAGCATTAAATAACATTTCAATAGTTTATTAAAATGTTTAACATGCTTCTCAGTCTCGAAGTAAAACAAATAAGTTTGAAAAGGGACAAATGAACTCACCTTGTGTCCGTAGTGGTTGACTAAACGAAATACAAGAATGTACGCACTCTTTGTTGTGGTTGTAGTAGTGTTCACGATCCTGTATTGATTTCATGTTATTTGTCACTTATAAATACGAGTTGTAATAACTTTGTTTTCGTGTATGTGTTAGCCCTAAAGTAGGCTAACACTCATGGGTCTTGGTTCTCAATCGACCCTATATCCTTGTTATGTGTTTTAGTATCTCATATATTAATGTCATGACGAAATGACATTCTAAGTATAAAACTTAGGTTTCAAGTTAAAGATTGACAATTCTTAGTATTGTGTAACATAGTTTTGTATTCTCATGGTCCCATTTATCTTTGTCACTTTAAAATCACTATTTAAACCTTTAATATTTTCTTACCGAAGTGAGTTTCTTATTTCGTATGGACCGAATTATTAATTGGACTAGGCCGAGGACCATGACCCAATCTAATATGCTTTGGGCCGAATGCCACCTAATTGGGCCGGGTTTAGATAGATGTAATGGGTCGGTTATATGGTTGAAGACAAGGAAGTTGTGGGCCAATCGATTTGGGCTAGTATTCCATCAACGATGGGTTGGGCCCAGATTTCCACTTAGGCCGAGGGGTACAATAAGGCTTAATCGACCACATGGATTTATCAAAGCCAATTGGGCCGAGACACTAGGTCGGCTCTAATAGCAGCGAACCTCATTGGATCTTTGGCCTTAGGTTCGACTAGTAATTTGGAATGCATGGGTTCGTGGCATGCAAGTCTGTAGTCCTTAGGTTCGTAGCTCATGGTTCGCCAAAAACAATTGGTTCGGCAAGGCATGCAACAGGTTCGTCCAGTTGGGGTTCCGCTAGACATCGCCATGGGGGTTCGTTGCCAACAAAGGTTCGTTTGATGCAGTGGATTCAGGGAAAGCCGTGGTTCGTGGCAAGAAGGTTCGGCCATGCCTGGGTTAACTGGTTCGTAGGGTTTTATCGAAAGGGTTCGTGGCGTGTTCATGGCTTCCACTAGGTTTAGGTTCGTCTAGTTCGATGGAGCTTCGTGACCTATGGTTCGGCTAGGGTTCGCCCAAAAGGGAAGGTTCGTGGCAGCACACCCATGGGTTCGTTGGTCCACTAAGGTTCGGCCGACATCTGTTTTACAGGTTTGGTGGTGTAGGGTTTGCATGCAAGGTTCGTGAACGCTCAAAGGTTCGATCGTGTGGGTTCGTGAACAGCATCAGGGTTCGGTTGGGAGTAAGGGTTCGGTGATGGCCAGAAGGTTCGCCACCCAGGGAGGTTCGGCAAGGGTCGACCACGC
Source organism: Mikania micrantha (assembly GCA_009363875.1). NCBI lineage: Eukaryota > Viridiplantae > Streptophyta > Magnoliopsida > Asterales > Asteraceae > Mikania > Mikania micrantha. The sequence goes on from CM018696.1 coordinate 91,240,468, forward strand.
CTCCACTGTTTCAGCAGGTTCGTTACCCCCGAACCCTGTACCGGCATCATCATCCCCATCATGTGTCACCGGACCTGAGTTGTTTACACAATTATGGTTGATGTCGAGGGTTCCTGTGGCCGTAGAGGGTCGAATAGCATAGCCCAAAACCGGTTATGTGTGAGTGTGTATCAACCAACCAGAAAACCCTATTTTTCAGCAACTTTCAAAGCTCTATACCTTTGTTTTGGCTGGTCAAGTCGCTAGATCGGTTGTACTTCCTTGTAGAGGGCTTCAAGATCATCGTTTAGGCTCAAGAATCATCAAATTTCATCAAGAATTGAAGAAGTTACGAGGATTTGAATGTTGGATCTTGTAGTGAGAGAAAGAGACGGGAAAGATGGTTTAGAGAGAGAGAGATGAGTGTGAAATGAAATAAATGAGATCATTTGGTGTTTATATACCCAGAGGGTATTCGGGTTCTTTTCGATTGCTCGGTTCTCGTTTTCGTCGTGTTTTCGGATCGTTACGCGCGTTTTACGTAATTAAAATAAAAGACTTTATTTTAGGATGTTTAGAATATGATTATTATTTGAAATTATTTTAAATATCGTGTTCTTTTAATTATTTATCGAAAATTATTATTTTACTCGTTTCGTTAATTGTTCCGTGAATTTACGTATTTAAATTTAAAATAGTTTCTTTTAATTCTATTTCTGATGAGTTTCAAAATTGTAAAACAGGAAATATTATATTTCCTTAAATTTATTGTCGTTCGTATCGTTTTCGTGTTCGTTTTTCGTTTCGTCAGAACGCGTCACCATCGCACGTATTCGTTCGAATTGTCATTCGAACGAACACGACGATGGTTTGGCTTTCCAACTTTTGTTTTCTACTTTGCAGTCATTATTTCAGAACGTTAAACTCTCATAATCATTCGTACAGATCGTCACCTATACGAATAATTCGTCTGTTTAGCATTCCGTAACAACAACCGTTACGGTTTCGTTTTGTTTAACCTCACCTACGTTTATACACAATAGCATCAAATCAAGTATCTGGGTTTCCATACTGTGTTGTCTGATATGTTTCTGACTGTTAAACCCTAAGGTTTTAATCAGATTTCAGACAATCGTATAATAGTCTCGTGTTAAACATATTGTGTCAATAGCATAAACATAGTTTCACGTAATGTGTACCTGAGTTACTGTTGCGATCACTGTTCCGGCACGCGTCCGGCACTGATGTTACATGACAGTCCACCACCACCTGTTGAGACCTCCCATCACATACCAATCTGGCCTTATAGCATTCCAGAGAGCCATCAGATTTTGTCTTGTGTTTAAAAATCCACATACACCTGATTAAATTCATATCCGGTTGACGCGGTACCAACTCCCACGTATTAGTTTCAATAAGAGCATTAAATTCATCAATCATGGCACACAACCAAACGGGTTGGGTAAGGGCCTCGGTTGGGCTCTATGGAAGTGGTTCAATAGTGGTTGTGGTATGAAGATTTAGGCTGGTTTTGGGTTTTAAAACACTGGACATGCTACGTGTGACCATGGTGCGAAGTGGTGGTGGAGGTGGAGGAGAGGGAATCGGTGGGACTGTTGTGGGTTTGGGTCGACGGCTATAGACCAACAAAGGAGGCTATTGGGCCAAGGGTTGTGAGGCTGGTGGTTGGGTCGTAGCTATTGAGGGTGGTGGCTGGGCTGTAGCATTTGGAGGAGGCTGTTGGGCAAGGATATGGGACGGGTGGCTGGTTGGACTGGTAGGCAGTGTACTGGGCGTCGACTAGCCAGAAGAGGAGACACAAATCGAAGAGTGAGGGTCTGAGGAAGAAGTGGAATGTAGGAACTCATATGATGGGGGGATTAGAATGATGTGTTGAAAAAGGAAATAATGTTTCGTCGAAAACGACATAGCAAGGTATGAGAATTTTGCGAGTGGAGGGATCATAGTATTTGTACCCCTTGTGACGCAAAGGGTATCCAAGAAAAACACAAGGGGAGGAACGAGGTTGAAGTTTGTTTATGGAGGATGATGGAAGGAGAGGATAACAAAGGCAACCAAACGTACGCAAGTGGGAATAAGATGGATGTTTGTGATAAAGAAGAAAGGTGGGTGTTTGATTATTTTTGGTTTTGGATGGAAGAATGTTGAGAAGTAAGTGGCCATTTGAAGAGCATGATGCCAAAAATTGGCGGGTAAAGAAGCATGTGTTAAGAGAGTGCGAATGATGTTATTAATGGACCGAATTCTGCGTTCGACCTTGCCGTTTTGAGATAAAGTATGAGGACACGAGAATCGGAAAACCATGCCATGTTTTGTACAGAAATCATGAAAGGATTTATTATTGTATTCTGTTCCATTGTCACATTGAAAAGATTTTATGCCACACTCAAATTGATTAAGAAGAAAAGAGTGAAATTGGAGAAAAATAGAGTAAACAAGCATATGTGTTTGCAATTGGAAAAGTCCACAAATAGTTGGTGTAGTCATCTAAAAATAGTATATAATAACGGTGACCTCCCGCACTTGGAGTCGGGGAGGTCCATAAATCGCTATGAACAATATCAAAAGGCAAACAAGTATTAGATGTAGAATCATGAAATGGCAATTTAATATGTTTCCCAAAAACACAAGATTGACATAATTGTTTACTAGAATTATTGCGAAAAGAAATAACACGGTTTTTATTTAAAATGCGAAGTAAATCAGCTCCTGGATGGCCTAAACGACGATGCCAGAGATCTTGAGACAAAGCAGCAAAAGTGGAAGGAGTTGTAGCTTTAGTGGATGATGGAGTAAGAGGATAGAGATCCCCGGTGTTGTCACATCGGAGGATAGGAATCCGCGTCAGGTAGTCCTTCACAAGAAAACCAAAGGGGTCAAATTCAATAGATATATTATTGTCGGTGGTCAACCGACGCACAGATAATAAGTTTTTGATAAGAAGAGGTGCAATAAGTACCGAGTGTTGGTATTTGGTTCCCGTTGCCAACAACAATTGAATTTTGTATGCTATTATTAAAATAATGTGAAAGGGTACCTGTCGAGTTGAACATGTGGTTTGTTGCTACTGTGTCCATGTACCAATTTTGATCAGGATTTAAAGTCATAGTGTGTAACGCCTGTTCAAAGTTGGTGGGAGCATATGAAGTTTCACTGTATGCATAAAATTTATTATCTGTGTTGAGATGATGACTTAGCAGCTCCTAGAACTTCTAGGAATGGTCTTCTAACAGGTGTAGATGATGATGGTGGTGGTGGTGACAAGTCCCTAGCCTCCCTTTCTTGCTTTCAAACTCCAAGCCTTCAAAACTTCAAGTTGAGCTTCAACAATGGTGGTTCTTGGGTTCTAGGTGGTATAAGGTGTTTTAATCGAGTGGATTGCTTCAAAACTTGGTTAAAGTGTGTAGGATAGGTTAGAAATGATTTTTGAGTGGTTTAAGAAGATTCTTGCAATCTGGTGGTTTGGGGCGCATCGCCTGACGCCAACGTCTGGCCATAGGCGCCCCGCCCGGAATTCTGGGGCGCATAGCTTGGTGCCGACGTCTGGCCCAGGCGCCCCGCCCGGAATGCCCAGCTGATTTTTTTTCCCATCGTTTTTGCGTTCCGGTTCGACATTAATGCTTCGTTTATCGATTCGAGACTTGTTCGGGCTTGTTTTTGAATTTATTTGTCCTATGTTCACATATCAAGATTATTTCAATTGTTCGATTGTTCACCATCGTTCGTGAGCTTTAGACACGTGTGTGCGTTTTCGGTAATTCCTTGAATTACAATGCGATTGTTTGTATTTGCACTATCGTGCCATGTGCCACACTAAATTAAACCAATTCTAGTGCCACGTATGAACTAATAATATAAAATATTATTAATTTAAAGAGATTGCTGACTTGAAATTTACGATGTGTCACAGAAGCCGATAGAAAAGGAATCTTAAGAAACACATTTAAACCCCAACAAAGATGTCAACATGTGGGCTTGTATGTTTCTTCTTGGGACACAAAAATACAAAAAAACAGGCGTATAAAGCGCAACCTAAAGGAGTGTCTAAAGTTTAAACGTGTGGCTAAATTTCAGTAATTATTTTAATAAAAAAATATAAAACTTGATTATTTTGATAATTAACCCTTTTATTTGAATGCAAGTTTTATGGGCCTTCGATTTTTGGGTGAAGATGCTTGAGTTGTGACTGTCTCCTTTTTTTCATTTTTTTTTTATGTTTTTTTTTTTTATGTTTTTTTGCATTTTTTGGAACAACAGACTCCTCCCTCACGTCCAGTTATTTTTTGATTATATATTATTATTTTATTCAATACATACGCAAACAAGCCGACCGAAACCCAAGTTCAATAAACAAGTGTGTGAAACCAACGATGACACGTCACATGTTTGGACTCATTTCATAAATCACGTTTTGGCTGGAATTTCGTCATTGTATCTATTATCACAACGCATACATGTTCCCATGTATCAAAAAATCAGATATAAAAACTCATTACAACAATTATCACTCTGACACAAAATCTTAAAGTGTAACAATTATAAAATGCCCGTCACACCATAACAAAAAACTGGCTTGTTTAATTGTAAAATCTAGCAAGCATTTATAAAAACATATATAAGACGACAAAATAAAACGGTGAAAAATTAATTATTATTTAATAATTAATATTATTAATCAATTTTGAGTTTATCTTCATAACGTGGTAATAGCATAATGAACTTCAAAGCATGAGGCAAAAGACAGATCATAACATCTGTCAATCCATTCTAAGAAATTAAATCAAAACATTTGTAAAAGTTTTGATTCTTAGTTAATTAATTAATATTATTATTATATAATAATTAGTATTAATATTATATAATAATAATAATAATTCACTAATTATTTTTATCATTTGTGCGCCGGTTTTGTTGACTTTCACTACATATAGTAATGAATTATTATTATTTAATTGTTATTACTATTTATTGGACGGTCGTTTTCCTTTTTAAATATACGTGAATACCTACAAGGCTACAACTTGTACGTGAATAAAAACACAACGTTGGTCACACAACTCCAAGTATATAAATAAGAGTGCTGGCTGTACGTTAAAGAACACGCACTGCACCCAGACCCAGTTACAAACTCATGGACTATCTCACCCTCACTCTTTTATATTTTTCATTCAGTTTAGCAGTCGCTCATGCTATCTTCCTCATCTCCGGACGACGCCACGCACGGCTACCGCCGGGACCTTACCCTTTACCGATCATCGGAAACCTTTTGCATGTCAGTGAGAAACGACCCCACCACTCCCTTGCGACACTCGCCAAGCGTTACGGTCCTTTAATGTCACTTAAGCTCGGAAGCAGAACAACCATAGTCGTTTCATCACCAGATGTCGCCAAAGAGTTCTTTCAAACACATGACCACTCGTTCTCTAGCCGATCAATACCCGAAGCCAGTAAAGTGGTGGACCACGACAAGTACTCCATGGTCTGGCTGCCGGTTGGTGATCAATGGAGACGACTACGAAGAATAAGCAAAGAATATTTGTTTTCCATGCAATGTCTAGATGCTACTGAACATCTACGACGTAAGAAGGTATATATAACTTACTATATTATATTGGCCTATCTTGAAACTAAAGTTTGAAATTAAGAACAAAACCTATATATGAATTGAAATCTACTAAAACGAGTTTTAAATTCTAAGTTTTTTTTTTCTCAACGGAACATATATCCCGTATAATTTTTTTTTTCTATTAACGTACACCTACGTAGGACGTGCTCTTTAATTAAAGATCTTTATCTAATTACAAAAGAAAAAATTTCTAAAAATAAACATAAAAAACGAGGTATCGTTATTGATCATAAGAACTATTATTAATCATAAGAACTAAGAGGGGGAACAAATATTCGAATTCAAAACCAAACTTTATATATCTGAAATATTTCCAAAAATTAGATATTTTAAATTCTGAATACGGATTCGTATATTGGTTTTAGAAATTTAAAATATTTTGAATATCATAACTATCCTAAATACATACATTTTATATACATGCCGAAATGAATCTAATTAAGGAATGGCTTATTGGCGTATACATCTTGCAAAAAACATTGTATCACTGCTAGAGAGTAAACAAAACCTAAACACATGGTTAGAGATGTGACAAAAACTCTACACAATATATATATATATATATATATATATATATATATATATGAGTAGGTTTAGATACAAAATAATTTTTTTGTAAAAATGGTAGGAACCAACCAAATGCTGACACATGTATTAATAATTAATTATAATTAAAGGGTAATTTAGTCAAGTTAAGTAATAATGTAGATTTGATAATCCTTTAATTAAGAAAAGATTGTTGTTCAGTCAATAAGATTATATTATTTCTAAAATTTTATCAATTGACAGTCAATTAAGTTTTACCTCAAACAATCAAGCAAACGTTCATAAATAAATCATTTGTGAGTATTTCGATTAAAAAAAAAATTGTTAACAGGATATTGTTATGTATATGAGGTGATATATGCTATCATGTGCTAATAACACATATCAAAACATACAAAAAAGATTGTTTCAGGCATATAATTATGTATATGTGTTGATATATGTTAACATATACTAATAACACACATTAGCACATAGGAAAACATACAAAAAATTTTATTAACAGGTATACGATTATGTGTATGTGCTGATATATGCTAAAATGTACTAGCAGCACATAGCAAAATAAACAGCCATCATTTTTGTAACTGATTCTCTCATATTTAAATGGAGAGTGATGTTAGCAAATTAGATTAAAAAATTTCTTATATGCCCTTATTTCCATTTTAAACAGCATATTAATTACTATCATGCCATTGAATCTTTTATAACCACTGATGATAACACATTAATGGTCCAGATCGTTTCTCATTGTTTTTACAAAACTATCCATTTGTACAATAACCTTACCATATATATATATATATATATATATATATATATATATATATATATATATATATATATATATATATATAGTTTAATCACCTTAATTGCAGAAACCTGATTAACGTTGACAAGATCAACCCAAATCTTTGGTTTTTTTCATAACATTTATTGTACATGTACAAAACTATGTGATGAATTTGCACAAGCCCATAAAAAACAGTCTTCTTCACAAATAATAAATATCATGAAAAAACCCAAAGATTTTAGTTGACCTTGTCAAAGTTAATCGGGTATCTGCAATAAATGTGAATTATTATAGGATCCCAATCACACACACATGTATAAACTTTTTTGTTCCTTTGAGAATCAGAGATAAGTCAACATAGAGACTAATTAAATTTTCGCATCTTTCTTACGGTTATTCATTGTTTTTCAATTATGTTGGTATTTTTTATTGATTTGATTATTAAAAAAACAAGTAAATGATCCATATATAATTTTAGGTGGAACAACTTGTTGATCATGTTAATCATTGTTGCATAAGTGAAAAGGCTGTGAATATAGGTGAAATTGCATTTACAACATCACTTAATGTTCTCTCAAACCTCATGTTTTCAATGGATATGGCTCAATATGATTCCGAATCATCTAAAGAATTCAACGATGCCGTACGTGGTGTATTGGAAGTTGTAGGGAGGCCAAATATAGCAGATTTTTTCCCAATTCTTAAACCCTTTGATCCCCAGGGATTATTTCGACGTGGAAGTATTCATGGTAAGAAGATATTAACTACCCTCAACAAGATCATTAATCAACGATTGCAAACAAGATCAACTTCATCTATTACACCTAACAATGATGTGTTGGACTCATTGCTCAATATTGGCCTAAATGATGAGTCCAAGTTCAATAGAAATGACATGAGACATTTGTTTTTTGTAAGTATTAGCGTTATTATGCTTCATGCGACCAACACATAAGATAATTGCTTCCACTTGGTTGGACATAAATCCAAGAATTTTTTTTCATGCAATATTGTAGACTCTATTTGTTGCGGGAGGAGATACGACATCGATCACCTTGGAATGGGCCATGGCGGAACTTATTCACAATCCAGATAAATTTCAAACGACTCGATCGGAGATCATGAAACTCATGCAAAACAACAAGAGGAACATACAAGAAGAAGATATCTCTCAACTTCCCTACCTACAAGCTGTTATAAAAGAAACTCTTCGATTGCATCCTCCTGGCGCCTTTCTTGTCCCTCATCAAGCCATACATGACGTAGAGATCCAAGGCTTCATGGTACCAAAAAATGCACAAATCCTTTGTAATGTGTGGGCGATGGGACGAGACCCAAAAATTTGGTCCAATCCTGAGAAGTTCATGCCAGAAAGGTTTTTGAAAGTTGATATTGATTATAAAGGCCAAGATTTTGAGCTTGTTCCATTTGGTGCTGGAAGGAGGATGTGTCCTGGATTGAATATGGCACACAGATTGTTACATATAATGTTAGGTTCTTTAATTAAGAACTTTGATTGGAAGCTTGAAGGAAACATGAGACCACAAGACATGGATATAAGGGAGAATTTTGGGCTTACTTTGCCAAAGAATACACCACTCAGGATCATTCCACTCATGCTTTAATGGGATAAGTGCCCTTGTGTTTTATAAATAATGATAAAGTAGTACCAATATAATTGTGTTTGATTTACCTTTTGAAACTTGTGTAGTTGCCTTATGTGAAGAAAAAAAAATAATTTACTTGTTTCTCTAGTTCGATGATTGTAAGTCATGGACTAGGTTTATGTTTATGTTTTCTTTCTTCTTGTTTTCCTTTGGAATTTATTGGTTATCTTATATACGATATGATTTTTTTTATCGACGAGCTTTGAGTGAGCACTAACGCTATGTTCCCGAGTTTCTTAAAAGAGAGAACAGAAAGGAAAAGAAATGAGAGGAAAGGAAAGAAAAGCTAGGTAATTTTGCTTAAATTTCCTTCCACTTCCCTTCATTTCTTTCCTTAAATGAAACTTGGGAACACAACATGTTTTATTTTCTTTTTCATTCCCTCGTTAAAGGAAACTCGGGAACACAAAAATGTTTCTCATTTCCTTCCATTTCTCTCCTTAAATGAACTCGGGACCAGAGCGTAATACGTAAATGTTAGTGTCATCTGCCTTTATTTTGATGTACTTTTGTACGTACTTTTGTGATCAATTAATATTGTAGTTAGAAAAAAATTATCTCCATGTGAGGTGTTGATCTTTTGTGTCTTGTGATTTTATCAATGCATTCATGCTTTAAGTTATGAGATTTTAGGTATGGTACTATGGTATGGTTTGCAATGTTAAGGTATGGTATTTTACGGAATGGAACCAAAGCCGACGCAATGGGCCAATTAAGTAAACCAAACAAGGGCTTAGGGTTTGAAAAAAAAATATGGACTCTAATTTTTTTTTAAAAAGAAAATTATGTTGAACTTTTTTGATTAGTGGTTTTTTTTTTTTTTAATTTATGGGCTCAGAAGATAATAAGAGATTCAACAAAAACTAACTATAAAACTTTTTAATATTCAATTGAAAAGGATTTTTTTCAAAAATAATTAATTATAAACATATTATTAAAGAATTTGTATTTGAAAAACTAGAAAAATAAATTTAATCTAAAACATTTTATACATATAAATATAAACAAAAAAGTTTCTTTCAACTTCACAAGATATAAACTTTTAGTTTATTATTGTACTTTTTTTTCTGTTTTTTTATTAAAAAAAAAAAAAAGAAAGAAAGAAAGACATTAAGTTAATTGGTTTTAAAGATTGAGTCGGATCTTATCAACTAAACTGGGTATTAAAAAAGTAATCTTGAAAACTGAGGGAGTTTTGAATGGAATAAATGGGTACCCATATATCAAAGCTAATATACCTTCATATGGAGACATAATTTAATTGATTGCACTAAGCATAAAAGGCATTGTAACTCCACTCTATAAGTATCCTTTATGGGGTGAATATCTCACATTTTTTTAAATCTCTGGCCTCATTTGGAAAATAATTTGTATTCTGTTAAAAATTCCTCCTGCTATACATTAAATATTTCATTAAAGACCTTTTAGTGTTACATCCATAAATTGAAACTAAAACTTGTGCAGGTCGTGTGTGGTGCACAACAAAACAATTCAAATCACCAAATAAAATCAATTAATTAACAATAGAATACAATGAAAGGAAATGATTATGTCTTTGGCGTCTATACACCAACTCTTGATTCATTTGTGACCAATTCTTGACCTTCTTCGATCATACCTTTTACATTATTATTATTATATGGCATGCATGTTGTTCTAGATCATATCGTTTCTTGCATGTCATATAATTGACGTTTTTAACCTGGTTTATGGTTTCGTATCTGTCTTGTCAGATAATGGGTTGTTTTTCTTTTTTTGATTTCCTAGGGTTTATTTACTTAATTGATTCTTCGATGTTTTAGGTTTGCTTAGAAGCAAACAAAGTTTAAGTGTGGATTTTTTTATTTTTTGCAAAACACGTATATTTTTAGTGTATAATTACCTATGTTTTGAGTAGTTTTTATTACAAAGTCGTTAGATTTTGGTGTTTATTTGATTTTATGTTGAATTTACAGGTCTTGGTTCATAAACGAGCTCATTTAAAAAGAAAATCCACATCATAACGAGTTGATCGAACTTAGGGAAGCAAAAGTGAAAAAAAAGTTTTTTTTTTTGCATCAAAGTGAACTGACAGGGATTCTATTAGCAGTCCGCCTAAAAATTTCAGATTAGTGTCACAACCATAATCCATGGCTTAGCCAAGAGATTTTTCAGGTTAAAATTAACAATATATTTCAATCAACGTGACTATAAGTTTCAAAGAGGAGACACTAGAAACGTCTGACCAACTGGGAAAATCTTCAATTGAAAGCATGAAATACATGTTTCGAACTTATAAATTAGCTTTAAAACTAATATTACACAAAATGGCATGTGTCAGTTGACATTTGCTAAACCAACATTCAATTTAAGAATTATTTTAAAACTTACTTCTTAACATTATAAAATAATTTAAAAATTAAGTAAATCACACTTGTGAGTTTTCTTTTTCAAGAAACAAATGACTCAGAAGCAAAATATGTTCAAAAATTAAACTAAAATCATCTAAAAAAACTTGTGTGTTTGAACCTTGCATAGGGGCACAGGTACAAAAAATTCGAACAAAGTGTTGGAAACTTGCATAGGGGTTTAAACTAGTGTGGTCTATTTAATGACGAAGCGACATGGTAATCAATTTGGAGAAAGAGATGTCTCTCTCAATCCTCTTCAACGACTCTAATAATTAGTTTTTATTCTTTTAACAGGTTAAAAAACACCCAAGACGAGGATTTTAACTGTACAATCTAATTTAACGCTATGAGGCATATAATTGAGCCCAGCCAAACCTTACAGCTGGCCAACTGGGTAAATCGTCTGATCTAATATCAGCAAATATGTCTCCGTCCGAATTCGACTCAAAATCTCCCATAAAAACATTTAAAAAGACAAGGTTAACTATTATGCTACAACCAATGAGCCTTAGCTCAAGTGGTTGAGATGAGGTACTCTGTGACTTTAATATTGGAGAGGTCACGGGTTCAAGTCCCGGCATGAACAAAATAGGGGTTTCATGCTGGGCTAGGGGGTTTTCTCTCACCAAGTGTGGGTTTCCTCCTATTGGGTGTGGATATGATCGGGTGGGTCTATGACCCGTCAGCGATCCAAATTGTCGGTCAAAAAAGCTATTATGCTACAATTAAAGAACTCAAGATGGACACCGAATCCACTCTTGAAGTACTACAACCACCAAATCTTTTTTAAACATTTAAAACAAATGATTTTTTATTAATTTAAAATAAAAATAAAATTAATAATAATTAAATTAAAAATAAAAAAGCAAAAATCACAAACAAATACATACTGAATTAAACTAAAAAATACATATTAAATTAAACTAGCATATAGAACCTGCGCGTTGCACGGGGTCTGATATACTAGCGTAAAACGATATACAAATAAAAACAACCAATAGAACATGAGGTTAAAATCATGTACAATAACATGCATGAAAGAGGACGCGTTATTGCCAAGACTGCAGAATACTTAAGCAGTAAAGAGACAAAGCTAGCTACCGAGTGGCGAGTGCCAGTGGCATATGAGGCACGAATGTTGATGGTGCTGCTCATTTAACAAAAAAGCACATATCATCTAGTTCTTCCCTGCATTTCAAAGTTATCTCTAAATTCAGTTTGAAGCCATTAATACAATTGAGAAGCCAGTATCACAACATACTATTCCAAGAGCATAAAGTTTATGCACCAATTACTGAACTAACTATCTGATAACCTAACAATCAATTTCCTGATGCTGAAAATTAAGCGGACCACGTAATCAAATAAGATAAGCGTAACACAGTAATGGCCAAATAATAACTAACTTTGAGAAACGAAGCATTCCGATCGGATCCATACTCTAAGTGTGACGATCGGTAACAATCGGAAAGAATGGAGATTGAAATTGCGGTGACCGCTGCAAAAACACACCGACCCCATAACTCCGGTGATTATGTGAGGTACGCCGTCCATATCGTCCCTGTTTTGCATCACGATAAAACAGGAAATCATCGATTCATCCTCCAAATTACCAAATGAAGATGTAACCGACATACCGATTCTGTGTGTTAGGCTACCTAATTCGTCGGATGGTGGAGGAGGGGGCTGGGTGGAGGGTGTGATTGTTGGAGGCTTGGAACTGTGTTCTGAGAACACAAAGTGGGGCAGAGATGAAATATCTCAAACGCATGCATCAAACGGTTGTACTGCGTGCAATAGAAAGGAAGACAAAAAGCAACAGTGATACCCCTCACAAAGTTACTTTTTAATATATATATTAATTAACCTGTTTCACAATCTTAAAACCGATTTCAAACTCGGGTTGGTTGCAGCTGTGTCTTTTATAATTATATTATAGAACTTTACTAAATTTAATTACTTCAGTAAATTGAGTCGAATGACAAAAATAAAATGCAAAAAGGTATGGATATTGGTACACCGGTGTATGTATAACAACATTTTTTCTATTTTTCTTAATATTAAAAATATTAAAAAAAATATGTATGAGTAAAAATTATGTGAGTATTATGTTTTTTTTTAACGACATTTGATCTCAACGTGTGAACCACTGATTTTCAAGCCACGTCACCATGGTCTAGTTACCATGACCTCCGTTGAGACCCCACCACCACCCCAGGAGAAAATCGCACCAAAAAACCCCCTGACCTCTTAAGGACCCATATTTCGCCTTCCATGACCTTTCATTTGGAAAGCCAAGGGATACCATTAGGACAAAGCCCCTTTGATGAGTATTATGTTATTGATTTAATTTAAACATGATGTATAAAAGAGGGGGTGATGTATAAATATTAGTTCCCATGCAAAATCAGAACTTGCAACATAGTATGACTTGATTGGACCTTCAATAGTATTCGTTGGTCTCATATCTTATGATCTTATCTTGGCAATTATGTCAGATAATTTCTTATATCAATGAAACTGTGTCTGTGTACTATTGATTTAGTTTCTTTTTTTAACAGGTAGCTTATTCTTCACCTATATTACAGCATAATTACACATTTGTATGGGATTAAACCCATGACCTTCCATTCTCTTAGACAAGCTTCTACCAAATGGGCTAGTCCCACATTGGTCATTGGCTGATTTAGTTGGTGATTTCCTTCTAAACCAAAGCCTAAATCTTAGAGCTTCAACATTTAAATTAATTAGTTTGGTTTGTTAATTTTTTTTTGAACGGCTTGGTACAACGACACCCAAGACGGGATTTCAACCGTCCCCTCGGATTTGACGCTCTGGGGTGTATGCCCGAGCCCACCCCAGGAGGAACCCCACAACTGGGTAAACCCCCTGACCTTGTTTCAGCAAATATGCCTGTTTGGTTTGTTAATTAACTTAACAAAACAACTTGAAAAAAAAAATTATCAGATATCCACGTATTAATTCTAAATTTTAAGTTTAGAGATAATATCATTTTAATAATAGAAACAAATATCGCATATATTAAAAGAGAGAAATTTAGCGGTCACACAGGTTCCATGTAAATTGTGTTCGCAAAGAATTGGATTTGAGACCAATGGTCTCTCTAAACTAAAACATGTTGAGGCCTCAACCTTCAAATAATGAGTTCTAGTCATGGGGTGACATTTTCTCCGTAATGTCACCAAACCGAGTGCTTGCTCCTGCAGTTTACCCGTCCCCTCGGTTAGTCAGGTGGGGGGGAGGGTCGGGGTTTACCATGCAATTGGGTTCCCCAATCAAAAAATATATATACATACTAACTCATTTGGCAAAAGTTTTGCATCTTAAAATGTAAGATCATGAATCTAATCACATACAATTGTGTAATTTTGCTTAGGGTAGTTTATAAGTAGAATATATTTGTCGTTTAAAAAAATGATAAAGGTAAGAAATAAAATTCACTTCAAATACTTTTTCATTCATCTCCAATTCAATTGTTAAAAGGAAAAATTCCCAATATCCCTTTTACCAGATAATTTCTCCAAAATGTCCATTGATTTTAAACCAGTACAGGCGTCCGCGGCCCTACTTATACGGGCGACGCTCATATAACCAACAATTTAAAAATTGTCATATGTCCTCACGCCCATTTGTCACGGGCGCCAGGCCCACGTTGACACGACTGTCACGGGCGGCGGCGGCCATAAATATTTTTTATTTTTATTTTAAAATGATTTGTTTAATTTTCTTTGGAATTTCCTTGCATATAGGTGGTGCCCAGTTATGTACGGGCGGAGACCATTATATGTACGGGCGGTGCCCACGTAAGTATGAGGTGCGCGTCCATAGAGAAAAAATGACATCTTTTGATTTGTTAGTTATATGGGCGTCGCCACACGTACAGACAATGGACATTTTATGGCATTGAAAATTAAAAGGGTATTTTGAGGAGAGTTTATGGTCGTTTTGGGAATATCCCTTTTTAAAATACAAATATTCAAGCAACTAACAAATTTAAATGGAATGACTCATGCTTGAAGGAATAAACAAACAATATATGCCAACAAGAATGTGGTAAAGATGTGAACTACGTACTCTAAATTGGAGAATTGAGATGGATGGGTTGACTTTATCTGGCGGCTTTATTTGGTCAAAGATAGTGTGCATCAGTCAAAAGATATTTTCCTATATTTAGGAGTCGATACTAAAAGAATTAAATTAAATGTAAATTGAGTGTTTGCAACGAAATTAAAATCGATATCAAACCAATGGAGTATGTCACCTTATTTTCTTTCCTTCTGGGATTTGCATTTCTTGCCATTATCTCCGGCCGCCGCAACTCACGGCTTCCGCCGGGACCTTTCCCTTTTCCGATCATCGGAAACCTTTTACACCTCAGTGACAAACCCAACCAGTCTCTCGCAACACTCGCCAAGCGTTACGGTCCTTTGATGACACTTAAGCTCGGAAGTAAAACAACCGTGGTTGTTTCATCGCCGGATATCGCCAAAGACTTCTTTCAAACACATGACCATGCATTCTCTAGCAGATCAGTACCCGACAGCGGCAGAGTGGTGAACCACAATAAGTACTCCATGGTCTGGCTGCCGGTCGGAGATCAATGGAAACGGCTAAGAAGGATAAGCAAAGAACGCATCTTCTCCGAGCATTGTTTAGATGCCAGTGAACTCCTGCGACGGAAAAAGGTAAAACCATGTCACCACCCTTTATGTAAAAAATTTTATAAACTCTCCTGCTTTGCCCAGACTTTTAATAATTAAATATGTGGCTTTAATATTAGAGAGGTCACGGGTACAAGTTCTTGGCATAAACAAAACAGAAGTTTCATGTTGTGCTAGGGGTTTTCTCTCACCTTCGATGGGTTTCCTCCTATTGAGTGTGGATATGTTCAGGAGGGTCTATAACCCGTCAGTGATCCAAATTGCAGGTTAACAAAACAGAAATAGATAACCCTATATCAACCAACAACCAATAGGATCATAAAAACAAATTAATGATTAACAAAACAACCAACAGATAACCCTAGATCAAAGCTCAAAGATTCAATGAATTTATAAAAAAAAAAAAAAAAAAAGGATAAATAGAGAAACCCTGGATCAAAAATACACAGAAGAAGAACCCGAGCGTAAAAATTCAAACAATTAACCCTAAATCAAAGCTCAAAGGTTCATTGACTCAGATTAATTAAAGATTTGAGACATACCTAATCAAAAGCTAAAACGAATAGCCAATCGGTCGCCGCCCACGGCCTGCAGATCGGAGAACAGTCGAAGTGTCGGACAAACACTCAAACAGAGAGAGCAATTCGCTTAGAGAACAGCCGAACAAGGAGAGCAATCCGTCGATAACAATGAAGAAACGAGCCCTAGCAAACCAAAAATGTTATTTCGAGACTAAGAGAGAGTGAGAGACTCGATCAACAATGAGAGTGGAGTACCTTAGAGACTCGAACGGAAGCCCTTCGTCTCCCGCTCGCCGCTGCACTTCCCAATCATCCCGTTGGTTGCTTCGTCTTCCGTCTCCCAGTGCCCCTTCTAGCTTCTTATTCTGTTGGTGTTTACCCTTTTTTTCTTTTTTATGTTAAACACTTCTCCTTCTAAAAATCAAACGTCCGCCTAGAAGTGCGCAAAACGGGGTTTTTTTTAACTGGTTTCGGTAGCGGAACTAGTTCCGGTTTCAATCAGTTCTAGTTTCAGTCAACAAAGTCAATACCCGGTTTCAGTTCCGGGTTTCGACCGGTTCCGTTCGGGTTTTGGCCGGGTACAGGTGGAACCAGTTCCGGTTTTCCCGGTTCCGGTTTCAGTTTTAATTTGTCTAAAAAACCGGACTCGTTGTACCAATCGGTTAGAGTATGACCAGGTCCGGTTCCAGATCAGGTTGCCGATTCCTAGTCCGGTTTTTTTGCCCACCTCTACGTCCGCCCCATTGTTAGTGATTATTTTTGGGCCTTGTGTTTGTTTAATTCTTTTCTAGGCCCATTAATGCGTATTTTTAGTACCCTGCAAGCAATGTTTTCAGAACCAGAAGAAGATATTCAAAATTTATGAAACGAAACAGATATATAAATTTGTAGATGAGATTTACAGTAACAAATCAAAAACAATCACATCATCATCATGAGCATGATTAGCAGCAACAACATCAACAAAGATTTACAGTAACGAAACAGATATATAATTGGCATTTGTTGATGTTGCTGCTGCTAATCATGCTCATGATGATGATGTGATTGTTTTTGATTCGTTATTGTAAATCTCTATCTTCAAATTTATATATCTGTTTCATTTCATAACTTTTGAATATCATCTTCTGGTTTTAGCAAATCCACTCATTCGTGCCATCTGCTGTTTGTTAGCATATGATACCACACGCATTGCAAAGCGACTTCGAACATAAACAACACATTTCAAAAATCACAAAAACATTAGAATCATGACAATGAATCAAAATCGTAATCGTTTCAGAATCCGGAACATATTAAAGTGACAAACAAACCTTAAGACTGGCAAGACCTCCTCTCCAGATAAAAAATTTACGTGTGTGACAATCGGTGCAACATTTGTTCCTGTTTGATGATCGAACAGAGCTCGTAAAATGGGGGCATGATTTGGCATATTTAACTGAATATACATTATGTAGTTTTATATATTTTTTAAATAATAAAAACTGAGGTAAGGCTTCATTATTTTTGTTTTTTGATACATAAAGCATAAAATTGTCACGCTTGAATCACCAAGTCAAACATTAATCAAGTTGTTTACATGTTTATATTTGCATTAATAGTGTCATCTCTAACATGTAAACAAAATAAAATCGATTTGTTTTGTCTGGCCTACAATTGAGTAACCTGCTTTAGGGTTTTGACACCAATAAAAAAGATGACTTAAAAGTATCAAAAGTAAAGGGAGTCAAATTACTAAATTGATCTTTAAATTAAAAAAAAAAGAAAAAAATAATAAAATTAAAAAAAATTGATTGCCTAATAAGGGTTTTTAAAGTTTTATTAAAAATAAATAGTTTTCTTTGAAACATTCCCCAGTTTACGTACACACACATATATACTAGTAAGATTCACGAGCAAATAACAGGAAACATAACACTTAAGTTAGGTAATTTTATAGGTTTGCATGGTTCGGCTTTGAGCCATAACCATAAAAAAAGCATTTTTTTTAATTTAGTAGTCAACTAAAAGTGACTCTAACTCTAAACATAAAAGGAAAAATGAACCAAAAATGCTAAGAAATATTTCATTTGTTTTGAGGGATCTTTTATTTTACAATCTTTCCATCTCACTTCAGTTATTAAAGACTACAAATGTGGAACAAAGTAAAAAGAAAAACAAAACATTTAGGTTATATTTAAAATTGTATCATGTGATATAAGAGTTGTAAAGAAATCGTTTAAAGACTTGTATATTTTCTGATACATGATTACAAGAAAAAACAAAACTTATAAGAGAAATACATAAACCAATAAAAGGAAACTAATAAAAAAGAATCAAAAAATTATGAGCTGGAAATATGGATGGATCTTTGATTGAGAGTGAATCAAGGAGAGTGAAATATGCACAAGATATTCTCAATACTCCCCCTCAAGGTGGAGCATGCAAATTTCGCAAGCCCATCTTGACCAACAAAAACTCAAGTTGTTTGGACCCCAAAGCCTTCGTGAGGAGATCAGCTATTTGTGCTTTTGTGTCAACATAGAGGGGTTTGATTTCATGTGATTCGACTCGTTCTTTGACAAAATAGCAGTCCATTTCCACGTGCTTTGTTCGTTCGTGGAAGACCGGGTTATTTGCGATATGTCGAGCTGCATTGTTGTCACAATAGAGTGGGGTGGAGTCATGTTGTTTCGTTTCCAGCCCCTCTAACAACCAACGCATCCACAGAATCTCGCTAGTAGCGTTTGCCATTGCACGATATTCGGCTTCAGCTGAAGAACGTGAGACAACTGACTGCTTCTTTGATTTCCATGAAATGGGAGCTCCCCCTAACAACAGAACATACCCCGTTCTTGATCTTCGTGTAAGCGAGCAACCCATCCAATCCGCATCACAATAAGCTACCAAATCTGTGCCTCCTTCTTTTGGAAAAAAAATACCCTGACCCGTCGTTGCCTTTAGATAGCGAAGGACTCTCATGGCAGCATCCATGTGTCTCTGTCGAGGGTCCGAGACGAATTGGCTTAGTACATTTACCGAGTAGGCAAGATCCGGTCTAGTGGCTTGGAGATAGAGTAATCGGCCGACCAACCTTCGGTACTTACTAGCATCGACACGAACATCCTCTTCTCCTTTATCAAGCTTTATGTTCGGTTCCATAGGAAAGCTGCATGGTCTACATCCTAGCATTCCACTGTCCTCTAGGATGTCCAAGGTGTATTTTCGTTGACTTAGAACCATCCCGTCTTTAGTTCGTGCGGCTTCTATTCCGAGGAAATACTTTAGCGGCCCGAGATCTTTTATGCTAAATTTGTCGTTTAAAAAAGTCTTTGTTTCTTTGATTTTATCTTCATTATTTCCTGCCATAATGACGTCGTCCACATATATGAGGGCGGTGACAAAGACTTTCCCTTCCTTATAGATGAAGAGTGAGTGATCCGCAGCGGATTGTTTGTAATTGAGTTGTACGAGGGCCGATGTAAATTTTTGATACCAATTCCTCGAGGCCTGTTTCAACCCATATAGTGACTTCCTTAACCGACACACCTTTTTCCCTCCCCCTTTGTCGTAGCCTTGTGGTATCCGCATGTATACTTCTTCATGCAAGAACGCATTATTTACGTCAAGTTGATGAATGCTCCATTCCCTTTTTATGGCAACGGCAATGAGACTTCTTACGGTCACCAACTTTGCCACTGGTGCAAACGTGTCGTGATAATCAACACCTTCCATTTGAGTGTACCCTTTGGCGACGAGTCTTGCCTTGTATCTCTCAACTTCACCATTTGGTTTAAACTTTGTTTTGTATACCCACTTGGAGTCTATTACTCGTTTCCCACTAGGAAGATCTTCTATGGTCCAAGTTCCATTTTCCTCAAGAGCCTTTATCTCACTTTGCATGGCATCCCTCCAATGTTGGTCCTGCACGGCTTGTTTGAAGCTTTTTTGGCTCATCATTTTCGGTGATGGCCGCAAGAAAGGCTTTATGAGATTTTGAAAAATGTTCATAAGAAACAAAGTTAGCTATGGGACATACCGTTGAGGATTCTTGATCGGAGGTGGGGGACGCATGGTCCATGGATGGGGGAAGCTTCACATCATAATCCTTGACCGACACACCTTTTTCCCTCCCCCTTTGTCGTAGCCTTGTGGTATCCGCATGTATACTTCTTCATGCAAGAACGCATTATTTACGTCAAGTTGATGAATGCTCCATTCCCTTTTTATGGCAACGGCAATGAGACTTCTTACGGTCACCAACTTTGCCACTGGTGCAAACGTGTCGTGATAATCAACACCTTCCATTTGAGTGTACCCTTTGGCGACGAGTCTTGCCTTGTATCTCTCAACTTCACCATTTGGTTTAAACTTTGTTTTGTATACCCACTTGGAGTCTATTACTCGTTTCCCACTAGGAAGATCTTCTATGGTCCAAGTTCCATTTTCCTCAAGAGCCTTTATCTCACTTTGCATGGCATCCCTCCAATGTTGGTCCTGCACGGCTTGTTTGAAGCTTTTTTGGCTCATCATTTTCGGTGATGGCCGCAAGAAAGGCTTTATGAGATTTTGAAAAATGTTCATAAGAAACAAAGTTAGCTATGGGACATACCGTTGAGGATTCTTGATCGGAGGTGGGGGACGCATGGTCCATGGATGGGGGAAGCTTCACATCATAATCCTTGAGGTGTGCAGGTCTAGTTCTAGTCCGTTTCTCTCTGCCTTGTGCAATATTTTCATTATTTTGACTTTGGGCTTCATCAACAGGAGGTTCACTTGGCATTTGTGATGGAGGAAAAATATACGGTTCCTCATGAATTAGCCCGGTATTATTGTATTGGTTCAATTCATCAAGTTCCTCTTCTTCATTCAGATGGGTTTCTGGACTATTTAACTTCAAATCATCAACACTTGTTGTGATGGGTTCATTGGGCCCATCTTTTTCATTCATAAAGGTTGTGAACACGTCCTCCCCTTCATGTTTGTGTTGATCGAATTTTGTGACAAATGGAAAAATTTTCTCAGCAAACCTTACATCTCTTGATGTGATGATCTTGCCATTACTTGGATCATAGATTTTGTACCCTTTTGTTCCATTAGGATACCCTATGAAAACGCCCGGTCTACCCCTTATCTCGAATTTGTCTCCATTTGTTTCATTGCTTCGATAATATGCCAAGCAACCTAAAACCCTCATGTGATCATAGCTTGGTTTCTCACCATATAGTATCTCATATGGAGTTTTGTTTTTAATGACTTCTGAGGGTAACCTATTTATGATGTATGTAGCGGTTAAGATACATTCTCCCCAAAATCTTTTCGGAAGACTCGCCTCAAACATAAGAGCACGTGCCGTGTTAAGCAAGTGCCTATGTTTTCTTTCTACGACTCCATTTTGTTGGGGAGTATGTGGACACGTTGTTTCCAACATAATTCCTTGTTCTTCATAAAAATTGATCATTTGGTTGGAAATGAATTCACCACCATTATCGCACCTTATTCTTTTTATGTTCTTTTCAAATTGTGTTTTGACCATCTTGTAAAAATGAATTAGACACATGCCTGCTTCAAATTTATGTTTGAGAAGGTAGACCCAGACGGTTCTACTATAATCATCAACTATTGTCAAAAAATAGTTGGCTTTTGTAAACGAGGGTATACGGTACCTACCCCATATATCACAATGAATGAGGTCAAAACAAGCGTTTGTTTTACTCGTGCTAGTAGGAAAAGGCAATTTCGTAAATTTTGATTTCATGCAAGAATCACAAACATTGTTATTGTTTTTAAATGAAAAATTGCTAAGAAAATTTATTTGTGATAACTTCTCATCACCCGCATGTCCGAGCCGTTTATGCCACAAATCACTAGTCACCATCATAGCCTTCCTTTTAGTCCCAAGCATCCCCATTTGATATAGACCATTTTTGCACCTACCCGCTCCAATCAATTTCCTCGAATGCAAGCCCTGCATAACAAAGAAATCGGGAAAAAATGTCACGGTACAATTCAAATCTTTTGTGAGCTTGCTCACAGACAAAAGATTGAAAGTGAATTTTGGGACGTGCAACACATTTTGCACCCTTGCTCCATTTGGCAAGATGTGACTTCCCTTTCCTTCAACCTGTACGTTTTCACCATTAGGAATGATTACAGGTGGCTCGTTTCTGGATTCGGTTCTATTCTCAAGAGCATCGATCCTGTAAGTAATGAATTCCGTACATCCGGAATCCATTATCCACTCGTCATTATGTCTAAACTTACCCGCCATGTTTGCGGTTCGAGGAGGCTCAACCTGTGTGGGCTTGTTTTCTGCAGCGAAATGCCTTTGGAATTGCTCGTATTGTTCTTTTGTTAAGCTTGCAATCAGGTCCGGTTCTGTCTCCGCACACGCTGCCTTTGGTTTTGCTTTCTCTCGCTTATTTTTCACGTTCCACCATTCCGGGTAGCCGACTATTTTAAAACACCCATCTCGTGTGTGTCCATCCCTTCCACAATGATCACAGTGTGCGGTGCCCTTGTTTTCTTTCTGGTTAATCCAACTTGATAAACCACCCCGTTTCATAGAGGTTTGAAAAGCCATGGTCTCATTCGCAGGTTTCTTTCCCCCGGCTATGGTTCTTTGTTGCTCGTCCTCGGCAACAAGGTGATAAGCATTCCCTAGGGATGGGATTGGTTTGGTTGCAAGGATCTGAGTTCTAATGATGGAGAATTCTCCATCTAGACCCATAAGGAACTCATAGAGTTGTTCTTTTCTCTAAGTTCCCTGAGCGATCTTCCAATACCACAAGTACAACCATTGCATTTACAAATTGGAATGGGTAAAAATGACTGCATCTCATCCCACAATCCACGCAGTTTCGTGTAGTAGGATGATACCGTCATCCCTTCCTGTTTGGTGTTCGAGATGGTCTGCTTCAATTCATATGCGCGCGGTGCGCTTTCTTTTCCAAATCTCTCTTTAAGATCCTTCCAGATTTCCGATGCTGAATTGGCATACTTCACACTTCCTCGGATCTCTTTCTCCATGGCTGTAGTGAGCCATCCCTTGATCATCGCGTCACATCGCATCCATGCCATATAATCTGCATTACCCATTTCTGGCCTCTTTATAGTTCCATCGATGAAACCTATCTTGTTCTTGGCAAACAAGAAATTTTCCATCTCTTGGACCCAATCAAGGTAGTTGTTGTCGGTTAACGCATCGTTGACATGCATTTGCCTCGGATAATCGGATGGGTGGAGATAGTATGGTGAGTTATGGTCCGGGTTAGGACCATCGGTTTTGATGGGTTCTTTGTTCACACCTTCTGCCATATCGCTAAGAAGGTCAAAGAAGTGTAAGGGTTTTGGGTTTGATCGAGCGTGAAGATCACTGCTCTGATACCATAAAGAAATCGTTTAAAGACTTGTATATTTTCTGATACATGATTACAAGAAAAAACAAAACTTATAAGAGAAATACATAAACCAATAAAAGGAAACTAATAAAAAAGAATCAAAAAATTATGAGCTGGAAATATGGATGGATCTTTGATTGAGAGTGAATCAAGGAGAGTGAAATATGCACAAGATATTCTCAATAAGTTGTAAACTCTTAATTTTAAGAGATTATATCAAACTACTATTATGTCCCCCAAGTAAGCATTATATAGCAGTATAGATATATATAGGGAAGGTTCAGTTGTTAACTCTTCCTTATTGCGATAACCGAATAACTACATCTTATTACTTTGGGGTCCACATTAAAGTAAATATAAATGTGTAGATTTTGGTCTTATTTTTTAATTAATGTAAATGGATACCACATTAATTACATAAATTATAAAAGAAGAAAAAAACATACATATTAATATTTACTTTAATGTGGGCCCCAACAAAGATGTGTTAGTTATCGCAATAAGAAATGTTTAACAATTAATCATTCCCATGTATGTATGTGTGTATGTAGTACGTGTGTGTGTTTGTGTGTGTGTATGTATGAATAAAGTTACACAATTTTGATACCAATAACGTTATTGCAATGTTGAGTTGGAAACACCTTCAACATCCACGTGGTAGGTGAGGTGAAAAAATAATATTTTGAGTAAATTACCGAAGTCCACGTGGTTTTCTAGTATTTCACTCTTGGTCTTTCTGTTTTATAAATTACACATATGGTCCCAAACTTTAAACGTTTATAATACATATCATCCTTAGGTCACCAAATTACCTCACATACTTAACTAAATTACCCTCACATCAATTTAGTTTGAGTCTTCCTTTTGTTTAGGACTCCGAGCAAGAATTGTGATCATGTTAGTAATGGCCTATTGGGTCTAACGGTTCAATTATCTGAATTATTGAAGTTTAATCTAGATAAAATCTCGAGCAGATAGTTGTTGTTCGCATAATGTGCGTTCAAGTGTGTATCTACTTGTTAGTACACTTGATTTAGAGGTTGGTGTCAACAATATATATTATATCGGGTAAAATGGACAGGTTGGGTTGAGTTATTGTGTAACGGGTGCGGGTTATGATGTATCTAAGCAAAATCATTTTTGGTTCAAAATGGGCCACTTTAAAAAAATCAATATAGTTTTAGCTAAAATGAGTTGTAACAAAACAAATAATTTATTTGAATAATTTTTAATGATATTCTCATCAAATATATTATTGATAATTATTACCTCTTTTAATTATTATATTCACACAATTTTTAAGTTACTTATCTTAACCTGTATTGTGTTAAGTTGTTACATATCTCAACCTATGATATACTTATATGCCATACTTTATCAATTTCAACCCAAAATACAATAATTATTTACTCATATATACCCATTTATTTTCCTATAGGTCAAGATTGTCAGATCTAATATATATATATATATATATATATATATATATATAGGGGATGGTTCAAATGTTAACCCTCCCTTATATCGTTAACCCGTGTTAACCCGGCATTTTTTGCCCGAATCTTTGTTTTTTTTCATGGTTTTTGTTATACATAAATAGGGGGGTTTCTTTTTTGTGTTTTCGCTAATTCATCACCGTTTAGAAATTATTTACAAATGTAAGTAACATTTACTTACATTTGTAAATAATTTCTAAACGGTGATGAATTAGCGAAAACACAAAAAAGAAACCCCCCTATTTATGTATAACAAAAACCATGAAAAAAAACAAAGATTCGGGCAAAAAATGCCGGGTTAACACGGGTTAACGATATAAGGGAGGGTTAACATTTGAACCATCCCCTATATATATATAAGAATTAAATATAAATGAGCTTTTGATGAGAATTGTATGAAAAATTTTGTGTCATTGATCAAATTTATAAAAAGTTAGAATCAAGTGGTCTCTATTTTGCATTTCGAAACTTATGTGAATTGCAGATAGAGGGGTAAAAAATGGACATTGATTGATTTTTTTTTTGTAAACAAAGCAAGTTCCACCAGTTTTTTTTTTATAATGGAATAACTTTAATCACTTCATTATTTTTTGAAAAAAAATTTTACTGTTGAATAGAGAATTTTATTTTCTTTAATTTGAGTATAATATTGATACAGTGATTTTTAATGTTTTTTTATGTGATATGTGATCTTTACACTTGGTTTGTAATAACTATTAGCGCGTGATTATCTGGTTGGTCCTTGATTATGTGTTTTAAATGACCTCACGTTATTTTATATGGACCATTATACCCTTACCCATATAGAATGTGGCTCGTTTTATTAGCTTCTTACACTTCTTAGGATTTTTCTCCATTGTATATTAAGTACCCATACATACATATACTATCAATTAGGTTTACGTATCACTCTGATTTGTATATTTTTATAACTAGTTGGCACACCCTCACGTGTTGCCACTTATATTCAACACTTTTGTTCTAGTAGGGAATAAAGCAAAACGAAAACAAAAAAGGAAAAAAATAATGGATAAACATTTGGATTATAAAACAAACTATTACGGGTTAAAAGAATAAAAAAGAAAAATATTTACTTGTTAATTGTCGCGTCAATTTAACACCTTTGTTTTTTAAGGGGAAAAAATTAATGGAACAAACCTTGGGCAGGGCGGACTCGAACTCAGGTTGCGCAAGAGGAAAGCTTGTTATAGAACCATGTAAAACCAACTCACCTAAAGCCCTTCTGTTTAAGGTTTGAACACACACATACACACACCCCTAAAGATATGTTGTAGACTACTATTCATATATAAAGTAATTCATTAAAAATACAATGAAATATATAGTAAATTATCTTATAATGTTAAAAGTACCGTATCATTTCTATAAGTATCATTTCAGTTGGCTATAAAAAGAAAATTTTACTAGTGAAGTTGATGTAATTAGGGTAAATAATTTCATAATTGACTGATTATGTTGGTAGATAGGGGGATATATGATGTACTTTTAGATAATTTGTTACTATATTTTGTTATAAAAAATATATAAATTTGTATAGTTAATTTTTTTGATAGTTTTATTTAAGGCCGGTAAGTTAGAACTCTGCATTTCTTTACGAGTTTGAGAGGACTTTATACATTAAACTAAAAACAAGAATATTTTCTTTTCTTTCATTCCTTACATTGCTTTCATTATTTTTAAATCATAATTGTACTTTTTTTATTGATGAAAATAAAGAACAAGTAAATGATCCATACAGTTTCTCATTATAATTTCAGGTGGATCAACTTATTGATCATGTTAATCATTGTTGTACAAGCGAAAAAGCCGTGAATATAGGTGAAATTGCATTTACAACTTCACTTAATGTTCTCTCAAACCTCATGTTCTCAATGGATATGGCTCAATATGAATCCGAATCATCTAAAGAATTCAAGGAAGCCGTATGGACTGTATTGGAAGTTGCAGGAAAGCCAAATTTAGCTGATTTTTTTCCGATTCTTAAACCCTTTGATCCCCAAGGATTGGTACGACATGGAAATGTTTACGGTAAGAAGATGTTGACTATCTTTGACAGGATCATAGACCAACGGTTGCAAACTAGATCAAGTTCATCTGCTACGACAAAAACTGACGTGTTGGACTCGTTGCTTAACGTCAGCCTAAACGAAGAATCTAAGTTCAGTCGAAATGACATGAGATATTTGTTTTATGTAAGTATGGCTAAAGTAATTATGTTTCATGCCACCAACAAATAAGATAGTTGATCTCGCTTAGTAGGAATGTATCAAGCATTTTTTCGCTGATTAGTTATTGCAGACTCTATTTGTAGCAGGAACGGATACGACATCAAGCACTTTGGAATGGATCATGGCAGAGCTTATTAAAAACCCAGATAAATTGAAAACCGCTCGATCAGAAATCATCAAACTCACAAAAAACAACAAGAAGGATATTCAAGAACAAGATATATCTCAACTCACTTACCTACAGGCTGTTATAAAAGAAACTCTTCGATTACATCCTCCTGTCCCTTTACTTGTCCCTCACCAAGCCATACACGACGTAGAGATCCAAGGATTCTTGGTGCCTAAAAACACACAAATCCTTTGTAATGTGTGGGCGATGGGGCGAGACCCAAAAGTTTGGTCAAATCCAGATAGTTTCATACCAGAGAGGTTTTTAGAAGTCAATATTGATTATAAAGGTCAAGATTTCCAACTCATTCCATTTGGTTCCGGAAGGAGAATATGTCCTGGATTGAATATGGCGCACAGAATGTTACATATAATGTTAGCTTCTTTGATTCAGAAGTTTGATTGGAAGCTTGAAGGAAACATGAAAGCACAAGATATGGATATGAACGAGAAGTTTGGACTAACTTTGCAAAAGAATACACCACTTAAGGCCATTCCACTAAAGCTTTAAATGGTTTTTAGATAAGTATAAGTGTGTTACACAAATTAAAATAAAAGGTATTCATATAATTATATTTTACTTACCATTTATAAAACTTCTGTGGCAACCCGTAAGATCCAGGTCAGTAACAACTTTCAAATTTAATATTAATTAAATGTTTATTCCTACGTGGCACTTTATTTAGACACATATAGTGTGACATGTGGCACATGAGTCCAAACACAAATAGTTTCGAAACAGTAATTGGGGGAATTACCAGAATCACAGACACGAATTTGAATCACAAACATTGGTGAATTAACAAATTTATAATTCAAACATACAACTATAATCTATACGTGAATTTGTGATGAAATAGATTGAAACGTCTAAATAAAAACAATAACGAATCAAAAGTAAGAAAAACCAAACAAAATAAGACAAATAAACAATCAAAACTGAAAACCCTTCGTGGTACGCAAAGCATTTGAAATAACCAAATTTAAATTAATAATAATAATAATTATAATAATAATAAAAATAATAATAAATAGATAAATTGGAAGTGAAGGTCAAAATCCCTAAATGCTAAACCACGTTCTCCTTCTTGATCGGCAAATCACCTTCCATCATCAACAAACCACCGAGCGAATAGGATGAAAACTTCTTCCAGATCGCGATGCCATCCACCGATTAATACACTATACACATCGGTTTCACCTAAATCGCAATCACGCAAGTTTTCGATCACTCTGTCTCTGTCGGGTCATCACGTTACACCGGTGTTTAATCAGCTATCTATCTGCGATAATCCATTGCTGCAGTATTCCGATCATTGGGTTATTTTTCTGTTGTGCAAGGCGTCTGAAATTTTTGATTTGTTTCGCCCTCAGGTGCGTACAATCAACCCTTTAGTCCTCGTTTGATTTCAAGTTCTTATGAGCCTAATCTGGTTTATTTGAATGGGATGGTGGGCAATTATTGATAACCTGAATGTGAACACACAAGCAGGAAGGTAGAAAGGAAGCAACCGTAGCTGGATCCAAATTAAGTTGATTTCCTGAATTGATTTGTTTGTTGGGCCTACACACGGATACAATTAAGTTGATTTCCGATCCCAGCTGGTTGCAATTAAGGTACTCAAATAATTGATCCTTTATGTTGCAAATAAAAATAGGTCATTGGGGTTCGTTGTGGTGTTCTGGCAGAATAAGATTCATTAACAACAACAATTTGAATATGGGAAATTAGGTAGGATAATGATTGATGATTAGTAAGATAATTTCAAGTTATACAAAAACAAGTGATCTGTAATATTAAAAATTTTGTCAACAAAAGGGGTTTAATAATATATCTTCAAGTGTAAAGAAATACAAAGGGATAGTTAAAAAGGGGAGTACATGTATGAACAAAATGGGATTCAACTTGATATTCTAAGCTGCTGTATATATATATGTTTAGTTGATTGCAGAAATTAGATATTAGGATTAAGTGATTAAGTAAATAAGGTACTTGTTTATAAAAAAAAATGAACTTGAAGAAGATTTCGTAATATAGTTGCTGTGTCATTAAAATTAGTTAGTATTAGTCTCAATATCTTAAATATAATATATATAGAAATAGGAATATTAAAATATAAGTTAAAGGTCTTAAATGGCGAGCTAAATATTAGACAATAATTGCCAGAACTAAATAAGACAAAGAGTATGAGAACAAAATTCAATGTTAGTGTATTGATGTAAATTATTATTAAATTATAGGATTCG
Source organism: Mikania micrantha (assembly GCA_009363875.1). Classification (NCBI taxonomy): domain Eukaryota; kingdom Viridiplantae; phylum Streptophyta; class Magnoliopsida; order Asterales; family Asteraceae; genus Mikania; species Mikania micrantha. The sequence continues at coordinate 91,270,232 of CM018696.1, forward strand.
AAAGTTGTTAAAGACGACTGTATTCTTCAGCTTTTGATTTTGACTAAGGTACGGATTTCTGGTCCTTCGATCTTAGCTTTAATTTTTCATATTATTCGTTTAGAGTACGTATTCCGACCCTTCTCCTATCGTTGCATTTTAGCTCTTGTGTCTCAACCGAATTGCCATTGCTACTCGACCCTCTTCTGTTATTATTATATGATTTGAATTAGTTTATTATGGACATTGTTATACATGCGATAGATTTGGATACTTGAACTCATTATCGCATGTTCCTGATTATTGATTAAGTTGATTACTGAGATTTAGTTATTTATATTGCATTGTTGTTGACTATATCGTTCGTTTGATCTCAATACCTGAGCACATCCACCTATGGGTTCATAGGGCGTCAATTGAGGCACCCTTGACGTGCTCTATCTGTGGCGGAGCGATTAGTCCACGGCGTCTCTCACTGTTTATTGATGTGCTAAGTTGTTGCACTTATTGTTTATTTAGAGGCGTATGGATCGATCCTAGGATAATTATTGTTACTGTTATTGGTGAATGGTTAAGTATGTGTGCCCATGCTTCCATTGCACATTACTGGTACATTAGGGCTGCAGCCAATGTACATACTGATCATTGAGTTACCGAGACTGGCTCGTATGGGTATTTCCTATTGATATGACTTGTTTATTTTTCTTAAGTCATATTCTCATTGTATTGTTTGCTATTGTTCTATCCGTTACTGAGCAATTTTGGCTCAGCCGTATTTCTTTTTCGTGGTTTTCTTTGTATACGGCAGGTACTCAAGGGGCTACTGGGAATGTATGAAGAGAGTAAAATCAATGGAGTTAGGCTAATGAAGTGAAGAATTATTAGTATTTGATTTAAGACTTTTGTTTAATTTCTAGTTTGAACTAGTTTAAGGATTTTGTCTATTGAAGAATTTCATTTGAATTAATACTCAGTTATTATGTTTAATTGTTTTTGATTACCGTATCGAGTGACACGTCAGCTCTAAACAGAGTTGGGGTGTTACAGTTATGGTATCAGAGCCTTAGGCTCTTTCCTGTAGGAAACAATAATCTAGTTAACTAAGACATGTGAGGATTGGGTAGACATTGGGCTAAATTTTCTTAAATTATCATAAGTTCCTTCGTGACCAATCTGTTGGAGCGATTTCAGAAGTAAAAGCCTAGATCTTTCATTAAGGCAGCCACTCCAGTTGAAGTTAAAGATTGGATTTCTCACATTAAGAAAATCTTTAGAGTTCTCGGGGTTGAAAATCAGTACAAGTCGAGGTTAGCTGCTTACAAGTTAGAAGAGGATGCACAGAATTGGTGGGAGTCAATTTTGCTTGAAAAGGGCGGGGAACAGTTTGCTGAGACCTTACCATGGGATGAGTTTTGTGCTCTTTTCTTCGAGAAGTATTTCTCTAATGTGGATATAAGCGCATATAAGCGCGAGTATCATAACATTCGCCAAAGAAATGATGAGCCACTTGACGATTTCATTGACCGATTCTATAGACTTATTGGATTTCTTGGGTCTACTGTTGGATCACCTTTGGAGCATGCAGAGAAATTTCAATGGGTCGTTTGTGACAGGATACGCCGAGCTATTATACACTCAAATTTTACAACAGTTGCAGAAGCTGTTAAAGCTGCGAAAAAGATAGAGATGGAAAGAAAGGAGTTTCTTAGTGGTTCAGATGATAGTAGAAAAAGGAACAGGGATGGAAATCGGATTCAGTCATCTGGTCAATCATCTTCTCAGGGCTATACTTCAAATAACAATGGTGCTCAAGGAAATCAAGCTAAACTGTGGAAGGGTAAGAACCAAAATCAGGTCCAGACTAAACAATACAAGCAACCAGTCCAAGCTCAACCAGGAAATCAGATTGCTCAACATCCTCTGTGTAACCATTGCAACAAACATCATTCAGGTGTTTGTCGACGACTTACGGGAGCTTGCCTTCGTTGTGGGGAAATGGGGCATATGATTAGGCAATGCCCTAAAATGAAAAACAAGCCAAATGACAATGGTAATGGAGCTAATGTGAAGCCTAACACGGGAGGAAGAGTATTTGCTTTAACTGCTGGGGATGCCGCAGCTGCTACAGGTACCCTTTCTGGATTTGTTTATTGTTCAGATCGTGATTTGTATGTGCTATTTGATACTGGGGCAACGCATTCTGTAGTTTCACAGTTAGTTAGCAAATATCTTAAGATCAGTCCCTCTCCATTAGAGCATGCCTTAGTTATTGCCACACCAATGGGTAACACCTCGGTTATTACTCATATATATAGAGATTGTCCGTTAATGATTGGGAACACTGTACGTAATGCAAATCTACTTCCAATGCAAATTGGAGACTTTGATATTATACTTGGGATGGATTGGTTGACTACGCATCGTGCAACTATTGATTGTCATTCTAAACGAGTCATTTTTGGAGATATCTTACATCCTGAGTATATTTATCAAGGAACACATCCTCGGAAATCTCTTAAAATCATCTCTGCTCTTAAAGCCCAAAAACTTATATCACACGGATGTGAAGGATTTTTGGCTTCTATTAAAGATGTATCGAAAGAAGCACCTCGTCTTGAAGACATTCCTATTGTTCGAGATTACTCTGATGTCTTTCCTGAAGAATTACCTGGATTACCACCAGAACGTGAGGTGGAATTCACCATTGATCTGATTCCCGGTTCTGAACCTATTTCTAAGGCACCATACCGTATGGCCCCATTGGAGTTGAAGGAGCTAAAAGAACAGTTGCAAGAGTTGTTGGAACTTGGCTTTATTAGACCGAGTGTTTCACCATGGGGAGCGCCTGGGCTTTTTGTGAAAAAGAAAGACGGCAGTATGCGGTTATGCATCGATTACCGAGAGCTTAACAAGATAACCATCAGAAATCGTTATCCACTACCGCGCATCGATGATCTCTTCGATCAGCTTCAAGGAGCGAAGTTTTTCTCTAAAATTGATCTCAGATCAGGTTATCACCAGTTGAAGATTAGAGATCAAGATGTTTCAAAGACGGCCTTTCGTACACGTTATGGACATTATGAGTTTTTGGTCATGCCTTTTGGTTTGACCAATGCTCCAGCTGTCTTTATGGATCTTATGAATCGTGTCTTTCATGATTATCTAGACCGGTTTGTGATTGTCTTTATTGACGATATTCTGGTATTTTCTAAAAGTAAAGATGAACATGAAGATCACCTTCGGACTGTTCTGGAGACATTACGCAAGAAAAAGTTATACGCGAAATTTTCTAAGTGTGAGTTTTGGCTCGAACAAGTCGCGTTTCTTGGTCATGTTGTATCTGCTGATGGTATCACCATGGATCCAGCAAAAGTGGAAGCTATTACCAAATGGCCTAGACCGACCTCAGTCACTGAGGTTCGAAGTTTCCTAGGTTTGGCAGGTTACTACCGTCGTTTTGTGGAGGGATTCTCTATCTTGGCATTGCCTCTCACTCAACTTATGAGAAAAGGAGTAAAGTTTACTTGGAATGATGAAAGGGAGAAGTGCTTTGAAGAATTAAAGACGAGACTTGTGTCCGCCCCTATACTTACTCTTCCCTCGGGTTCAGGCGGATATCAAATTTATAGCGATGCCTCAAAGAAAGGACTTGGTTGTGTTCTCATGCAGCATGGCAAAGTCATTGCTTATGCTTCACGACAGCTTAAGCCGTATGAGGTAAACTACCCGACACATGATCTGGAACTTGCAGCGATAGTATTTGCTCTCAAGATTTGGAGACATTATTTATACGGAGAAACGTGTGACATTTTCACCGATCATAAGAGTCTCAAGTACATTTTTACTCAGATAGAACTTAATATGAGACAGAGGAGATGGTTGGAACTACTCAAGGATTATGATGCTAACATTCAATACCATCCTGGTAAAGCGAATGTGGTGGCTGATGCTCTGAGCAGAAAGAGTTCAGGTGGTTTGGCTTGTCTTAGCTTTCAACCTCAAATTATATCAGATTTAGACAAAATGGAAGTGGGATTACAGTTCGGCCAGTCAGACGGTTATCTTGCTAGATTAAAGATAGAATCAGATTTGATCACACGGATTAAAGAAGCTCAAGAACATGATGCAGAGCTCTGGGTGATATTACAAAACTTGGAAGTGGGAAAGCAATCAGAATTTAGAGTTGATGAACAAGGAGTTATCTGGTGCGGAAAGAGACTGTGTGTGCCAAATGATGCTACCCTTCGTGAGTCCTTATTATCTGAAGCACACAGTTCGCCTTTTTCTATTCATCCTGGATCCACCAAGATGTATAGAGATTTAAGGCAAAACTTCTGATGGAGTGGTATGAAGGAAGATGTAGCGAAGTATGTGGCCCATTGTTTAACTTGTCAACAAGTAAAGATCGAACATCAAAGATCTAGTGGAATGTTACAACCATTAGATATTCCTGTTTGGAAATGGGATGATGTTTCTATGGATTTCGTTACAGGCCTTCCTAAAACATTTAAGAAGAACGATGCGATATGGGTTGTGGTAGATAGACTCACAAAATCAGCTCATTTCTTGCCTATTCAACAAGGGTTTTCAGTTAGCAGATTGGCTGATATATTTACTCAGAATATCATTCGTTTACATGGCACTCCTTCTTCTATAGTATCTGATAGAGATCCGCGCTTCACATCACATTTTTGGAAGGGTTTACAAAAGGCCTACGGTGCAAAGTTGAGATTTAGCACTGCTTTTCATCCACAGACAGATGGACAGTCTGAACGTACAATTCAGACGTTAGAGGATATGCTTAGGGCGTGTGCACTTGAATGGTCAGGCAACTGGGATGAGTACTTGTGTTTAGTTGAGTTTGCATATAATAACAGTTGGCAGGCTAGCATCGATATGGCTCCTTTTGAACTTCTTTACGGTCGGAAATGTAGAGCGCCAATATGTTGGAATGAAGTCGGTGAAAAAGTAATCGAGGGTCCAGAGTTAGTAAGAATCACTAATGAAAAGGTCGCCATTGCACGAGAAAAATTGAAAGAGGCTCAGACACGACAAAAGAGTTACGCTGATCAGCACAGACGAGTCTTAGAATTTAAGGTTGGCGAACATGTATTTCTCAAAGTGTCACCGTGTCGGGGTGTACGTCGATTTGGAATTAAAGGGAAGTTAAGTCCACGTTTTATCGGTCCGTTTGAAATTCTTGGAAGAGTTGGAGAAGTCTCTTATCGTTTGGCATTACCGCCTCAGCTTTCTCATGTTCATAACGTTTTTCATGTGTCTGTACTGAGGGGGTACAATTATCATCCTCTGCATGTAGTGAGCTACCCGTTACATATGATTCAGGAAGATTTTTCTTACGAAGAAGAACCTGAAGAAATCATTGATCGTCAAGAACGAGTTATGAGACAAAAGTCGATTCCGTTTGTAAAAGTTTTATGGAAAAATCACACTGAGCGTGAAGCGACATGGGAAACGGAAGAGATGATTCGTTCTCAGTATCCAAATCTATTCGAAAACTAAAAGTATGTTCTCTAATCTCTATTTGTTGGTTACATTCGGTTTGAAAATGTTACGTGTTTATGCAAGTTATTCGGTTAACATAGCGTGTCATTAGGATTCGTGTTAACTTGATTATTGAATTTCGAGGACGAAATTAAATTAAGTGGGGTAGAGTTGAAATAACCAAATTTAAATTAATAATAATAATAATTATAATAATAATAAAAATAATAATAAATAGATAAATTGGAAGTGAAGGTCAAAATCCCTAAATGCTAAACCACGTTCTCCTTCTTGATCGGCAAATCACCTTCCATCATCAACAAACCACCGAGCGAATAGGATGAAAACTTCTTCCAGATCGCGATGCCATCCACCGATTAATACACTATACACATCGGTTTCACCTAAATCGCAATCACGCAAGTTTTCGATCACTCTGTCTCTGTCGGGTCATCACGTTACACCGGTGTTTAATCAGCTATCTATCTGCGATAATCCATTGCTGCAGTATTCCGATCATTGGGTTATTTTTCTGTTGTGCAAGGCGTCTGAAATTTTTGATTTGTTTCGCCCTCAGGTGCGTACAATCAACCCTTTAGTCCTCGTTTGATTTCAAGTTCTTATGAGCCTAATCTGGTTTATTTGAATGGGATGGTGGGCAATTATTGATAACCTGAATGTGAACACACAAGCAGGAAGGTAGAAAGGAAGCAACCGTAGCTGGATCCAAATTAAGTTGATTTCCTGAATTGATTTGTTTGTTGGGCCTACACACGGATACAATTAAGTTGATTTCCGATCCCAGCTGGTTGCAATTAAGGTACTCAAATAATTGATCCTTTATGTTGCAAATAAAAATAGGTCATTGGGGTTCGTTGTGGTGTTCTGGCAGAATAAGATTCATTAACAACAACAATTTGAATATGGGAAATTAGGTAGGATAATGATTGATGATTAGTAAGATAATTTCAAGTTATACAAAAACAAGTGATCTGTAATATTAAAAATTTTGTCAACAAAAGGGGTTTAATAATATATCTTCAAGTGTAAAGAAATACAAAGGGATAGTTAAAAAGGGGAGTACATGTATGAACAAAATGGGATTCAACTTGATATTCTAAGCTGCTGTATATATATATGTTTAGTTGATTGCAGAAATTAGATATTAGGATTAAGTGATTAAGTAAATAAGGTACTTGTTTATAAAAAAAAAATGAACTTGAAGAAGATTTCGTAATATAGTTGCTGTGTCATTAAAATTAGTTAGTATTAGTCTCAATATCTTAAATATAATATATATAGAAATAGGAATATTAAAATATAAGTTAAAGGTCTTAAATGGCGAGCTAAATATTAGACAATAATTGCCAGAACTAAATAAGACAAAGAGTATGAGAACAAAATTCAATGTTAGTGTATTGATGTAAATTATTATTAAATTATAGGATTCGAAAGTTGTTAAAGACGACTGTATTCTTCAGCTTTTGATTTTGACTAAGGTACGGATTTCTGGTCCTTCGATCTTAGCTTTAATTTTTCATATTATTCGTTTAGAGTACGTATTCCGACCCTTCTCCTATCGTTGCATTTTAGCTCTTGTGTCTCAACCGAATTGCCATTGCTACTCGACCCTCTTCTGTTATTATTATATGATTTGAATTAGTTTATTATGGACATTGTTATACATGCGATAGATTTGGATACTTGAACTCATTATCGCATGTTCCTGATTATTGATTAAGTTGATTACTGAGATTTAGTTATTTATATTGCATTGTTGTTGACTATATCGTTCGTTTGATCTCAATACCTGAGCACATCCACCTATGGGTTCATAGGGCGTCAATTGAGGCACCCTTGACGTGCTCTATCTGTGGCGGAGCGATTAGTCCACGGCGTCTCTCACTGTTTATTGATGTGCTAAGTTGTTGCACTTATTGTTTATTTAGAGGCGTATGGATCGATCCTAGGATAATTATTGTTACTGTTATTGGTGAATGGTTAAGTATGTGTGCCCATGCTTCCATTGCACATTACTGGTACATTAGGGCTGCAGCCAATGTACATACTGATCATTGAGTTACCGAGACTGGCTCGTATGGGTATTTCCTATTGATATGACTTGTTTATTTTTCTTAAGTCATATTCTCATTGTATTGTTTGCTATTGTTCTATCCGTTACTGAGCAATTTTGGCTCAGCCGTATTTCTTTTTCGTGGTTTTCTTTGTATACGGCAGGTACTCAAGGGGCTACTGGGAATGTATGAAGAGAGTAAAATCAATGGAGTTAGGCTAATGAAGTGAAGAATTATTAGTATTTGATTTAAGACTTTTGTTTAATTTCTAGTTTGAACTAGTTTAAGGATTTTGTCTATTGAAGAATTTCATTTGAATTAATACTCAGTTATTATGTTTAATTGTTTTTGATTACCGTATCGAGTGACACGTCAGCTCTAAACAGAGTTGGGGTGTTACAGCATTTTTCCAGAAACCGCCGCGGTACGCGACAGAGAATTTCATTGCTTTTGTTGACAAGTCAACGCGGTACACGAAGACGTCTTGAATTTTGGTGGCAGTACGTGACGAGTCTCCGTCACAGAACATGACTATTTTATCCTTTGCGGTATGCGAAGGACCCCATACTTCTAGAATCCTATAAATACCACTCCCGTTCCACCATATTTGTTTCTTTACCCCAACATTCGAACTCAAGCTTCTCCCATGACCAAAAACTCTTCACCAACACCCTTCAACCTCAGCCACCATGTTGTTTGGAGGCTAGAAGACATGAAGAAGGTGCTAAGAGCTTGTTTGCAGCCAAAAACTTGCGAGAACCACCTAATCTGCCCCTATCCAAAGGTTCTAGACGCTAATCCAGTCCCTTCAAAGTGATCAAGAGCTTTGTGAGATAGTTTTAATGGTTATTCATACTTAAAAACACACGTGCACGAATTTGCAAACTTATGAACTTGTATTTTAGGTCTTGACAACTGATTTGTGGTGTCATTATGTTTGAAGATGAAATTTGAACACAAAAATGACTAATATTACTAAAAAAAAAGTAACTTTAACATGCAAGGTGATTACTAGGATGCGTTTTAGACATGCTATATGAGCTCAAATGATGATTGTTGTCTATTGACGAGCCTATTAACATGTTAGAATAGTTTAATTGATGTAAAATGTGTATTATTGCATAACTTTCCATTTAAGGAAACTTTAATTGGGCAACTGGTGAAATTGAAGTGTGAAGCATGTTTAGGCATGAAGAATGATGAAACACGTTACATTAAGATAATATGAAGGTACTTGTGTGATTAATTGGGTGAAAAATGATAATATAGCAAACCTACCAAGTATAGTAACTTACTAAATATAGAATCTTGTTATAAATAGTAACTTACTTGACAAACGCGTACAAAAGGTATAACATGTCATATTTAGTAACATGATCGGTAAGGAGGTACATATTATGCATGTTTGTCATATTTGGAAACTTTAAATATTTATGACATGGTTATGTGTACAACTTGCTAATTAACGAAAACTTAGCGAACACTAGGACAAAACAAATGTTAAAAAAACTAAATATTTCACCAACGGGTCGTTGAGTTAGATACGGTCAAATTTGGTCAAACATAATCAAACACGACAACTTGTAGTTGTTTGGACAAGCGTTCGGTCTAAATAGACCAATGCAAATACAAACTCACACCACCTATATGATAAAGGTAACTAAAATAGGACAAACATTACGCAAGTGCAAATCAACTCAATCACAGGTGATTTTTAGGGCCCCTTTACTTTTAAATTGTTTACAAACTCTATTTTAGGGAGGAAATTATGCAAAAATTTTGTCAAAAACTCGGATATATTACTGGTTTTATAGTATGAACTCTGTAAGTGTTGTATATCGTATAAATGTCTTCGCACAACCGTCCTGTTAATGAAACACAACTAGGAGATATTGGATAGTATTGTTGGGTTTTAACGAACCCCACCCGACGCCAATACAGACTGTAGGTCTGGATGGGTACGATTTAGACCTAACACGCCATTTCTCTACGATAAGAATGACAGAGGCTAGACATACAGTCCAGTATCGGTAGCGACACAACTGACACTTAGGGCCTCAGGCCTAACAAGCATTTGATAAAACAGTATATATGATCCAACTGCTTGCTTACTTATGAGCTAAACCTGTGAACTCACTAATTTTATGATGACACACTTTAACATGTTTTCTCTGGTAATCAACACGCTTAAGGGCTTAGTATGCATGCATGGAGTCTCTTTTGAATGATTTTGCTTATAAACGTTAAGAACTACTTGTGCTATTATTTGTCAATGTGATAAACATGATGTCAACTTTATTTCTTTCTAGCTTCTGCAACGTTAAAACTATTTTCTGTTGTGTTATGATTTTAGTTAAGTAATTTATTCGAATTATTTACTTGTGTATTCAAACTCATATATAGTCGTTTATATGACCAACATATCTTATCCTGTCATGTCACACCCAGCAGTTTGACTTCGTGAGTGAAAATTTGAGTGTGTGACAACTTTATTTTGTAGTTCCAAAATATGAAGTTTTGGCCTCTTTTATATTTTCTTTTCTTTGGTCATTTTTATTGTCTCTTTATGTATCATTAGGTTTGATGGACCAACATGTTTTGGATGATGATTAATAGACAGTGGCTCCTATGAGAACGTGCGCAAATCCTACTATTTTAATTTCGTCTACATGTATGAACATTTTGCGCCTCTTATTGTCAGGACCCCATTGTAAGTCACAATATTTTAGGATGGTAATCTCCCATCGAATCATGTACAAAAGAAAAATTTTCTACTTGGAGCCTACTTGGGTTAGAAGAATTAGAATATTTACTTTTTTATATATTAATAATCAAATTTTAAATATTGTTACTACCACTAGTATTGATGTTGTTGCCGTCACCGTTTAGGATTTAATACCACTACAAGTTTTCAGAATATGTAATGATGCATGTAACTGTTTGAAGCTTACACTGGTGTAAAATTCTTAAAAGTATTCATACAATTATATTTTACTTACCATTTATAAAAACCTTGTTCTTTAGTCCCATGATATGAAGTTTTGGCCTCGTTTATATTTTCTTTTCTTTGGACATTTTTTACCGTCTTTTTATGTATGATTAGATTTGATGGACCAACATGTTTTGGGTGATAATTAATAGACAGTGACTCCTATGAAAACTTGCACGAATCCTGCTCTTTAAATTGGGGCCTGTTATGAAGACGTCAGGATGAATCATTGGACACCATCCAATACGGCCCGTATTGGGCTTTACGGGTCGTATTGAAAAGAATATTCTGACAAAAGCTGACACGTCAAATCATAGGGCTGACGCAGGTCTGACACGCAGTACATACGGCTCGTATAGGAGAATACGGGTCGTATTGGGCTATTTGCAGTGAAAAAAGGACTGGAATTGTGATAATTGATACGACTAGCCTGACAATAAAGATATCAAGTAGAAGAAGTTAAGAAGTGCAAGCAACGTACCTGCAAGACATCACCGATGTGGGTCCGGTCGAACCAAGACCCAGTTGCCATTCCCTAAAGATATCTGAAGCCCACCCACACTGTTGGATCTCAGAAGACTCAAGATCTGAGGGTCAGAATGCTCTCCAAACCCAATGGTGCCACGTGACTGGAAGTGGTTTTACTTTTTGGTTCAGATTTTGGTTTTGCTTGATTTTGGTTGCCGTATAGGACCATACGGCTCGTATGTACTTTCAACCGTCAGACAATAACCTGACAAAGTCTGACAAAATCTGACACTCATACGACCCGTAAAGGGTAATACAACCCGTATGAACCTAGGTGGTGTCAACTGATTCATATGTGGTGTTCAAATAACCTGCCCCTTTAAATTTCGTCTACATGTATGAACATTTTGCGCTGTTTATTGTCAGAATCCCATTATAAGTCACGAGCTTTTAGGATGGGAATCTCCCATCGAATCATGTATAGTAGAAATTTATCTACTGAGCCTATTTGGTGAGAAGAATTAAAATGTTTATTTTTTATATATTAATAATCGAAATTTAAATATTGTTACTGCTACTAGTATTGATGTTTGTCGTAGCTACCGTCGTTTAGGATTTAACACCGATACAAGCTTTTAGAATTTGTAGTGACACATGTTACTATTTGAAGGTTACGCTGGTGTAAAATCCTTAGAAATATATCAAATTTATGCACACATATAAAAGAATAAAATGTCATACTTATGTAATACTGTTGTTTGGTAAAAAAAAAAAACCAAAGGATTTATAAATGTCTTGATGAATTAGCTCAAGTTAGCAAGATAAAATAAGATTTATTAATTATTTCCATACACACACGTTCAGAAATTGTACTTCAAATATATTAAATATCTTTAATGTTGGTATTGTTAGTTTTAAATGGTAGAATTTTTTTTATTGCAATTAATAATAACTTTTAATCTCGGATTTAGTAAGTTATTACTCTAGTTTATTTTTTTATAAGAGGACTGATCAAGAATTCTAATCGTCAAATTCAATTACTAAATATACAAATTGAGTCATATTACTCTTTATTAAGTAGCATATGAGTGATTAGGTATTGAGTTAAATTATTCATTATTAACTGAGTTTCATTACAGAAAATATATATTACGTTATTTAATTATTATTTAATTATTTTTGGTTTTAAACAAATCGTTTACCATGTTCTAAATTTTCATGGGGGTCAAAAAAACTTTCTCCATGGTCTGTTGAGATCAGATCAGATAGATACTAAAAATAGAAAATTCATAGGTTGGTGGACCCTGTACTCACACGCTAAGCCCATGGTAGCCACACAAACAAAACTCTCAATAAATACAAGTGCTGCCAAAGAACACCGACGGTGGCCACCGCAATCGCTTTAAATAAGAGTGCCATAGTAGAACACTTCCGATCCTGCCACTCCCACACAACTACAAACCTATCTATGGATTACCTCACCTTATCTCTTGTACTTTCTTTCATTTCAATAATCACCTATGCTATCTTCATCTCCGGCCGGCGTGACTCACGGCTTCCTCCCGGACCTTCCCCTTTTCCGATCATCGGAAACCTTTTACATCTCGGAGAACAACCCCACATCTCTCTTGCGACACTTGCCAAACGTTACGGTCCTTTGATGTCGCTTAAGCTCGGAAGTAAAACAGCCATAGTCGTTTCATCACCGGATGTCGCTAAAGAGTTCTTTCAAAAACATGACCACTTGTTCTCTAGCCGATCAATACCCGAAGCCGGTAGAGTGGTGGACCACGACAAGTACTCCATGGTCTGGCTGCCGGTCGGAGATCAATGGAGACGACTACGAAGAATAAGCAAAGAGTATTTGTTTTCCCTGCAACGTCTGGATGCTACAGAAACCCTACGCCAGAAAAAGGTAGGTACAGCTTCACTAATAAATATTAATAAGGTGACGATATTGGCATTACTTTTATATTTTTTTTATATTAAAAATATTTAAAAAATATGTATGAGTAAAAATTATGTAACTATAATACGATTGATTTAACATGATTACTGTGTATAAATAGTAGGAGTGGTGTATAATTAAATAAAATACAAAAAAAAAATATAGTCATTAATGAAAATCTTTATAATATAAGTCGATTTTTTAAAATAAAATATGATTTAAATTTTGAAAAACTTAATACTTTAAGTAATAAAATAATAATATTGTTTTTTTCAATATTACTTTTTCAAAGTTTGTCAAAAATTTTATTTTAGAAAACCTTTTTCAATATTTTTTATTTTATAATAATTTTGTTTTTGAAAAAAAAAGTATTTTTATATTAATATATGTTTAATATCTTAAAAAATATTTTTAATTTAAAAATGTATAAATGTGTATTCAATAATTTATATTATTATTTAATGTATGATGCATTAAATAAAAGAGAGAAGGGGGAAATTATTGTGAAGATAGTCTAGATGAATGACATGTATCCTCTTTTATTTTGATTTATTATATAATAGGTTATTAACCTGTGTGCTACACTGATTTAATATAAAATATTAAATAATTAGCAATGAAATTTTAGCAATTATAAAATGATATTTTGACATATTAATATATATTTTAAGTAATAATTTTTTTTAAAAACTTTAATCACTATACAGATAATATATGACCTTATGATGTGTAACAATTTATATTTTTGAAATAACTGACGTTAAAAACTTTGGTTTACATTATATTAAAAACTAAATTTTATAAATCAATAATATAAATATAACATTTGTAATTATTAAAGTTAAACGACCGAATTTAAAAATAGCGTTAAACATAACGGACCAAAAGTGTAACTTTTCTATCATTTTTATTACTTATGTTTTTAAATAAATTAAAAAACCTTAGTTGTTTATAAAAATTTCATTGTTTAAAAACTCATTTTATAGTATATTTTATTTAAAAAAATCATTTTATAAGATAACTTGTTTTTACATAAATTTTTTTTTTGATAATAAAATATTTCTTGCTTTATACAAATCTTTTAAGTGTGTTTTATTATATAAAAAAAATAATATATTAGTTATTAGTATTATAATTATTTAATAAGAAATATAATTTATTTAATAAGAGAGAGAATGGTTATTTAATTTAATATGAGAGAGAATTAATGAGATGATAGGTAATTGACATGTGACAATAATATTGTAAAATTGTGACAAGTGTCCTTATTGGTGTGAGAAATTGACAAGTGGCAAAATTTTACTCTTTTATTAAAGAGTAAAGATAATAATAGATTAGGACCGTATTAATATTTGAAACTCAACCAAAAGCTCATATGTGTTCGTTTATGTTAACGTACATAAATTTATAAAATATATTTTTATCATAAAAGCAATCTTGATAATCGAAATTTTGAGTTTTTAATTTATATAAGATCGAGAAAAACATAAGTTGTGTCTTAATAGAAAGGGAGATTAAAAAAGTTAGAATTGTAATATTTTTTTTTAATTTTTTTTATTGAATTTTGTAGTGATTTTTTTTTTATCGAAACTAGATTGAATTTTTTATTTGATTTGATTTAATTTTTTTTATTAAATGTAAAGATGTTTACATTATATATAATTTTATACATGGGAGTATAATCTTAGACGTGTCTGCATAAAACCTTGAGGCTTAAACCCAAAAAAGTTAAACAAATAAGATGGGTTGAAATGTTGAATATACATGGTTGCTTGTTTTACCAAAACAAATTAGTGATTTTAAATATTTGTAATTATGCATGGTTGCTTGTTTTATTCTAAGATAAAAGATGGGTTGAAGGCAGTTTATTATGTTTAGATCTTGAAATTTTGATTTCCATATAGTTGGTTTTTTAGAAAGCGACACGTTGTTTGTCGTGTGTATATGATTGTTTATTTGATTATTTTAATTAACGAATTATATTCATATGACATATTTGTGATTAAAATTTCAGGTAAAAGAACTTCTTGATCATGTTAGTCATTGTTGCACTAGTGAAAAGGACGTGAATATAGGTGGAGTTGCATTTACAACATTACTTAATATGCTATCATACTTCATGTTTTCCATGGATCTTGCTCAATACGATTCTTTGTCATCACAAGAATTCAAGGATGACGTATGGAGTATAATGGAAGTTGTAGGAAAGCCAAATATTTCTGATTTTTTTTCAATTTTTAAATCGTTTGATCCTCAAGGACTAATGCGACATGGAACTATGTATGCTAATAAGATCTTGAATATCTTTGATACGATCATTGATCATCGATTGCAAACAAGATCAACTTCCTCAACAAACAACAACGATGTGCTAGAGTTGTTGCTCAACCTCAACCAAAGTCAAGAATCTGAATGGAGTCGAACTGACATAAGTCATTTGTTTCTAGTAAGCAAAGCTAGCTTTTTGTAATGTTTCAACAATTTCTTTGAAATGTTTTCACCTTTTAAAACATTGAGTTTTACAAGTATTTATCTTTAAATTTATTGTAGGATTTATTTATTGCGGGAACTGATACGACATCAAGCACGTTAGAATGGGCCATGGCAGAGCTTATTCACAACCCAGATAAATTGAAAACCGTTAGGTCAGAGGTCATCAAACACATAGGAAACAAGAACCTAATAGAAGAATCAGATATCACTCAACTTCCTTATCTGCATGCTGTTATAAAAGAAACTTTACGATTGCATCCTCCAGCCCCTTTTCTTGTCCCTCACCAAGCCCTACAAGATGTAAAAATCCAAAGCTTCATGGTACCTAAAAATGCTCAAATTCTTTGTAATGTGTGGGCCATGGGACGAGACGAAAAAGTGTGGTCACATCCAGAAACATTCATGCCTGAGAGGTTTCTGGAAGTCAATGTCAGCTATAAAGGCCAAAATTTCGAGCTCATTCCATTTGGTGTTGGAAGGAGGATATGTCCTGGACTGAATATTGCACATAGAATGTTGCATATAATGTTAGGTTCTTTAATTTATAATTTTGATTGGAGACTTGAAGGAAACATGAAACCTCAAGACATGGATATGAGAGAGAAGTTTGGACTTACTTTGCAAAAGAGTGTACCACTAAAGGTCATTCCACTCAAAGTTTAATGGATTTTAATAAATGCATGTACCTGATATCTTAAAATGAGTTTAATTATGAATTCTAAGCTTTCATTTATTTATTTTACAAAAATTAGCATAAGATCAACGAAATTTCTCAAGTTTTGATGTGTCGTATTATATTATTACAAGACTTATTCGATCAATATATCTTCAAGTGATGGTGTATACTTGGGACACGTTTGTTCAAAGCTCTTTGCTTAGTTATAGAAGGGGGGAAATCTAAAATTAAGGATAAATAAAGAGTTATGCACATGTTACTGGCATATTGCTGCGACAACATGACCACTGACATCAAAATGAAAATCCAAAAACGTGTCACAACAGCTATCATTTCATTGTAAAACCATAAAAAACATGCTTTTCCAAACGTGTCTTAATGGTTGTCACGGCACGTAAAACCTTAATATGTCTGTTGTTGTAACATCAAATTCACTCCGCTATAAAACGCGAAAGCATAGTATAACATCCAAAAGATCATTTGAAGGATCACCTATAAAATGTGGCTTCTGTGATGTTAGAGATAGATCAATAAATAGGATTTGTTTAAGCGTAAACCACAAAAGTTATGCTTTGTCATATACGATTACTTTGTGGATAATGATGCACGTTTAATAAACTTAAAGGGTGAAAATAAATAGGATTTTAGACTTAAAGCAACCACCATGTAGAAGAAGTTTGCTATGCATTGAAAGTGTAAGCTATAGATAAAAATTGGGGTCTGATTGACATAATGACATCCTACAAATGGTGGCTTTGAGATGCCTAAAAATATCAAAAATGACAAAAGGCCAGTATGTTTATGTATGTAAAATCTTTTATGTTATCTTAAGTTCTTATTTTTATCATTTATTGTTGTATAAAGTATTAGCTATTTGATTTTAGTGTATCTTCAAGGTCAACTTTAATATATACCGGTGAATAATATATATGAGATTCATAAATTAAGACGTGCAAGAAAAAAACACTTACATATATCTAGAAAACGTTGACAACCATGAATATATAACTTCTCAATTTCACGTGCATATGTTTATGTTATTCGTTTTTATTATTTATTTATAACCATTTTTTATTTATATATTGATGTTAAGTTAGAATTAAGTCAACGAAAGAGGTTTGATGGGAATGTAGACAACATTACAACAAAGATGAAGACATTACTCGATTGTTTATCTACTCACAATATCAGTTCTTTTTCATTCTTTCGGATAGTTAACTTGTCATCTATTTTTTTCTTTTGCGTGGTTCAATCCTTTTCTTTCCCCCTTTTCAATAGTTCATGAAATTTTACCAAATTGAATGTTACTTTTACTCATGATGTTGCAACAATATTTAAGATGTGTTTTTGATTGCTTTTGTTTTTAAATACTGTGAATTTAAACCTTGTTATTTTTCTCTTAGGGACCGTTTGGTAGCATATGAATCATTAAGGCTGAATGGTTAAGATGGTCTGAATCATTAAGTGCTGAATGATTAAGACTGTTTGGTTGAACATTTGAATGAATATGCAGAATGACTATTTTACCCTTCTGAAGTCTTTTTTCTAGTCTTTAAGTACGTAAACTTATGATCAACCAAATGTTAACAGGACAAACATAATTTGAACAAAACATTAACCAATTTGCATCATAACATCACAAACAAATGTTAACAGTATAAACATCATTTGAACAAGACATCAATTAACCAATTTGCATTGGAAAACAAAAAATCACATCAGCTCAAAAACAAAAATCACAGCACAACAGGTGAAGGAGAAAAACTTAACTATCACATCTGACTTCCCTTTGATTAATCCAATTGTTCAAGCTTGCAGAAAAAAGTGCTACACAACCAAATATGAAAACAAAGGTCCCGTAATCTAAAACTTAACTATGTCCAATGTCCATATCCCAAATTGGGATAATCAAGAACATCACCAAATCGGGATGGTACATTTAACAAAAAGAAAACGATTTCTGCAAGGTCTTTTGTTGCATCAGAAATCAAATCGGGATGGTCAAGAACATCACCAATTTGCATCAAAAAACAAAAATCGAGATGGTTGCATCAGAAATCAAATCGGGATTGTGCTTACATGAAGGAGGCGTCGACTGTAGCAGCAGGTGGCGCAACCGGTGATATACGACAGGTGCGACGAACGGAGGTGAAGGAGGCGGCGACTGTAGCAGCTAGCGGCACAACCGAGATGGTGGTATACGACGGGTGCGAGGAACGGAGGTGAAGGAGGCGACGGAAAGGAGGTGGTTTGATGGAGGCGACGGGAAGGAGGTGGGTTGAGGGAGGCGACGGTAAAGAGGGGAAAATGAGAGAATATTGTTTCAAATGGAAAAGAAAATGAGGACCTCTTTTTTTCCTCCATTCACCATTTAAACTTGTCTTCACATCTGAATCATTCAGACCCTAATTCAGATGTTTTTTTCGTTTAGACGTCCCAACCAAACGATCTGAATTTGAATGGTTCAGATTCAGACCCATTCAGATGCTAGCAAACAGCACCTTATTGTTATGAGAAGTAAACATGGTAGATTAATTAGAGGTGTTCAAAACCAGATAGCCGACCTTTCGGATATCTGAATTTCATATATCCGAAAATTTCAGCTAGCGAGATATCTGAAAACTATCAAAAAAATATCCGAAAACTGTCTGAAAACTATGTGAAAAATTATCCGAATATCCTAAAAATTATCCACAAGAAACTATTTCAGATATCGGATATCTGAACTATCCAAAAATTTTCAAAATAGGTATCCGAATCCGAGCTTTTAGGATAGGAATCTCTCATCGAATCATGTATAGTAGAAAATTTTTCCACTTGGACCTTATTTGAGTGAGAAGAAATAAAATATTTATTTTTTTATATATTAATAATCAAAATTTAAATATTGTTACTACTACTAGTATTGATGTTGTTGTCGTAGCCATCGTCGTTTAGGATTTAACACCAGTACAAGCTTTTAGAATCTGTAGTGACACTCGTAACTATCTGAACGTTACTAATGTAAAATCCTTAGAAATAGCAAATTTACACATGCATATAAAAGAGTAAAACTGTTGTTTGAAAAAAAAAAAATAACGATTTGTAATGATCTTGATGGAATTAGGCAATTAGCTCAAGTTAGCAAGATAAAATAAGATTTATTAATTCTTTCCATACACACACATCTAGAAATTGTACTTCATATTTTAAATATCTTTAATGCTGGTATTGTTAGTTTTAAATGGTAGAAAAAAAATTTGTTACAATTAGGGTTATTGGATTTAAATACTCCCAACTTTGACCTATTGGCCGCCAATACTCCTAACTGAGAAAATGTTTACTGGCACTCCCAACTTTCAAAACATTTTCCACTGGCACTCTTAAACAGGTGCCACGTCATCAAAAAAATCATGTTTTAGAGTGCCAGTGGAAAATGTTTTGAAAGTTGGGAGTGCCAGTAAACATTTTCTCAGTTGGAAGTATTACCGGCCAATAGGTCAAAGTTGGGAGCATTTAAATCCAATAACCCTTACAATTAATAATAACTTTTAATCTCGGATTTAAATTGTAATTGTACAATTAAAATTAAGTCTTTTTATAAAAAAACAAAAAATATAACTGCCAAAAGAAAGTTGTCGATAACTACAATTTTTAAAAATTTAAAACTTTAGCAACTTAAAATTTAATTTAACGATTTAGACAGGAATTTGAAGGTGAAATAATGTGACTACACACAAATTTGACAAGTGTCTAGTAACTTGATAATGATAGTAAAACTAGTGATGAGGACCCGTGCGTTGCAACGGGGTCTGATATACAGACGTGAAGCGAACAAAAAACCATAAAATTAGTATATTCGTATTAGATAGACAAATTTTAAAATACAAAATATTTTTGATAAGGTGGTCTCAAGTTAGTATGGCTGCTCTTGCACCCAACACATCAAAAAATAAACATTTCTCTCACCTGATTTAAGCTTCGTCTTCATTTCTGTTCTATTTGCGTCACGGGCCTTCTCCATTTTCACTTCTCTCAAACCTGCTTTCAAGAACAAATTCACCATCAACAAAACATACCACTTAGCTAGCTATGGTTCTTGAAACAATTCTATTCATAACCTTTGTTTTTTAATATATAAGTGAAATATATTTACAAAGAAAAAGCAAGAACTTGGAATTTGAATTAGATTCAAAATAATGTAGCAAACCGAAAAGATATATTCCTTCCAATTTTAAATAAATTTTACCAAATGGCATCAACCTAGAATATATATATTTATAACGGAAAAAATTTGTGGAAGTAAAACATTTTGAGTACAAAAAGAGCAGGTTAAAAGGTTTAAAAGAGGCCATCAACATACTAAAGTGCCTAAAACATCAAAATTGCCTTGCTCGACAAAGACCAAATCATTACTTTAGTACCACTTTTGCAATCACATTTACAAATATAACTTAAATTGTAGTTGTTAATTTGTTTGAAGGCATAGAGCTAATGGCAGAATTCAATCAAGGCAGCATCAAATAAAATACATTACAAAGCAAAATCAGCAAAACACATCTGTAGATAGAGTAATGCCAAGGATGAAGTCTTGGTCATTTTATCAAACATCTGGTATGCACTCTCAACCAAGAAACCAATAACATCACATAGTGAGGAAATCAAAGAAAAATGAAAACTGAAGGATGCGTAATGTTGGTCATTACCAAACTGTAGTTAATAGAAGCTAATTATAACTAAACTGGATCACATATTATGCATACATGGACGCCATGTATCGATTGAAAGGATCAGTGCTCCATCCATGAGATTTATCAAAAGATCGGAAAGGGGTGTGGAGGTTGTTAATGGTGACGATGGAGATGAAGGTGAATGAAATGGCATGGTGACGATGGAGGTGAAGGTGAATGAAATGGCATCAGAGCGGAGAGGCGAGTCGACTCGGATAGGAGATTTGAAATCGGTGAGTTGGGAATCGGCGTCGGAGAATAGCGGTTGCTGGTTTGAGATCGGGGGTAGAAGAAGATCCTTCGGTATCTGTAGTTGCCTTGGTAACGGTGGTAGCCGGCGAACAACACCTATTTCGTCTCTCTCTCTTTCTCTAAGTCGGCATCTCCATGCTTCCTGTCTCTTTGTTATCACTTTGAACTTAGAATTGAAAGGTTGTAACTTGAGCTTCAATACTTGTAAAAAAGGAACAGTAATTTTGTCTCACAACAAAACTTTGGTTTTTAATATATATAATGGGAAGGTAGCCCAATGGATCTAGAAATTATCTTTATGAGGTCGGAAATCTTTTTCAAAATAGTTAGTTGTTAAATGCTTTATGTAACATCACTGTACTTTCGGTTGTCCGTACGTCCGTACATCCGTACTGTTACGACCGGAGATTTATTACTTATTAATGATTATGAATTAATGATATTCATTACTGATATTATCACTGTACTGGTATGCATGTTCATAATTTATTATACGCGCAAACCACGGGAAGTTTAGTTGTAATTCAACTAAACAGACCCGTAGTGTTTATCGCAGTTACTTATTATTGATGATGATGGATTAATGGTCTGAGAATGGATTTGGGTTAGAACTGGGAGTCTGTTAGAGTCTGGTTGCTAAACGTGGTCAAGGACCCATGGTCATGGTTTATCGAAATAGCGGTGGGACGGTGGCTAGGACAGTTGCGACTGACCCTTACATATGCCCTATATATATGCATATTTCGGTCTATCATGGATGTGTCAGTGACTAGGGTTTAGTGGGTTTTGGTTTGGGGAAAACGATAATATTAATGTATTAAATAATGGGAATTATTTACGCGATGTGAGGTTACGAGCATTAATTAAACACGAGTATTGATTTAGAAACATTAACTTAATAATGTATTCGCGTGGGTGACGATTCATACGAATATAATTATTAAGAATAATGTTCTAAAACGGTATTCCATAAATCATAAATCAAATCGAAATACGGTACGAGCATCGGATTCGCAAAGGTGACGATCTTTACGAATACGTACGCGAGTAACGCGTTTCGACGAGATAAGTAAATAATATTGAACGATATTAAATTAATAAATGAAAACTAAAAATATTTATTAGGAATCACAACCTAAAATAAATTCGAATAAATTAATTTATTAAATAATTATTTAACGATAATGAAACGAAAGCGATTTACGAAACAATTTATTAAAACTTATTTTATTTAAACAATACAAATTTATCTAAAATGATTTATTATCTTAAATATGCTACGTTAGAAAACCGAGCATGTTATTACATTTCACACGTATTAAACGAGATTGTCTTACGAGACCAAGATTATTTAAAATAAATTTAATTAATGAAACCCTATTATTTAAACACTTTATGTTTAAATATGTTTCACGCGTAAAAAAACCGAACATTTAATGTAATGATGTCGCGATAGAAACGAGACCGGGCGCACGGGGATCGACCGGACTATAAAATCCCATTATTTCTCTTCTTCTTCATTTGACAAGATCATCTCTCTCTCTCTCTAGCATCCAATTCACGCCACTTTCTCTCTCTACAACTTCTCTCTACGATATCTCCTTCGTTACCCAACGAAATCGCGAGATCTTGGCGCCCACGCGTTCGTGTGATCGAGAGGAACAAGTAGATACGAAGAAATCAAGTTCTTAACCGCAGAATCAAGGTAAATCTGATGTTTTGTTTTCGGTTTTTGTCATGAACACAATGTAGTAGGGTTTTGTATGTTTGATCGAGATTAGGACCTTGTGTTATGCTAAGTCGAGTTATTGTCGAGATATGGAAGCCATAGACAGACCTGTTATTGAATGGGAATGATCGTGAGGACAAGGGGGCTGATGGTTCGCGACTAACGAACCTGTAAAGTATTGGCCGAACCCTAGAATAGCCTCACCGAACCAGGACTGCCTCACGAACCCCTCCGCCGAACCTTGTTTCAGCTTTACCCTGGCGAACCCTGCTGGCGAGCCTTCCTAGGCCACGAACCCTCGGCACTCCCCGAGCCCTAGCGAACCATTAAGGTCAGCCGAACCCCATGGTTGAGGCCACGAACCCTACTGGGCGAACCATGGTAAGCCAAACCTGCATGTGCATGGGAGACGAACCTTTTAGAGCCGAACGAACCACCTGCGAACCCTAGGGTGATAACCGAACCTTCTTACACCGAGGGACCTACGAACCTACCATTTAACCAGCCGAACCTAGGCACAAAGTGCCATAGGTTCGCTGCCTTCTTTGGGATAAAAACCAAATCTCGTTTAATTAAGGGAGTTGGGATATAGGGGTGGACGTAATTATGTATATATGTATATATATATATATATCGATATATACACATATATACTCATGCATGCATGAATAGAGTTAAGGTTGTCATCTTTAAAAGTAAATATAATTATATCATGAGGAATGATCATAAATTTAAATTCGTATATTATTTTATTACAATCAAGTTAAAAAGCTAACTAACGATTTTAAAGTTGATGATAACGGATTAAACATGCATGCAAGTATGATATTAAAGGTGTTATACCAAGAACTAGCACCCTTGAGTTCATACATAATTAAGGGAAATATAGCTAAGAGCTCGCAATTAATTATTATTGTTGAGCAAATAAAGTTAACAAGTTAGATTAAATGTAATAACTGTTGCTTATAAAATCTCTAATGTTTTACTTAACTTAGATAAGTTGAACTAAGTAAGTGAAACACTTAGTGATATTAAAAATAAACACTTATAGTGTTTTTGTTAAGAATAAGCACACATGGATACTTAATGGCAATGAAACACTTATACTCACGGACACAAATACGCGATAATTACAGATCCTTGAAATTGCCTTGAGTTATATACGCGAGCGCGCATTACTAGAGAACACTGATTCTAAGGACTTCAGGTGAGTTCTCATAACCTCCTTTTCTTTAAACCACTTTGTTTTTAAAACTCGGAGGTGACGCATGTATACCAAATTAAATATTATTTTGATAACACAAGGTTAATACCTGTTTATCAATATGATATTCACATTTATAAATTATCATTATTATTGGATTGTCTCTTATATTTATATCCATGTAAATATTGTCATTGACTTCGGTCAATAACAAAGATTACATGAATGGTCACATACTCCGTAAATCATTGCCTTTAACTTCGGTTAATTGCTTTGAATTCATGTATTGTCACGTGGAGGATTCCACATCTGTGAATCATTGTTTTAACTTCGGTTAATTACTTTGACTTCATGTATTGTCACGTGGTTAGCTACCACTCCATGAATCATGTATTTAACTTATGTTAATTACATAATGATCATGTATAGTCACGAACATTATTTGAGAATATGATTGATGAGATTGGTTGATTAGTTTGTGGATTGATTATCTATATTTGAGTATGATTATTTGTGATTGACTATGATTGATTTGGTTATGTGGTTATGTGATTGTGTATGTGTTTGATTGTTGAATTGATGGATGTGTGTTGGATTATCTCATACAGGTATTCATATGGATTTTCTCAAGAAGATCATAAGTTTTATATTCGTTTTAAATAAAGCATTTTATAAAACCATTTTAAGCATAAACTTTCAAACTCATTTTACTAAAACATTTTTTTTAAATATAAAAACTTATGATTACTCACCAACTACTTTTGTAGTTGACACTTGGTTTTCTTACATGTTTCAGGTGATGGAGACAAGTAGGAATGAAGAGAGGATCTCTTCTATTTTGGACATCATCATATAGGATCTTGGACTTAGTTAATTAACTAAATTTCTGGCGATTAGAGTTTAGTTAGTTTAACTAATTCTTTTGTGTAATTGATGTAATTGATTCATGACGAACATGATTTTTGTGTAATTATGATGTTTGCTTAAATGATATATGATGATTGAATTAGATGCCCACGAGCTTTTGAACAATCTACACATCCCTCGTGGCATCCCGACGTTTCCGCCATCGGTCGGGGTGTTACAGATTGGTATCAGAGCCTGGGTTATAGGGAATTAGGTTACTAGAAATGGCTGACCTAGTCTATAACCGTAGGATACCCTAGTATGAAGTAATTTCATACACTAGTTAGTATATTCAGGATTTCATGCCTATGTGTTTATTACATGTTAACTGAACTCCTGTTATACATCTGATATATGTATGCTGCTTATAAATTTCTTGCTTATGTGTGCCCTAATGATTCGATAAGGACATGCACGTGGTGTATCGTAAAGGTGGTGGGACGTTGGCTAGGGCAGTTGCGACTGACCCTTACATATGCCCTATATATATACCATTTACGGTACATTGGGTGGATGTCAGTATTGAAGAATGTGGGAACTATCCGTTTGGGAAATTACCTGCTTAAGAAATTAAATGCTTAGGAATTATCTGCTTTAGGAATTATTTGTTTTATCTATAAACTCCAGACAAGGACACACTCGTGGTATACTACAAAGGTGGTGGGACGGTGGCTGGGGCAGTTGCGACTGACCCCTACATATGCCCTATACATATACCATTTGTAGTATATTGGGGGTCTGTCAGTGTCAGGAACTTAGGATATTACTAGGAATTATTGTGAGATGGATGTTGATGGTCTGTTGGTTAAGGTTGGTTGGATTGACACTTTGGATGATCACACTTGATAAACACTTATAAATTCACTTATAAAAACATACGGGTTGGACACGTAGGGTGCATAGGATTAATGAACGATATGAGCGATTAGTGATGAAATATGGACTTGGGTGATGATATAGACACTTGGTGGTAATATAAACGCATAGTGATGATACTAACACTTAGTGATAGTATGAACACTTGATGAGGATGAACTATAGGGAGGATATGAACACTTAGTGACAATAAGAGCACTTCGTGATGATATGAACCCTTAATGATGATTATCTACATTGGGATTGATATGGATTTTAGTGAACTTATACAATTGGGGGAAACTTAATGTCAGGTGAACTTAGACATTAGGTGAACTTAGAAATAGGCAAGCCTACATGTCAGGTGAACTTAGACATTAGGCAAACCTAATTGTCCAAGGACACTAGTGATCACTTCACTCAAAATTATCCTATTTAGGATAAGGTTTGTGAAGTGAGATTATGGTGAAATACATGACACACTCTACACACTAGCAAGGGCATAATCGTGGTGCAATGGAACGGTGGTGGGACGGTGTAGGGGAGATTGCGATCTACCTCTGCATATGCCCTATATATAAGCTTGTTGCATTGCATTGGGAGGTTGTCAGTGTTAGTATAGAGTGAGGAATGTATAGGACCTAGGAAATAGTTAGTTAACACTAGTTATGACCAACTAGGACACTTAGAATAATAATAGGAAATTATAAACCTTTTTGAGTTTAATGACTGATAGGAGAGAAATATAGTTCCTATATGTAATCCTAATTGTCTAATGAACTCATTTAAACATTGTTTGTATGACTTACGTTGTAAACGGTAGTAACATGTTTCTATTTCCTTCAGAAACATTCCGCCTCGCCGTCACAACGGAGATGATACGAACGCAGAGGATGCTAACGGTAATGCCAACCCTGGCATGCAAGAGTTAGCTAACCTCATCACTGGGTTGGTGAACCAGTTGACTCAGGCCAACCAAAACATCAACCAGAACCGAGGTGGTGCAAACCAGACAACTTGCACATTCAAACACTTCAATTCCTGTAATCCCCTGAAATTCACGGGTGCTGAATCGGCCACTGGTCTGCTGCAGTGGTTCGAGAGTATGGAGAACACCTTCATCAACAGTGAATGTCCCGAGAATCTGAAAGTCCGCTATGCCACCAGTGTTTTCCAAAAGAGAGCCCTGACTTGGTGGAATGGGGAAAAGCGAACTAGGGGAGTGGATGCTGCACTCGCACTGACGTGGACTGAGGTCAAGAACTTGATGACTACTGAATTCTGTCCTCGAAGCGAGATGAGGAAACTGGAGACTGAGTTCTGGGAGCTCAAGCAGGATAGCGGGGAGAACGTCATCTATAATACTCAGTTTCATGAGTATAGTTTACTGGTACCTCATATGGTGACACCTTTGGAAAGAGCAATTGAGAAGTATATCGGGGGACTGCCGATACAGATTCAGGACACGGTCTACGGGAGCAATCCCAAAACACTTGAGGCCGCTATCCGTTTATCTGCAACTCTTACTGATAATCACGTGAAGAATGGAACTCTTACTCGGAAGGGATATAAGAAGACTGACACCAAGACTGCTGCAAAGGAAGTCAAAACTGAAGTCAAGTCTGAAGCTGCTAGCTCATCCAAAAGCAGCAACAAGAAGAGGAAGAATAGAAACTTTATGGTCACTGTACCTGCTGCTAAGTCGGCGCAGCAGTCATCCAACAACTCTACTGCAAGAAATTACACTGGGAACACTCCCCAATGTAATACTTGTAGATATCATCATGCACCTAACTTGCCATGTCGCGTCTGCAACAACTGTGGCAAGTTTGGGCACTATGCTAATGTTTGTCGGAGTGCACCGCAAGCACAAAGGATGCAACATGCACCGCTTGCATTGCCAGCTCCTCATGCACAACCTATTCCGGCTGTACCCATTCGCCAGGTACCTCAAGCACAGGCAAGAGCCTGTTATGAATGTGGTGAAGTGGGTCACTTCAGAAATCAATGCCCAAAGTTGACTGGAAATAATCAAAGGGTGGCAAGAGGCCGGGCTTTTCAGTTGAATGCTCCAGCTGCTCAAGCCAACCAGGACGTCGTCAACGGTACATTTCTGATCAACAACTCTTATGCATCTGTCTTATTTGATTCTGGTGCCGATAGGAGTTTCGTTTCATATGATTTTGAATGCTTGCTTGGTAGAACACGTACATATTTAGATAAACCGTTTAACGTGGAGGTGGCTGACGGAAACACTATTGATATTGACACTATTATCGTTGGATGTACGGTGAACTTAAATGATCACGTTTTCCCAATTGATCTCATACCTATGCATCTTGGTAGCTTTGACGTTATCATAGGCATGGACTGGTTAGCCACCCACAAAGCGGAGATAGTATGCCATGAAAAGTATATTCGTATTCCCTTACATTCGGGTGAAACTTTGAGAATATTTGGAGAAACTGCTAGTAAAGGTCTTAAGTTAATGTCTTGCACTAAAGCACACAAGTACCTTAGAAAGAAATGTGTAGCATTTCTAGCTCATATTGTGGAGAAGAAAGAGAAAGAAAAGAGAATTGAAGATGTTCCAGTGATACGAGATTTTCCGGAAGTATTTCCAGATGATTTGCCGGGTCTTCCACCAGAACGTCAAGTTGAGTTCCGAATCGACTTAGTACCTGGTGCGAACCCAGTCGCCAAAGCTCCCTACAGACTTGCGCCTTCGGAGTTGCAAGAATTGGCGAGCCAGCTGCAAGAACTTACCGATAAAGGATTCATTCGCCCGAGCCATTCGCCATGGGGTGCACCGGTCCTGTTTGTCAAGAAGAAGGACAGGTCATTCCGAATGTGCATCGACTACCGCGAGTTGAACAAACTCACAATCAAGAATCGATATCCACTGCCGCGTATCGATGATCTCTTCGATCAGCTTCAAGGCTCGGCATGGTTTTCAAAGATCGATCTTAGGTCTGGGTATCATCAGCTTCGTGTACATGATGATGATATTCCCAAGACGGCTTTCAGAACCAGATATGGCCACTATGAGTTTTTGGTAATGCTTTTCGGCCTTACCAATGCACCTGCGGTTTTTATGGATCTCATGAACCGTGTTTGCAGGCCATACTTGGATAAATTTGTGATTGTATTCATTGATGATATTCTGATCTACTCAAAGACTAAGGGAGAACACGAGGAACACCTTAAGTTGGTTTTGGAGATCTTAAGAGAGGAGCGACTGTATGCCAAATTCTCTAAATGTGAATTTTGGCTTAAGGAAGTTCAATTCTTGGGGCACATAGTCAACGAATACGGTGTTCACGTGGATCCTGCGAAGATTGATGCTGTGAAGAATTGGAGTACACCGAAGACACCCACGGAGATTCGATCATTTCTCGGACTTGCCGGTTACTATCGGCGGTTCATCTCGAATTTCTCCAGAATTGCTGTCCCTCTCACTGCTTTGACTCAGAAGAATAGGCCGTACGAGTGGGGACCAAAGCAAGAAGAGGCATTTCAGACTCTGAAGCAGAAACTATGTGATGCTCCTGTCTTGACATTGCCTGATGGAAATGATGATTTTGTAGTTTATTGTGATGCTTCCAACCTGGGTCTCGGTTGTGTTCTCATGCAACGGGGAAAGGTCGTGGCTTATGCATCAAGACAATTAAAGATTCATGAGAAGAACTACACTACACACGACTTGGAACTTGGTGCAGTTGTGTTTGCTTTGAAGATATGGAGACATTATCTTTATGGCACGAAGTGTGTAGTCTTTACTGATCATAAAAGTTTGCAACATATTCTGAATCAGAAAGAGCTCAATATGAGACAACGGAGGTGGGTTGAACTGTTGAACGATTATGACTGTGAAATTCGCTACCATCCTGGTAAAGCGAATGTAGTAGCAGATGCGCTTAGTCGCAACAGTCAAGTTCAGATCCGTAGTGTCCGAGTGCACAATAGTCTCCGAAATGATGTTCTCACAGCCCAACAACACTCATTAGCCCAAGATGACTTGAAAAATGAGATGTCTTGTGGGGCTGAAATTCTATTGGAAACTAAGGATGATGGTTTGATGTATTATTTGAATCGGTTGTGGATACCGAACAGGGGTGATCTCAGGATGGTGATTATGAATGAAGCTCATAAGTCTCGTTACTCAATCCATCCAGGTTCTGACAAGATGTATCAAGACCTTAGGGACTTGTACTGGTGGCCTGGAATGAAGAAGGATATTGCTGAATATGTGTCTAAGTGCCTTAACTGTGCCAAAGTCAAGGCCGAACATCAGCGACCTTCGGGATTGTTATTACAACCAGAGATACCGATGTGGAAGTGGGAGAATATTTCCATGGATTTCATTACTAAACTCCCACGAAATGCAAACGGTAAAGATAGCATTTGGGTTATTGTTGATAGATTGACTAAGTCGGCTCATTTCTTACCGATACGCGAAACTTACCCTGTGCGGAAGTTAGCTCGTATCTACATTGATGAAATCGTTAGCCGACATGGTATTCCCTTGAGTATAATATCGGATCGTGATGCTCGTTTCACAGCACGATTTTGGGAATCACTTCATGAAGCCTTTGGAACAAGATTGGATCTTAGCACCGCTTATCATCCTCAAACGGATGGTCAAACGGAGCGAACGATTCAAACATTGGAAAATATGTTGAGAGCTTGTGTCATCGATTTCGGTGGCAATTGGGATGGCCATCTACCATTGGTTGAGTTCTCGTATAACAACAGTTATCACGCGAGCATTGGTATGGCACCGTTTGAAGCTCTCTATGGCAGGAAATGTCGGTCACCTATTTGTTGGACCGAAGTCGGCGATTCGCGGATTACTGGTCCAGAGATTATTCAGGAAACGACTGACAAGATCCGCCAGATCCGCGAAAATCTGTTAGCTGCTCGCAGCAGACAAAAGAGTTACGCGGATAAACGAAGAAAACCTCTAGAGTTTGAAGTGGGAGATATGGTATTGCTTAAAGTGTCGCCTTGGAGGGGCGTTGTTCGATTCGGAAAGAAGGGGAAGCTTGCTCCACGATATGTTGGCCCTTTTAAGATCCTTGAACGGATCGGGAAGGTCGCTTACAAATTAGAACTTCCTCCTGAACTTAGTAATGTGCACCCGACGTTTCACGTGTCCAATCTAAGAAAGTGCTTAGCTGATCAAGATCTTCAGGTACCACTCGATGACATTCGTATCGATAATACCATGCACTTTGTTGAAAAACCAGTGGAGATAATGGACCGTGAGGTTAAACAGCTCAAACGCAGTAGAATTCCAATTGTCAAAGTCCGTTGGGAATCGAAGCGGGGTCCAGAATTCACATGGGAGCGGGAAGATCAGATGAAGCTTAAGTACCCACATTTATTTACTACGGTCACTCCAAGTTGAATTTCGGGACGAAATTCCTTTAACTAGGGGAGACTGTAACATCACTGTACTTTCGGTTGTCCGTACGTCCGTACATCCGTACGAATGTACTGTTACGACCGGAGATTTATTACTTATTAATGATTATGAATTAATGATATTCATTACTGATATTATCACTGTACTGGTATGCATGTTCATAATTTATTATACGCGCAAACCACGGGAAGTTTAGTTGTAATTCAACTAAACAGACCCGTAGTGTTTATCGCAGTTACTTATTATTGATGATGATGGATTAATGGTTTGAGAATGGATTTGGGTTAGAACTGGGAGTCTGTTAGAGTCTGGTTGCTAAACGTGGTCAAGGACCCATGGTCATGGTTTATCGAAATAACGGTGGGACGGTGGCTAGGGCAGTTGCGACTGACCCTTACATATGCCCTATATATATGCATATTTCGGTCTATCATGGATGTGTCAGTGACTAGGGTTTAGTGGGTTTTGGTTTGGGGAAAACGATAATATTAATGTATTAAATAATGGGAATTATTTACGCGATGTGAGGTTACGAGCATTAATTAAACACGAGTGTTGATTTAGAAACATTAACTTAATAATGTATTCGCGTGGGTGACGATTCATACGAATATAATTATTAAGAATAATGTTCTAAAACGGTATTCCATAAATCATAAATCAAATCGAAATACGGTACGAGCATCGGATTCGCAAAGGTGACGATCTTTACGAATACGTACGCGAGTAACGCGTTTCGACGAGATAATTAAATAATATTGAACGATATTAAATTAATAAATGAAAACTAAAAATATTTATTAGGAATCACAACCTAAAATAAATTCGAATAAATTAATTTATTAAATAATTATTTAACGATAATGAAACGAAAGCGATTTACGAAACAATTTATTAAAACTTATTTTATTTAAACAATACAAATTTATCTAAAATGATTTATTATCTTAAATATGCTACGTTAGAAAACCGAGCATGTTATTACATTTCACACGTATTAAACGAGATTGTCTTACGAGACCAAGATTATTTAAAATAAATTTAATTAATGAAACCCTATTATTTAAACACTTTATGTTTAAATATGTTTCACGCGTAAAAAAACCGAACATTTAATGTAATGATGTCGCGATAGAAACGAGACCGGGCGCACGGGGATCGACCGGACTATAAAATCCCATTATTTCTCTTCTTCTTCATTTGACAAGATCATCTCTCTCTCTCTAGCATCCAATTCACGCCACTTTCTCTCTCTACAACTTCTCTCTACGATATCTCCTATGTTACCCAACGAAATCGCGAGATCTTGGCGCCCACGCGTTCGTGTGATCGAGAGGAACAAGTAGATACGAAGAAATCAAGTTCTTAACCGCAGAATCAAGGTAAATCTGATGTTTTGTTTTCGGTTTTTGTCATGAACACAATGTAGTAGGGTTTTGTATGTTTGATCGAGATTAGGACCTTGTGTTATGCTAAGTCGAGTTATTGTCGAGATATGGAAGCCATAGACAGACCTGTTATTGAATGGGAATGATCGTGAGGACAAGGGGGCTGATGGTTCGCGACTAACGAACCTGTAAAGTATTGGCCGAACCCTAGAATAGCCTCACCGAACCAGGACTGCCTCACGAACCCCTCCGCCGAACCTTGTTTCAGCTTTACCCTGGCGAACCCTGCTGGCGAGCCTTCCTAGGCCACGAACCCTCGGCACTCCCCGAGCCCTAGCGAACCATTAAGGTCAGCCGAACCCTATGGTTGAGGCCACGAACCCTACTGGGCGAACCATGGTAAGCCAAACCTGCATGTGCATGGGAGACGAACCTTTTAGAGCCAAACGAACCACCTGCGAACCCTAGGGTGATAACCGAACCTTCTTACACCGAGGGACCTACGAACCTACCATTTAACCAGCCGAACCTAGGCACAAAGTGCCATAGGTTCGCTGCCTTCTTTGGGATAAAAACCAAATCTCGTTTAATTAAGGGAGTTGGGATATAGGGGTGGACGTAATTATGTATATATGTATATATATATATATATATCGATATATACACATATATACTCATGCATGCATGAATAGAGTTAAGGTTGTCATCTTTAAAAGTAAATATAATTATATCATGAGGAATGATCATAAATTTAAATTCGTATATTATTTTATTACAATCAAGTTAAAAAGCTAACTAACGATTTTAAAGTTGATGATAACGGATTAAACATGCATGCAAGTATGATATTAAAGGTGTTATACCAAGAACTAGCACCCTTGAGTTCATACATAATTAAGGGAAATATAGCTAAGAGCTCGCAATTAATTATTATTGTTGAGCAAATAAAGTTAACAAATTAGATTAAATGTAATAACTGTTGCTTATAAAATCTCTAATGTTTTACTTAACTTAGATAAGTTGAACTAAGTAAGTGAAACACTTAGTGGTATTAAAAATAAACACTTATAGTGTTTTTGTTAAGAATAAGCACACATGGATACTTAATGGCAATGAAACACTTATACTCACGGACACAAATACGCGATAATTACAGATCCTTGAAATTGCCTTGAGTTATATACGCGAGCGCGCATTACTAGAGAACACTGATTCTAAGGACTTCAGGTGAGTTCTCATAACCTCCTTTTCTTTAAACCACTTTGTTTTTAAAACTCGGAGGTGACGCATGTATACCAAATTAAATATTATTTTGATAACACAAGGTTAATACCTGTTTATCAATATGATATTCACATTTATAAATTATCATTATTATTGGATTGTCTCTTATATTTATATCCATGTAAATATTGTCATTGACTTCGGTCAATAACAAAGATTACATGAATGGTCACATACTCCGTAAATCATTGCCTTTAACTTCGGTTAATTGCTTTGAATTCATGTATTGTCACGTGGAGGATTCCACATCTGTGAATCATTGTTTTAACTTCGGTTAATTACTTTGACTTCATGTATTGTCACGTGGTTAGCTACCACTCCATGAATCATGTATTTAACTTATGTTAATTACATAATGATCATGTATAGTCACGAACATTATTTGAGAATATGATTGATGAGATTGGTTGATTAGTTTGTGGATTGATTATCTATATTTGAGTATGATTATTTGTGATTGACTATGATTGATTTGGTTATGTGGTTATGTGATTGTGTATGTGTTTGATTGTTGAATTGATGGATGTGTGTTGGATTATCTCATACAGGTATTCATATGGATTTTCTCAAGAAGATTATAAGTTTTATATTCGTTTTAAATAAAGCATTTTATAAAACCATTTTAAGCATAAACTTTCAAACTCATTTTACTAAAACATTTTTTTTTAAATATAAAAACTTATGATTACTCACCAACTACTTTTGTAGTTGACACTTGGTTTTCTTACATGTTTCAGGTGATGGAGACAAGTAGGAATGAAGAGAGGATCTCTTCTATTTTGGACATCATCATATAGGATCTTGGACTTAGTTAATTAACTAAATTTCTGGCGATTAGAGTTTAGTTAGTTTAACTAATTCTTTTGTGTAATTGATGTAATTGATTCATGACGAACATGATTTTTGTGTAATTATGATGTTTGCTTAAATGATATATGATGATTGAATTAGATGCCCACGAGCTTTTGAACAATCTACACATCCCTCGTGGCATCCCGACGTTTCCGCCATCGGTCGGGGTGTTACACTTTATATTTTACCAATCCGAACTGATGATATGATGAAATTTGTTTTTTTTTTTGACAGGATTTGAAGGAATGCTATCTAAATAAATAAATTAAAGATTCAAAGAATGTGAATGTCTGAGTTTTTTTTAATGTTTCATATTACCTAAATATACAAATTATACACAAATCAACTATGTTTTTATCATATGTTAATAAGTTTCAACTTTTAAAATTATGCAAGAATCACTCAATATATAAGTTAATGTTGTTTTGATGTGAACAACAACATTGTATATTAGTAAGTTATTACTCTAGTTTATTTTTAATATGGGGAACGAACTAGAATTCTACTCGTCAAATTCAATTACTAAATATGCAAATTGCGTCATATTACTCTTTTTTATGTGGGATATGAGTGATTAGCTAGGTATTGAGTTAAATTATTAGTTATTAACAGAGTTTCATCACATTAAATATATATTGCGTCATTTAGGTGTTATTTTATTATTTTTGGTTTTAAATTGAGCTTTATCGGCTCTGTCAAAATTTCATGAGAGTCAGGAAAAATTTTTTCTTGAGAGTCTTTTAAGATGAGATCATATATAAAATATTAAAAATAGAAAATTCTTATGTCAATCATCCCTATTAAAAATAGACCTAAATAAATACGCCCATGGCAACCACCCAAACAAGACTATCAATAAATACGAGTGCTGCCTAAGAACACCGATGGTGACAACCCCAATCGCAATAAATAATAGTGCCATAGTAGAACACTTCCTGCCACTCCCACACAATTACAAACCTAGCTACCTATGGATTACCTCACCTTATCTCTTGCACTTTCTTTCATTTCAATAATCGCCTGTGCTATCTTCATCTCCGGCCGGCTTGACTCACCGCTTCCTCCCGGACCTTTCCCTTTTCCGATCATCGGAAACCTTTTACATCTCGGTGACAAACCCCACGTCTCTCTTGCGACGCTTGCCAAACGTTACGGTCCTTTGATGTCGCTTAAGCTCGGAAGTAAAACAACCATAGTCGTTTCATCACCAGATATCGCCAAAGAGTTCTTTCAAAAACATGACCACTCGTTCTCTAGCCGATCAATACCAGAAACCGGTAGAGTGTTGGACCACGACAAGTATTCCATAGTCTTTCTGCCGGTCGGAGATCAATGGAGACGACTACGAAGAATAAGCAAAGAATATTTGTTTTCCCTGCAACGTCTGGATGCTACAGAAACCCTACGACAGAAAAAGGTACGTACAGCTTTATATTTGATATCGAGTTTCTGGATTCAATTTTCATTGTTGTCCGAATTTGTGATACATGGTAATGACGCGCGACCTGGCTATCATCCGGATTTGTGTCCGAGCCAAAAGGGTTTTACACGGTAAGGTTAAAGCTTCATGTCCGGTTTTCTCTGGAACGGTTGGATGACGAGCCTTCAACTCCAACCAACTTGGCCCATCAGAAAGGTTGGGTGGATCCTCTCTGCAATAGCAGCATGGGGTAGCCTTTATAATACCACTGAAAATTGCACCGTGCTGCAATTGTAGTAGGGCTGTAATCGAGCCGAGCCAGCTCGTAAAAAATCTCGAGCCAAAAGCCAGCTCGTTTTGTTTTGTTTTTTTCCTCCACTTTACATATATATATATATATATATACCAGGTTAAATCCCGTGTGTTACATGGGTTGAATATATAAAATGTAATATACTTTTTAATAAAATGGTTATGTTTATAAAAAAATAAGAATTACACTTAAATTTTTCATAATTATACATATTGTATTTTAACATTCAAATCATGCTATCAAGTTAAATATTTTAAGATATCTAAAAGTAACTCATTGAAAACAATTGTTTTCGTTGTTGTTGTTATTATTACTAATATTGTTGTTGTTGTTAAGTATTTCAATGAACATAATTTAAAGGTAATGACAGTTATAGACCTAAATAAAAGTTTAGATAAGAAAATAAGTAAAAATATTTATCTACTAACATTTAATAATGTTACTGCACATAAAAGGAAGTAAATTTAATGAATTATAATTATACATGTAAAATATATAAATAAGTCCTTATTTTATGTAACTTATATAAAAAATGACAAGATTTAAAAGTTTTATAATTTTTTATGATAACAGTAAGTTAAAATACAAAAATATATATGAATATACATGAAATAATTTAAGTTTTTAAGATCCTCATTATTAATAAAATGATTATATATTTGTATGGTTTACGATTTGTCTTATAATATATCTATTTTATTTTGTTTAGTTTTTTGCCTTTTTGAATATAGTCTAAACATATTAATATATTATTAAATTTTTGCTTTGAAAATGTAAAATATTCATGACTTGATTATTTATTTGTACATATAATTTTTAAAATTTAGGAAAATAAGTTAAAATAATAAATTGTCATATTGATTAATTATCAATATTAATAAATGATTTGTGATAAATGATTTAATGCTTAAAATTTTGAGGGGAAACAAAAATAAAACATGCTCTATTGCATGATAAGTGACACATAAAAATATTGATTTATTATATAAGATAGATATATTATACATAACATGCATATTTATATAAATATATGTATATGATATTATATATATATATATTATGTATAATATATATGTATGTGTGTGTAATATAATATATGTGTGTATATAATTTAATATATATATATATTAAAAATCAAGCCGAGCCAACGAGTCGAGCCATAAGCCCGAGCTCGAGCCGAGCCAAACCCTGGTTCGGCTCGTTTTTAATGAGCTTTTTTCGAGCAGAGCCTTTTTCGAGCAAGCCTTGAGGCGCGAGCTTTTTGAACAACCCTAAATTGTAGCATGAGTGTAAGGTTGAGTTTCTATACTCAGTCACTGCACTCTGAGGCAACGGTCTTTTGGTTGCATCAACCGTTGCTCTTAAAAAATGTGTGTTCGTTTATGTTATCGTACTAAATTTATAAAATATATCTTATCATAAAAGCAATCTTGATAATCGAAATTTTGAATTTTTAATTTATATAAGAGAAAAATATAAGTTCTGTCTTAATAGAAAGGGAAATTAAAAAAGTTAGAATTGTAATGAACTTTTTATTTTTTTATTGAATTTTGTTGTGATTTTTTTTATCAAAACTAGATTGAGTTTTTTATTTCATTTCACTTTTTTTATTGAATGTAAACATGTTTGCATTATACATAATTTTATACATGGGATTATAATCTTAGACGTGTGTACATAAAACCTTAAACCTAAAAAAGTTAAACAAAGAAGATGGGTTGAATATACATGGTTGCTTGTTTTACTAAAACAAATTAGTTATTTTAAAAAAGTTAAATCTGTTGATGGTATTCAAAATTGTTATATTGGAATAGATCGAAATAATAAAGAATTTATATTTTATATACAAAGTCAAATAGAAAAAAGGAAATCAATGTGATAGCTCATAACAAGGTTTTTCCAGTTCTAAAGAGTTATTATTGACGAGCTAGTAGCTATAGCAATTGCGCCGATTAACGCAACTAAAAGAATTATTGAAATGAATTCAAACGGAAGAAAAAAATCTGTTGATAAATGAATCCCAATTTGTTGACTATTACTTATCAGATCTTGCTCTATCATCTGGTTTGCTTTTGTAGTCCAAATAATCCCGTACCATGACGTATCTTGAATAGTAGTAATTAGTGAAACAAAAAGACTTGTACAGACCACGGAAGTTATACTCCATCTCCCACGGTCCATCAGAACTTAAATATATAAAACTTTAGATCATTATGTTGTTTTCTTTAGCTTATATAATTGTAGGATAAACATGTCATGTAAAATCACGTTTTTTTAATTCAAATAAAAAAAGAATATCTATTTCATTATGACGTTAAAATACCCGGCCACCGGACGAGTATAAAACTAGTTATACATGGTTGCTTGTTTTATTCTAAGATAAAATATGGATTGAAGGCAGTTTATTATGTTTGGATCTTGAAATTTTGATTTCCTTATATGGCTAGTTTTTTTAGAAAAACGACACGTCTTGTTTTAATTGTTTTCAATTGTACTTATATCTATTTGTCATGCGTATATGATTGTTTATTTGATTAATTTTATTAATGAATTATATTTATATGACATGTGATTATAATATATTCCAGGTAAAAGAGCTTCTTGATCACGTTAGTCATTGTTGTACAAGTGAAAAGGTCGTGAATATAGGCGGAGTTGCATTTACAACATTACTTAATATGCTATCAAACTTCATGTTTTCTATGGATCTTACTCAATATGATTCTTTGTCATCACAAGAATTCAAGGATGACGTATGGGGTATAATGGAAGTTATAGGAAAGCCAAATATTTCTGATTTTTTTCCAATCCTTAAACCGTTTGATCCTCAAGGACTAATACGAGATGGAACTGTTTATGCTAATAAGATCTTGAATATCTTGGATACGATCATTGATCATCGATTGCAAACAAGATCAACTTCCTCAACAAACAACGATGTGCTGGAGGTGTTGCTCAACCTCAACCAAAATAATGAATCTGAATGGAGTCGAACAGACATAAGACATTTTTTTCTAGTAAGTAAAAGCTAGCTTTTTCTTTAATGTTTTTTTTTATTTCTTTGAAATGTTTTTACCTTTTAAAACATTGAATTTTACAAATTTTTATATTTAAATTTATTGTAGGATTTATTTATTGCGGCAACTGATACGACATCAAGCACGTTGGAATGGGCCATGACAGAGCTTATTCACAACCCAGATAAATTGAAAATCGCTAGGTCAGAGGTCATCAAACACATAGGAAACAACAAAAACCTAGTAGAAGAATCAGTTATCACTCAACTCCCTTATCTACATGCTGTTATAAAAGAAACTTTACGATTGCATCCTCCCGCCCCTTTTCTTATCCCTCACCAAGCCATACAAGATGTAAAAATCCAAAGCTTCACGGTGCCTAAAAATGCTCAAATCCTTTGTAATGTGTGGGCCATGGGACGAGACGAAAAAGTGTGGTCGTATCCAGAATCATTCATGCCTGAGAGGTTTTTGGAGGTCAATCTCGACTATAAAGGCCAAAATTTTGAGCTCATTCCATTTGGTGTAGGAAGGAGGATGTGTCCCGGACTGAATATTGCGCACCGAATGTTACATGTAATCTTAGGTTCTCTAATTTATAATTTTGATTGGAGACTTGAAGGGAACATGAGACCACAAGATATGGATATGAGAGAGAAGTTTGGACTTATTTTGCAAAAGAGAGTACCACTAAAGGTTATTCCACTAAAAGTTTAATGGATTTTAATAAATGTACCTGAACTAGAAGGCGTTGCCGCGCTTCGCGGCGGGTCATGCATGTTGTTTGTAAATTGCAGTAACACATTTGTGTTACCAAAATAGTGGTAATGCCTTAATAAGTTTGTTATATACACAGAAGTTTCGAAACAATATGAAACCAAAAAGTTACTATATACGTGAACCAATTGTTATTCAATATATACATAGCAACCTCCAAAAAAGCATTCGGCGATGACTGGTTTTAACCAATTACAAAACCCGAGGATTTAAGGACCAAAACATACTATCTATTTTCTCTCGCCCTGTTGCCTTCATATTATTGTTTCTACTTGTCTTTTTTCTTCAAGTAATGTCCTCTCTATCTCTGCACAAAAGAAGGCATATTAACATGTGTAAAATTCACTAAAGAAGGCATAAAAAATCAGAGACATATTGAATCATCAAAAAGCGAAACGTTACCAAATGTAATTTAATAATTTCATGTTCATTTCAATACGATAATCAGGTATGTTATTCAAGCGTTTGTCAGATTCTAGATTTTTTTATAACTGAGAATCACTTATGTTCAAAATGCAACCATACACACGTAATACCTAACACTATTGTAGTATAACTCCATTTGACCAAATTTTACTCAACGGAATAAGAGAACATTCAATACCTAAGTTGATGAAAACACACCTGATTAATTATTTGGTTTTTAATTCAATTGTACAAACCTCATAGGAAAATGTATCATATAAAATTTATATAAAGAATTAACTAATGAAGATTATAAAGAGGAAACTGAGCACTTTTTTAAATATTTGTCTGGGTCCAAGTGTCCAACTAAATTATAGTTCATGTTGTTCAACTGGTTACTATTTTCATCAAGAACAATGTCATCGGTTTGTATTCTTGTCCAAGATCTGATAGATTTCCATGATCATCACTATCTAACCTAGAAAAAGTCAAACTTTGAACCAAAACCATTTAATTTTTCCAATTAGAACATAAACACATTTATTTAATTGGAGGATAAACCAACATATTAGCACTTAATTTGTGTAAGTAAGAAAGCGAAATTAGGTGTTAGAAAAACATGAGACTAAATGAATATACCAGTCATATGATAAACAAACCGAATCATAAGAGGGAAAATTATTTACCTAGAAGGGAATCTCTTAACTCTAAATGATATGAAATATAATCAAGTGTAAGCTTTAATTTTTTTAACTTTAAGTCAAAATCAGAATGGAAAGTAGATAAATAAACCAAAATCTTATGCATAAGCTAAGATCTGGTTTGTTGGTTTGTTTACCATTAGAAAGAGATGAGGTCAAAAAGAAGAAAGTGCAAGAGTCTTCATCCTTACGGCATAAGGAATAACTTGAATATTGTCACACCCAAATAATCGCCAAACTATCGGAGAACCCTTCTCTCTCGTTTCTTGGTCATCCCTTCTATCTGTCTTCTGATTTCTAAAAACTAAACAGGTCAAAAATTCAATGGCATCATGTCAGATCATATATTCTACAGGTATACACAATTAACAGGGACATAACTAATTTGAATCAATTTCCCTTATTCATTTAAAATTCACCCAAAAACATCACAAATTCTCAAACAGATCCAACAATTCTTAAGCAGATCCAACAATTTAATAACTTGAGAAACAAAAATGATAAGAAACACACAATAGATACGTACAAAGGCAATCGATAATGATACCTTGCGTCTGTCGGTGTTAAATCGAAAACCAAGCAACCGCCAAAGCATGGGCTGAAAGAATCAGATGTGGAGGAACCACATCCTACAAACCTATGTATGAGTCACCCAAGTATTAGCCGACAATGGTATCTACGTCACACAACAAAAAGAGATTGCCGATTTCTCTCTTCCAACTATGAAGAAAACCCCCAAAACATCCATGAGCGCTACGATGACAGCACCAGGTCGCGAAAAAGAAGGTGATGGTGACATTGAAGATAGTTCGACCAGCGGTACAAATAGTTGGGTATTGTAAGTTGTAACCCCAGAAGGTGGAGCAGATCTACGGAGGAGAAATAACAAAAAAATTCGTAAAAAGATACGAAGGGAAAAAAAAATACTCCTGCACCTAAAATATTTGCCCTACCGGATTCGAACCTGAGTTACCTAGTGCAAAAAACAAAAGCCCAAAGTTCCTAACCGCTAGACCAAAGTCACATACGTTACCTTCTTTTCCGTGGTATATATATATTTTTAGAAGGTGCCGGTGAGGTCTCCCCCGACACTTCTAATTAAGGTTATATAAATTTCTTAAAATGAGTTTATAAATTCTAAGCTTTTATTTATTTATTTTACAAAAATTAGCATATGATCAAACGAAATTTCTCCTGTTTAGATGTAACGTATTATATTATTACAAGACTTGTTCAATATATCTTCAAGTAATGGTGTATACTTAGGATTGGTTCGTTCAAAGCTATTTGTTTAGTTATAGAAGGAAAAAAAATCTAAAATTAAGGATAAATAAAGTTATCCATATGGTACTGGCATACTACTCCGACATTACTACCCAGTGACCCACTGTCATCAAAACGCAAATCCAAAAACATGTCGTAGCAACTGGCATTTCGTTGTAAAACCATAAAAACTTAATATGCCGAACGTGTCGTAACGGCTGTTATGGCCACGTAAAACTTCAATATGCCCCCTGTTGTAAAAGCCAATGTCACTCTGCTGTAAAACTCAAAAGCATAGTATAATATCCAAAAGATCATTTGAAGGATCACCTTATTAAGTGTTGTTTCCGTGATGCTCAAGACAGATCAATGGTTATGGCTTCTTAATTGGTAAACTAATATATAAACTGGTTCCATTCATTATTAGAAAAGGCTTTGGGGTGGATGATTGCATAGGATCTATTGGGGTGATGGTTGCATACGTCGAATATGATTAAATGTTCATCTGGTGTTGCGTCATACATGTTAGCTTCAAAGGCACATTCAAACCATTTGAAAGAGGAAAATGATCGATCCACTTAGAAAAAAATGATACTTTTTGTAATTAGTATTATTTTATATCCGTAAGATAGTACGTTGTATGTTGAATTATGAGAGTCACCCAGTGATTTTTAATGTGTGTGGTTTGAAAGCAGTTGCTTTACATGTGGTTTAAAACCGACTAGCCAAAAACCAATAGGTCACAAACTCACAATCGTCCAATAACCTATATTTCAGATTGGGTTCTGGTTGGAGTTTAAAACCAAACTAAACCGTCTCATGCTCACTACTATTTAGATATATTAAACATTCTCACACCATATTATCAAGATTTAAAACATAAATTCTCTAAGTTGAAGATTGAATCAAAGGCTTTGTTATGTTTAGACCATCATACTAGATATTACAATAAATGTGTCTTGAATATAGCATAAAAATTTGTGTAGAAATGTTTAAATCTATGAACTTAAAGATCCATACCTAAAAATTATTTAGAGAATGATGTTGCAAGCAACGCAGATTGCTTACATGCGAGAAAATTGGAGAATGTTTAAGACACATTTGTGCATAATGATGCACATTTAATAAAGTTAAAGGGTGAAAATAAATAGGATTTTAGACTTAAAAAATGGTAAACGCCATCATTAGACACCATCATGCACCGACCGATCCTATGGCCAACATGAAAGAAGTAAATCGCGTGACCCAGGGAAAATTGGGTGGTGTTGGGCTTTAAACCCTAGACCTCCATTATAGGTTTCCACAACATAGAAGAACTTTTCAAACCCCTCATGTAGAAGAAGTTTGCTATGCATTGAAAGCGTGTGCTATAGATAAAAGGATGAACAAAGTGATATATATATATATATATATATATATATATATATATATATAAAAGGTTTTGGGGTCGGCTAATGTTACTATTGGAGGGGTTTGAAGGCTGGTGACTCTTTTGTGGAGTTTGCAATAGATGGGGCGATTAAACTGTCTTGCACAAAATTAGAAATACAAACTTTCTTCACATAAAATTAGGGTTTAATTGACATCCTATAAATAGTGGCTTTGAGATACCTAAAAATATAGAAAATGACAAAAGGTATGTTTATGTATGTAAAATCTTTTATGTTATCTTAAGTTCTTATTTTTATCATTTACTGTTGTATAAAATATTAGCTATTTGGTTTTAGTGTAACTTTAAGGTCAACTTTAATACCGGTGAAGAATATATATGAGATTCATAAATTAAGACAAGAAAAAAATACTA
Organism: Mikania micrantha; assembly: GCA_009363875.1. Taxonomy (NCBI): domain Eukaryota; kingdom Viridiplantae; phylum Streptophyta; class Magnoliopsida; order Asterales; family Asteraceae; genus Mikania; species Mikania micrantha. The sequence goes on from CM018696.1 coordinate 91,314,669, forward strand.
TCGAATATATCTAGAAAACATTGACGACTTTGAATATGTTTTTTTAACGGCTAAACTTACTCTCACCTAAATTACACCATAATTACACTCTTGCATGAGATTGAACTCATGATCTCCCATTCTAAGAGGCAATCCTCTAACAAGTAGGCTAGTCTCACATGCATATGTTTATGTTATTCATTTATATTATTTATTTGGATTAAGTTCAACTAAATGGTATTCTTATCCAAAAAGGTCTGAAAAAGATTATTGATCAATAGATCATAAGATCAAATTTAAAAGAAAAAATATAAAATTTTAGAGGGAAAAGTTATCAGAGTATAATTTAGTCATAAACCACGTTCCCTTCACATTTTTAGGCGTTCATAATTTTTACATACGATATTATTATTTTTGTAAAAATATATCATAAAAACGATAATTTTTTTATCTTTAAAATGAGTACATTGTTATAGAAAATAAAAATTTTCAGCTCATTGAGTTTAATTATAGTCATTGTGTATTTCTTAAAAGTTTGTGTATAATTATATTTTTGTGTTAATCTTACAGTTAATTGTGTTTTTTTACAGGTAATTGTGTTTTTTTAAAAGATTATTGTGTTATTTATGCGCGACATTGTGTCATCATTGTTTAACATTTTGTATTATGCAAACATCATTGTGACTTAAATTGTTTATAAAAACACAAAATTGAACAAAACCACAAAAGACACAATGACAGTACAAATACGAATACGACGTGATAATATACTACACGGTAGGACACTAACACGATAAGTGATAGACACAAACCTTAACGTGATAACTAATTGTGTAATTCTTCCAAATACGAACTTGTTTAGATATGGTTTAGACTATCCACAGCGGTCACCCCACTGAAAATCCTTCCCCACTGAAATTTCATGCCACGTCATCACCCCACTGAAAACCTTAATCACCCACAATGGTCACCCCACTGAAAACCCTTCCCCACTATTCCACGTCATCAACATTTTTTAAATTTAATTGATTTATTTAATTTTTTTTTTGCAAACAAAAAATAATAAACTTAGAATTTAATTAAACAATTCAAATAAAGATCCAAATAAAATAAAAATTACATTGCAAATTTAAATAAAAAAAACCACTACTCGGCCCTGTTCCAGCCGGCTGTTTGTTTTTCTTACCTTTTTTGCGTTTCTGAGTGTCTTGTGTCTCCGGCACGACCTCGTTATCATGTTGGCTCGGGGAAACAAAATCAGATTCGAACCTAGGTTGAGAGAAGGGAGCAAAACCGGGTTGAAAGTTTGAAGAAGATTGGAAGTTTGGTGGATGTTGTTGAAAGTGTTGGATGTTTGGGTTTTGTTGTAGTTGTGCCAAAAAATTTCTAAGCGATTCGGCATCGTACGAGAACGGGTTGAATTCGGGATTGGGATTGTTAGGCCTTGGATTCATGTTTGTGTTTTTTTTTTTTAAAATATAGAGAGAAAGATGAAAGATGAAGAGATTTGGATGGTTTTTTGGGTAAAAAAAGTTGAGTATTTATTTAGTTTTAAAAAGTTTTTTTTTTTTTTGATTTCATACCGTTCAACAACGGTTATATGTGGCATCCAATCAAATCGCGTGAAAATCCACGGGGAGCGGGAGCCGTTGAGGCCGTTTGAGCGGGGGCCGCTGGCGGGTGGGGCGGTGTTCCCGCTGGACACCGCGGCGGGGGTCATGCCCGCGTGCCCAACGGGGTACCCACTGCGGTAAGTCTTACAAGATAAGACCCATTAGCCGTGCATGATAAAAACCACCAATTTATTTATTTATTTTAATTTTATAAAATACAAACAAGTTAACATGTGTTTTAACATATTTAAACCCAGTCGTATCAACATCGCCGGAATCAGGTTATTCCTCCTTTGTTCCTCGGTCATCTTCGTCAAACTGATACCCTTAAGTATCCAGACAACAGAAAACCCTACAATATTGATTCTTGATACCAACTATCAGCATCGACACAATATTATAGATCTCTACAGTTGTTATTGCTCAACGTTGAGATCGATCTGACTGCAAATCATTATATCAATACTAAGAAAATCTGGTAACATTCTTGGTTTCTACTTTATTTTCTTATTAACAGTTGATGCAAATTTTTGAAGAAAATATGTGTTATTTATGTCGGATGACTAGTTGTTGTTAATAATGAGAATTGAAATTGATTTTGATGTCGTCATTGCCAAGGTTCATCTGATTAGGGTTTTAAGATTAGAAGTCAATTTGAATTTTAAAATGTGTGTGAATTAGTGTCGATATCTCCTTGGATCTTGTTTTTTGAACATGTATAACTAGTTTTTTGTACTTTAGTTAGATCGGTGGACTAAATTTCATTTAGTATAAGGTATGCCAAGTGACCCACTCACTCCACCTATGCGCCACGTAGGCGTCACATAAGCACTCACCACAACTATTCACCCCACCATTTTGGTGGAAATGCTCCATTACCCACTCACTCCACGTCATCATTCCTTTTTATTAGATATAGAAGAGCTTGTACAAGAAATAGATCTATGTGCTGTTCAGTAGGGTTGTTAGGGGTTCTTTTGCAGTCAGCCGAGAAGATTTTTCTTAATGATGCTGACTCAAGTCAGCAATTGCATTGGGATGGAACTTCTTTATGTTATTGCATCCAATACTTAGCTGGTCATTCATTAAGTGTAACTGATTTGAATAAGTGGCTTTTCACAATTACAAGAACTATTGATACATCATGGGCATCTCGTTAGGTGCTTTCTTTAGAAAAGGCAATGGGCAGCAAAGAGTCAGAGGGTCCAATGTCTTCATTTGAGTTTGACGGTGAAAGCTCTGGCTTACTTGGTCCAGGAGAAAGCCGGTGGCCCTTTCAAAATGGTTATGCATTTGCAACTTGGATTTATATTGAATCATTTGCAGACACTTTAAACGCAGCTACTGCCGCTGCAGCTATCGCGGCTGCAACAGCAGCAAAATCAGGAAAATCGTCTGCTGTGTCTGCTGCCGCTGCTGCTAGTGCACTAGCAGGTGAAGGCATGGCACATATGCCTAGACTTTTTAGTTTCTTATCTGCTGATAATCAGGGTATGGAGGCATACTTCCATGCTCAATTTTTGGTGGTTGAAAGTGGCAGTGGGAAGGGTAGGAAGGCTTCTTTGCATTTTACCCATGCATTTAAGCCACAGTGTTGGTATTTTGTTGGTCTTGAGCATACTTCCAGGCAAGGGTTACCAGGTAAACAGAGAGTGTACTAAGATTATACATTGATGGAACTTTATACGAGAGTCGTCCTTTCGAATTCCCTCGAATCTCCAAGCCACTTTCCTTTTGCTGCATTGGGACAAACCCACCACCAACAATGGCAGGTTTGCAGCGCCGCCGTCGCCAGTGCCCTTTGTTTGCTGAGATGGGACCCATATACATCTTTAAAGAACCAATTGGACCTGAGAGGATGGCAAAGCTGGCTTCTAGAGGAGGAGATGCACTTCCTTCATTTGGTAATGCCGCAGGGTCTCCGTGGTTAGCGACATTTTCTCATGTGCAAAGCTTTTCAGAAGATAGTGCACGTTTAGATGCTGAAATTGCAGGATCCCTTCACCTTCTATATCATCCTAGCCTACTAAGTGGTCGTTTATGTCCAGATGCTTCTCCTTCTGGTGCTGCAGGTTTATAAGATTTATTAAGTTCTCACATATAATTGATTAGGATGAATAATGTTTTTGTTTTGAAGTATATATTACTCTATATCTTTTTAAAAGTATTTTTCTTTCAAAATAAAAATATTCCGGTTATGTTTATTTTCATCTTTTTAGGTTCTATAGAAGGGGTACGCCTTATTATTATTTGGCCCCTAAGTTTTTTATAAACTTTCAGTTTTGGCATATAAGATTCAAATAAATCAAGCTTTATGCCCCAAATGAAATGCCAGATTTGACTACGCACATGGTATAATGGGCATCTTTGATTATGTGCTGTCAGTTTAATGAACTCTTAGATTAATGACAAGATTGCATGGGCATGGACATACCTGCTTGGGTATCCATGCATACCCAGATCCTTTTTGTAGTATAAAATAGTTTTTTGTTGTAGTTCATGGTGAAGAACCTTTTTGTTATAGTATTCATACTCCATTACCAAACAATTGAGGGGAAAGAGGTAATTTTTGATATTGTTGCATTTATTTTGGAACCGCATAAAGTTAACGTTTCCTTTTGTTTTGGTTAGGGAGTATATATTACTTCAAAATTATAAGTATTGTTTTGGAATTAGGTGATAAGTTTATTAATACATCAAGCTTCTCAAAAAAGGATCAAAGAAAAATCTTGTTAGCTAAAAGTTAAGCAACTGGTACAGTAATTACCTTTGTAGAGTATTAGGTTCGAATACCCAATATTTATAAGGATCAAAGGCCCCAGTAGATCTCTTATCTCTATAACTATAGATGGAAAAATAAACGGGACAGTTGGTTTGGGTACTGGGCCAAACAACTTTTTTTGTATGTTTTGACCACACTTTTCGTCTTACCTATAAAGTTTTCTGTGAAAAATTTGTTTGTTAACCTATGAATACAAAGATATGTCATTACTATATAATCCATTTTCATTTAATATAGTGATTAAGTAGGTTGTATGCATAAAAAATCCAATTTAACCAACTTTCAACCCTTTTGACATGTGCAACCCATTTAACTCATTTCCTTTTATCTAAACCTTTTAAGTTGGCCCATCTTATCTATTAGAGATTAAAACATTAAGCTGAACATATTCATAATTAAATGGGTCAAAATTACCACCTATGTCTATAACCTTGAGGTTGTGTGTCTCTCTTGAGACGTCATTCTAGTGATTTATCTTATTACTTTTGTTGTTAATTTATCAAATATCATCCATGTTACTAATAGGTCATGAGTTCCAATCTCTTTAAAGACATTAACGGGCATGATCCCCCCATTACAATGTCAAATTAATGTTTCATTGTTTTTCATTTTGTATTTTGCCATTTTCTCCTTGATTATTATCTGAAATACTTTATGATATTTGGTATAATTTCAGGTCGCAAGGGCGTTACACCTTTAGAGCTCAAACATTTTCAGAGGCATTTATTTCTTGTGGTGGCATAGAAACACTTCTTGTCCTATTGCAGCTCGAAGCAAAGGCCGGAGATTGTGACATACTAGATCCTTCGGCCGAAAATGATGAAGCTGTAAAATCCCTAGGATCTAAACCCAACGGTGGTGATCTATTGGAAAATTTAAATAGTGATGTATCATTAGATATGAATGTGTTATCTAATGAACCTCAGACTCCTACTGGTGCCAATATCATTGGAAGGAGGGCCTCTGTTTCTGAGAGTCAATTTAAAAAGATTTTGGGTGGTATAAGTTTCTCTATCAGTGCTGAGAGTGCAAGAAACAGCGTGTATAATGTTGACAATTTTTTTTTTCTTTTTTTACATTTCTTATCTTATAATAAAAGGAAATAAAAATGAAAAAAAAAATTAATTGGTAATGATTGTGGTTAGTTTTCTTGGTTTTCTCCAAAATGAAGGTTTTCTTAGGAACCTTCCCCTATATATATATATATATATATATATATATATATATTCATTATAAATAGAGGGATCTGCCTCTTCCTAACCTAAAAAGAAAGTAGAAAAATGTTCCCCTTTCTAAGGAAATGCCAAAAGGATAGCATATTTGTGAAACTGGTAATGTACAATAGTTAAAAATATTAAGAGAACGAATTGCAATTCTTTCAATGAAAGTTCATAGCATCGTTTCTTGGATGCGTTTTGAAAACCATTGAATAGAAAAGAATGCGATACTCACATTACAGGGAACTTATCGGTAATCGTTACCATTAGTTGAATGCACATTTCAACTTTTTTGTAGATTCAATAAGGAAGATAAGGTGGGTTTATATAAATTAAAACTTCCTTCACTTGTTAAAAAAATATAAATATTTTTTCTTGTATCAGTTAAATGCACCCACAACAGATGAGGGACTGAATTTCTATGATTCACAACATCGTTTTGAGCATTCACAGCGTTTGTTGGTTCTTTTGAGTTCACTTCCATATGCCCCGAAAAGTTTTCAGTGTCGAGCACTACAGGTACTCGTGTTTCCTTTCGTCTTCTTGTCCTATTTACATTTGTGAATTGTGAAATCTATTTTGTATATTTACTTTTCCTCTTGATTGCAGGATCTTCTAATTTTGGCTTGCAGTCATTCTGAAAATAGAAGCAGGCTCACTAAGATGGATGAATGGCCTGAATGGATATTGGAAATTCTTATTTCCAACTATGAGGTGATCATATATTATTTACCACTAAAAATCTATTTTCTCCTTACTCATATGAGTGTAGTCAAATTGGTAGTTATTTTTCTGAAGTATTTTACACATTGTTTAACCGTTGATTCCTTTAACATGCTATAAATGCATGCTTGTTCTTACAGGCATGTGAGAAGAATACTTCAATGTCTTCTAGCTTTAGAGATGTTGAAGACCTTATACATAATTTTCTCATTATCATGTTAGAGCATTCGATGCGTCAGAAGGATGGATGGAAGGTTGAACCTTTTTTCTTTCAAGATAATATAAATCTTTTACCTTTTTACTATTTGATGACCTATGTTTGTTCTGTAGCTCATACATGTTTGGATTTGGTCAAATGGGATTTAACAAGTGTTGGTGAATTTGTGATAAAGGCATACTTAATCTAGTTTCAGATGTTGAAAAGTATCCACACTAAGGCCATCATTGAAGCAACCGGTCATGATCTGTATTACTTGAAAATTCCGCCAACTTTTATGTGTTTTATCCAGTGGCGAAGCTTCACCATAATCTCAGGGGGGCGAACTATTTTTTTTGTTTTTTCCAGGGATGGCGAAATAATGGTTTTTAAAAAATTTTACACTACGTATCGGAAAATTTACACTACTGCACGAAAAAACAGGGGGGGCGGTCGCCCCCTAGTCTGAATAAACCTTCGCCCATGGTTTTATCATTAACTTGACCTGATGATCTCTTATACTCCCTCTATCCCAAAAAAATGCCATGACTCCTTTTTTAAGAAGACCCTGTTAGAATTTACTTGTTTGCCCGTTAGCAATCATTATAAAATGCTAGCGAGAAATTGATGTGGTGCACAGTCGTTATCAAATTATGTGCCAAGTTGCACATTTCATTTTTTTGGAAGAATAGGGTTATTATTTATGAATTTGGACTGTTAATGGTGGTTCCTGTATTTTTTTTTTTCCATTACATAATGTAAAGAGGACTTTGCATACAGTTTTTACTTTTAAGGTATGATATTATTGTTATCAGAGACCAATGTTATGCCTTGATGCATTTGGATAATGTTGTAGTCCAATCTTGTAGTTTAAATTCTCAAATTATACATTTTTTATCCATAGCAAATGCGAACTTTTCACCCACCACATTATCTTTAAGTCTGATGTAAAGTTGTTTACTTTTCTTTGCTAAAAATAGAAGATTCTTATATTATTTTTCACTGCTATCCTAATCAAATGATTAGTCTTCTATTTGAGAAGTGATGTAATTAATAAGAATGCTAATTTTATCATTGGTATGTAACAACGTGCTAAGTGTTAATATGACCACTTAGGTTTAATGAGCTTGCTAGAACTAACAAAATATAATTTGATGCAAATTTACTTAAAATGGAAACTTACTATAAATAGTAAGTTGTCCATTAACGTGACTTATGTGTTTTACAAGCAATACGCGAACTCTAACAAACACACGGTTCACCAACGGGTCGATGACTTTGACACGGTCAAATATGAACAAACATGGTCGAACATGGACAAACATAACAACCGTGGGTTGTTGAGCACGAACACGAATACGCACACAAACACGGACTTATAATCCTATGTGATATAGGTAACATGTTTCAGACGCACTGGACAAATTAGGACCTTATGTGTTCGTTACTCAGGTGAGTTTACGACCCTTCTTTCAAACTGTTTTACAAACTTTCAAACTAGGGAGAGAATAAATGTTGTCGAGTCAAACTTTATTTGTACGAACATATTGTGTATGATGGTTTATTGGACAAACATTAAGTGTTGTATTGTAACAAAGTCCTCACATAGTCTTACCATTAATGTATTTCACAACGAGGAGAGTTTAGATAAGACTATTGGGTGTCATGAACCCCACGTGGCGCCAACTCTGACTGGATGTTAGGATTCGTGTAATCTCAACCCATCGTCCATGTCATTACGATAGGCATGGCGGAGGCTAGAGCAAACAAGTCTAGTTCGGTAGAGACGTAACTGACACTTGGAGCCTAGGGCTCGAAACAAACATTAATAAACAGCATGACACATGACAAACATTTATTTTACTTATGTACTTATATCAAAACCTGTGAACTTACCAACCAATGTGCTGACATTTTTTCTTAACATGTATTCTCAGGTAACTAAATGCTTGCACACAGATCAGGAATGCACCTAAGGGAAAGGGCACAGGACATGCATGCATTCATTTTATGTCGTTTAGAAAACAACAGTTTTTATTTCATTATGTCATGTTAAACAAATGAAGTGTTTGATAATTCCGCTGCACTTAAACAACTTGACTTTCCGCTGCACTAATATTGCTTATTCCTCTGCATGTTTAATTAATCAGTTTGGTTAATTAATGTCGTTATTTCGAACATACATTTCAAACGCATATAGAGTCGTTCTATATGACTAAGAGCTGTGATTCTGGCCATGTCACACACAGTGGACTGACACCGAAAGTGGGAATTTGGGGGGTGTGACATTATGTGTTTGTTATGTTATTGGGGATGTTCATATTGAGAATCATTGAGATCTATGGTCATTTGATATGGATTTTGACATTATTTCCATAAATAGTAACTTTAATGTTACAAGATGATGATAGATGATGAAATAAGAACATGCATGTGGTTCCAAATGATTTCTAATGATATTGGAATAGCTTGTGATGGAAATCATAGATGTTGATGGTCATTTGATATGGATTTGGACATTATTACTATAAATAGTAACTTTTTGTTGCAATAACTATGTTAGATGATGATTTTGATAAAATAAACAAGTTACTGTGATGTATTGTATATAGGAATGATGTTACTAACATGATTGATGTGCTAAATGTATTGAATGGGTAATTTTAGTCATATGTTTCTATTTATAGAAACTTTAATTAGGGATTTCATGAAATAGGATTATTGGTTTAGTTTTAACAATGGTAAATGACTTGAAATGCATTAGTATGATGTTATGTGAAAGTGCAGTATGATTTTTTATGCTAAACATGCAAATTATAGAAACTTGCCATAATTAGTAACTTTATTCACTAGAAATGAACTTATGTGCTTATTTGACATCATGTAACAACTTGCTAAGTGTAAACATGATCACTTAGGTTAAATGAGCATGTTAGAACTATTAAAATGAGTTATGATGCAAACTTACTAAAAATGGAAACTTACTATAAATAGTAAGTTGTCCATTTAATGTGACTTACATGTTTACATGCTACGCAAATGATAACAATCATTAAACAAACAGTAACGAACCGTGAGTCAAACATGGACAAACATGATCAAACACGGACAAACATAACAACCTTGAGTTGTTGAGCACGAACACACACACGCACACAAACTCGAACTTATGAGTCCTATATAATATAGATAACCTGTTACAGACTCGCCAGACGATTTAGGAGCTTACGCTTACATACTTAGGGGCCGTTTGGTTGGATCTGAACCATTAAGTGTTGAACCGGTTAAGACCGTTTTGTAACATCCCATTTTAAAAATATAAATAAAATACTCTCGTGTATAATTAAAATATTATTAGTCAAATATATATATATAAAAACGATCAACTAAAACGTAAGGTCTCGTCTGATAATATATAATAATTTATTTTATAAATATGATTATTCGATAGTATAAGAGTAGAAACAAGCGCTTAAAATTTTTAACGTTTGCATAGACGAATAGGTAGGATAAAACAATTATTAGAAATAATCGGTGTCTAGATAATTCATATGGTTAGTCACGAGTTGGTTTAATAATAATAATAATAATAATAATAATAATAATATATATATATATATTTGATCTAGATCCGTTTTTAACGAAACTTAGGTCAAAACGTAGAGAAAAATGAGCTAATCCTAAAAGTATTTTTAGAATTTTATAAAACGTTATATTTTAAAAGTTATAAGAGAAAAACAAAATTTAAGCTAAATTAATTACAATAATATAATAATAATTATTATAAACAAATGAATATGATGAAAATCTTATACGTGTGTGTGGTGCAAACATTCACGAGCTTCATTTGATGACTGTTGAAACAAGAAGATAATGACTATCTTCATTTTAATATAAAAGCCGACATATTGAGTCGGTCAAGAACAATATATAATTCACAAAATATAGTTTTCAACAAATAAAACGTTTCTTCTACAAAACTGATGTGCAAAGGTGATAAAGAACTTGCATTCGTTCTAAAAAAAGGCTTACAAGTTCCTCTCAACAAGTTTGATCAATAGTAGAAGCTGATTGATGGTTAGGTATGTCTTTTAATTCTAGGCTTATAATCTCAAGTTTAAACTTGTATATATTATTAAGTTACAAAGTTAGGGTTAAGATCCGACTCTATGTATATAAGTATTATATTGAAGTTATGGTTTAATTTAGGATCTAAAAAATAAACCGCATCAGAAATCATTTATGTGAAGGTAATTATAAGGATAGATTAAGCAGAAACACTGCCCAAATTTATACTCAGAAGTTCTAAGCTGTCACCCAGCCAACCAAAAATTCAGGTGAATACATCTAACTTGTTTCTAAATTTATAAATGAATTTTTATGAGCATTGTATGTTTAAACTTTGACGCATAAAGAGATACTACGTGACCAGCATTTAGGCTATTAGTATACATATGATTTGCAAATTGTATCAGCATATGGGTGAAATTCCCATATGTGGCTGGTACAGGTGGGCTGGAAGGTTAAACGTAAGACGTACTCTGCAAGCAACCTAACCAGTGACCAGCTGTGGGCTCGAGGGAACAAAACGTAAGACGCGATGTGCTGTAGTTCCTAACCAGTGACAGTTATAAACCAGTGTATGCAGTAGTTGTATCGATCAGTGAAATAACCTGCTAAATGTGTAGTATTGCCAATAATAATTATGGTTAAAGGACCGAACATGCTATGCTTACATATCGAGTCTGTTATTTGTATTCACCAACATCATGTTGACGTTTTATTTTCAAAAACTTTTCAGGTAATAATGAAATGTAAAAGAGAAGCAAGATTAGAGATTTTTGGCCTATGATGCCTTGAATAAGATCTTGTGGTGAGACCATGGAGCTACTGGAGCTATGCCTCCAAGTCATGTATAAACCGGATATTATAAAATGATTTGTAATTATGTGTTTGTGAAAATCCGGTTTACTATAAATTGAAATGATGGTGTTCATACCTATACGTATGAAACTTTATGAAATCCTGAAAAGTTGTTTTGAAAAATATTAACAAACGATGATAATGTGGTTTTTCATACCCACGCGTATGAACTATTTATAAATCATGAAAATCAATTTTCACATCCATGCATGTGAATCATTTGAAAAAATAAGAAATTCATAAAATAACGCTTCCGCTAAACATACAAAAAAGAGTATTAAACTCTGACCGAGACATATTCATGAAACCAATTCGGGTCGCAGCGCCCGGGCCGTCGAGAGCTCGGGGTGTGACACGTTTGGTTCTGTAACACCCCGACCGATGGCGGAAACGTCGGGATGCCACGAGGGATGTGTAGATTGTTCAAAAACTCGTGGGCATCTAAATATATATCATCACATATCAACCAAATCAAATAATTGTTTACACAAAAATCATGTTCGTCATGATTTAATTACAATCAATTACACAAAAGATTAGCTAAATTAACTAAATACTAGTCTTCAGTAATCCAATTAATTTTAGCTAAGTCCAAGAATCCTATGTGATGAGGTCCAAAAGATGTAGAGCTATCATGCCCTACCTACTTCTCCTCGTTCCCAGAAACATGTAGAAAATCAAGTGTCAACTACGAAGTAGTTGGTGAGTAATCATAAGTTTTATATTTAACAAAAATGTTTTACAAAATGATTGTAAATGTTTATAGTTTTATGAGAAATTCTACATGAGCACCTGCGAGATAACCCAACACACAATCACATATTTCAAATAATCATATATAATCATAGATAATCAATCACATGCCTATTCAACTAGTCTCAATCATCAATATTCTCAAATTAGTATAAGTGACAATACATGGAATCAACGTGATTAACCGAAGTTAAAGACAATGATTCATGGGGTGGTGGCAAACCACGTGACAATACATGCAATCGTTGCGGATGACCGAAGCCAACAGTTATGACTCATGGAGTTGTGATAATCCAAGTGGCAATACATGTAATCATTGCCGATGACCGAAGTCAACAACAATGTCACACAGAGTTATGATAATTAGTGATAATCCATAAACAATGATAATCCCATAATATGAATATCATAATGATCAACTAGGTATCACCCATGTGTTATCAAAATAATATTTAAATTGGTATACATGTTCCACCTCCGAGCTCAAAACAAAATAGTTTAAAAAAGGAGGTTATGAGAACCCACCTGAGTCCTTAGAATTTGTGTTCTTGTAGTATGCGCGCTCGCGTAAGAGGAATCAAAACAACTCAATCACCTTTAATTATCGTGTGTTTCGTGTTCATAAGTATCTAAGTGTGATCATTATTGAGTTATCGTATTCGTTTGTCCTTTAGTTATTAATTGTATGACCAACTTAAGTTTATCATCTAGATTATAGTGATAATTCTTAAGACCTCCTATTCCTATTATAAAAAGTCGGTTTAACATCAATTAGTTTAATTAATAATTATCATAATGTCTTATTGAGAGTAGAAAGTCATACATGTGGTAAATGTAATAAACCTTATACACATATACATACTTTCAAAGTACATGCATGCATGTCCATTAAGTTACCCATTTTAACTTAAGTTGTACAAATTTAGTTAAATTTAGGAAATCAACTTAGTTTCTTTTCTCGACTTTTCCAATTTATGTAATTTATTAAGTTAAACCTCATTCTTGTTATAGAAAAGGTGATAACTAGGATTTTCCATGCATGCACAACCATATATATATCTATAAGAAATCTTGATCCATCATTTATTCTAAATCTTAATTTGAAGGACACTTTAGTTTTTTTGTTAATCACATTCCAGTGAACCTATGCCTGGAAACTCTTAGGTTCGTCTCCCATTGTAGGTTCGGCCAACTAACCAAAGATTCGGCCCATGTAATGTTTCAGCCCAAGGTAGGTGCGATTAAGGCTTAGGTTCGCCTGGACAAGGTTATGGCTTATAAGGTTCGCCACCTTATCCTCTTATGCATGGAGGTTCGGCCACGCCCCGGCTTGCAGCACAGGTTCGTCCAATCAAGAGGTGCGGCTGAAGAGAAGGTTCGTGAGCCACATGCATGCAGGTTAGGCAGATAGGGTTCGGCAATGGTCCAGGTTCGTCCCACCTCAGGCCTGCTGATGAGAGGTTCGCAGCTTGATTAGGTTCGGCCGATCTCTTCTTGCCACGAACCAGCTGCTCGTCATCATCATCCTCGGTCCTGGTTAGTTGCAGGTCGAAGCTCGACCTATCCTACCCTTTTATACTACTCGTTTTAGTGATTTAAAGTGATAACATCGGATTATACAAGCTACAAGTCGTGACTGGTTATTTAAGAAAGAAACCACAAATAAGTTTCTAGATTTACCTTCAAATCGCGACCAAATGCTAGATTTCTTTGCAGATTCTTGTTCTACTCGATCACACGAACGTTTAGGCACCAAGATCTTGCGAAACCGTTGAGAGATGAAGAAGTTATCTTAGAGAGAAGTTAGAGAGAGAAAGTGGTGACGGGTTTAGAAGTTTAGAGAGAGAAAGAGTTCTTGTGAAATGAAGAAGAAGAAGAATAAATGGGCCTTTATAGCCCGGGTACTCCCCGCGTGTTCGGTCTCGTCTTTATCGCAATAAAGATAATTAAATGATCGGTTTTACTCGTAATTGTATATTTAAACATAAAACGTTTAAATAATTATGTTTCATTTTAATAAAATGATTTTAATTAAGTTGTTTCGTAAAACAATTTCGTTGAATTATTCATTTAATAAACCCGTTCATTCGAATTTGTTTTAGGTTGTGATTCCTAATAAACATTATTTGTTTCAATTTATTAATTTAATATCGTTAGATATTATTTCGTTATCTCGTCGAAAGGCGTTGCTTACGTATGTATCCGTAAAGATCGTCACCTTTTCGAATCCAACGCTCGTATCGTATTTCGATTCGATTTACGATTTGTGGAATATCGTTTCAGAATATTGTTCTTAATAATTATATTCGTGTGAATCGTCACCCACGCGAATACATTATTAAGTTAATATTTCTAAAACAATATTCGCGTTTAGGTTGTGATCGTAATCTCACCATCGCGTGTTTATTTCCAGTTATACTTCCGTTATTTAATTATCTTAAATATTTTAACTTCCCAATCCAAATCCCACTAAACCATATCACTGACACATCCATGATAGACCGAAATATGCATATGTATAGGGCATATGTAGGGGTCAGTCGCAACCGCCCCAGCCACCGTCCCACCACTATTTCGATAAACCATGACCATGTGTCCTTGATTATGTTTAGCAACCAACCAATAACAAACTCCCAATCCCTTTCTATTCCAAACTACAATCCAAAACCTGTGAATCCATCTGCGATAAACTCACTAGTTCTGTTTAGTTGCGTTTAACTAAACTCCCCATGGTTTATGCTATAAAATCATGTGTTCTCAATATGTATACCAATTATCAAATTTATCATCCAATAATCCATTATCATTAATAATTAACACATCATGTCGTAACAGTACAATCGTACATGTATGGACAACTGAAATACAGTGATGTTACATACACATCTGAATGAAAAAATAAAAATTAAAAAAGAAAAAAAAGCTTCTTTTCGTTCAAAACCTAGAGCCACCGCAGCTCCCATGAAAATCCCTTCGCCGTTGAGTATGCCATCGCCGCCCCATGAAAATCCCTTCGCCGAAGCTACCACCAGTGTTCCTTTGAAACTATCATCACCGATTGAACCATTACCACCGATTGAAACACCTAATCAAACCCTAAAATTATCGTCTATGTTCGGGATGGTGGCGACGGTGGGTCTCCATTTAGATGTGAGGCGATCGGGATGATTGTGACAAGTTCAGATGAGGCAATCGGGACGATGGTGGCGACGGTGGGTTCTCCATTTAGACGTGAGGTGTTGTTAATCGAACGACGAAAGGTTCAGAGGAGCCGATAGGGGAGGCGATGTGCGAAGTGACGGCGGTGATGTGGCTGAGGAACAACGGCGAAGTATTCCAGTCGGTCGAAGGTGGTCTAAGCCCATCGAAGATGACGACGTGCGAAGTATTCCAAGTCCGTCAAAGATGTGTTTTTCTCATTCAGACTTGTTCTCAAGTCTGAATCATTCAGACATTCTACCTCATTCAGATGCGTTTTTTTGCACCAAACAAACGGTCTGAATCTGAACCATTCAGATTCAGACCCATTCAGATGCTACCAAACAGCCCCTTAGGTGAGTTTACGACCCCTTTCTTAAACTGTTTTACAAGCTTTCAAACTAGGGGGAATACATGTGGTTGAGTTAAACTATTTTGTACGAACATTTTGTGTATGCTGGTTTATTGGGAATAAACATTAAGTGTTGTATCATAACAAAGTCCTTGCACAGTCTTATCGTTAATGTGTATACAACGAGATGAGTTTTGATAGTACTATTGGGTGTGACGAACCCACGCTGCGCCAATATTGATAGGAGATCAGGACGCGTGTAATCTCGACCCATCGCGCCATTGTTTTTACGATAGACATGGCGATGACTAGAGCAAATAAGTCTAGTTCGGTAGAGACGCAACTGACACTTGGAGCCTAGGGCTCGACAAACATTAATAAACAGCATGATACGTGACAAACTAGGGGAACGATTCAAAACTCTCTCGCAGCGAAAAAGGGGTCTGAGGGGGTCAAGGGTTTTCCCAATGGAGTTTCCTCCTGGGGTGATTGTGGTGGATCATGGGAGGTCCAAGTACCTAGACCTTGGTGACATGACCTGAAAATGGTGAGTTCACACGATTGAGACATTCGTCGTTCAAAAAAAATAATTTGACTACATACAAAATTGACTCGTGACTAGTAAGTTGATAATGATAGTAAAATGGGACAATAGCCCAGTGGATCTAGAAAATTTCTTTATGAGGATGGAAATCTTTTTCAAAATAGTTAGTTGTTAAATGCTTTATATTTTATCAATTCGAATAAAGTTGTGTCATGTCACCTAAATAATGAATAATTGAATAATTTCAAATTTTTAATAAAAGTACACCAGATTATATTTTAATGATTATGATGATATGATAAAATTGTTTTTATTTTTCCGACAGGATTTGAAGGAATACTATTTAAATTAACAAATTCAAGATTCAAAGAATGTGAATGTCTAAGTTTTTTAAAAAAAAATGTTCCGTATTACCTAAATATACAAATTATACACAAATCAACTATGTTTTTTCATATGTTTATAAGGTTCAACTTTTGAAATTATGCAAGAATCACTCAATATATAAATTACTCTAGTTTATTTTTTATAAGGGGACCGAACAAGAATTCTAATAGTCAAATTCAATTACTAAATATACAAATTGATATTACTCTTTTTTATGTGGGACATGAGTGATTAGGTATTGGGTTAAATTATTAATTATTAACCGAGTTTCATCACAGAAAATATATATTGTGTTGTTTGGTTGTCATTTTATTATTTTTGGTTTTAAATTGAGCTTTGGCTCCGTCAAATTTCCATGAGAGTCAAAAAAAAATGTTTTTTGTGGTTCTTGTAACTTTTTAAGATCATATATAAAATATTAAAAATAGAAAATTCTTATATGTCGTCATCCCTATTACCCACATGCTAGTACGCCCATGGCAACCACCCAAACAAGACTCTCAATAAATACGAGTGTTGCCTAAGAACACCGATGGTGACCACCCCAATCGCAATAAATAAGAGTGCCATAGCAGAACACTTCCTGCCACTCCCACACAATTACAAACCTAGCTACCTATGGATTACCTCACCTTATCTCTTGCACTTTCTTTCATTTCAATAATCACCTATGCTATCTTTATCTCCGGCCGGCGTGACTCACGGCTTCCTCCCGGACCTTCCCATTTTCCGATCATCGGAAACCTTTTACATCTCGGAGAACAACCCCACATCTCTCTTGCGACACTTGCCAAACGTTACGGTCCTTTGATGTCGCTTAAGCTCGGAAGTAAAACAGCCATAGTCGTTTCATCACCGGATATCGCCAAAGAGTTCTTTCAAAAACAAGACCACTTGTTCTCTAGCCGATCAGTACCAGAAACCGGTAGAGCGTTGGACCACGACAAGTACTCTATGGTCTTTCTGCCGGTCGGAGATCAATGGAGACGACTACGAAGAATAAGCAAAGAATATTTGCTTTCCATGCAACGTCTGGATGCTACAGAAACCCTACGCCAGAAAAAGGTAGGTACAGCTTTACTGACAAATATTAATATTTGAAACTCAACCAAAAGCTCATCTGTGTTCGTTTATGTAAAATGTACATAAATTTATAAAATATGTCTTATCATAAAAGCAATCTTGATAATAGAAAGTTCGAATTTTTAATTTATATAAGAGAAAAACACAAGTTCTGTCTAATTAGGCCACACGGAGTCGTCCCGTGCTTCCCCACTTTTCTCCGTTGCCACATAAGCGTCACATCAGCTTTTCTCACTTTTCCCCACTTTTCCCCATTTTGCACGGTGTCGTCCCACTTTTCCCCATTTTCAAATCTTATTTTTAATTAATTATTTTAACAATAAATAATAATAATAATAAAATAAAAAAAGATTTATTAAATTTAAAATAAAAAAAAGAATACAACAAAAAAAAAGGAGAATACAACCTAAAAAATTAAATTAAAAAACCTAGAAAGGCATTTGTGGACGATACCCATAGTAGAAGTTTAGTTGATTTGGAGATGTCATTTGTGGACGATACCTGGGTGTGTTGAACGGGTTCATTTGAGCCGTTTGAACATTTTTTGGTCATGGTTTTCTAAATTTCTTGCTTGACGACCCACTAAGGGATGAACCTCCTTCCATTTTACTTGAAAAATTTTATAAATTTAGTGTATAGATTGTAGAAAATGAGAAAAAAGTGTAAGATTTGTGGTTGTTTAGAGTTGTTTAAATAGGAAAAAAAATGGTTTTTTTTTTTTGTTTAAACCCATGGATCAATTCCCCTCCCCACGCTCGGCTTGAAACGGTGCCATCTCCCCGATTCACCCCACCCCACTTCCGGGGGGGTGGTGTTCCCGGCCGGCCCCGCCTCTCCCCGCCTCTCTCCCGGCTCCCACTCCGACCCCCTTAATAGAAAGGGAAATTAAAAAAGTTAGAATTGTAATGAATTTTTTATTTTTTTTATTTAATTTTGTTGTGATTTTTTTTTATCAAAACTAGATTGAATTTTTTATTAAATCTGATTTTTTTAATTGAATGTAAACATGTTTACATTATATATAATTTAATACATGGGATTATAATCTTAGACGTGTGTACATAAAACCTTAATTCCCAAAAAAGGTTAAACAATAAGATGGGTTGAATATACATGGTTGCTTGTGTTACCAAAACAATTTAGTAATTTTAAATATTTGTAAATATACATGATTGCTTGTTTTATGATCTAAGATAAAAGATGGGTTGAAGGCAGTTTATTATGGTTGGATCTCGAAATTTTGATTTCCATATAGTTGGTATTTTTAGAAAGCGACAGTTGTTGTCTGTCGTGGGTATATGATTGTTTATTTGATTATTTTAATTATTGAAATATATTCATATGACATATATGTGATCACAATTCCAGGTAGAAGAACTTCTTGATCATGTTAATTATTGTTGCACAAATGAAAAGGCCGTGAATATAGGTGGAGTTGCATTTACAACATTACTTAATGTGCTATCAAACTTCATGTTTTCCATGGATCTTGCTCAATATGATTCTTTGTCATCACAAGAATTCAAGGATGACGCGTGGGGTATAGTGGATGTTCTTGGGAAGTCAAATATTTCTGATTTTTTTCCAATCCTTAAACCGTTTGATCCTCAAGGACTAAAGCGACTTGGAACCGTTTATGCTAATAGGATCTTGAATATCTTTGATACGATCATTGATCACCGATTGCAAACAAGATCAGCTTCCTCAACAAACAACGATGTGCTGGAGTGGTTGCTCAACCTCACAAAAAATAATGAATCTGAGTGGAGTCAAAATGACATAAGACATTTTTTTCTAGTAAGTAAAGCTAGTTTTTTCGTTAATGTTTTTTTATTTCTTTGAAATGTTTTCACCTTTTCTAATATTGAGTTTTACAATTTTTTATCTTTAAATTTTTTGTAGGATTTATTTATTGCGGGAACCGATACGACATCAACCACGTTGGAATGGGCCATGGCAGAGCTTATTCACAACCCAGATAAATTAAAAACTGCTAGGTCAGAGGTCATCAAACACATAGGAAACAACAAGAACCTAATAGAAAAATTAGATTTCACTCAAATCCCTTATATACATGCTGTTATAAAAGAAACTTTCCGATTGCATCCTCCAGCCCCTTTTCTTGTTCCTCGCCAAGCCATACAAGATGTAAAAATCCAAAGCTTCATGGTGCCTAAAAATGCCCAAATCCTTTGTAATGTGTGGGCCATGGGACGAGACCAAAAAGTGTGGTCACATCCAGAAACATTCATGCCTGAGAGGTTTTTGGATGTCAATGTCGACTATAAAGGCCAAAATTTCGAGCTCATTCCATTTGGTGGTGGAAAGAGGATATGTCCTGGACTGAATATTGCACATAGAATGTTACATATAATGTTAGGTTCTTTAATTTATAATTTTGATTGGAGACTTGAAGGAAACATGAGACCACAAGATATGGATATGGGAGAGAAGTTTGGACTTGTTTTGCATAAGAATGTACCACTAAAGGTCATTCCACTAAAATTTTAATTGATTTTAATAAATGTACCTGAATCTCTTAAAATAAGTTTATAAATTCTAAGTTGAATTTCTTAAAATGAGTTTATAAATTCTAAGCTTTTATTTATTTATTTATTTTACAATATTTAGCATAAGATCAACGGAATTTCTCAAGTTTTGATGTGCCGTATTATATTGTTACAAAGACTTGTTCAATATATGTTCAAGTAATGGTGTATGCTTAGGACTTGTTCGTTCAAAACTCTTTGTTTAGTTGTATAAGGAAAAAAAATCTAAAATTAAGGATAAATAAAGAGGTAGCCATATGGTACCGGCATATTGCTGTGACAATATGACCCCTGATATTAAAGATCAAATGCAAAAACATGTCAAAACAACTATCATTTCGTTGTAAAAGCATAAAAACGTACTCTATAAAAGTGATTGTCACTCCGATCTAAAATCCGAAAACATAGTATCCAAAATATCATTTGAAGGATCACCTATTAAGTGTGGTTATGTGATGCTTGAAATAGATCAGTAGTTATGGTTCCTTGGTAAACTAATATATAAAGTGGTTCCATTATTAGAAACGACTTTGGGGTGGACGCTTGCATAGGATCCGTTGAATACGTTTGGGGTGATGGTTGCATAGGATATGTCGAATATGATTAGCTTCAAAGGCACACTCAAACCATTTGAAAGAGGAAAATTATCAATTCACTTGGAAAAAGTAATACTTTTAGTAACTGGTATACTTTTATATCCGTAAGGTGGTATCATTTATATCCGTAAGAAGGTATGTTATATATTGAATTATGAGAGTCACCCAAGGTTTTTAATGTGTGTGGTTTGAAAAAAGTAGCACTCTATATGTGGTTTGAAAACGAATAGCCAAAAAGCAATGGGAAAATTCCCGAAATGTCCGTTTGACCATAATTTTTTCCAAAAGTGTCCATTTGCCTTTTTGTTTCTAAAACATGTCCATTGTATAAATTAGAAATAAGTGGACATTTGTGGAAAAAATTGGGTTAGATGGATATTTTGAGAATTGACTTAAAAGCAATAGGCTACAATTGTCCAATAACCAAAATTCCAAATTGGGTTCTGGTTGGAGTTTAAAACCAAACTAAACCGTTTCGAGCACACTACTACTTCCATATATTAAACATTCTCCCCCATATTATCAAGATTTAAAACTTATATTCTTTGAGTTGAAGATTGAATCAAAGACATTGTTATGTTTAGATCATCATACTAGATATTTATGTAAATGTATGTTGAATATGGCCTAAAACTTTGTATAAAAATGTTTAAATCATATTAACTTAAAGATACAAATTATAAAAATGATTTAGAGAATGATGTTTCAAGCAACGCAGATTGCTTACATGCGAGAAAATTGGTTAATGTTTAAGCGTAAACAACGGAAGTTATGCTTTGTCATATATGATTGTTTTGTGGATAATTACGCACATTTATGTTCTCTTAAGTTCTTATTTTTGTTGTTTATTGTCATATAAAATATTAGCTATTTGATGTTAGTGTAACTTTAAGGTCAAATTTAATACCGGTGAATGAATATATATGAGATTCATAAATTAAGACAGGAAAAAAACACTAACGAATATCTAGAAAACGTTGAGAACTTTGAACATGTACCTTCTCAATTTCACATACATATGTTTTTGTTATTCATGTATATCATTTATTTATAATCAAATTATATATATATATATATATATATATATATATATATATATAGGGAGAGGTTCAAATGTTAACCCTCCCTTATAGCGTTAACCGCTTAACCCTAGCGTTTTTTGCCCGAATCTTAAATTTTTTTTCATGGTTTTTATTATGCAAAAATAGGGGGGTTTCTTTTTTGTGTTTTTGCTAATTCATCACCGTTTAGAAGTTATTGTAAGTGTAAGTTACTTACACTTACTAACATTTACTGCATCAGATACGGATTGTAAGTAAGTGTAAGTAACTTACACTTACAATAACTTCTAAACGGTGATGAATTAGCAAAAACACAAAAAAGAAACCCCCCTTATTTTTGCAAAATAAAAACCATGAAAAAAAAATTTAAGATTCGGGCAAAAAACGCTAGGGTTAAGCGGTTAACGCTATAAGGGAGGGTTAACAATGGAACCTTCCCCTATATATATATATATATATATATATATATATATATATTGAGGATAAGTTAGAATTAAGTCACATAAAGATGAAAGAGGTTAGGTTGGAATGTAGACAACAAAGACGAAGACATTACTTGATTGTTTACCTAGCTACTCTCAATATCAGTTCTTTTTCATTCTTTCAGGTATAGTTAACTTAATTTTCTTTCCCCTATTCAATAGTTTATGAAGTTTTACCAAATTGAATGTTACTTTTAATCATGATGTTGCAACAATATTTAATATGTGTTATAGATTGCTTTTCTTTTTAAATATTGCGAATTAAAACCTTCTTATTTTCCACTTATTGTTTTGAGAAGTAAACATTGTAGATTTTTTCTCGCTGAATAAAATAGTAGCATCTTAAGCAAATCTCACATTGGTCATACACATGAGAGATTCTCGGTTTATAAGAAATATATGTCCCCTAATATCCCTAACTTGTTTTTGGCGCATTGGTTATGGATGAAAGGAAACTTTCATAGTTAAGGTGTGACAGCAATCCAGGATTGGTGACTCACCTATATGGTGTGCATAAAACCCAAAAAATCCAAATGGAAAATAACCGAACCCAAATATAAACCGACGGGTTTGGTATAAGTTTTCTAAAAACCGAAAGTTTGGGTTTGGGTTTAGTTTTACCTAAAGTACAACCGAAAAAACCGAATACATGCGTATGTATGTTTGTATAACCTTTCAAAAGTTTCAATAATTTATAAACCGTCTATTTTTTTTTTCTTGGTTCTTGATACTAAAAGTCATATAAAAATTGTATATTTTATTATTTTTTTAGGCTTATAATACCAAAAACAAATATGATTTTTTACTTAAATATTTTTGTATATAATTTTAAAGTTAAGTAGTGTTGTACTTAAATATTTTTAATACAGATACAATATTTTGGTTTGTTTTTTAATAAACATAATTTTGGGCCTAAGTAGAAAAACCAAAAAACCCGAAACCCACACCGAACCCAAATGGGTTTTAAAAAGATAGAAAATGAAAAAAGATGAACCTAAATGAGTTTAAAAACCCAAAAACCAAAATTTCGGTTTTGGGTTAGGACTACGCAAAAAAGACCCCTGCACACCCCTACCTTCCTGAGAAGTTTTCACTTGGGCAACCAAAATCAATCTGTGAGCTTTGAATTGGTAAAATGAACAATATTAGGCGTAGATGATGCAGGTGTTACGCAACTAATTACTTACTTATTCATTGTATAAATGCTAAAGAATGTTACAACATTTTGCAAAGAATGTTACAACATTTTGCAAATTGATAAACTAAATATGTTAGAAGAACCTGTAATCTTACTTCGTATTTCACATGCATAACCTGATGAAATTACTTCAAACAAGACTGTTATGGGTAGTTAGTCAAGTTGTTAGTTTGTTGTGACTGTTTAGTTTGTTGAATATGTTGTATGAATGCTATATAAAGCATTCTTTATGTGAGTTTCGTTAATGAGAATAATACAACTGATAATTCCCTTGTTCATATTTCTTTCAATTCTCTGTACCATCAGTGGTATCAGAGCCACCATCACCGACACCTAGCCCACCCAAATTCAACCACCGCAATGGCAGAACCCTCCGGCACACTATCAACCCAGCAAACTCCTATTTCGATCTTCAAGGGAGATGGATACGACTTCTGGTCCATCAGGATGAAGACGATTCTACGCTCACAGGACCTATGGGATCTAGTAGAAACTGGAATCAACACGACCGATGCAGACCAGGCACAGCAGAAGAGTGCTCGGAAGAAGGATGCGCACGCCATGGCCATAATCCAGCAAGCTGTTCACGACCAGCTGTTCTCACGAATCGCAGCCGCTGAATCAGCCAAGGAAACATGGGAGATACTAAGGATGGAGTACTAGGGGGATGAACAGATAAAGGCAATTAAGCTACAGGGACTCAGGCGAGAGTTCGAAAACCTGTTCATGAAGGAAGACGAGGCCGTAGGTGACTACTTCTCTAGAGTAATGATGATTGTAAGCCAGAGGCGCTCCTACGGAGAGCAAGTCACCGATCAAACTGTGGTTGAGAAAATCCTCCGAAGCCTCACTCCCAAGTATGACTATATAGTTCCCTCAATCGAAGTATCGAAGTATCAAACGACCTATCCAGGTTAGCCCCGGTGAAACTGATGGGATCACTACAATCACACGAAGCTCGGATAAACAGCCGAGCAGGCAATCAGACCGAAAAGACCGAGGAGCAGGCTCTACAAGTCTTTCAAGAATCCTCAAGGGGATACTCTGGAGGTCAAGGGAGAGGAAGATCACGAGGCCCAAACCGGGGGAGAGGAAGAGGACGCGTCTCGAACCGTGGACCTCAGTGTCACCTATGCAATAGGCATGGTCATGTGAAAAAAGATTGCTGGTTCAATGAAGAGAATCAGGCCCAAGTAGTCACCGAAGAAAACCAACAAATTCCCACCATGCACGAAGAACCACATCTATTCTTTGCTATTTCTCCCATGGCTCCAGCACAAGATGCAGATGATTTTGCACTGGTAGCCAGTACAGGAAATGTCAAACATAACTCGCACCTGTGGTTTCTAGACTCAGGCTGCTCCAATCATATGACCGGCTCCAAAGAAAGCTTCACAACATTGGATGAAACTTTCAAGCTCGAGGTGAATCTGGAAGATAAAAAGAAACTCGAAGTAGAAGGAAGGGGCACAGTGAGGATTCCCACAAGGAATGACAGGTACAAACTGCTTGATGATGTCTACTATGCACCCAGGCTCGAGTACAATCTATTAAGCGTCGGCCAGCTGATGAAAAAGGGCTACTCATTGATATTTGAAGAGGGAAGATGCACCATCAGAAACAAATCAACAGGAGGTGACCTCATGTCCATAAATGTCTCAAAAAATAATATGTTTTTACTTGATGCCTCACAGGACACCGAGGGCGAGGAGCCCAGTCAGGCAAGGACAATCAAGGATGAGTCCACACGGTGGCACTTAAGGTATGGCCATCTTAACTTCTCCGGGTTGAAACAACTATCAGACAGGGAGATGGTGCGTGGACTGCCCCCTATCAACCTACAAGATTCATGCGAAGGCTGCATCAAAGATACATTTAGGTGCTGTGAAGAGGATTATGAGGTATATAGCTGGAACTTATGGTTTTGGGCTATGGTATGATCAAATGGGTGAGCTTGAGTTAGTGGGGTACACCGATAGTGATTGGGCTGGATGTGGTGATGATAGAAAAAGCATATCAGCCAATATTTTTATGTTAGGTAATGGTGCTGTGTCCTGGAGTTCCAAGAAGCAATCTTCTGTGGCTCTCTCTAGTTCTGAAGCTGAGTATATAGCTGCAACCTCTGCTGCCTGTCAAGGAATTTGGTTAAGAAGGGTGCTTAATGATCTGGGTTTGGTTCAAGACAAGCCTACAACTTTGCTGTGTGACAATATGTCAGCTATTAATCTCTCTAAAAATCCTATTATGCATAGTAGGTCTAAGCACATTGAGTTGAAACATCACTTCATTCGTGATCTGGTTAAACAAGGGCTGATTCAATTGGAATTTTGTGGAACTAATGAACAGCTAGCTGATTTGATGACCAAAGCTGTGACTAAAGAAAAGTTTGTCTATTTTAGAAGTCAAGTGGGGATGCATGAGTTTGAAGTAAGGGGGGGGGGGTGATGAAATTACTTCAAACAAGACTGTTATGGGTAGTTAGTCAAGTTGTTAGTTTGTTGTGACTGTTTAGTTTGTTGAATATGTTGTATGAATGCTATATAAAGCATTCTTTATGTGAGTTTCGTTAATGAGAATAATACAACTGATAATTCCCTTGTTCATATTTCTTTCAATTCTCTGTACCATCATAACCATCCAAAAGTTCAATATCACATTTTGTGTTATTTTTGGTGTATAAAAGCAGCCAATCTTGATCCAAAATAAGATAAATGAATTGATTTGATAAACAATTATTGTTGAAATGAGTATCATTATAACATAAAATGAGTTGAGATAAATAACATCTTACATTATACGTGTTAAGATGAGTAATCCAAAAACTATAAGAATATAATAAATTCAAATGGGTAAAAATTTTCAATAAAATATTTTATGATAATATTATTACAAATTATGCAAATAAACTATATGTTTACTTACAACATATTTTAACTTGAACTAAATAAATGTTTTTACAAAATCTCATTTATATGCAAACTGATTTTGCTTAAAACTCATCATAAATTACACTCATCCTAACACGAACTTGGTCTGACTTATTACATGACCCAACCAATCCATTTTGCCAGACTTAGGTGTATTCAATCACTAAATCATTGTTATTAAACTCAATAAAATAATTTGAATAACTAATTATGATTTATGAATCAATTAAATAAAACCACAAAAATCCTAACAATAACATACTCTTATAATATGTGACGTTCATAAAAAAGTTTGGCTCCAAAAAGTTAGTAATTTTGACCTACACGTATAATATAAAGAATTAAACATAGGGTGATCAAATGAACACACGTAATTCTTCATGCCAAACAAACAAGAGCCATATCATCGGTTGACAGACATCTTTTACACCAGCAAATCGATGAATGCAAATAGCGATCATTAATTACAATACACAATAATAAATATAAACATCTCAAAAAGATCATTAATCGTCCGGTCCTCTTCTCCGTTTTCCCTCATTTTTTTGGTTTCAAATCGAGTCAATCTTGTATCTGATCCATCTTGTATTTTGTTTTGCTCCTATAAACAAATGAACCAAATGATTCTCATTTTTAAAGTCTAAATGGACTGCAAGAAAATCTTTGTAGTTATACCCGACAAAACGAGCAGGTCAAGTGGGGTAGTGTATCGAGTTATAATGGGTTCGGTTCAAGACCAATCGATGTAAAAAAGACTAGGAAAGGTTTGATTCATGATGGGTTTATGCTATAATTGTTTAAGGGTCAATTTTAAAAATTACAAAGCATTTGATTTGATGTAGTTGCAATATTGTCCTTGTGATATAACTTCCATTTCATCTTTTATTGCATCAAACATGTATTATTATAATTTATTGGTGTATTTTGGTTCAATTGACATTTCAACAAATTCAATTGAAAATCAGAATATAAAAAACTATCGTGATTGAAATAGATGAATAAAATCGTGAATAATATTATTAAATCCAAATAATAAACCAAAATTGGATGTAGGTTTGAAATTAAACTCGAATAGTCGAATTGTTGGATATTAATCAAACAATGTTGTTGATATATACTGACAACTATGGCTTTCTCATAAAATCGCACATCATTGAATGTGAAATAGATACCGTTGTGGTTGAAAACACCTATGAACAACAACGAAGCTACATCTTACATGAGACAATAAAGACGATAAACTACATTCTTTTTGTGCCATTATGGCTCGCCTTTCCACATTTGACCCATTGTGACCCATTCTTATTTTTGTCTTGTTTTCGTTATGTTTATGAAGACTCGTCAAAAGCTACACTATAACTCCATACATCCAATAAGCTTAAACGAAAAGTTCAAATATACTCAAAAGTTGCACTTTGTGTAAGGTTTGACACCCATGTTTCATATCAAACCCATCATACAAAACGAAAAGTTCAAATATACTCAAAAGTTACATTCTGGGTAAGGGTTGACACCTCTATTTCTCATCAAACCCAACATATATTGAAGCCAATACGTGGCTTGGTTAAAAAGATAACGATAACTAGTGCTGACATAACATGTTATAGACTACACAATAATGTACTACATAGTAAGTCACAAACATGATAAGTGATAGACACAAACCTATGAGCAATAACTAACTGTCTCATTCTTTCAAATACGAACCTGTTAAGATACAATTTACAAGACAAAACCGATTTAAGGGCACGGTAAAAACCCTCCAATTTATTATTTTTATTTTGCAAAGTACAAATAAGTTAACATGTGTTTAAACATATTTGAACCAAATTACTGCAGTTTATTTGCAGACTAATGTGTTTAAACAATGGTTTAGACCTGTTACATAACACAAACCTATTAATTTCTTAGCGTGTATATGCAGTGGCGGAGTTTGAAAACTTTGTCCGAGGGGGCCGAAAGTCATGGGGCAAAATTTTTTTTCCTTATCACTATTTTCGGGATAAAATTCGGGTTGACACATTATTATTCGGGTCGGCCCAAACAATTTAAAGTTAAAAATATCAAATATTTGTTTCACTCAAAAATATATATATGCTTTTATCAAACAAGACAAAAAATGTTTAAAACGAAAAAGAGAGTACCGGAAGAAGAACCACAATTCAACGTGACAACCTTTAAGCTCTTTAAATTCATTAATTATACACTCCGAATCAAATTTCTCAGCAATTTCATTTGTGAAGACAATTATTGAAATATGTAATGTTCAATAGTTAAGACCCATTTTAATTTTTAAGGCCCAAAACATGATTTAAACTCAAGATTGGTTAATGACCAAAATAACAACCGATACTGTGAACCCTTAAAGGTAATGTTAAAACTTACAATATTAGTTCAACTTTATTATTTTTTAAAATCCAAGGGGGCTCAAGGAATTTTATGAATAAAAATCGAAGGGGTCGGACTTAATACCTACAAAATTTTTTGACCGAAAACTATTATATATAAAGTTTTTTGACTGAAAATTATTATATCGAGACTTTTATCCAGAAAAATGACTCCGCGAATGTGTGTGAAAAATTACTTGTACCTCAAAATCCAAACAGCACCTTACAAATACGGTATGGTCCAAACACAAACGAGGGCGGGTTGACAATGATCTAAACCCAGTCGTATCAACATCGCCGGAATCAAGTTATTCCTCCTTTGTTCTTCCGTCATCTTCGTCAAACTGATACCATTAAGTATCCAGACAACAGAAAACCCTACAATATTGATTCTTGATGCTAACCATCAGCATCGACACGGTATTATAGATCTATACAGTTGTTATTGCTCAACATTGAGATCGATCTGACGGCAAATCATTATATCAACACTAAGAAAATCTGGTAACATTCTTGGTTTCTACTTTATTTTCTTATTAGCAGTTGATGCAAATTTTTGAAGAAAATATGTGTTATTTATGTCGGATGACTAGTTGTTGTTAATAACGAGAATTGAAATTGATTTTGATGTCGTCATTGCCTTAGTTCATCCGATTAGGGTTTTAAGATTAGAAGTCAATTTGAATTTTAAAATGTGTGTGAATTAGTGTCGATATCTCCTTGGATCTTGTTTTTTGAACATGTATAACTAGTTTTTTGTACTTTAGTTAGATTGGTGGACTAAATTTCATTTATAATTACCGCTGATTTGAAGTGATAACTAGCATTCTTATCTCAAATGCGCGTTATCTTTGCATGACTCTTGATTGACTCTTCTTTCAGGTGACCTTTTAGGATTCTTTAATTTATAACTGATTGCATTAATATTATGGAAGAAGAAGAAGATAAACGAAAACACTTGGAAATTTCTGGGGGTGATGCTAACGTTCAAGTTGGCAGAGGCAGTGGTGTAGATTTAAGAGTGGAAACATCTGATTCAGGACCTATTGATATGATTAAGTCCAACATTGCAGATTATGTCGGAAGAGTTGATTATGAAAGTGGATGTGTGGATGATGGCATGTTTGAGCAGGTATCATTAGATATAGAAGAGCTTGTTGGGGATTCTGATAGTGGTAATGTTGGGGATTTAAATAATCTTGAGAACTCGCCTGATGGAAATGAGGAGAAATTAGGGCTTTCAGTTAAAGGGGGCTATGTGGAGTCTGATTCTTCACCAGTGGTTGTTAAAAAACATCATGAAAGTAACATCTCAAGTCATGGATTAAGGGGGAATTCACCTAATCTTTCTGAGAAGTCATCAGCTAGAAATAGTTATGATTCACCCTTGTATGCATACGGGAATGAAGGACACTCCCCAGTTGGTTCACCCCTAAAGTCTAAGCCAAAACCCATGCCTAAAGTTTCACCTGAACTTTTGCATTTAGTGGATTCTGTTATCACAGGGAAGCCTGAAAGCATGGAAAAACTGAAGAAGATTGTGAGTGGTGTAGAAAGCTTTGGTAATGGAGAAGAGGCAGAGAGCATTGCATTATTGGTGGTAGATTCACTTCTTGCGACCATGGGGGGCGTCGAATCTTTTGAAGAAGATGAGGATAATAATCCACCTAGTGTGATGTTGAACTCCAGGGCTGCTGTAGTATCTGGTGAGCTTATCCCTTGGCTTCCTTGGTTGGGAGATAGTGTGGGTTTCATGTCCCCCAGGACACGAATGGTTCGTGGATTACTTGCTATATTGAGAGCTTGTACAAGAAATAGAGCTATGTGCTGTTCAGTAGGGTTGTTAGGGGTTCTTTTGCAGTCAGCCGAGAAGATTTTTCTTAATGATGCTGACTCAAGTCAGCAATTGCATTGGGATGGAACTTCTTTATGTTATTGCATCCAATACTTAGCTGGTCATTCATTAAGTGTAACTGATTTGAATAAGTGGCTTTTCACAATTACAAGAACTATTGATACATCATGGGCATCTCGTTTGGTGCTTTCTTTAGAAAAGGCAATGGGCAGCAAAGAGTCAGAGGGTCCAATGTCTTCATTTGAGTTTGACGGTGAAAGCTCTGGTTTACTTGGTCCAGGAGAAAGCCGGTGGCCCTTTCAAAATGGTTATGCATTTGCAACTTGGATTTATATTGAATCATTTGCAGACACTTTAAACGCAGCTACTGCCGCTGCAGCTATTGCTGCTGCTGCAGCAGCAAAATCAGGAAAATCGTCTGCTGTGTCTGCTGCCGCTGCTGCTAGTGCACTAGCAGGTGAAGGCATGGCACATATGCCTAGACTTTTTAGTTTCTTATCTGCTGATAATCAGGGTATGGAGGCATACTTCCATGCTCAATTTTTGGTGGTTGAAAGTGGCAGTGGGAAGGGTAGGAAGGCTTCTTTGCATTTTACCCATGCATTTAAGCCACAGTGTTGGTATTTTGTTGGTCTTGAGCATACTTCCAAGCAAGGGTTACTTGGTAAAGCAGAGAGTGAACTAAGATTATACATTGATGGAACTTTATATGAGAGTCGTCCTTTTGAATTCCCTCGAATCTCCAAGCCACTTTCCTTTTGCTGCATTGGGACAAACCCACCACCAACAATGGCAGGTTTGCAGCGACGCCGTCGCCAGTGCCCTTTGTTTGCTGAGATGGGACCCATATACATCTTTAAAGAACCAATTGGACCTGAGAGGATGGCAAAGCTGGCTTCTAGAGGAGGAGATGCACTTCCTTCATTTGGTAATGCCGCAGGGTCTCCATGGTTAGCGACATTTGCTCATGTGCAAAGCTTTTCAGAAGATAGTGCACGTTTAGATGCTGAAATTGCAGGATCCCTTCACCTTCTATATCATCCTAGCCTACTAAGTGGTCGTTTATGTCCAGATGCTTCTCCTTCTGGTGCTGCAGGTTTAAAAGATTTATTAAGTTTTCACATATAATTGATTAGGATGAATAATGTTTTTGTTCTGAAGTATATATTACTCTATATCTTTTTTAAAGTATTTTTCTTTCAAAATAAAAATACACCAGTTATGTTTCTTTTCATCTTTTTAGGTTCTATAGAAGGGGTATGCCTTATTATTATTTGGCCCCTAAGTTTTTTATAAACTTTCAGTTTTGGCATATAAGATTCAAATAAATCAAGCTTTATGCCCCAAATGAAATGCCAGATTTGACTACACACATGGTATAATGGGCATCTTTGATTATGTGCTGTCAGTTTAATGAACTCTTAGATTAATGACAAGATTGCATGGGCATGGACATACCTGCTTGGGTATCCATGCATACCCAGATCCTTTTTGTAGTATAAAATAATTTTTTGTTGTAGTTCATGGTGAAGAACCTTTTTGTTATAGTATTCATACTCCATTACCAAACAATTGAGAGGAAAGAGGTAATTTTTGATATTGTTGCATTTATTTTGGAACCGCATAAAGTTAACGTTTTCTTTTGTTTTGGTAAGGGAGTATATATTACTTCAAAATTATAAGTATTGTTTTGGAATTAGGTGATAAGTTTATTAATACATCAAGCTTCCCAAAAAAGTATCAGAGAAAAATCTTGTTAGCTAAACGTTAAGTAACTGGTACAGTAATTACCTTTGTAGAGTATAAGATTCGAATACCCAACATTTATAAGTGGACGGAAAGGAGGCAATAATAATGAATAAAATCCTTAAATTTTCATATTATGTTTGGATTTGGGTGCCTTAAACTATACTTCACGATTCAGGAATGCTTAGACGGCCTGCTGAGGTTCTTGGACAAGTACATGTAGCTACAAGGATGAGGCCTGCAGAAGCTTTGTGGGCTTTGGCATATGGTGGCCCCATGTCTCTACTTCCATTTGTGGTAAGCAAGGTTGATAATAACAGCTTGGAACCAGAAAAAGGTGATCTTACTTTGTCATTAGCCACAACAGCTCTTGCTGCTCCAATATTTAGGATTATATCACTTGCAATCCAACACCCCGGTAACAATAACGAGCTATACCGTACTCGTGGGCCTGAGGTTTTATCAATAATCTTAACCTACCTGCTACAGACTTTATCTTCACTTGATGCTGCCATGCATGGAGTGGCTCATGAGGAGATTGTTGCAGCCATTGTTTCTTTATGCCAGTCTCAGAAGAATAATTATGCACTTAAAGTGCAATTATTCAGTACACTGTTGCTGGATTTGAAAATCTGGAGCTTATGCAGCTACGGTTTACAAAAGAAACTTCTATCATCTTTAGCAGATATGGTCTTTACAGAGTCATCTGTAATGCGTGATGCAAAAGCTATTCAGACTCTTCTTGATGGCTGCAGGAGATGTTATTGGACCATTCGTGAAAAAGATTCAGTGAATGCATTTTCTCTTAATGGGCCCACTCGTCCAATTGGAGAAGTGAATGCTTTAGTTGATGAGCTTCTAGTTGTTATTGAACTTCTTGTTGTGGCAGCTCCTCCCTCGATGGCAGGGGATGATATTCGTTGTTTACTTGGGTTCTTGGTTGATTCTCCACAACCAAATCAGGTATCACATAGTTGAATATATTCTTAAACAGAATAATATCAAAGGCCCCAGTAGATCTCTTATCTTTATAACTAGAGATGGAAAAATAAACGGGACAATTGGTTTGGGTACTGGGCCAAACAACTTTTTTTGTATGTTTTGACCACACTTTTCGTCTTACCTATAAAGTTTTCTGTGAAAAATTTGTTTGTTAACCTATGAATACAAAGATATGTCATTACTATATAATCTATTTTCATTGAATATAGTGATTAAGTAGGTTGTATGCATAAAAAATCCAATTTAACCAACTTTCAACCCTTTTGACATGTGCAACCCATTTAACTCATTTCTTTTTATCTAAACCTTTTAAGTTGGCCCATATTATCTATTAGAGATTAAAACATTAAGCTGAACATATTCATAATTAAATGGGTCAAAATTACCACCTATGTCTATAACCTTGAGGTTGTGTGCTCAAGTCTCTCTTGAGACATCATTGTAGTGATTTATCTTATTACTTTTGTTATTAATTTATTAATATCATCCATGTTACTAATAGGTCATGAGTTCCAATCTCTTTAAAGACATTAACTGGCATGATCCCCCCATTACAATGTCAAATTAATGTTTTATTGTTTTTCATTTTGTATTTTGTCATTTTCTCCTTGATTATTATCTGAAATACATTATGATATTTGGTATAATTTCAGGTCGCAAGGGCGTTACACCTTCTATATAGGTTGGTGGTACAACCAAATACTTTTAGAGCTCAAACATTTTCAGAGGCATTTATTTCTTGTGGTGGCATAGAAACACTTCTTGTCCTATTGCAGCGCGAAGCAAAGGCCGGAGATTGTGACATACTAGATCCTTCGGCCGAAAATGATAAAGCTGTAACATCCCTAGGATCTAAACCCAACGGTGGTGATCTATTGGAAAATTTAAATAGTGATGTATCATTAGATATGAATGTGTTATCTAATGAACCTCAGACTCCTACTGGTGCCAATATCATTGGAAGGAGGGCCTCTGTTTCGGAGAGTCAGTTTAAAAAGATTTTGGGCGGTATAAGTTTCTCTATCAGTGCTGAGAATGCAAGAAACAGTGTGTATAATGTTGACAAAAGTGATGGTATTATTGTAGCAATAATTGGTCTATTTGGTGCTTTAGTCAACTCTGGTCAACTGAAGTCTGGATTTCATGCTCCTCAAGATTTAACACGTAACATTCATGGTCTGGTTGAGGTAGGAGATAGTATGTTTGAAGATAAAATTTTACTTTTAAGGTATGCTTTGGAAAAGGCTTTTCAGGCAGCACCAAACAGGCTTATGACTGGCAATACCTACATGGCTTTATTGGCTGCCTCGGTACACATTTTTCTTTATTTTTTTAATATAATTAGTTTTCTTGGTTAAATTACATCTTTTTTAGAGGGTGTTTGGATTAGCCGATTGATGCAAACGATTATTGCGATTTGAAGTTGCAGTGATCATTCTGAGTGTTTTGATAAGTGATAATGTTTCTGATAATCTGATTATCTGAGGTCAAAATAATTAGGCATGGATAATCATGTAAGGTGTAGCTATATGAATCTGATTATTGACAAGTGGAGATAACTTAAGATTGCACATATATCTCTAGCTTTAGCTGCTCTCAGTTATGAGTGTTCTAGGGTAATAAACTAATAATAATGTGCTTGCCTTGTGGGTTATCATTCTTATGAGAAAACTCCTTATTTTGGATAAAACCAAGAAAACTCATACCAACCAACAAATTTTTTAAAAATGTTTTTCATAATTTTTTATTATAAGGATAAAAATGTTATAATAAAATAGAAATTTTTGAAAAAATTATGTAGATCACGAAGTTACGTATATGTAACTCAAAGTTTCGTATGTAACTTATACAGTTACATATATGTAATCAATATGCGTAACATATAAATTACATATATGTAATAACTTAAAATACATATTTTTTTTCTTTTTCTTTTTTTACATTTCTTATCTTATAATAAAAGGAAATAAAAATGAAAAAAAAAGGTTTAATTGGTAATGATTGTGGTTAGTTTTCTTGGTTTTCTCCAAAATGAAGGTTTTCTTAGGAACCTTCCCCTATATATATATATTCATTATAAATAGAGGGATCTGCCTCTTCCTAACCTAAAAAGAAAGTAGAAAAATGTTCCCCTTTCTAAGGAAATGCCAAAAGGATAGCATATTTGTGATACTGGTAATGTACAATAGTTAAAAATATTAAGAGAACGAATTGCAATTCTTTCAATGAAAGTTCATAGCATCGTTTCTTGGATGCGTTTTGAAAACCATTGAATAGAAAAGAATGCGATACTCACATTACAGGGAACTTATTGGGAATCGTTACCATTAGTGTCAATTTTGTAATCATTGGTGTCAATTATGTCACCATTGAATGCGCATTTCAACTTTTTTGTAGATTCAATAAGGAAGATAAGGTGGGTTTATATAAATTAAAACTTCCTTTTCTTGTTAAAAAAATATAAATATTTTTTCTTGTATCAGTTAAATGCACCCACAACAGATGAGGGACTGAATTTCTATGATTCACAACATCGTTTTGAGCATTCACAGCTTTTGTTGGTTCTTTTGAGTTCACTTCCATATGCCCCGAAAAGTTTTCAGTGTCGAGCACTACAGGTACTCACGTTTCCTTTCGTCTTCTTGTCCTATTTACATTTGTGAATTGTGAAATCTATTTTGTATATTTACTTTTCCTCTTGATTACAGGATCTTCTAATTTTGGCTTGCAGTCATTCTGAAAATAGAAGCAGGCTCACTAAGATGGATGAATGGCCTGAATGGATATTGGAAATTCTTATTTCCAACTATGAGGTGATCATATATTATTTACCACTAAAAATCTATTTTCTCCTTACTGAGTGTAGTCAAATTGGTAGTTATTTTTCTTAAGTATTTTACACATTGTTTAACCGTTGATTCTTTTAACATGCTATAAATGCATGCTTGTTCTTACAGGCATGTGAGAAGAATACTTCAATGTCTTCTAGCTTTAGAGATGTTGAAGACCTTATACATAATTTTCTCATTATCATGTTAGAGCATTCGATGCGTCAGAAGGACGGATGGAAGGTTGAACCGTTTTTCTTTCAAGATAATATAAGTCTTTTACCTTTTTACTATTTGATGACCTATGTTTGTTCTGTAGCTCATACATGTTTGGATTTGGTCAAATGGGATTTAACAAGTGTTGGTGAATTTGGGGTAAAGGCATACTTAATCTAGTTTCAGATTGTGTTGAAAAGTATCCACACTAAGGCCATCATTGAAGCAACCGGTCATGATCTGTATTACTTGAAAATTCAGCCAACTTTTATTTGTTTTATCATAAACTTGACCTGATGATC
Source organism: Mikania micrantha (assembly GCA_009363875.1). Classification (NCBI taxonomy): domain Eukaryota; kingdom Viridiplantae; phylum Streptophyta; class Magnoliopsida; order Asterales; family Asteraceae; genus Mikania; species Mikania micrantha. The sequence goes on from CM018696.1 coordinate 91,351,568, forward strand.
TCTTATACTCCCTCTATCCCAAAAAAAATGTCATGACTCCTTTTTAAAGAAGACCCTGTTAGAATTTACTTGTTTGCCCGTTAGCAATCATTATAAAATACCGGCGAGAAATTGATGTGGTGCCCAGTCATTATCAAATTATGTGCCAAGTTGCACATTTCATTTTTTGGAAGAAAGGGGTTATTGTTTATGAATTTGGACTGTTAATGGTGGTTCCTGTATTTTTTCCAGTACATAATGTAAAGAGGACTTTGTATACAGTTTTTACTTTTAAGGTATGATATTATTGTTATCAGAGACCAATGTTATGCCTTGATGCATTTGGATAATGTTGTAGTGCATTCTTGTAGTTTAAATTCTCAAATTTTACATTTTTTATCCATAGCAATTGCAAACTTTTCACCCACCACATTATCTATAAGTCTGATGTAAAGTTATTTACTTTTCTTTGCTAAAAATAGAAGATTCTTATATTGTTTTTCACTGCTATCTTAATTAAATGATTAGTCTTTGATTTGAGAAGTGATGTAATTAATAAGAATGCTAATTTTATCATTGGTCAGATGGTTTACCTCCATTGTTTTTTTCATATTCCTGTTTAAATTTATAGCTACCTATATTTCCAGTATGGGTTGGATTCTTTTGTGTTTATCATGTTTTTCAATTGCCATCCTTCTTTTTTCATTTCTCTATTTTTTGTCATTGCATTTTAGTCAACTGTATATTTGTTTAATCTCTATGCTATTTATCATACCAATAGCTTGCCTTCTGTTTAGGGCAATTACTTATCTTCCATCATTGGGCTTATAGCCTAGTGGTACTCCTTGACCACTAGCAATGGGAGGTCTTGGGTTCAAGTCTCGCTTGGAGCGAAAAAATGTTCTGGGTGAGCTAGGGGGTTTTCTCAGTGTGAGTTTCCTCCTAGATGGTGTGGTGGTTCCTCGATTTGGCACTCGCCAACGCCCGGCTTTAAATGTTTCCGGGGGTTGGTAGCGGTCTGTGGTCGCAGCGCGTGAGTTGTTGGGTCCGAGGACTCGTTTAGCTGTTCAAAAAAAAAAATACTTATCTTCCTCTCTTAACTTGCAAAGTTACATATTTCCTAAATCATGCTTGAAGAGTCTTGTACATTATATATTGAAAACTTTTACTTTGAGGAGATACGTAATTTTACAAGTTAGGAAGGGATATATGTAATTCCCCTAATTTACTTTTATTGTCAAAAGTTAATTGAACTAATTGTGTTCTGAAGTCTATTATGCAATATCTGTTCATTTATATTGTTTGGTCATATTCCTCTTTGACAGGATATTGAAGCTACAATTCATTATATTGTTTGGTCATATTCCTCTTTGACAGGATATTGAAGCTACAATTCATTGTGCAGAATGGCTTTCAATGGTGGGTGGATCTAGCACTGGTGAGCAGCGCAAAAGGTATAACATTTACTAGAAATGCACACATTATTAAGCAATCACACACCCGCTCACGCAGTCATGCACACGCGCGCGCACTCACTCTATATTTAAGACCACCCACTGACCCCATCCAGGTAAGTACACACTATATATATATATGTATGTATGTATTATAAATAAAATACCTCAATCTTTTTTTATTTGATAGACGTGAGGAGACATTACCCATTTTTAAGAGACGGCTTTTATGTGGGTTACTAGATTTTGCTGCTAGGGAGCTACAGGTTCAGGTAAACCATCATTGGTTTTGATCCTGGGTTTCTTGTTTTAGTTCTTTATGTAAACAGTTGATATATGCTCAAACCTGTTTCTTTTTAATCCTTTTTTTTTTTGGTTTAGACTCAAGTTATTGCTGCAGCAGCTGCTGGTGTTGCCACCTATGGGTTATCACCTGAAAATTCTAAGGCAGAAGCAGAGAATGCTGCACAACTTTCTGTGGCTTTGGTGGAGAATGCAATTGTGGTGTTAATGCTTGTTGAAGATCATTTGCGTCTGCAAAGCAAACTTTTTAGTTTCTCACTTGTTCAAGCTGGTTCTGATTCTTCACTTTCATCAGTGGTTCGTGTTAGTAGCAGCAAAAATTTCCCCAAAATTCCAGAACCACTAGAGGCACATTCTTCATCTGCTGACTCAAGAAGTCTTCCGCTTGATGTATGTTTGCAGCTACGTTTATAATCATGTAATAGAGATGTCCTAGATGGATCGATTCAAGTTTGAATTCATCTTCAATATAACAAAACAAACTTACCCAATACATTCCCACTCTTCATTAGGGTCTTGGGGGGGGGGGGTTTAGAATGGAGACAAACCTTATCCCTTTCCCAGTTGGGACCGAGAGGTTGTTCCGAAGGAGTCCCCGGCTCAAAGTTACCGTTTGAAGTTAACTAACCCAATGCTTTTAACGTCATTTTTACAAAATAAGTAAAATAACGTTAAATTTAGTGCCCTTTTACTTTTGCCCCTTGAGGGCCCATACACACATATATTACATTATATACATGCACGACTAATGGGGCGTATAATATCCTATATTGCTTTGCGAAATATAGATGATTATTCTAAGGGTCAATATCATTTTAATTCTTTATACTTCTTAGTTTTAACACTTAAGTCCCTGAACTTTTTTTCATGGTGGTTAAATGACAAAACTTACTTTTAATTCATACATATGTATTTTGGGGACAAAAGTGATAAAAATAGATGAATGGATGTTTAAGTAAGACTGATGAACATTCCTGTTTTTATCCTTGGGTTCCTAAGAAATCTATATTTGAGTTAGACATAGCATAGGGGTTTAAATGATATAAACCCTTGTTTCAATAATTCAATAGCAGTTTTTTAATCATATTTCTATTATCTATAAATAAAATTAAAAGGTACAAAAAAGTGTTGGCATGTCAACCACTAGTAATAAAATAGCCCAATTTAACCGCCCATTGTGCCTCCTCACCAAGTACCCTACATGATACTGTGCCATTCTCTATCTATTTATCTAATAAAAGTGATACCCCTTGGTTCTAAAGTTTTGTTTTTTCTCACAAGGTACTTGCTTCAATGGCTGACACTAAGGGTCAAATTTCAGCAACAGTGATGGAACGACTTACGGCAGCAGCAGCGGCTGAACCCTATGACTCTGTTTCTTGTGCTTTTGTATCATATGGCAGCTGTGCTTTAGATTTAGCTGAAGGTTGGAAATACAGAAGTCGATTATGGTATGGTGTTGGTCTTCCTTCAAAAACATCTGACTTTGGTGGTGGTGGTAGTGGCTGGGCTGCCTGGAATTCTTCTCTGGAGAAGGATTCAAATGGTAACTGGATTGAACTCCCTTTAATAAATAAGTGTGTATCCATGCTACAAGCTCTATTATTGGATGAGTCGGGTCTTGGTGGTGGTCTTGGTATTGGTGGTGGATCTGGTACAGGGATGGGAGGTATGTCGGCTCTTTATCAGTTGTTAGACAGTGATCAACCATTTTTATGCATGCTTCGGATGATTCTTGTTTCTATGAGGGAAGAAGATGATGGTGAAAATAAGATGCTTATGAGGAATGTTAGTGGCATTGATGAGATGTCGTTAAAAGGATCACATGGACAAGATGGAAGTGTTCTATCATCTTTAGAAAACAGTCCTAGGACTTCAATGAGGCAGCCTCGTTCTGCATTACTATGGAGGTATAGCTATTTTATCATAATTCATTAACATGTGTTTAGTTTTTGAGATCTCATTTGAATCACGATGGATCTTTTGCTATTGTAAATGTTATATCTGTTAAATAATTCCAGTACACTGAGACTGGCTGCCACCTATCGGCTTTGATAAGGTCCCTCGCATATAGAAATAGGGACATAGAACGGACATTGTTATTTGATTATAATTGAATGACACTAGTGAACTAATGGAATTGATGTAAAATTTCAAATCGATGTTAAAATTAATGTTAAAATTAATGTTAAAATTAATGTTGACGAGTAATTGAACATCACTGGTTCTTTGCTTTTATGCCATCAATGTATAAACATGTGAACTAATTTTTCATTGATTATGCACAGTGTGCTTTCACCTCTCTTGCACATGCCAATTTCTGAGTCCAAGAGACAAAGAGTGTTGGTTGCATCTGCCGTTATATATTCTGAGGTTTTTTTCTTTCTTTCTTTTTTTTTTAAACAAATATGTCATACAAATTCTAAGAGCTTTTTTTAGGATGATGGGTGCATTATCTTGTTCTTGTGTTATAATTGATGAAAATATATCTGCAGGTGTGGCATGCTGTTAGTCGTGACAGAGTCCCCCTGAGAAAACAATATCTAGAAGCTATTTTACCCCCGTTTGTTTCTGTTTTAAGGAGATGGCGACCTTATTTAGCTGGAATTCATGAGCTTGTTTCCACAGATGTTTTAAATCCTTTTGCTGTAGATGACCCTGCCCTTGCTGGTGATGCACTGCCTATAGAGGTTCAAATACTAAATTGGTAGTTCTAGGGTTTTTGTAATTAATTTTTTCTTTCATTATGCACATAGTAAATCAGAGTGCAAATTCAAAAAATCACACACCTTTTAATTTTTAATTGAAAAGACACTTTAAACCTTCATACAAACATTTAAAAAGCTTTAAAAAACCAACTTCTTAAAAGCTAGCTAAAATTTAGGGTTACAGTTTGACCTTTATTTTTCAATCTAAGACCTAATCAAGCAATAAAAACTTTTGAAAAAACAAAAATTTCCTTATTGAACCTTAGTCCTTTGACCCATCTTTGACCTGCACGGGATCAAGATTAACCAACATTCACCCCCTTAATCTTGATGTCACCTTGTCGCTTCAAAGTAGTGTAGGTTCATCATCCTCTTGGAACAAGTTGGCTTCATTCAATAATGTGCATGATAAATGTGCAAACATCCCACACTTATGGCATCTAAGCCCACTTTTGTCACCTTGACCTGGATCATTAACTCTTTGCTCATCTTCTCTAGCTATGTTTCCAGCTTATCTAAGAAACATCTTACTAAATCATCTTTGGTGCTTGGTTTTTTCTTTTGTCGGCATATGGTTTATAATAAGGTTGGTTAATCATTCTTCTTGAGTGAGTTGTACTTCCTTTTTTGATCTTGCACCTTCCACTAACAATTAGGACAATCACTTGCATGTGTCCATATTCTTCACATTTAAAACACTTGATTTTTGAAGTATTTTTTATGATTTATGGGTGAACCACCCACCCTTATTCCCATTGTCTTGATTATCACAACATTGGCAGTTTCCATGATTCCAGTTAGCCATATCACAACCACTTGATTAAACAGTTCGGATTACTCCTTTGTTCATTTACCAGCTCTTTTGCATCAAGTCTTTTTTCAGGTGCTTTCATTCTACCAATTGCTTCAAGAAATACCACTGTGTCGAGGTCCACAAATCGTTCGATTATTGCAACAATTACTGTGGATTTTTCAGGTTTCGAGTTGAGGAGTTGTTCTTACTAGTGTTGCATCATCATCGTATGTCTTTCCAAGACTGTTTGCTTTTGAAACCAATCCACTCATCCTTCCTGTATAGTCATCAATGGTTTCTCCATCCTTTATCTTTAGGGATTAGAACTCATTCCTTAGAGTTTGTAGCCTAGCCTATTGGACCCTATCTAGAGTTCTGTACCAATAAAACATACCTTTCGTGCATCCCAAATTTGCTTCACATGTGTGTGTTAAGCAACTTGCAAAACAAGTTCCTCGGGCATTGCTTGATACAAGAAAACAATTGCCATGTTGTCTTTCTTTGGATCGACTTTCACTCTTGGTTCTACCGCCTCCCAAATTCCTTGAACATTGAAAAATGGCTTGATCTTCATCGCCCATATTTTAATATTTGTGGAGTTTAAGGTAGACATCTGAAGGACAACAGACCTCCTTTCATGGGTATGATTGGATCTTCTAAAACTGCTGCCATTGTATTGCCTTTTCTTCTTTGGTATGTGACTTTAGGCATTTGGTCTTGATTCAGTGCTTTGGGCCAAGATGATGAATCTGACTGCCCTTGAGACCAAACTCTGATTGCAAATGCTAGTAAATCAAAGAGCAAATTCAAAAAATCACACACGCCTTTTAATTACTAATTGAAAAGATATACTTTAAACCTACATACAAAACATTTAAGTAGCCTAAAAAAACTAACTTCTGAAAAGCTAGCTAAAATTTAGGGGTTACAGTTTGACCCTTATATATTACTAGCTTAGAAAACTAGTGTAATACATGGATTGCATAAATAAAAAATTAAATAATAATTCGTAATCATTTAGTTAGAAAATATAATAATTATATATAATTAAATTTATTTATATATCTAAAATTATATTCTATAAATATTATAATTATTTAATAAGAGAAAGAAGTGAAAAAATAAGAAGACATCTGATAATGACATGTTTCATCTCATTTAATATGAAAACAAAGTTGAGGTGACACCACAGAGCGGCCGCCTAAGTTCTATATTTAGTCTGGCTGGTTAATTGACCAATTAGCCAAATTCGAAGGGGTCGGCGACAAAATAATGCTTAGGCGCTGATTAATTGGCTGCCTAGGCCGATCTTTACAACACTGCTTCCAGGGGCGGCTTGGAGGGGGTGCAAACCCCCCTCCCGCACAGGGCCCATCGTTTTTAGGGGCACAATTTTATAAAAAAAAATTTATATATATTATATATTTTTTATAAAAATTCAATTGTCCCATTATAACATTCTATAGATTAAACTACAAAGCCCAATAAATGATTGAAAAAAACAATAGGCACATCTACAAGGCCCATTCGGCCAACCCAAAAAGAAAAAAAAGAAGTATGTTTCTGATACGTTAATTGTCACAACATTAGTCATTATATTTAAAAAAAAATTTTATCTAAGGGGCCTTTTTTTCCCTTTTCGCACGGGGCACTCGATTTCTCGGAGACGCCCCTGACTGCTTCATTATACTAGATTCAACCTAAGACCTAGTCAAGCAGTAAAGACTTTGAATAAAATTAAAAATTTCCTTTTGACCCTTAGTCCTTTGACCTGCACCCTATCAAGATTAACCAACACATAACACACATTTAATTTCAAGAAATTGTAATTTGTTTTTTTTCCTAAACGGATAATAAAGTGTGAGTTACGGTAATTAACAGTGCACTTTCACTTCATTTCTAGTTTGATCACTGAACTTTAAACTTGTTAATATAACAATCAAACTTCTGAAATTTGTTGACAACCTTAAAATAACTCAACTTCTCCAAAATGATGCATGGTTTTTGGTTGAAAGTACCATGAATAATAAATCATGAAAAGTATAATAGTTTAAGCTATGATTTTATTAGAGAGTGTGATTTCGATCCAGTTACTTATGGGTCAACTTGGTTGCATTTTTGAACAGGTCAAATGGGTTGCACGTAGGGGTGTAAATGGCCTCGTTGAGCCCAAACTTGCTAAGGCTTGGACTCGGCTCATTTTGACTTAAGAGAGCTCGAGCTTGGCTCGTTTAGACCTTTATTTTCAAAGTTCGATCTCGGTTCGTAAGAAAATTTTCAAGCTTGAGCTCGGCTCGTTTATTACTTTATTATTAATTTTACATAATACATAAAATATATATGATTTATTAAATTTTATCATAATTTTATCTATTAATAATTATTTATATAAATATACATTTATTTAATTAAGTAAAAATAATAAAGAATAAGTTTGTTTAGGCTCGTGAACCGGCTCAAGCTCGACATGTGCAGCTCGAGCTCGTTAACTAAATGATCCATATTTCGGGGATCGGGCTCGTTTGAGCTCGGGTCATTCAAGCTTTTTATCAATCCAAGATCGAGTTTTTCACAAGCTAGCTTGATTCGTTTACACCTCTAGTTGTACGAAAGTTGCCCAAAAATTAATTTTTAATGCATACAACCTCCTAAATTATTTTATTCAAAAATTTATACTCAGTGTTTATGTAATAACAAGTAAATAAGTAATGCATCAGTTATCTGAAAAACATAAACACAAAATAGATGAGCAAATGTTTGTGGGTGAACTTGACCAAAACTCAAATGACCCAACTCTACCAAAACCTATTTTGATTCATTACGCAACCCGCCTGCTCATCTTGCACCTCTACTTTTTATAGTTCAATGACCAATTTAGAAATGTGGTGAATGTATGCTGCCATTTACTGAAATTTCCCCATTAGCAAATTTTCATTTAGTTTCTTCTTCTACATGTCATCATATTGCCAAAACTTCTGACACATCAAATTGATACAATCAGGGTGCTCTTGCTATGATCTCTCCTGGTTGGGCTGCTGCTTTTGCATCCCCACCTGCTGCATTGGCATTAGCAATGATTGCTGCAGGTGCTGGTGGGGGGGAAGCCACTGCTCCTGCCACATCAATGCATCTCAAACGTGATTCTTCCTCAATCGATAGAAAACCAAAGCTTCATTCTTTTTCTAGCTTTCACGAACCAGTAGGTGCAGTTAACAAATCATCAGCAGTAAAAGACAAAGCTGCTGCAAAAGCAGCTGCATTGGCTGCTGCTCGTGATCTTGAACGTACTGCAAAAGTTGGTTCTGGAAGAGGTCTTAGCGCCGTGGCAATGGCTACAGCTGCACAGAGACGAAATAGAAGTGATATGGACCGTGTAAAAAGATGGAATGTTTCTGAAGCAATGGGAACCGCCTGGACAGAATGTTTGCCATCAACTGACAATAAACCTGTTTATAAGAAAGATTTTAATGTGGCATCCTATAAATTTATTGCTGTTCTAGTTGGAAGTTTGGCTTTAGCCCGAAATATGCAGAGATCAGAGGTATATTTACTCCTGTTTTTCTTCTTGTGTTTGTTTGATACTTTCAATTGTTTGGCAATGTGTTAGTGTTTGTTAAGTTCTGCTTCTAATTATTTGATTATTTAGGGTTCAAATAATCAGTTTCTTCCTAGCTGCAATAAAACTTATTATCCAAGAGTATATTAAAATTATTTGTTTATTCTATATATTACCATAGTTGCAGAGAGTTTTCAGGGATAATCTATAAGGAGGCCATCCAGTTTTTCAACCTTTTTCATCTACCACCCAATTATGTATTTGCTTTTGTTTATACCAAATTTGGCAAAAAGCAGTATGGATGACAAAGAATCATAAATCTTTACGTAAAAACAAGATTACACTTGGTTATTTTTACTATTATACAGAGTAAAAAAGATTACCGACAGTCAAAAATTTGGAAGAAAGTTTTCATCATTTAGTTTTTTTTTTCAGATTTGTATAATTGAAACTGGATACGCACTTGTGTGGCCTACAAAACAGTTTCTATAGCTGAGTGGCTTTAATAAAAAAAATTGAATGGTTGGGTGGCCTTCTTATACATTATCCCTCTTTTAACTTCACAAAACTGTCCTTCTTTTGCAAAAATCTCCTTTTAATCATCCTATCTGTAAATTTCTAAAATAATTTGGTTTGTCAATCACTTAAACATATGACCACAGCCGATTATCATTCTTCCGCATCACATAATCACTTTCAAAATGCACACCAATTTTAAATGAATCAAATTTCAATCTTATCTTCAGGTTGATAGACGTGCTCAAGTTGATTCGATTGCTCGACATCGGGCATGCACCGGCATACGTGCCTGGCGCAAACTCATCCATTACTTGGTAGAGACAAAATGTTTATTTGGACCAATAAGAGAAAATCTGAACAATCCTAAACAAGTATATTCGCATCCTTGAACATGTTTATAATTTGCTTTTGGTGGTAATGTTACATATCTAAAACATATTTTCATGCATAGATTTTTTGGAAGCTAGATCATATGGAAAGTTCTACAAGGATGAGGAGATGTTTAAGAAGAAATTTTGAGGGCTCAGATCATTTTGGTGCTGCTGCAAATTATGAAGATCCTGTGGACCCCAAGCATGATAAAGAGAATGCGACTAGTCCTTCTAAGGCTTCTGTTTTGCCTAAGGAAGCTATCTCAATGGAATTAGTAAATGATGATGATGAACAAGATGATATTGATAACATGGAAACAAAGAAGGATGGTATGGGGCAGATAGATGATGTTCAAACAAGGTTATCTGGGACCACAGAGCAGCCATTGCAAGTGCCAGATTCTACAAAATCTCACGTTGGAAATGATGAAGATTTTGTAAGTTCATCAGCAGCGGGTCCTGGTTATATTCCCAGTGAGGATGATGAAAGAGTTATTCTCGAGCTCTCTGCATCAATGGTTCGACCATTAAAGGTTTGGCAAGGAACATTTCAGGTAAGCTTTGATTGTCATTTGCAATTTGTTCCTCGAATCTATGGCACTTTCTATCTTTTGAAAATCGCTACACTTCTTTTTTGGAAAGATTTCAGATTCTGAGCCAACATAAGATATTTTTATATCATTATTTTTATTCTTGTTTAGAAGGGTATTCTAGATATTGACAGGTAGTCAAACAAATTACTTAATATATGTGCTAGGACACATTTTTCGAGGTAGTCAAGCAAATTACTTAATATATGTGCCAGGTCACACTTTTCTATTTACATGGGATGGAAGAGAATTACACCCTTCATTCTCTAATTAAGTGCGCGACTGTTTAATGTGTAACTGTAATTGATAATATTTGAATTTTGGTCTAAGAAAATAAATTGGGCATCGTAAAATGGAAAAGGTGAACAATAAGTCAGTAATTTAGTATTGGTTTTAGTAATGAAACTATTCGTTTTCTTTTCACTGTTATTTTGTTTGATAAAAAAGGAATAGAATTTTAGAATCCAATATGGTTAGTTGCGAAGCTTTTTAGATGAAACCATATACCTGTCATATGTTATATGTGTAATGTGTATGTGTGTGTGTTTTTTTTTATTCAATTATGTGAATTGTTCTTAAGCAAAGATGTGATGTTTGGTCCTAGATAACGACGCGAAAAATCAATTTTCTTCTTAATAAATCGGAGGGAAATACGCCAGAGGATGGATTGGATCGTAGAATTGAAAACAGAGTTGAAGATAAGGACCGGAGTTGGTTAATGTCTTGTCTGCATCAAGTCTATAGCAGAAGGTCAGATGAACAGCTTTTCATTTTTTTTTATGATGATCTTGTTCAAAATAAAGTGTTGGTCAGTGCTTTGTTTATCCATGAAAAGTGATCATTAAGGCTTGAGACCTATTGGATGATGATAAATTTCACATTCTTTGACTTTTACTCTGTACTTTGTTCCTTGGATGTGCCTCTCACTTGTACTAATGACAGATATCTCCTGAGAAGAAGTGCTCTGGAATTGTTTATGGTTGACCGATCAAATTTCTTCTTTGACTTTGGGGTATATTACCTTCTCAATATTAGGCGCATATGTTACTCAGTCAACAGTATTGAATATTTTATAAAATGCTTTATCTTCTTGCTCCAGACTACTGAGGGTCGGAGGAGTGCATACCGAGCCATTGTTCAAGCACGCCCTTCTCATTTAAACAACATATACTTGGCAACTCAGGTTTTTTTTTTGTTCCAATGCTCGACTGAGTTGTTGATTTGTGACCAATATCAAGAAAGGTTATAGTAATTTCATGGAGATTTGAATTTGATCATAGCTAAGTTTCAGAAAGGTCTTAGAATAACTTATGTAATATGTGTAAATATATGACACATGAGGTAAAGTGTTCTACTAATGTTTAAACCAACATATACTTTTAATAGTGATTGAACTAAGGGGGTCTCTGGGAGCAGCCTCTTTATCCATGGGGGTTTTGTTGGGTATGTGATGAAAATTGAACTCACACACAATCACAATATAATATGAATTCAACACACATCTAGAAGGATTAACTTGTATTGATTGATATTGAAGAATTATAGAGAATGGAAATGAAAATGGAAACAATTACATCATCAGATGATGTCCCAGGGTAAAACCCTTCTCACTGCACAAGCAGGAGCCCATACTGATTTCTAAATAATTTCCTTCACACCCTCCATTCACAAGCCTCCCCTCTATATATAACCTATTAATCAAATAACTAGAAATGAATATTACCAAACTACCCTTATCTAGAACCTACTACTACTAACTATGACTAACATATTAATATATATCTAATCTCTAACATTACTCCCCCCTTATTTAAAAGTCTTGTCCTCAAAACTTGGGAGTTAACCATGAATCGTGCTTTGCTCCAATTATCGTTCCTCCCGGACATTTGTGAGCTGGCCCGTATCTATTATCCCAACGCAGACAAATTCTTTTCTTCTTATGTCCTTTCCAATCCAAACGTGAAAGATATAGAACTACTTGATCATGATGAAAAACATGTCCCCACTCACGTGTAGGGGAATAAGCATCTTTAGCCATTGTAATCCATCCTTTTGAAAGCTTCATTCTCATTTTTCCAACGCGTAATAAATGCGCAGAATGTGTCGTATAGTTTCATCCATTCATCTGAGAGATAACGACACTGAATTTAGAATTTCCTTTTCGAGAAAGCGTCTCCACATAACTCTCTAATCCAACAGCAGGTTGTACTGTACAAGTTGTTGGCACAGTAGATTTTTGGCTAGTTGATATAATATAAACTTGCAAAATTCGTCCAACAGCAAAAGGCTCAGGTTCATAAACACTTTTGGGCTCCCCTTGACCCAACACTTGAGGCCCATCATCTATTAAAAGCCTAGAATTATGCTGATAACGAAAAGGAAAGGGAGAACCCTAACTGGCTACGGAATTGTTGAGAGATGCGTGAATCGAGTCCGATTGGAGCTCCAGCCCTGAAAAATCGACCGATTTCTCCTCTTGGGACTTCATCCAAGCTAATACCATATTGCGGAATTCTGTTGATTCCTTTCGATCCTCCAACATCATTTGCTTGATTTCAGAAACATCCAGTTGAAGTTGTTTGATCTGGTGCTCATGAACATCGAGGCGATACTTCTGATTACAGGTCTCCATTTCCGGCAAATCTCCGGCGGAAGATGATCGTGAGAATTGCAAATTCTAAATCGAAATCGAATTGTGGGTATGAATCGTATGATGATGAAATTGAACTCTATGGGATCAGCGATGACCTGTAGCGATTCCAGCTAATCAACCAATAGAACTTGCAATCGACAAAGTATTTAGGGTTAATCTAGCGATAAGATCTCGCAGATATGAAATTGGCTGACGGAGATGTTTCCGGCAGGAATCCGACAGTAATATGAAATCAATCGACGATTGTCTGAAATTGGAGAACCACGGTGACACTGAGATCCTTTGAAGATGAAATCGGAAGCGAATGTTGGGTGGAGAATGGCAGATAAGAAGGTAGAGATGATCGGAATTTTCAATATATGAATTGAAGCAAATCAGAAACGGAAAAATGAAATTGAAAGTGAAGAAATCTGAAATTGACGATGAGACGCCGAGAGGATGAATTCGGATTAGAGATTTGCAGATTTTGAGAAACGACGATCGAATGGGAGATTCGAGATTTGCAGAGGAAAGTAAGCGGCAAGTCGGACCATTGATGAAAATTGAACTCACACACAATCACAATATAATATGAATTCAACACACATTTAGAAGGATTAACTTGTATTGATTAATATTGAAGAATTATAGAGAATGGAAATGAAAATAGAAACAATTACATCATCAGATGATGTCTCAGGGTAAAACCCTTCTCACTGCACAAGCAGGAGCCCATACTGATTTCTAAATAATTTCCTTCACACCCTCCATTCACAAGCCTTCCCTCTATATATAACCTACTAATCAAATAACTAGAAATGAATATTACCAAACTACCCTTATCTAGAACCTACTACTACTAACCAGGGTTGTAAAAATCGGCCTAGGTGGCCGCCTAGGCGCTAGGCGCCCGGCTTCCTTGTAATTTTTGCCCTAGGCGGTGGCGGTGCCTAGTCGGCCTAGGCGCTCCCCTAGGCGGCCTATTTTTTTTTTTTTGGTTTTTTTAGTTTTTTTGGCTTTTTTCGAGTAAAAAGGACCAGATAAATGATTATTCGAGACATTTCTCAACCCCAAATACGTAATATGTCTCTAAAACATCAAATCCAACATCTGAAACCTTGAACCCTGCCACTAAACATCGTAATCCATCCATAAACTCTGAATTTTGTGTTTAAGTTTGTAATTTGAGGTACTTCACTTGGTATGTTTAAGTTTATTTTTTAATATATTTGAAGTATTATATTATATTATTGATATTAATGTGTGTATATATTAAATATTTGTAAAATTACATATAAAAATTCCAATCCGCCTAGCGCCAATTAATCCCGATTAATCCCTAGGCGGTACCTCGCCGCCCGACTAGCGCCTAGCGACTTCTACAACCATGCTACTAACTATGACTAACATATTAATATATATCTAGTCTCTATCAGTATGTTTGTCTGTATGTTTGTTTATACTTTTAAAATAGTGATACGAACATATTCTTGTCCTATTAACCTTCCATTACTACTTCACTAGATATTAAAAAAGAATACTTTCTATTTAGTGCCTAGTAGTATGTTTTTTATCAAGAAGTTCAACACAAATATGCTTGGAATCTTGAATGAAATTTTCAGGAATTTATTGTAATTCAATTTTTATGATACACGTGCTTCAGGAAATAGCAAATTTAAAAAGTTTTGACCACCACCTCATGAATGATAAGTTGATAACATTGTGAAAACATACGGATTTTCATAAAATAGTGAACCTATTTGCTGTACTAACAAACTCAGTTTGGCAACCCAGTGACTAGTTGTGGGACCTATTGTATATGAGACTTACCATTGTGCTTTAATTTTTGTCATAGAGACCAGAACAACTGCTCAAAAGGACTCAACTTATGGAACGCTGGGCACGCTGGGAGGTACAGAAGAATTAGATGTGATATTCAATGTGTCGTAATTTAATATATATACATACACACACATATATATGTATATATGTACATATGTATATATATTCAGCATTTTATTTAAAATTTTGCAGATCAGCAACTTCGAATATCTAATGCAGCTTAACACACTGGCTGGGCGTAGTTATAACGACATCACCCAGGTGAATATAATCATAATAAACATTTTAATTTTCTAATAGAAATGTGTGAGTAGGTTATAACTTTTTTATGTGTGCAGTACCCTGTTTTCCCGTGGATTCTTGCAGATTATAAGTCAAAGCATTTGGATCTTGCAAATCCTTTGTCTTACCGAGATCTATCAAAGGTCACAATTTTATCTTTTTCTCAAGGCTTACACATAGCAGGCTTTAACTAATGTATTGATCAAACATATTTTGCAGCCTGTTGGAGCACTAAATGATGAACGGTTGCAAAAGTTTCAGGAGAGATACTACAGCTTTAGTGATACGGTCATACCCAAGTTCCATTATGGTTCACACTACTCGAGTGCCGGGACAGTACGTTTTCCAACCACTTGTTTGTGAATTTTCAGTTCTAGAAATTCTTTTTTCAGAGTGCTTTATACATATGGAATAAGATGCAATGTTTATGTTTTCATCATGAAAAATAAAGCATCATTATATCACTAAAACTTCTTCAATGTGAGTGTTTACATAAATTAGTGAGAGATGAGTTATTTGGTTTTGTGAGTATTACGTATGGAAGCATAGATGCATACATGGTACAAAGCTGATATGATATGGGGTTTTTCCATCTCACCTTACCTTATGATCCATGATTAATTAGCCGGGAGTCTTCTCAGAAACAAACTTTTTTTTTTTTATTGTGATAGAGCCTAGAGGTAAGGTTTGCCTTCAACACCCCCACGACCGGGGACCCTACTAGTTATGGGATTTTACTATGCATGTTTTTTTCCTTGATTAATTAACAGGAATTTATCATCTTGGCGTCATCCTTTGGTTTTGTACTTTAGTTTTGGAACCAGAATGCAAGCTATTAAGGGGAAGATCTATATTTGGCCCTGTAGTATCACCCATAGTTGTCAAAGGTCCGTCGCGTGGGCACCGGCGTAGTGAGGCTCAGGAAAACTAGGTTCACTTCGGTGAGATTTCGGCAAAATTTGGGAAAATACAACTATAAACCAATCTAAAACAATCATAAAAAGGTTATTAAATTTTAAAACTGCATATAACTAGATTATTAATTTTACGCTCCATTTGTGGTGCACACATATAATGTATATATGTGTGGGTCCTTAAGGGGCAAAAGTAAAAGTGCACTAATTTTAACGTTATTTTAATTATTTTGTGAAAATAACGTTAAAATCATTGGGATGACGATGATCGACTTCAAACGATAACTTTGAGCCTGGGACTCTTTCGGAGCAGCCTCTCTATTCCAATTGGGATAGGGGTAAGGTTTGTATCTATCCTTCCCCCCAGACCCTGCTAAAAAGTGGGAATATACTGGGTAAGGTTGTTGTTGTATAACTAGATTATTAATTGTTTTATAACTTTTTCTATTTTTTTAACTTTCTAGCCTAAGACATGTCAAACCTCTAAAAATGGTAACTTAATATTATGCACCTAGTTAAAAAATCCCTTGCTTTTTCTGTGCCTAAGCTCAAAGCGCAGCTTATGCGCCTTTAGTGCGCCATTGACAACTATGTTATCACGAAATGTCGAAATCAATCTACCTGCAATATTTTTTATTTGGCCATCATGCTTCATAGTTTGATTACTTTCTGCCCATTGCTGTTACTTTCTGATAAAATGTATAACTTTTAGAGAGATGTGACATAAGGAGGACATACAATAACATCTTTTTAACAAGGTTAAACAGGGCAATTACCTTTGGCATCTACAAATTTGCTTCTATATGACAGGTACTATATTATCTCATGCGTGTCGAGCCGTTTACTGCTCTTTCCATTCAATTACAAGGTGGCAAGTTTGACCATGCAGACAGAATGTTTTCAGATATTTCTGCTACATGGAATGGTGTTTTGGAAGACATGAGTGATGTGAAGGAACTGGTACGAAGCTTTAAAAAAACTGCAATTTTGATCATGTTTTTGTAGTGAAAATACTTTCAGCCTTTTTGTTGAATTCTAGAATTTAGATTTAGATAGCACACGTGTTGTAATATACTAATATTTTTTATTTAATTTTCATTTTAGGTTCCTGAGCTGTTTTACCTTCCAGAGATTTTATTAAATGAGAATTCGATCGATTTTGGTACCACACAACTTGGAGATAAACTAGGTATGGCCTTAGGACTTAATTACTTTGTAACTAGTGGCTTGATTATATGTGTGTTAGAGGTGGCTGTTTGAATTCTCTATCTTTTTTTATTAATTTTATATTTCCAGATTGTGTTAAGCTTCCACCTTGGGCTGAAAATGCTGTTGATTTTGTGCATAAGCATCGAATGGCTCTTGAAAGTGAACATGTCTCTGCACATTTGCATGAATGGATAGATCTCATATTCGGGTGATCTTTACTTCATTGTTTTTTATTATTGCCTGATTTTATGATTCTATTGTAAAAAGTAGGGAAAATCAATTTTGGTTCTATTCTTCGTCTCCATTTACTTCATTTTCCTTTCTGTGGGCCGGTACCACTTCCCACTAATGGAACATGTGATTCCTTGTACCATTTAAAATATAAAGCACAAGTTAAATTTATCTAAACAAGTCCTTGACATCTACTCTAGAAAACGTGGCATTTTGTTGATTTAATTAGCGTATTGGGTTGGCCCAAGAAGGCTGATGGATTGTAGTAAAAGAAGCTGGGTCATGGGTCAAAGAAGTCGGAATAATTGGATAAGCATTATCTGTTTATTTATTTATTTATTTTATGAGTTTTTGATTGTTATCGGTTCCTAAGATGGAGGAATTTATGTTTTGTTTAGCTTAGTTTTGAAGATGTGCTTTATTATAAATACCAAGACTGTGGTGTTATTATGTATGCAATTTTATTAAGTTTAATAAAACAAAAGAGCCGAGGGAGTTATACTCAAAATCGGGGTATTTTGTGCTTGAGTTTTTTCTGAGTTTTAAAGTAGAACAGCAGGGAAAAGATAGCAGGGACTACACATTTACATATATTTTTGTATGATAATAGGTATAAGCAACGAGGAAAAGAAGCTATATCAGCTAACAATGTATTTTTTTACATTACTTATGAAGGGACAGTAGATATAGACAAAATCATGGACCCGGTATGCCTTCTTGTTAATTCATTAGTTCAAAATGTGAATTTCTTGATTTTCTAACATATATTGTCTAAAGGTCCAACAACGTGCTATGCAAGATCAAATTGCTTACTTTGGACAAACTCCATCACAACTTTTAATTACTCCTCACATAAAAAAGATGCCACTTTTAGATGTTCTTCATATGCAGGTATTTTAATTCATATCACCAGTATATATATATATATATGTATATATATATATATTTTCATAGATTGAATTATACACACGTGCTCTGGCTTTATATTGTACCATTGAGTAAATTATTGTTTACCATTATGCCTCATGGACCTCATGGTTCGGGTAGTTTTAATCTGCCTCATGGTCCTGGGGTTAAAAGAGAGGAATTGATTAGTTTTCCCTATTAAAAGGGGTTTGACTTGTACACTACAAGCATGCATATATGGTGTTTTGCCATTTCCATCAAGGGTATCCGTGTCAAATAATATGGTTTTCCTGGAAAATACAACTGATTAATAAATGATTGAAAACATGAAATGTAGCAAGTATGTAAATAATATCCTAGAAGTATTATATTCTACATTGGAGGGACCAAACGGATATTAATTTTGAAGCCTGAAAATGACTCACAAAAGCATAATAAGATTGGTGGTGTTGATAAAGATTTTTCTTATAGGTTCTTGTACGTATATTTTTTTAATCTAATAATTAAATTCATCTCATTTATTTTGTCAGATCTCAAATTAGGCAATTATACTTACACTATTTCCTTAGTCTTCTTTGAATAACATATGTTTATTGTTACCTTAGTTACAAGAATCTATATCTATATTCTAGTATGGCTGAGACTTGGGGTTACTATTTTCATTATGCTTTATTTTATATTTTTTTCATTAGTTCCTCTGTTTAATATATGTGTGTGTGTTGAGAACTGTGTAAACCATAAATTGCATTTGTGGATAGTGCTTAAAATGTGATACATAAGATGGTTTACGTACCCGTCACACTTTCTCCCACTACTACTATTATCTTCTAGTACAAATGCATTATGGGGTTATTATGGTTCTCAAGTTTCAACATATTAATACACGTGTGTGTGTGGATGATTCTGGTCCTAACATATTCTTATCTCAGACCATCTTTCGAAATCCCAAAGAAGTGAAACCTTACAGTGTTGAATCTCCAGAACGATGCAATCTACCAGCTTCTGCCATCAGAGCATCTTCAGATTCACTTGTGGTGGTTGATATGGAAGCACCAGCAGCACATATAGCACAACACAAATGGCAACCAAACACACCTGATGGCAAAGGGACACCCTTCCTATTTCAACATGCAAAAGCTATTGCAAGCACCAGTAGTGGAACCTTCATGCGTATGTTCAAAGGACCATCAGGGTCATCTGGCTCAGAGGATTGTCATTATCCCCAGGCTCTTGCTTATCCTGCACCTGGACTTTGGAGCTCTTCCATAGTCTCCATCACCTATGACAATGAAATTATCACGGGTAATTTTTGTTTTTATCATCGATCTTGTTGTATATTGTTTTGTTTTTGAATGAAGTTGATGTATTCCCGCCATTAGAGGAACAGGTCAGGCCAGGTCAGGTCACAGATTGAGGGTTGCCAATAGTCTATTTCTTTTCTTTTTTTTTTGTGTGCATACAACAGGACTTATATTGTTATTGTAATAATATTGTTTTTGTAATCATAATTAAGGCACTAATTGTTTTTAAACAAGTGAAAGTAAAGGAAAAATGTTTGCAGGACAACCCAACCCAGACCCACCTTACAACCTGTAGTAAAATTGTTGAGTTAGACTTCTGAGGTCAAACTGGATTTATTTTGGTGTCTATTAAGTATGAACTTATTATAATTCTTGATAACTACTATATATGCCATTCAAACAAATTTTAGAGTTTCTTTTATGGGATATTGGGATGTTCGGAAATACAGGGGTGTTAAGATGTATGTTTAAACTATGAGTGATGATGATCAGTTTTGAGTGTCTTGGCAAACAGATTATTTTTCATGTTAGTTTGGGATTGAAGATCTGTATAATCAAGCAAGTCGTTATTGTAAGAAACATTCATCTAGCGCTAGCAATCCCAATCATTTGCTTATGAAAAGTGTACAGATTAAATGGATAAAGAATAACTTAAAAGGAAACTGAATGGGTCAACACTCCAAAATGATTTATTAGTACATAAAACATTCTCAGTTTTTGTTTTAAACTAAAATTATTATAAAATTATATGTATCTTGCAAGTGTTTACCAACAGTTTGGACTGTTTCTGGTTAACCAACCAATCCAGTCTGTTTCTGACTACCAAAAAAGTACCCGCATTGACTTGTTACTCAACCCTCTCATATCATCATCTCTAAACACACCCAAACACCCCTTAACTGCAATATTTCTCTTCTTGCAAAGTTTCAAACCCAAATTTCAGTTCACACTTGTTAGCAAAGCTTAAATAATTATAGCTTTGATTACTTACCAGACTACTTTCTTTTGCCAGTATTTTGGGAGATTTTGATACTTACGCATTGTGTTCTTAATTAGCATTTTAGCATCTCAATTTGTATTTCGGATTTAACTTAGGTGGACATGTGGACAACAGTGTACGTCTAATATCATCAGATGGTGCAAAAACATTGGAGATAGCCCGAGGTCATTCTGCACCTGTCACATGTATGTCACTATCAACCGACAGTAATTATCTTGTTACCGGTTCCCGAGACACAATAGTTCTTGTCTGGAGAATACACCAAACAGGTGCATCACGAAGCAGCATCTCAGAACCACCTTCTACCTCTGGAAAATCATCTTCAGCAAACAGCAATAGTACAAATAAAAATAGTTTGCCAGATAAAAATCGTAAAAGACGTATCGAAGGTCCGGTACAGGTCATCCGGGGGCATTTTGGGGAAGTAATTTGTTGTTGTGTTGATTCAGATCTTGGAGTTGTTGCTTCATGTTCTGATTCTTCAGACGTTTTGCTTCATTCAGTGAGTAGGGGTAGGCTGCTCAGAAGGCTTGAGGGTGTGAAGGCACACATGATTTGTCTTTCACCAGATGGTGTTGTGATTACTTGGAATAAGTTGTTGCACACACTCTTGACTCATACGATTAACGGGATGATGATTTCTAGGGCATATTTTCCGTTATCATGCAGTGTTAGTTGCATGGAGGTTTCTTCTGATGGACAAAGTCTTTTGATTGGATTGAATCCGTGTTCAGAACATAATGATGTCAGCAGAAACAAGTCCAAAAAAGAAGAAAGTGAAGGTGGTGATGTATCAAACGACGATGTTGGAATCGAAAGATTGGAGATTTCATTCCCTTCGATATGCTTTCTTGATCTGCACTCTCTTAAGGTAATCTTGTAAGAGTTGTAATATGATGACTCAAGTTCAAAAAAAAAACAGAACAAAACAAAATTCCAACTTCAAAGATGATGACTTAGAGGTGGAAATTTTGACCCGTTTAAAATAGATGGATTGGGTTTGCTTGTAAATATATCGATTCAGGTTATGTCTTATCTCTGATTGGCGACGGGATAAATAAATAAAAAGGTAGCTTTAGATAAAGATTTGAAAGTCGACCATGGATATTTTATGTTAAAAAACCTCCTTAAAAATGCAAAAATGTGGATTATAATTAAAAAAATGTAATCTATTGATCATATTTGAAACATTAGTTATTTATATAGAAAATTTGTGACAGAAAGTGTTTCAATTCAACCAATCCAACATGCATAAAAAAAGACCATCTGTTTACCAACCCATCTATTGTGCCACATCCACTTCTAACTCATGGTTATAACTGACACATTAACATTGGTATTGAGAACTTTTGCAGAAATTATCTTTTATATTGAATGTGATATGTTTGTCTTAAAAAGGTGGAATGGAAAGGAAACTGACATAATTAGATTCTTACAAATTTTGTATGCTTTTGGCTTTTTACTTGAATGTCAATTTGTGACAAGCATATATACATTTTGACAGGTATATCACATATTGGAACTAAAAAAGGGGCAAGATATAACAACACTAGCAGTGAACAAAGACAACACAAATCTCTTGGTTTCAACAGCTGACAAACAATTGATTGTATTTACCGATCCTGCTGTAAGTTGACAAAGTTATCTTTTCTTGATCTTTAAGTATACAAACTCCATGCTTTAGAGTACACATTCAATGTTCTTTTTTAGCTTTTATAATTTTTGAAATTGGTATACTTTTCTTGAATCATGTTTGATTTGTGTAGAATTATCCATGCTCATAAACACAAAATATAAGCATTCTAGTGACACTGTTAAAGCAGCAACTTTTTACCATTATAAAATGGTTCATTTGGGTTGCATCGTACCTCAAATAGCTCAAATAGGTAATATTTAAAATAATAGCTAACAAAACAAGTTGAATATCAGCTAGGTGTATACTGAAAGATGGTATCGTCAATTGAAAGTAAAAAATGAAAAAACAAAGCAATTTGAAATCGATCTCTTTGATTTCCAGAATCTCTGCTTGCGAACAAATACAGAGTTCAGCTACTTATAGCAGTTTATTTTTTACAACAAACTTCGAACAGAAAAACTAACTAACAAACTACCACTTATTTCTTTTTATTACAAGTTTAGACTAACAATTCACCCCCCTAAACTTGACATTTCCTTCAGTCCCAGTTTGATCTTCATCTCTTCAAACTTCTGTCTAGGCAAGGCTTTAGTTAGTATGTCAGCTTTCTGTTCCTCACCGCAAACATACTCAATCTTTATCTTCTCCTTCTCAACGCTTTCTCTAATAAAGTGATAGCGAGTATCAATATGTTTGCTACGCCCATGAAACACTGGGTTCTTAATAAGTGCAATCGCTGACTTATTATCAACCAAAATCTCCACTTGAGTCTCAGCTTTTCCCGTGATTTCTGCCAATAATCCCCGCAACCAAATAGCTTGACAAGCCGCGGTTGATGCGGCCATGAACTCTGCCTCGCAGCTCGACAGAGCTACAGTCGCTTGCTTTTGCGAATTCCATGTTATCGGCCTTGAACCATAGAAGAAAATCATCCCAGTGGTACTTTTTCCATCATCTCGATCAGTAGAAAAACTACTATCGCTATATCCGAGCAACCCACCACTTTCTCCTCGCTGATACAACAAACCCAGCTTTGTTGTTCCCTTCAGATATCTCAAAATTTGTTTCAAAGCCTGCACATGAGCTTGCCTGGGCGCCTGCATAAATATGCTAACATAGCCTACTGAGTAACTCAAGTCAGGCCTTGTGTGAGTTAGATACCTTAGACAACCCACCCATTTCCTAAACTGAGTTGCATCAGTTTCTTCACTTTCATCATTCTTTGTTAGCTTCAGGCCAGGCTCCATCGGGAATTTAGTAGCATTACAATCACTTAACCCAGCTTCAGCAAGAATCTTTTTAGCATAATTCGTTTGTTGAAGTTTAATTCCTTGGTGAGTCTGAGACACTTGCATTCCCATATAATAGGACAACAACCCGAGATCAGTCATCTCGAATCTCTCCTCCATTTTCTTCTTGACTTCTTTTATTCTTTCTGAACACCCACCTGTGATCAGTAAGTCATCAACATATACTCCGATAATCAAGGATTCTTCTTCACTTCCTTTCCTATATACAGCTGGCTCATGTTTACACTTGCTAAAACCCAACTCCTTCAAGACACTGTCTAGCTTGTTGTTCCAAGCCCTAGGTGCTTGCTTGAGCCCGTACAACGCCTTTGACAACCTGTACACCTTCTGTTCGGCACCTTTCATTATAAACCCCTCTGGCTGAGTTACATATACCACTTCTTTCAGCTCTCCATTCAAAAAAGCTGACTTGACGTCCATATGGTGAACCCACCATCCCTTTTCAGCAGCCACAGCAAGTATTAGTCTTACTGTCTCGATTCTGGCTACAGGAGCGAATACTTCCTCGAAATCAACACCATGTTGCTGCACATATCCCTTAGCAACCAAGCGGGCTTTGTGCCTTACTACATTCCCTGACACATCCCTTTTAACCTTGTATACCCACTTCAAACCAATCGGAACCACACCATTTGGTCTGTCGGTAAGCTCCCAAGTCTTATTTTTTTCAATAGACTCAATCTCAGCCGCCATAGCATCCTCCCATTCTTTCACCCCCTTTGCTTCTTGATACTTAGTTGGCTCCCCTTCCAGTAGCAGGAGATGAGAACCCTGGGTCTTTTCATAGAGAACGTCTAGTTCTTTTGACACTCTGAGTGGTGTATGATCGTACCTTTCATCCAGTGCCATCATTGGGTCATACGGATAATCTTTATCACCAGGACTTCTGGTCAACATCGGACCTCGACTCTTCACTGTAGACTCTGGGCTACTCCATATTGACTCTCTGTCATCTTCATGTTCGCAGCTTCCTCTTGAAAAATCCTGAGTCGAGCCACTTTGGTCCTGATAAGAGTCATGACCCTCAACTTCCCCTCTTCTTATTTCTGTATTAACGACAAATTCTGTCCATTCTGGACCGGACGAGTCTTTCTTCTCCCAATTCCAGGGCCTTGACTCATCAAATTTCACATCTCGGGAGACATAGATCCTATTGGACTCAGGATCAAACATCCTATAAGCTTTTGTGTTCGGCTGACACCCCAGATGCACCAGCCTTTTGGTTCGATCATCTAACTTCTTCATGGCAGTTGTCAACACTTTTGCATATCCAATACACCCAAACACCTTCAAATGCCCCAAGTTAGGCTTTCTCCCTCTAACAGCTTCATAGGGAGTTGTCTCTATTGCTTTTGTAGGGGATCTGTTATGGATGTAGATCGCATGAATTACTGCCTCTCCCCACATGTCTTGTGGTAGGTTCATAGCTTTAAGCAGACAACGGGTCATACCCATTATAGTTCTATTCCTCCTCTCCACAACCCCATTTTGTTGTGGAGAGTAAGGAGCCGTTAGCTGGTGTTGCATCCCTGTTGACAGGCACAAATCTTTAAAGTTTTGGGAATTGAACTCACCTCCATTGTCTGTTCTGAGCCTCTTAACCTTCTTTCCTAGTTCCAGTTCAATCGTTTCCTTGAACTCCTTGAACCGCTCGAACACTTGTGCCTTCGACCGGATGAGATAAGGCCACATGTATCTACTGTGATCATCAACAATCAACAGTAAATACTTGTTTCCTCCTTGTGTCTCCGGTTGTATAGGACCGCACACATCTGCATACACAAGATCCAGTGTTTGCTCTGCCCTGAACTGTGTCTGCCTTGGAAAAGGCACCCGAGTTTGTTTTCCTGCTAAGCAACAATCGCACACTTGAGCAGGATGATTGATCCTCGGTATTCCTTGGGCAAGATTCTTCAGAGATAGCTTTTGGATTGACTCGAAGTTTAGGTGACCAAGGCGAGCATGCCAAAGCCAAGCTGAATCATCAACCAAGCTTGATAGCAAGCAGGTTGGGGCAACTACCTTCAATGTGATCTTGTACAATCTGTTCGAGGATCTTGGAACCTTCATCAGAAGAGTCCCGTTTCCCTCAAACACCCACAAGTGCTCTTCTTTCATTCGCACTTCATACCCAATTTCATTCGCACTTCATCCTTGTTCTTTCTTTGAAGGCCTTGAGTCTTCCAATTGCTTCCTGAAAGGACATCACATTCAAGTCTGCAAATTGTTCGATCGAGGCCACGATGGCCAAGAATCTTTCCGGAACCGAGCCCAACAACTTTCTCTCAAGTGTCCTATCATCGAAAGTGGATCCAAGACTGTTTGCTTTGGACACCAGTTGACTTAATCTATTGGCAAATTCGTCAACACACTCATTTTCATTCATCCTTAGAGATTCAAGCTCTGATTGAAGAGTTTGTAACCGAGCTTCTCTAACTCGATCAGCCCCTACGAACCTCACTTTCAAGGCTTCCCAGATCTGCTTGGCCGACTGACATTGCGAAACCTGTAGCACCAATTCTTCGGGAATAGCCTGATACAGCAGTGCGACTGCCATATCATTCTTCTTTGCATCCACGGCCATGCCGATTCCAGGTTCCAACGCTTCAAGAATCCCATGGACTCTGAACACAGCCTTCAGTCTCATGGCCCAAATATTGTAATTGTTGACATTGAGCATCGGACATTGCAAGGAGGCTGTCCCGCTTTCTTTCATGGTGACAATCGTACCTTGATTGGCTCCGTCTGCCATAATTCGCCCTCTTTGCCTTCGCTGGTACGTTAGCGGCAGTTCTTGATCCAGCCCGTCGGATCAGACGATCGATTGGTGGTTCTCTCCTCGAAACTTTTACCGCGATCTTCACCAGTCGCCACTTCCGACAGCAAATTGAGGGTTTGAGCACCGTAGCTCTGATACCAATTGAAAGATGGTATCGTCAATTGAAAGTGAAAAATGAAAAAACAAAGCAATTTGAAATCGATCTCTTTGATTTCCAGAATCTCTGCTTGCGAACAAATACAGAGTTCAGCTACTTATAGCTGTTTATTTTTTACAACAAACTTCGAACAGAAAAACTAACTAACAAACTACCACTTATTTCTTTTTATCACAAGTTTAGACTAACATATACAATTGCATAGCACCTATAGATTTTTTTTATATATAACTAATAGATCATTAATGTGATGATAATTTTTTGTCATCATAGTTAACACGTTAACTATTTATAAAGCTCAAAAAATTGTTTGTGGCTCTAACCAACTCAACACAGTCCTTTCTGCCCATACTAGAAACTGACCCAGTTTAACTTAATCCACCACAATTTGCTACCTCTTAAGGCTCTAACTAATGTGGATGTTTCATAATTTATTTGATTTGTGTTGTGTTGACTTTCTTTGACTTGTGTTGTTTCTTGCAGTTAAGCTTGAAGGTTGTAGATCAAATGCTCAAGCTCGGTTGGGAAGGTGACGGGCTTAGTCCTTTCATGAAGTAAAGATCTTCTGCTCCACGTGTATTTTGTTCCACTATTGTGGTCCCCACCTCCTTGACCACTGGCGGATTAGCTAACCGGAGACTATTTTTTGACAAGGCCTTTTCAAATGGAATCTGAAGTTGACACAGATTCAGAATCTGATGTTATGTTGTGTAACATTATGTTTCCTGGGTCGGGAACGCCCTTTTGGTATATAAAAACCATATACATGCATCGATCGGAAAGTATTAGATGTACCATATACACATTGTTTGTGTGGAATGTGTTGTGTTGTAAATTGGTGCCACCATGAAAGTGGCAGTGACATTTGAGGCTGTGCATTTTTGTCTACTAACTTTTGAAACTGGCATTGATATTTGAAGAACGTATATAATTTTTGAAGTTTTTATTCTTTTTAGTTTTCTCAAATAGGAAATTTTGAGGTTTCTTAAAGAAAATGTAAAACAAAAGAGAATTACATTTTACTCTCCTTTGTGACCAGTGAAAAGTCAGAATGGTTACATATTGGATTCGACACATACACATACTGATTGCTGCAGGTGACTCGTGAGTCCTTAGCCATTGCTCCATTGTTGATGCACAATGAACCGCCAAAGTTTTAATATCCAAAACTGTCTTGGTTGTCGAGGGCTTTTTCTTTATCTATTTTATTTTAAAAAAATTTATAAACCTTATTCTTTCTTATTTTTAGAGTTTATTCTTACAATAAATTGAAGTGCTGGTAGCAATTTACAATCAATTCCTGTTAACCTCAAACTTTCACAAAGTTTAAGGTTTCACTCATAAGCTTTTTTAACTTATATTCTAATTGTCATTCACTACTTCTATTTATTTTACTTTCAAAACTTTTAAAGTTTTATTTAATTGCACTTGTGTTTTTATAATTAACTAGTAGGCTCGCCCATGCGTTGCGGCGGGAACTCCGCAACAATTCCGAACGCAACTGTTATCTCGTATATTAAAATGCAGATATAAAAACATGACATAACGGATGTCACTCTTATGTAAAACTTTAAAATATACTTGTCATAAACATATACACAAAAAAAGGTTATACTTAGTCATAAATCTAACATCAAAAAACACAAACATAAGACGACAAATAAAATTAAAGTTCATTTGTAAGCATTTATAATAGTAAGAAATTCAAAAAGAATTAAAAGTTGTGTCATACAATGACACCCAATAATAAAAACTTGAGCCATACCGCTTTGCCGGGATGAAAACTCAGTCATAACATCGGTAGCAATATCACGAATATCAAAACGTATACTCAAAAATCATCTGCAATGGTTATCAGTCCGTCATAAAACGAACCATTGCACAAAAATGCGACACTACCAAGTAATAAGGATGCAATCATAGGTTGACAATGCTAAAAATCATTGAACAATTTTTTTTTTTTGTATTCACAAATTTTAACGGAAAAAAACACGAACATAACGGTGACAAATATAACAGAAAAAACATTATTTAATTATTTAGCTAATATTATTTTCTAATCATTATTGTTATTATTTAATTAAAATAGTAAATGAAAGAAAATGGAAAAATTAAATCTTGTTGTCCATGAGAATCAATCGGTGATCTCCCACTCAAAAAAGCTAAGCTCAAACCACCAAGACAAATGCGTCTTGCTCTGAAAAGAAACATATATATTTACTTACTATTATTAATTAAATAATATCATTGTTTAAACGTAATGTTGGCACGTCATATTTATATATATACGTCCTAGATCTTTTTCTTTTAACTTTTTATTATTACATTGTTTTATTTTTTTATAACTTTTTCTCACTTGTGGTCTAAGACTCTAAAATTAACCAAACTTTTCTTCTAGTTCTCACTCTTTCTTTTTTATATTTTTTTAAACTTTTCTTAGCTATACTTTGGTCTTGTTTTTAAAGCTTACAATTTATCCCTACACTCAATTTAAAGTTTCGGTGTCTATTTGCAACCAATTAATTTTAATCCTTCAATTTTCTCAAGCATAAGTTTCACTCCTTAGCTTTTCGATTTTATCGTTCGCGAAGTGCTCTGGTCCTTTTTCATACCCTGCACAAAACGTTAACTAATTCAAGCATCGAGTATGCCCGAACTTTATAAAATGTTTTATCCATCAATTCTAATGTTTTTATAATTTAGAGTTTATTACTACACATAATGTAAAAACTATAAATTTCACTCCTATTACCCCAAACTTATAAAATGTCATTTTTTAGAGTTTAAAGTTTAAACTTATAAAATGTCATTTTAAAGTTTTGTTAGTAAACTTTAAGTCTTACCCCTATAATTTGTAGAGTGTCACTTTAAGCTCCCCAGGTTTGTAAAGTTAGAGTTTATTCTTATATTCAACATCCAATTCTAAAGGTTTTAGAGTTTAGAATTTATTTCTAGACTCAATTTGCAGGGTAACAATTTACCACCAACCAACTAATCCTCTAACTTTTAAATTAGGGTTTTGAGAGTTTCTGGTTTACTAGTTTCGTTTCTTAATTGTTCCCATTTATCTTCAGATCCGACACTTTCACCCCCCTTGAATTTCTAAATACTTTATAGCATGTAATTTTGACCCATTTGAGTTATCAAGTTTGAAATTTACCCCTTTTGTTCCCAAACCTAAAAAAATAAGTTTTTGACTTGCTTAGTTTTATGCAAGTAACGATATAAATTCAAGTTGATCCACGTTTTGATGTAACCTTTTTTTCCAGAAACAAGTCGGGTAAAATATAATACGTTGCCATACGCATTTTATGTATGTTTTTATTTGGTCTATGATTGACGTAAATTTTGTTAGGAAACGAGTTGAATCAAATATGATATATTTTCATTCAATAGTAAAAATTTGAATCAGTGTTGTAAAAATCGGCCTAAACGGCCACCTAGGCGGCCAGAACCTTGTCGATTTAGCCGTAGGCGGCCTATATATATTTATTTTTTTGGTTTTTTTAGCTTTTTTCGAGTAAAAAGGACCCAGAAAGTGATTATTCGAGACATTTGTCAACCTCAAATACTTAATATGTCTCTAAAACATTAAATCCAATATCTTATACCTTGAAACCTGCCACTAAACATCGAAATCAATTTATAAACTTTGAATTTTGTGTTTAAGTTTGTAATTTGAAGTACTTGACTTAGTATGTTTAAGTTTATTTTTTAATATATTTGAAGTATTATATTAAATTATTGATATTAATGTGCGTGTATATAATAAATATTTGTAAAATTACAAATAAAAATTCAAATCCGCCTAGCGTCGATTAATCCCTAGGAATACCTCGCCGCTCGACTAGCGCCTAGCGACTTTTACAACCATGATTTGAATCAACATACATTTTGATGCCGTGTAACTTGGGCTGGCATAACGGGTTAGCTACAACACGTTAATACATGGAACACAAAATGAGTTGACACGAACACCACACGAAAAAATATCATATCTGTTTTAACAAAAACGAACATGACTCGTTTAAAACACGTAAACACGAAATGACTTGTTAGGGAACCCGTTAACATTATAAATGACCTGTTAAGGAACTCGTTAAGGAACTAGTGTTAAATAATTAGAAATTTTATAAGGTAATCGGTTACCCACTTATTTTATTTTATTGTTTATTTGAATTTAAAATTATAAACATGTCTTAACAGGTCTTAACGTGTTGACTTATTTTAGTCACAAAAATGTCAAGAGTAAACACGAAACAATGAAACATGTTAAAGTCGTGTCATGTTAACATGTCTGTGTCTAAATTTACCAACCCTATGCGTAACGACCGACAAGGTATAATTACTAGTATACCGATGTATTGTTTTCTTGAGACACAATCTGTACATAAACAAAAGTCCAAGGTTTTAAGTGGAAAAATTTAAGCTTTTCAAGGTAGGTCTGTTCAAAAGCTCGAAGCTCGCTCGAAAAAAACTCAGCTCAGAAAAGGCTCAACTCATGGCTCGACTTGTTGGCTCGGCTCGATTTTTAATATATATATATATATATATTATTAATTAAATTATATACTCACACATATATATTATATTAGATACAAACAAATAAATATGTGTGTGTATATATAATATTTATATATATTTAATATCTTATACACATATTTATATAATTATACATATTATGTATAATATACATATATAACATATTTTATATATATTAGATTACCAGGTTATGAACCATGTATTACATTGATTTAGGTATAAAAATTTTTGTAATTATAATATGTATATGATAAATTACATATTGTATTATTGTTTTTATCAAAAAAAAAATAAAAGTTTGAGACCATCTTTTGTTTTAACTCTAAATAAAATAACGTACATTTATCCGTGTGAAAAACTATTTGTTTCAAAAACAATTCTATTGTTGATAACGATTTGATCTTCACTTTAAACATAAACACCATTAAAAGACTACTAGGATTAGGTTCAAGTAAAACGGGTGAGGTTGGTAAGAAAGGTGAGAAGGATTGTGGATTTGACAAGTGACATTACTCTAATTTTATAAAAAAAGTATTTTGGTCATTGTGTTTAATGCTTCAAGTTATTGTGTTTAATATTTTTATTATTTTGTTTTATTTTTTATATCATATTGTGTTATTTTGTTATTATTTTTATGAATTAAATAAATTGTTCTTATTTATTTTTTATGTTTTATGTATTAAAAGTACATAATTGTGTTATTTTACCATTATGTTTATAAAACTTATAATTTTAAAAAATATAAATTGTTTTTATTTTTTGAAAAATACATCGGCATTTCGTATAGAGGTTATTATGTCAGCAATAGTATCACTACCCATGATTAATTAAAATTATTGGTGCCTCTAAATTTGGATTTTGGAATGCTCCAAATTCTACTTGATTTCGTCATTGTATATATGTTTATGTCATTGTGTAATATATTCATCATTGTGTTTTATCGTCAGAACATTGTGTAATATAATCATCATTGTGTGTTATGTTATGTCATTGTGTAATATATTAATTATTGTTTTTTATCTTCAGTTAATTGTGTAATGTAACATCATTGTGTCTTACGTTCAGGTCATTGTGTAATAGTCATTATTTTGTTTTACGTTAGGGTCATTGTGTAATATACACATTGTTGTATTAAATGAATTTGTTTTGTTTTATCATTATGATTTACATATAAAAAGTACGTGATTTTGTTGTTTCACCAATATTATTTTTAAAGCTCATGAATTTATAAAAAAAAATAGTTAGACACTACAACGACAAAAAGAAACACTTGCAAACAAAAAGACACAATAATAGACAATTAGACACAATGACGCATTACAAATATAAATTGTAGAGAAATTTTTTTTTTTTTTTGTTTTTTTATATAACAATACTATACTCGTTTTAAAGATAAAAAAATGCTCGCTTTTTTGGTGTAATTTAAAAAAAAATAATATTGTATATAAAAGTTATGATCGTTTAAAAAAATGGGGGAACATGATAAAAAGTCAAGAAAAGTGTCTATGGCTAAAATACCCTTCCACTAAGTTTTTTAATATAACTTTGATCTCAACCATTAAATTATATATCTAATGGCTCACAATCATTTTCACACTTGTCACTAATCTAAGCCTTTTTACTATAACCTCACCCAAAGACTACTTTTTGGAATAATACATTGTATTTATTTTTAAAAATTATTAAGATATTTAATGTTAATTTTAAATATTATAAAATATAATTTATAGAATTGCATTAAAAATTAATAGTTTATAAATTTAATTATATTAACAAAATACATACAAAATCAACTAAAGTAAGTGTCGTACCCGTTTGTGTTAATATATATTTTAATTTCATGTTAGGTATGAAAAGATTTATATATAATAAAAAATAGTAAAACCTATTTATTTTTAAAAATTGTAAGATATTTAAGTTTAATTTTGAATATTAAAAATACAATTTAAATAATTAATAAATGTCCATATTTAAAGGAGATTTAATGTGCTAATGACATGTGTCCACGTTTAATGACATGTGTCCATGTTTAAAAGAGATTTAAGAAGGTATTGACACCTAATCAAATTTATTTTCTTTTATTATAATAAATAGATATATGTATGTATGTATGTATGTATGTAAAGCGGAGGAAAATAAAAACGAGCAGACGCGTGGTTCAGCTCGAGGCTCGAGTATTTTTACGAGCTCGAGCTCAAACATTTGGCAAGAAAAATGTTTTATAGCTTGAATAGTCTCGAGTTCGAGCTCGGCTCGACTCGGCTAGAACACAAATTCAAGGTTCGTTTCTAAAGTTCACCTGGTTATGGAACAGTGAAAGAAATACCCTCAAAGGATTTGACTGAAGTGTGAATGAAAGAAATAGTCAAAATCGTCTTCAGAAACACCACAACTTAACCAACACCGTTACCGCCACCGGAGGTCACCGTATTCCACCGCGATCATACCGTCGTCTCCTCATTCGCCGGAAGATTCATGATATTGGGGAGATGAATTGTACCTGTTTCCATCCAATTCCATGATCTACACGCACCACTGGCGAATTAGGTGATTCAGATCTCATTGTTTGTAATGTCTGATTGTGCGTAAATCGAGATGTTTCTCAGCGTAATCAATACCTTACATGATGTTTAATTTAGTCGTTTCTTCACTACCGAATGCTTCTGTTTGATTAGGTAATTGCTGTTTGAGGATTTTGCGATATTAGTAGAGAATGGAGAATTCGAGTACTTTAGATTACATCAACCAGATGTTCCCTACAGGTCACTTCATTTCTTCTTCTATGCGTATGTACAAGTGTGATTTAATTATAAGATCAGATCATAGTGAGATACTTTCTTCTTGTAAGTTCACACAACTTAGAAAAGTGTTTATTGCATACTGGAAGGAGACAACTGAAACATATTATCTGAACAATTGAGTGAGATAATTACCAGTTTTAGGCTGAAGGGATTTTGTTGATGATGGAAATCATGTACTTAAAATTGGCTGACATTTATTTACAGAAAACTGTCCCAGAATACGTGCTTCAAACAATGCCTGAACTGTAGCTTATTTTATCCCATGTTAGGGGAAGCTATGTGCAACATACAAATATGCAAAGCTACACATGCGAAACAGAATTTTTTATCTCAAAATAACAGAAATTAAAATGAAACATAACAAAAAGTAAAAGCAGACCCAAGAAGCAAACATAAGAGGTGCATATATAAATTGAAATAGATATCACCAAGTTATGATTACTTGAGGATTTTGAGTAATTGAAAATCATACCACTTCATCCTTTGTAGGCTACACCATAACTACACGT
Organism: Mikania micrantha; assembly: GCA_009363875.1. Lineage (NCBI taxonomy): Eukaryota > Viridiplantae > Streptophyta > Magnoliopsida > Asterales > Asteraceae > Mikania > Mikania micrantha. The sequence continues at coordinate 91,385,892 of CM018696.1, forward strand.
CAATGTCTCTATCATATAATGCTTCATGTGCTCCAATCTCTATCTGCATAATTGTGTTGATCTTTTTGATGTATTTTTTTTTTATAAGTTTTTTCCTGATGCTTAACATTATGAAATATTCACTTTCCAGAAGCATCTTTATCGGGTGTAGAGCCACTTATGCAAAAAATACACAATGAGATACGCATTGTGGATGCTGAAATTCTAACAGCTGTCCGTCAACAGGTGAAATTGTGTTTGTCATTCTTTTTTTTTTTTTTTTGCATTTAATCATAAAAGGGTTACATTTGTGACATCAGTTTTACCCCTTATATAAACCACAAACTATTTTGTGGTCTTGTGATTCCTATTATTTTAGATCTATTAATAAATGACTGTGTGATCAAGTGACAACTCTGTGTATTTTTCTATTTGAGGACTCACTTCACTGTTGAATTTTTTATATCCAGAGTAATTCAGGGTCAAAAGCAAAGGAGGATCTGGCTGCAGCTACAAGTGCTGTGAAGGTCTGTTAACACTTGTGTATTGTTGTCAATTAGGACTCTTTTATACTGAAGGATTCATATCTTTTTCTTAATTTATTTTTATTTATTATTATTTTTTACAACAACAGACATACACATTCCAATAATCAATAGGGTCTGGGAGGTGGATGAAGACAAACCTTACCCCTTTATACAAGAATCACACTATATACATTGCCTCAGTTATTATTATTCTACTGCAGGAACTCATGTATAAAGTCAGAGAAATTAAAAGCAAAGCCGAGCAAAGTGAAACAATGGTTCAGGAAATATGCCGTGACATTAAAAAGCTGGATTTTGCAAAGAAGCACATAACAACTACTATCACAGCCCTTCATCGTCTTACTATGCTTGGTTTGTTCTCAAATCATGTCTTTCTTTTAAAGATATATTCATATTTTGAAAATTGATTTTTATTACCCTGGAAGTTCTTACAGTAATTCTCCCCTTCAACTATGACAGTATCTGCCATTGAACAACTTCAAGTCATGGCTTCGAAACGACAATATAAAGAGGCTTCTGCACAGTTGGAGGTATGTACAATGTTTGTAGATTGGTACCTGTTTTAAAATGAAGAAGAATAACTTATATCTTATTTACGTTATAATATCCAAACATTTTAAGCATACAACTATCACAAATGTAATTGATTAAAAGGTGTTCTTAAGTTACACTTTTTGAAAGGAAGTGCAACATTGATGAACAGTCTTGATGACTAACTAAGAAACATTTTCTTGCATGAATATTGAATATCTACGTTATTGTTAATATGCATGTTTTTTTTATATGTTTTAGGCTGTCAGCCAGTTATGTAGTCATTTTGATGGCTACAGAGATAACTCGAAGATCACCGAGCTAAGAGATAAGTTCAAGAACATTAAGCAAATTCTCAAGTCTCATGTGTTTTCTGATTTCTCCAGGTGTGTAAATTTGCTGTTTTATAAAATACATCACGCTGATTCTATTACCTCTCTACCTTGAACCATCTCAAGTTCTCTGTAGTCTGACCATGGCGGTTTCTCTTTTATATTACTTATTTACTTTTGTGAAACATCCTGTGATTTATTCAACATTATATATAGTAATCATTAGTATTGTAATTTAGTAATTGCTATATTTATTTTTTTATATTTTTTTTATTCATTCCCAGCTTAGGTACAGGGAAAGAGACCGAGGATAGTAATTTGCTGCAGCATTTATCAGATGCTTGCTTAGTTGTTGATGCATTGGAGCCATCAGTGAGAGAAGAGCTAGTTAAGAACTTTTGTGACAAGGAACTTATTTCTTATCAGCAGATATTTGAAGGAGCTGGCATGTTTTTTTGAAAACTTTTTTTTTACAGCTATAACTATATTTATTTATTTATTTCTGAAAATATCCTGCATTGTATCAGAGCTTGCTAAGTTGGATAAAACAGAGAGGAGATATGCTTGGGTCAAACGTCGTTTGAGAACAAATGAGGATATATGGAAAATCTTTCCCCCTTCATGGCATGTTGATTATCTGCTCTGTATCCAGTTCTGCAAATTGACCAGGTTTGTTGTTTTATTCTTCAAATGCAATGAAATGGTTGTATGTCTCGAACCATATGGAGGGAATATTCTCTTTGAAGTGACATCGACCATGCTAAATGCTTTCATGTTATATTTTCTAGATTAGTTATTGGCAGATATTCTTTATTTTAGGACACAACTTGAGGATATTTTGGAGAACTTGAAAGAGAAGCCAGATGTTGGAACACTACTGATGGTAAGTGCTGAAGTAGCATTGATCGGTTGTGATATTTATACCCGTACCCCATTTTAGGCATTGGGATTTGTTTACATTCTATGCTTCTCTTGCTTGACTTCTTCATGTAAGGCTGTAATCATTTTAGAGTTCCTTCAGCTTGTATTTATAATCCTTATTATTAGTATTAAAGCTTGTCTTCATCTTACTCTCCTCAGACCCTCCTGTATGTGGGATTACCTGAGTTTGTTTGTTTGTTTTTGTTTCTCTTTATCAACATGTCCATTAAGTTGGATAAAATGTTTGTACTTGCTGTTACTTCATAAGCACAGTGATTGTTGTAAATGTATGATAGTGTACATATTCCTTATCATGGTCTTTATTTAAAGTGCTTTCTCTATACTATATAGTGGCCAAATATGCCAACTATCTAGGTTTTAAAAAGCTCGCGGTACCCCGAGGCTTTTAGGCCTAAAATACCAAGGCGTGAGGCATGAGACGAGAGCCTCACGTACGCGAGACGTTGCTCTATATACAATAAAATAAGTTTTATCTTCAACTAAAAGATGCATTTGTTCATTTTCTTTACATACCATCTCACGGCCTTGAAGCGCTTTATTTTTAAAATCAAGCCAGTTATATATGTTGCTTGCAGTTTAGTGTCTTTTATAAATTCAGCATCTGATTCTGAACTTTTTTATGTTCTGGAATCATATGCAGGCATTACAACGGACAATAGAGTTTGAAGAAGAATTGGCAGATAAATTTGGTGGTAGTGGTAGCAGCAGAGCTGTAACAGATGACTTTGATGATTCAGATAAAACTGAAAATAACAGTCAAACTGTACTAGACATTCGTAAGAAGTATGAGAAAAAACTTGCTGCACATCAGGGAAACCAGGATGATGTAAATTGCTCTATTAATTTATTCCTATCTTATTTTTGCTTTCAAATTTTTGAAATTTTCTGCGTGAACTTTTTTTATTTTATAGTTTATGGTTGGGATGACTAAAAACAAACTTTATATTGTCAGGATAAAGATTTAGCTGTGCCTGGAGCAGGGGTAAGCTTTTTACCTTTTCAATTACAATTTTATGGCTTAATTTTGTGCATTTACTAGCAGAAAAAATGTGACTCATTTACATGACTCTTACTAGGCTTTTTTTTTTGGCCATCAAGACGTGAATATATGGAAACAAACATTTTGACGTTATCTTAATTGCAGGGCTAATTTTTATAATTTGAGGTTAATATTTCTCTCGTAGTATACAGACACTTGAATCGAAAGAGTTATATTGTATTTTTTATGCAATATATGTTTTTTAAAATGAAAAATTGAGTTATTGATAAGTATATTAGTATGTATCATTTTGTGAAAGTGTGCATGCTTGGTTTTGAATCTTTTAGTTGGTAATATTCAAAGCATCTGTGTTTATCAACATTTAATAAATCATTAGATTTATTTTCAGTAATTTTAGGTTGCTAATTGTCTCATAGTTTCTTACTTAAAATTAAATGCAATTGAAAAACTTGATGGTGAGTATGACTTTTCTTCGAGTGTTTTGGCAGTTCAATTTCCGTGGGATCATATCATCTTGCTTTGAACCACACTTGACGGTTTATGTAGAATTTGAAGAGAAGACACTTATGGACAACCTAGAGAAACTTGTCCAGGTTTTATCAGCCACTGTGTTGATTTGCCTTTTTTGTCCTCCATGCATATTTCTAGATATTATATGCATATATTTTTAAATTTACAGGAAGAAACATGGGATATGGATGATGGAAGTCAAACTAGTATTTTATCCAGTAGCATGCAAGTAAGTTCTTGAGGCAAGCTGATGCACAATATTTTCAAAAGATACACTTTTGTCGTTGGCAGTTGAATAATTTACTTTTTTTTTTTTTTCGTGTGTTCAATAATTCTTTCAAACTTATGTGCTATTTCTCATCATAAAGAATGGTGCTTTTGGATTGCTAAGCTACCACACTTTCTTTATTTAAGGTATTCTTGATTATCAGAAGGAGCTTAAAGCGGTGCTCAGCTTTAACAAAGAACCAAACTCTGCTAAATTTATTCAAGGTCAGTTTGGGAATAAACTTTTTACAGTTTCTTTAGTGTCATTGCATTGTTCTGTAGAAGTTTCTGCTCTTATCAATAGTTTACTTCTGCTCATGTAAATGTTTCCATATATGAGAGCTACACATTTCCCATCCACATGGACTTGATTAAATCAAAATACCAAAACTACCCTTCACAAGCTAGCTAATGATTTTTTAATGATTTGCATAGATTATCAACCAATGTTGATGAAATTTTGAAACTTTTAAGATTTTTTTTTTAATTCTATTTACGGTGTAGATATGTGCTTGCTCTATTTGGCTGATAGGTCTTTCAAAGAGTTCTTAAAGCTTATGCTACAAAGCTTTTTATGAAGTTGCCTAAAGGTGGCACCGGGATTGTTGCAGCTGCCACAGGGATGGATGGACATATTAAGGTTTTGCCCTGTTCTATTGTCCCCATCTTATTTTTTATCTATAATTTTTACATCCTGTTGTTGATGCTACTTTTGTGTGACACTGAATGCAGACATCTGATAAAGATGAAAGGATGATATGCTATATCGTAAATACAGCAGAATATTGCCATAAAACGGTCAGTATTTCACCTGTCAATTGTCATGTTGTGTATATGGCGTGAGAATAAAAACCTTTGTCTTCTCATTGTCTTAGTTTTAATATTTATGTTAGTCACAGGATACAACTAGTTTCAATCAATTTGAAATTCTTTACCCCTTCCCTATGTTAGGAGTTATTTGAGTTATTTGCTTTTACAGGCTGAAGAGCTGGCTGAGAATGTCTCCAAAATAATAGATACCCAGTTGGCTGATGCTGTGGACATGTCAGAAGTACAGGTAAATATGCCTTGTTATTCCAATACACTCATATAGTTATTATTTCTGTGATGCCTATAACTAATATCACTCTGAACATACTTTACTTTATTTTACTTGTACAGGACGAATTCTCAGCAGTTATAACCAAGGCATTGGTAACATTAGTTAATGGATTGGAAACCAAATTTGACATTGAAATGGCTACAATGACACGTGTTCCATGGGGTATGCTTGAAAGTGTGGGTGATCAGTCAGAGTAAGACATGAGTTGGGCGTATGAAACCTAAAGTATTATGCTAAGCCTTTTTTTTTCCCTTCCTTTGACGATTTGCTGTGTTGCAGGTATGTCACCAACATAAAAATGATCCTTAATGGTAGCATTCCTGTACTTGGAAGCCTTCTCTCTCCAGTTTATTTTCAGTTCTTTTTGGACAAGGTGAATGACCTTCCTGTTTTGTATCTTGATGTTCTTCTCAAGGATGTCACTTTATTGTTTCTGCCTTTTTGTGCTCTCTCTCTCTCTCTCTCCCTCCCTCCCTCCCTCCCCGCCCCTCCCCCCTTTTCCCCCCTGAAGATATGTTTTTTACTAGAAAAGAAGTAGATGCACAATATTTGCTCTTTGCCTCATGTTTGATTTCTCTGCTGCATCATACACTAAGGGCAGTAGAAACTAAGCCATACTCCTTTTGAAAATACATGTAATGTTTAAGTGTGCATGTAGTTTAATCTCTAATATATTCCTCAATGACAAGAAAACCGCAGAATAATGTGGATGGATATTAATTGTATTGATTACCAATGGAAGTTGTAATTATCATGGGACATCTTGAAATGAAATTATTGCATTTATTTTGGAATGGAGGGACTCTTAATTTATATAATGTTGATATCATGGCCTTTGTACATGAATGCTTGGCTTATAACCTGATCTTTTCATGCAGCTTGCATCATCTCTAGGTCCACGCTTCTATCTCAATATTTTCAAATGCAAGCAGATATCTGAGACTGGAGCTCAACAAGTACATTTTCATACTTCCAGTTTTCCTTAGATTTTTTCTAATATTTAATTGAATCCATATGATGGCAGCTAACAGCTTACTGTGATGACAGCACTTATGATTTTGGACTTCTAGTTATGCATAAAGTTGATGTGTTTCTTTTCTGCAGATGCTGTTGGATACTCAGGCTGTGAAGACAATACTTTTAGATATTCCATCCCTTGGAAAACAGGTAATACATCATATGCTCTACAAATGTTTTTTTAAGCTCAAATGCTCAATTCACTGAATTTTGGTTACTGTTTAGTGTTCAGAATTCCTTCAGATATCACAAGTAGGAGGATATCATGATTAATGAACCTAAGTTGATCTAACAAACATAATTGACAAAATAAGATTGACCATTTTTCCGTATATCTAAAATACCAGTATACAAAGACCAAATTGAATTTTTGGGACAATGGATTTTTGCTTGAAAATTTGCCAAGCTATAATAAAATCTTCCAGAAAAGGAACTGTAGCAATATTTATGTAAGGAGGGGTTTATTTATTATTTTCTTCGTTAAACTTGTCATGAGCTTCTACCTTTCATTGGTTTTGGATACTGTTTATTCTAAGCAGTTCGTATCGCCAATGTTTGTGTAGCTAGATATTCTTCTAATACTTGCGTTCATTAAGCATATCAATTTTTTTATTTGGATTTCATTTAATTAAAAATTTCTCTGAACAGACATCTGGAGCTGCTAATTACACAAAATTTGTGAGTCGTGAAATGAGCAAAGCAGAAGCACTTTTAAAGGTTTGTGATTAACCCAGTATCTTGTTTTCCCATCTAAAAACAATTAAAAGAAATGATGAACAAAAGCAAGTCGCTACAAAATTTGTCTACAAACTTTCAAATTGCATTTATGAGCAAACCTGAACACGGTGAGACTACTTCATTCAGAATGATATTGATCTGTTACAGAAAATTTGAACAAAAACCAAGCCTTTATTTGCCTTTGAAAATCTTTTTTGGTTGTGATGTCTCTTCTATGTTATGTGCAGGTTATCCTATCCCCAGTTGATTCAGTGGCGGATACATATAGCGCATTACTACCCGAGGGAACGCCTTCTGAGTTTCAGCGAATCCTAGAGCTTAAGGTTGTAGTGTAAATTTAATTGGGTTTATGTGTGCTGGAGGGGGGGGGGGGGGGTTATGAGGCAAGTTTGGCCTGAGCCGCTGGTTTGTCAGGACTAAATGGTTAAGATCTGTTTCGGCTTGTCTAAAGATCAAGCCTCGGTTAAACTCTTATAGCTATCAAAGTAAATGAACCCTTTTGATAAATTGTAAACAATTTATAAAAGGACAGTTTTAGTAGGATTTTGAGCTCAAGTGTGAGCACATTAAGCTCAACACGTCTCAAAAATCTGAGAGTCTAGTCAACTCATTTACTCCCATAGCTCAAATGGGCATTTCAGGGCAAAGGTGTCCGTTTTGACCCATTTACCTGTGCAGAACTGATTTAGGTTATGTTGCATCTCTAATGGGTAACACAGGTAAAATTACCAAATCAGCAAAAATTAAAATGTGTCAAATGGATCTGAAATCCTTGATGTGTATTTTTAGTGTATAAATCCTCATAAATCACTATGTTAAGAAAATAGATGATCATTGAAATAATAGATATTGTAATTATATTTGACATACAAATAATTTATAAAAAACTGGACAAAAGGTGTTTTGAATGCATCCCTGTATTGTCCCTTCACCCAACCTGCCTGATTTGCCATCTCAACTACCATCACACAACAGGGAGTTTAAGTCATAATAGCATTGCTCTCGAATCTTATTGAAACTAATTCTGAACATTTGAAATGTTTTTCATAGTGACTAGAGTATTAAATGTTGTATTCGCCATTTGATTATACAGGGGCTGAAAAAGGCAGACCAGCAAACAATATTAGAAGACTTCAACAAACGCGGATCTGGGATCTCTCAAGTGCCGATTGCCACATCAGCAGCAGTCCCAGTGATCCCAGCAGCGGCTCCTACACCTCCTCCTGTGGTCAGCCAACTTTCTGGTGCACTGGCTGCATCGAGGGAGGACGTCCTCACCAGAGCAGCAGCACTTGGTAGAGGTGCTGCTACAACTGGTTTTAAACGGTTCCTTGCTTTGACTGAAGCTGCGAAAGACCGAACCGATGGACCTTTCAGAAAACTATTCAATGCATGAGCGTGTTATATATGCAAAAGATTTGTATAACAATGTTCTGCCACAATTTCGCGTAAGGGACGAGAAGAAACAAAATATCTGTAATGTTGTGTTTCCGGCTGGATGCTACAGATCCAAAATTTTAAGCAGAGGATGTATTACTATAACAATTTTTTTACGTTAGATGCACCTGAATACTAATAGATGTTTTGCACGCAACTTTATGTATTGTGAAATATATGTTTTTCATACTGAGATGATAGATGGGTCATAGAAACTTTACTTCATGCTTGCATTTTGTAGACGGATTAGCTGAAATTATCAAATAGAGAACAAGAAATTAAAATGATTAATTTATATTAAAAAACAAATAATTACCAAAAATTGTGATGATAAATCAAAATATGCGTGCTTTTAACTCTTAAGGGCAATTAAAGTTATCAAATTGAATTACAGGTTATTTTTTATCGAAACTATACTATATAATAAATAAAGGTTTTTTATATAATAAATAGTGGTTTTTATATGACACATGTCAGTTTTATAGATCATTTAAAAATTTATTTAATTTGTTAACAATTAAATAGTAACGATTTTATTTGATTTGATAATTAATATAATTACATCATACGTCACATTATATAAACTTCTATAAAACAATAAAAAATATATAATATGCTAATTAAAATAAATAATTCAAAAAAATATTTATTTAACATGATATTACATGAGTTAAATCTAATATAATTATATACATTTATATGTTTTATTTAGCATAGACTTGAAAACCAATAAATGTCTTTTCAAAGAAGTAGTGTAATGGTTATAGTGAAGAAGAGACACCTTTTAACCTTAAAGAAAGTGCTGTAGTGGTTAGAGTGGAGGAGAGACAACCTAAATGTCCTAAGTCCAATCACCACTTGGAGCAATTTTCCTTGGAGGTTATCGACCCGGTTGTCTGTAGCTGCGTTTTACCTGTTTCTTTCTGTTAGTCAGGTATTTAGAGGATTTGGAAACCCTTAGGAGTTAGGACACATGCCATTTGGTTTCTCTCTTCTGCCGTTTAAATTCTCTCTCTCTCTTTCCCTAGCGGATACCTTTGACACATCATACATACAAAAATTATCATCACATGATCACATCGACACATTCACATGGGTTGTTTCGAAACAAATATGCCTCTCATGCGGTCTAAAATAACTCAGCCCAACTTGTTTAGCCAGTTGGGTCGACCCGACGCATTTAGCCAGTAGTTGCACTCCCGGTTTATGCCATTCGAATTACACAATCGCATAAATCCTTACCCTAGTTTCAGCTGTATCAGAATCCGACTAATAACGATGGATATGGTGACGGAGTCAACTTCCGGCCACAGTGCCGCCGGCGTTTATTCAGATCAACAGAGTCAGTCTAAAAGGATATACCGTTCGATATTCGAAGTTCCGTCGGATATCTTTGATTCGTGCCGCCTCCTTGAGTATCCATCGGCCTCATCACTCGCCTTTATCTCTGAAGTCAGAGCATCCGAGACTGTTAGCAATGAAACTAGTGTTGAAGAAGAAAATTCGACGAAGGACAAAATTGTTAGTTCTAATGAGAGATGGACGTGCAATACTTGTAAATCAAGTTTTGAGTCGCTTCAAGATCAACGCTCTCACTTTAAGTCCGATTTTCATCGAATCAATGTAAATTCTCTTAAACTAATGATTATTTCTGTGATTACTACCTTGTTATGTCCCTCCTCCTCCTAAATTTGAGTGTTATAAGATGTTTAAAGGTCTCGCTTCGTGCTATTGTTGTTGTAGCTTAGAAGCCTTAGATTCAATCGTTGTTTTTAACTGTATGCTATTTCAAAGTGTTAATAAATAAAATTTGTATATACTATAGCTACGCTAGAATTCTTAATTTGTTAATTTATCTTTATCTTGCTTGAATTAGAATCTGAGTATTGTTACACTCTCCATCTCCCTGCTAGATTCCAGTTCTTAAAGATTTGCAAAGATTAAATGGCAATCAGGTTCTGATTATAAATGAACTCCAATGGAACCTGAGTAAGCGTAGTTGGAGTGTTGGACCTTTATTTGTTCTTGTTTGGTTATCTATATGCATACTACTAAAAAATATATTGAAATGAATACATAAATTGACGTGATGGAATGCATGTGTACCTTTATTAATATTTAATAGGCATGTTTAAGTCAAGAATTCTGCAGAAAACATCAATTCTGAAACTTATTGGTGAAAATATAATGGTGTATGAAGTTAAAGTGTTAAACTAGAATCTGGATCAGCTTTGTCCTCTAGTAAGTAGTAATAATGGTACCACATTTGCAAAAGTGTTGATAGTCATACTATTGACTAGATTTGGCTGCATCTGCTAAGATTGAAGAAACATTATATTTTAGAAGTGTTAGCAATAAAAAGCGCCCCTGTTGGTGATAGCGTGTCGAGTTTGTGTAACGATAGTGACTTAAACAATAGATGTTAATAAAGTGTCGGCCAAGGTATATACTGACTTTCATGAAGCTTGGGTGCGGAATGAATTACTCGATCATTACTTTATCTGGTCACTTTCTTTGCTTAACCACTGCCAAAATATTATTGAACAGCCATGTGTTACCTATCAATTTATGTAATCAGGTAAAACTCACGGTTGCTGGAAAGGATACTGTGAAAGAGGATGATTTTGATGAGTGGACATCTGACTCATTGGTTAAAGATTATGATATATCTAGTATATCAGGCTCAGAAGATGAAGATGATAGAGAATCTAGCCTCCACAATGATACGAACAAGGAATTGTTGGGAAGTAATAAAAGGAAGATTTTTGTACATTTAGCAAATGGAGAAATAATTTCAGTCTGGAAATGCCTATTTCTAGATGATAATGTGAAAATTCTTTTTGAACATAGTAAATCTGGTACCATGTTGGATGATGTTTTACCATGTATTACCGAGAGAGAAATGACTGCGAAACTCTGTTATGTGATCCATGAACCTAGGGATAATACCCATTTTAGAGTGATGTTGCTTGCCAGTGGTGGCCATTTTGCTGGTTGTGTCTTTGATGGAAACTCTGTTGTGGCCCATAAAACATTCCACAGGTCAGTGCTTACTTTTTCTTTTAGGTTTCATGTTTTTTAAGGGGCATTATCATTAACAGAAAATTATATATTGATTCCTTTTCTGTCAATTACCTGAAGAATACATTACCTTCCAAAGCTGTAACTATACAATGTCTAGAGCACATATCAACTTGATGTATCCTTGTTGAGGACCATAATGCTAACTTATGTAAAACAAACAGTACATTACCATTGTAAAAAAAATGGTGAACGCCACCATTAGGCGCTCCTCACCGACCGGTCCCACGGCCAACACGAGGGAGGTAAATCACGTGACCCAGGGAAAATTGGGTGGTGCTGGGCTTACATTACCATTGTAAGGATTCACTGAGGTAGGCAAGTCTTGTTACACTTTATATGGACTTTTGTAAATTAAGTGAAAAGTTGGCGTTGATGTGATATAATTTTATATGATAGTACACTTTTTTTATATTTAAAGATTTCTATTATACCTTACAATTGACGGAGAAATATCTATGCGGGGGTGCCACTCATTCAAACCTGTGAGTTTTCTTTGTTGTGCCCATTCTGACCCGTTATTTTGTTCCTTTCCCACATTCAGCACATCTTAACCCACTAGTAAGTTAATTGTTGTTCAGAATAACCAATCAGGCTAAAAAAAACCCATAATGACCCAGAATTAGATTGATGGGTTTGTTTTGTTAGGTAGAATTGTTTTTCTGCTTATTGAAATATGCATGATGTGTCATACTGTCATGTAGGTATGTCATAAGGGCCAAGGCTGGTAAAAAGCAGTCATCAAAAGATGCTAGTGGAAAAATTGCACATTCTGCAGGTGCCTCAATACGCCGACACAATGAGGTTGCTTTAAAGAAGGTATTTAACTTAATTAATGTCAGCCAATATGATTTCCCTGTGTAATAATCTATAAATTCTGTTCCTATGTATACATACCTAGAAAATGTTTTTTGACAAAGGAAAAAAGAAAAGAAAGAAAGGTAACTTATCCGCACACTTTTAAAGCAACTGTTTTGTGGTTTTAGTATGCTCACACCCTAGCTCTAAGCACTATAGCAAAATATTGTGTAACCTTTTCCAATATACTTCAGCAACATAATTCTTTTTTTGTCATGAGTTTCTTATTTGTATATCATCATAAGTATATATTATTGACATTATTTTTATTCCAAAATTGCCCAAAATAGAAGCCAAATCTTATTCAGTTAAATCATTGTTATTTTAATCTGTTTAGCAATCACTCAATTAATTATCATTTCACAATCAGGATATTCGAGAGTTACTCGCTGCCTGGAAACCTTATTTTGATGCTTCCTCTTGTATCTTCATTCATGCTCCCTCAGACAACCGCCAACTGCTATTTGAAGGTGAAAGTCCGTGCTTTAGTTGTCAGAAAAGTGCCATCAGACGCATTCCATTAACTGTTAGGAGACCAACATTTAAGGAAGCTAGGCGATTGTATAACATATTGACACAAGTTTCTACTGAACCAATTGAAGAAACAGTAACTATTAGTAAAGAAGATCCTAGAACTACACATACACATGAGGAATTGCCTAGTTCTAGCAAAAAGAATTTAGGGAATAATAAGGAAGTAGCTGAAGCTAATATTGCTAATAGCATGGAAGATTTGGCTATATCGAGTGGTAAGGAGAGTAAGGTGAGTCTTATTTCAACACCTTTACATGAAGCAGCAAAGGCTGGGAATGTTGAGAAAGTTTTGGAATACCTAGAACAGGGTTTGGATCCATGTGTTGTAAATGAAAGGGGGAAGACACCTTATATGCTTGCTAGTGAAAAAGAAGTTAGAAACACATTTAGAAGGTTTATGGCTTTGAACCTTGATAAGTGGGATTGGCAAGCAGCTAAAGTTCCCAGTCCATTGACAAAAGAAATGGAGGAATCTCAGAATGCTAAGCAGGTAACTTTTGTACTCTTATCATTTATATACATATCTCTAGTTCATTTTTTTATATTATTGTGCGGTGAAACCTGAAATAATCACACATGATAGCAACTGTTAGCTAAACATCTTGTTGTGGTATGTATAATTCTCCAAATATGCGTGTTGCATTATACTGTTTTCATATTTGTGCCATGAAATATTCCAGTTTTCTTCATGGTAATTTCTCAGATAGCCAAAATTATAAATCCAAAAGACATTCTAAAGAATAAGATAGATCTCTAGATATTGTTTTTTTTTGCCTTGATGGATTTTTTTAATGAACCACTGCAATACAACTTAAGAAGCATGTCTTAATGGGTCATAAGCTTTGTTGGGTTTTTTATGTTATGTTTGGGTCATACATGGGTATTCTTAAAGCCCATGTATACATAGATTATTGTCGTTTGCTTGGTTTTAAAAATAGCGCCTGAGGCGCGCCTGAGGCATGAGGCGTGATGCGCAAGCAGGTTAACGCTTCAGTGCCTTGAGGCAGCGCTTTGTGAACTTATGAGTCAAATTTGATCAGCAGTTGGGTATGTGGGAGGAGATATGTATAGACAATCAATGGGATTAGAGATTCATTATGGTTTGCATGATAAAAAAAAAGCCTAATATGTTAAAAAGACAAGACAAATGCATCTTTTAGTTGTAGATAAAACTTATTTTGTTATATACAAAGCAACGCCTCACGTACGTGATGGCTCATGCCTTATGCCTTGGCATTTGAGGTGTAAACGCCTCAGAGCGCCTCGAGCTTTTTAAAACCAAGGTTGTTTGAATAAGATTGGGGTTTGGTATGAAGAAATCTTTTGTTTGATCGAGCCATGGTTTGTTACCGAATCTTATGATAGACGTTGGAGAGTTCTGGGTTAGCAAGTTGTTTCCGATTTTATTGATAGCTGTTGTGAACTCTCAAGTCCGTAATCCTATAAATAATTGTGGTTGATTCTAATGAAACTTTTAGATATTTGAGTGATCTTTGATTCATTTGTTCATTACATGGATGAGGTGTTTTATTTGTGTGTGTGGTGGTGCTTATGTATTTGCAGATGTACGTGTTCTGTGTGGGTATAGACTAAATGATATATGTTCATTATGGTAGTTGAGTAATTAGTTAAAAGTGGTTGGCTGTTTGCTTGTGGTTAAATAAGAACGTAATCTGATTGTTACTTAGGCAGAGAAAGATGCAAAAAGGAAAGCAAGAGCAAAAGAGCTGAAGAAGCTGAAGAAAGCTAGAGAAAAGAAGGCAGAGGTGTGTATGTCTATATCTTTTATTCTAAAAAGCACCGATAGAATATAACTAAGAAATGCTGTACTCTTTTAAAAATCTAATTTGGAAATTGTATTGCCAGTTGAGGTTTTTACAAGTTATTTCTTACTTTCATCATTTTGTTGCCAAAATGCAGGCAGAGGCGGCTCAGTCGCAGAAAACTTCATCTCAATCGCGATCCGTCACACCAGAGATGACTAAAGAGGTGTTCTGCTTTCTGCTATTTATTAAAAAGAGCTCTTTTCATCCTAAACACATCTTTAGAGGTTCAAAGTATGCTCTAAATGAAACAAGTAACGGTTCTAGATAATAATATTAAAGACTTTTTTTGGCCCACGTGCTGCAACGGGGCCAAACAATGACACTGATGTGATAAAGGGGCAGGTTTGTAACTTTTTAACCGACATCAAAATGTTGCTGCGTTACAACGTCGAAATTGACGTGATTAGATACCTAGAGAAACGTCGATTGCCATGAGAATCGAATTTTTTCTCTAAAAAAATTTAAAAAAAAAATCTAACTTTAATGTGCGTTGGTTGAAAATTATTCTAGATTTTGTCTAAAAAACAAAGCATGCTTTTTGATATCGCAGGAGGAACTAAAAAGAGCACGGGATGAAGAGAGGGAGAAGAGAGCTGCTGCTGCCGAGAGGAGAATAGCAGCCCTCCAATCACAGACAAACACTGCCACGTCATCAGAAACCTTATGTTCATACTGCCAAGTGTCGTTGGTAGGTAAAGTTCCATTTCATAGGTATAATTACAAATACTGCTCCACATCATGCATGCATCTTCACAAAGAGATCCTCGACGATGAATAACAGATTCACAATAAATAACGTCCTACATTTTTTTTCATCATTCCCATGTTTAAATCGTGACAATATATTTCTTATTGCTCGTTATATTTTAAATGAAAAATCTCTTCCGTTTTTTTTATTCCAAATTTCTCCTTAGCAGTTATTATATTGCAAATAAGAGTTATTATATTTGAAGTTTGATTGCATGTGTAATAACGAATTTTGCAAATAAGTATGAACCCTTTGTTGCTCATGTGTTATACAAGTCACATATATAACTGACTATTAACGATTCTTCACAATCTAATAATGAATCACACAAATATCCCCCATAATTAATCCTTTTGCGTGTTGATTTTCCATCCATCATCACGGATATTTTTTTTAGGGCTGTTTGTTTTTTACAAAAACGTCTGCGAAGGTCTGCGACACCTCTTTTGTCTGCACCCTGCAGACCAAGGAAAGATGTAGGGTGTTTGTTTTCTCGCAGACATTGTCTGACCTCTTCTTGGAGAAGACATGGACCATCCACTTCAAACATCTTCAAACCTCTTCAAACCCTTTCTCTTCTTCCCATCGGCGACCGATCTCCACCGCCGCCGCCCTCCTCCACCGTCCTAGTCGCGAACCCTGGTTCAATCGCGGTCTCCTCCTCCTCGTTCGATCTCCACCGTCGCGGTCTCCTCCTCCACCGCCCTAGGTCGTTCGATCTCCACCGCCCTGCTCCACCGCTCTAGGGTTCGCCCTCCTCGACGGTTCATCCTCTCTATCTAGGGTTCTAGGGTTCGCCCTCCTCGACGGTTCATCCTCTCGATCTAGGGTTCTAGGGTTCGCCCTCCTCAACAGTTCATCCTCTCGAGCTGGCCTTCTGCGGTCGGAGCTGCCTCATCGACGGTCGACGGTGGGTGGAGGGGGACGATCGGAGGTGATGGTGACAGTGGTGGAGGATCGGAGGATCGGTGACCGGTGGGGTTGAGCAGACGGTGGGGTTGGGGACGGTGGGTTGGGTTTTCATATGAAGAGGTTTTCTTATTTCAAGATGTTTTTGGAAAACAAACACCCTCAAAAACTCTTCTTGCAGGGGTTTGGTCCACCTCTTCTGCAAAAGATGTTTGCAGATGTGGTCCGCAGACCGCAGACGTTTTACCTCTGAAAAACAAACACCACCTTAATCAATTGGAACCCATAAATTGATGGAATCTACATCACGAAGATGTTACTCATCATTACATTAACCTCGTATTATATTTGTGATTTGATAAAGGTGACAGAATAGATGGTTGCGTTTTGCAAATTTAACAAAATTCAAAAGGCAAAAATAAAATAAATAATTCGCGGCTGTGGGATTTGAACTTTATAAAAATCATAAACGAATAGTAGCATTGATACGTTATAGTTTATAAAAATACTTTATTATTAAAGATAAATTCTGCTGGAAATTGTATCACTTCATAAATTAACTTTCTATTTAACAGCAACTAGTTGTAAGGACCCGTGCGTTGCATCGGGGTGTGTTATATATGTAAGTTTATATAAAGTTGTATAGAGGTTAAATATGTTAGACATGTACATGTAAGTTTATATAAAGTTTAATTACTTAGTGTCCAATTTTAGATTGAATTTCTTTTGTTAAGTATACATGATTTATAATTGTGTTCCTTTTGGTTTAAATTTCTCTATCAAGTTGTATGTTTTACATTGGCTCGGTATGTCATGCAAGTCACGTTCTAATATGCCGTCTTTATACAACGAACCAAATTAAAGGGAACATAAATAATGTATATCTAGTGCTAACCAGATGCACACAAACTTATATAAATTACCTAAATAGAGTTTATTGTTAACATATTTTCAAGAATGTTCCATCGTGATATAGAAAAGTAAAAATGACTGAATACTTTATGTTTTTGCAGTGATTTAGAAATAACTAAGACATATAACTGTTGATTATACTGCATGTAAAAAAAAGAAGAAAGGCAAAGCACAACAACAAACCTACGTAAACTGATCAACAACGAACCTCGCAAACATCGAACAACTACATATATGATAGAAACAAAAAAATGGTATAAGCAAACATGTTCTTTCAAAACTATTTTCAAGTGCTCTTCACAAACACTAAATAATAAGATTAAAAAAAGATTGAGGAACCAAACAACTTAACTCTAAAAGTCAAATAAACAGAATATAATCAACCCAAGCAAATTGACTAAAATAATTATGGGTGAGTTTAATTCCAAATGTCTATAATATCCATGTAAGCATAGTTATCAGTGCTGAAACCCTTTTTTCCGTCGATTTTTTTAACTCAAAAGTTTCATCCATAAGGTCCGTTTTACATAACCTATTAATAAGATCATTGCAACTTACCATATCCCTTCTTCCTCATTTCAGAGAACTAAGGTTTTGCTTTATCAAATTTCCCTACCGTCACATAACCACCAATCACATTAGTATATGTAAAATCACCAGCTTGAAACTTCATATAATATGCATGTCTCAAGCGTAAATAATCCCCTAAATCTAGAACACACAGACGTGAAAATAAAATGATAACAATTGTTTTAATCGACATTTACACTTGTTAAACTACAGAAAGAAACCACGATCGCAAGAGAGGACGAAATAGACAGAGAAAAGTTCCACGAAATCGCAAGAAAGAAGCCAAAAATTATGAAACACACCTTTTAGTCGAAAACAAAAGGAACAAAGAAAGAAAACCATGAAGCTGAAAGACTGAAGAAAGAACGGAAGGTACCTGGTCGAGGGTTTTTGAGGGTTTTGTGTGATGATTTTTCTTTTTCCCCAAACACATATGATCTGTATATATCTATAATAATGTATGTATAATGTATATATAGATTTGTGCTTTAGTAACTTGTACACGATGCATTACAAAGAGTAGTGTGTTCAGAAAAACAAAAAATCGTTTGAAACCGATAACCGAACTGTATCTGTAACCTAAAAAAACCGAACCGAATTCTGAATTCGGTTTTCGGTTCAGTTAACGGTTTTAGTTTTTTTTTTTAATTCAGTTTGTTCGGTTTATTCTGTTAACCGATTAAACCGAATTCATAATTAAATTTTATTATTTTTATTAATAATATAAGGTTGAATTCGGTTTATTCGGTTGAATTTGGTTTATTTGGTTGAATTTGGTTTATTCGGTTAGGTTTATTCGGTTTTTAACCGGTTTATTTGGTTTTTAATCGGCTAGTTCGGTTGAATTCGGTTTGTTCGGTTATAACTGAAACCAAAACAAATTGAATTGGGTTCGGTTCGGTTAACGGTTAGGGGGGAAAAATTTAAAAACTGATTAAACCGAATCGAATAAACCGAACAAACCGTTAACAAAACCGATGAACACCCCTAATAAAGAGTTAAAGGGAGAATAATGTTTTTGTGAGGGATGATTTGTCTTTTTCCCCAAACACATATGATCTATAAATATATGTATAATGTATATATAGATATGTGCTTTAGTAACTTGTACATGATGGATTACAAAGAGTCAAAAAGGGAATAGTGTTTTTGTGAGGGAGACTAAATTTGCAAATTAATACATATAATAATATATTTCAACATTTTTTTTTCTATAACTAAATCTTCAACCTGTTTTACAAAGAAACATCTTAATATACATTAGTACCATTGAAACAAACTACGTTTTGCTAGTTCAGAACTGAAAGAATTAAAATCTCATAAAGAAATACATAAACTACAAAGGCGACCCACCAAATCTATTCACGTTTTCAAAAGAAACATTTAACATTTATTTGTTTATTTCGAACACAAAAACATATGCACTCACTTTTAATCGTTCGAAAATTTTTAACCAACAAGATGGTAGATTACTAGATAACACCAAGAACATAAACACATAAAAGCACCAAAACTAAACAACCGAAATCATCATCGCCACTTAAAAACATTAGAGAGAAAACCTAAGCACATCATGAAGGTTGATATGAGACAAATTGAACATAGTTTTTCATGAAGTAGATGAGTTACTATAAGGACGGAGACAATAAACTGTGTATTTATATGATACCATTAAATATCAAACTAACCAAAAAATATGATGTTTGATACTTTGATATAAACTGTTTAAAAACGCAAAAGAAGGAAGTCATTGGGAAGCATCTTAACCACCATAGTATTCAAATTCTTTAAAGAATTCTTCTTCATTGGAGCCCGCTTCCCCTCCTTAATCAACTTCACAACATACTTCACCTCATCTGAATTGATAATCCAAGCCAAATTGGATTTCTCCATTTTTGATAATCCGGCTGAAGCAGCGATTACAGAAGCAATGGCATACCTCTTCTGGTTAACATTGATCTTTCACTGCCATCAGCGCCAAATCCTGATATGAGCAAACATACGACTACCGCGACACATGTTACCAAAAGCACCTAGGAGATACTGCACAGCCGGTGCCCCATAACTCAGTGAAAATCTGGTGGCCGGCTTTTATACGGCGTACGGTTGACGAGAGTTTTGTGGTCTTATTAATTATTTGTTTGTTGTTTTCTAAATTGGATCTCTCTCTTGAATCAGTTTTCAGATATATATGATATTTTCATATTTATTATGGATTGTTATTAAAATTTGGCTTGCTATGAAGATTTTCTCATATTAACCTCATATAAAAAATTGATGAATAAATAATTCAAAGTAAACATGTAATGTAGTTGTTAAGCTTGTTTTCTAGCAATTATAACTTTAGAGGTTGGAACCTTTGTAAAATTATTTTACCTCTGTTTTTTTTAATTACCAACATGCTTAATTAAAGGTTAACAACGTTTCACTTAACCAAAAATTACGTGTTTGAATGTCACTTGTATAACACTTTTTTCCCTTGGCAACCGGCAACTTAAGTTACCCTATCTTTTTTTTCTTTTGTCGGGAATTGTTATAATTAGAAGTTAACTTTTGTTTTTCCTAAAAAAGCTCTTCTTACATCTTATGCCTGCGCCGCGCAGACGCTGTAAGAGGTTGGAGGTTCGCAGACCGTTTGTTTTCTCGCAGACATTTCATTAAAAAACGTCTGCGCGGCCTCTTCTTGGCGCAGACGTGGACCAAGCTCTTTTTGAGCTCTTCTAACCTCTTCATCCTTACCCACGCTTCACGTCTGATGAACCAAGCTTCCCACCTCCAAAGCCACGCCTCCCACCTCCGTCGGCCTCCACCGCCGTGTCTTCTCCTTCACTTCGCGAACCAAGCTTCCCTACCCACGATTCAAGATCTAAGCCCTTCTCTTTCACTTCGCGACCATAGGCGACCTACCGCCGCACCTAGGCTTGCGACCTACCGCCGCCTCCAAAACCCTAGGCTCGCGACCTACTGCCGCCCTCCTCAATCGCATCCCTTCGACCTACCGCCGCCTCCAAAACCCTTCGTCCTCCAAAACGGTGATTGTGGTTCGACGATGATGGTGACAGCAGTGGTACTCAGCTCGTGATGATGGTGACAACGGTGGTGGTACTCAGCTCGTGATGGTGACAGTGAAGGTTGTTCGACGATGGTGACGGTCGTGGGTAGGGTTGGGGAAGAGGTTGGGAAAATTTTGAAAATGAGAAGAGGTTGTGAAAATATTGAAAAACAAACACCCCTAAAAGTTCTTATTGCAGGGGTTTGGTCCACCTCTTCTGCAAAAGAGATTTGCAGATGTGGTCCGCAGACCGTATACGTTTTACCTCTGAAAAAACAAACACCACCTATTATAGTTCATACCTAAAGGTAAATTTTTAGCTAACCCAATTCAATGCAGTAGAATTTTTTTTGACGTCTCAACCTAATAAGTTCAGAAAACTTATCATCATATTTATATGGATTTCTCAACCGGTGTAACCAACTTTTAAAAAATTTTTAGCCCTTTAAAGTCTCAACTTTTAATCTCAATCGTTCAATGTTTCTAAAAACCTTCTAAAAGCTGGTTCACGGTGGTTATACAATCTCTCTCCAAAATTTCAAATGAACATTGGGGTTGTTCAATAACCGAACCAAACTGAGCAAAGGTATGCTCATGCTCATCTTGTTTACAAATCGAGCGGCTTAGCTTGGTTCGGATTTGCAAAATCGAGTCAAATGTTGTGTTCGTTGCTCGGCTTGTTTTAAAACTGAGCGGCTCGGCTTGGTTCCGTTTGGCTCGGTTTTAAAATAAGATTTAATGTATTTTTTTCAAAATATTTATATCAATTTTAAACTCAATAATTAAAAATAATAAGTTAAAACACATACAAGTTCAAAACAAAAATAAAGTTCATAACTTAGAAACTGCATAATACAAAAGCATAAAAACAATTAAAATGTTTGAATAGTTCATCAACATCATTATTTACTTAGTTCGAATACACCAACATCATCATTCATTTTTAAGATGTTGTAACATGTTAGTGTCAATACAAAAAATTAATATTATTTTATATATACAAACTTTGGTTATATTAAACAAACCAAAACGAGTGAGCCAAATGAACGACTATCCAAGCGAGTGAACGATAAGCGAGCTTACCTTGGCTCGTGCTCGCCCCGTTTAGAAACCGAACCGAGCATGCTTGGCTCGTTTAAAACCGAGCGAAATTCAAATGAGAGTATTTCTTTGTGGATTACTTTGATTTTATTGTTATGGATCTTTTTTTTTTTTTGGATTTTTATCAAAGAGATGCATTTCATTTAGCACAAAATAGTGAAGAAGGCTTATTAACTTATTATGCATAGTTGCTCATAGGTCTAACCAAACAACAATATTAGCTTAACACTTAATGATACATGTGTCATCAAACAACCTCTTAGACTTCTTATGTTCACAACCAACCAACCAAAACTATTAATTAAAACAAAAATTCTCTCTTTTTCATCTACACAACCAACAAAATTTATTTTTTTTCACTCTCGTTAACAACCAAACCAATCCAAACAAACTTAATTTTTCACTCTCTACACAGCCAATCAAAACTTTGTAAATGTTACATGAAACAAATAAAAAAATGATAAAAAAAGCCAACCAAAGATTGGTGGATCAACTTGATTGCCTAATTTTATTGAATTAAAGTTTTTTTTATTACCTTGCCAAATATCCAAATAATTTGGTCGTGAATGAGAACGGTCTTAGACAACTGTTGTCTTCTAAAAATATATAATTATATCAATGAAAACAAACATGGTAAAAGGTAACTAAACCGGACAATAACACATCCATATACAACAAACCTGAGGCGCTTTAATTAGGAAAAGGCAAAAAAAATCTTCAACATGTTACTTGTTGAACAAAACTAGACAATCATAAACACTCCCCCTAGGCTAGAGGTGGGCAAAAAAGCCGGACCCAAAACTGGAGCCGGCAATCCGAATCGGTGGGTACAAACGTGTGAGGTTTTTCAGACAAATTAGAAGCAGAACCGGAAAAACCGGATTGGTTCCACATGTACCCGGCAAAACCCGAACCAGGACCGATCAAAACCCGGAATCGGGTCTTGACTTTGTTGACCAGAACCGGAAAAAAACCCGATTTAGGCACCTCTAGCCTAGGCCACTTGTGGTTTTACCAACGTTAATCCAATGTCCAAACACCCGAAGAGGGCCGGAGTTAGCTTCATCCTATTTGATCTGATAAATAGGGCTAACAATTTTAGACATAAATACATTAACACAACACGACACGATTTTAATATGTTTCTTGCTTAAAACAGTTTGATACGTTAAAACCTGTTAATTTTCCATCTTTTTTTGAACGGCATTTGATCTCAGCGTGTGAACCACTGATTTCCAGGCCACATCACCAAGGTCTAGTTACCATGACCTCCGTTGAGACCCCACCACCACCCCAGGAGGAAACCGCACCGGAAAACCCCCTGACCTTCTAAGGACCCCTATTTCGCCTTGAGAGAGATTTGAACCCGTGACCTCCCACAGGAAAGCCAAAAAGGTAACCATTAGGCTAGAAGCCATTGATTGTTAATTTTCCATCTTAACAGGCAAAAACCCGTTAAAGTGCCAAGAGATGTTTAAAATTAAAATTTAAAAATAAATAGTAAAAGAAACTTATCATTTAGCAGATATGCAGCTCGTCAGCTACCACCAAGACAGGCCCAACTCCAAAAATTCCCAGCGACTCTCATCTACATATCTACCGTCTACGCCCCTCTCAAAATAGGTTTTAGTTTTGGTTTGGGGTTTCACATACTCACGTCTCCGGCCTACCGTCTCTGCTCTCCGGCCTCCGTCTCCGCCTATCCGATCTCCGTCCGCCTCTCCGGTATCTGCTCTCGCCTGTCAAGTCTTGCCTGTCGCCTCTCCGGTATCCCCTCTCTGACTCTTCAGCCCCTCTCCTGTTTTCAATAGCTCCTCTCTCCGGTTTTCTATAGCTCCTCCTCAGCTCAGCCTCCATCACCATCCAAGCACAAGGTACAACACAGATCTCATAAATTTAGGTGTTAGGAAAACTTCAAACCATCTGTTAGATTTCTTAACAGGTTTTTAATATGTTTCAAAACGGGTAATGTGTAGTGTTTTACATGTATGGACATTTAATATTTATAGTATTAATTACTGATTTCGTGTTTCTGTGTTTTAACTTGTATTGGTGTGCTTACCGTTATGCCAGCCCTACTGATAACCATCAATCCAGCAAAGATTTACATTTTGTTTACATGACCTATCCATCAATCCAATTTCATAAGTTCTAGGTTTATTTGTTCATATTCCTTGTAATCATGTTATCTTTTTTGAATTCCAACTGTACCGCAATCTACAAAACTCAAGTGTTCCATTGTTTCCATTCACGGAAGCAATCTCCATTCTCTAAATTCAGAAACTCAAATCGCCTAAAACCTCAAATCTTCCTGTTGGTATGTGCCGTAGGAGACCTAGGGCAAATTCAGGAAATTAAAGATGCGAGAACCAAGTTTAGGTGGGTTGAAATCAACCTTGATGAAATTAATGACGCTCAAAGGAATCATATATCTCGATTGCCAAAAAAGTTGACGAATCGGTGCAGGGCTTTGATGAAACAATTAATTTGTTTTACGCCCGAAACAACTAGCGTTTCGATGTTGTTATCTGCTTGGGTGAGGAGTATGAAACCTGTTCGAGCTGATTGGCTTGTTGTTCTTAAGGAATTGGAGAACATGAATCATCCACTGCGTTTTGAGGTATATTTTTCCAATTTGAGTACATGTTGATACAATTTGGGGAAAATTTATTTGATTTCCGTTTCAAATTTTTGTATACATGTCTGGAATCTGTGTTCATATGCTGGCCATGTGGCATTTTAGTATTTTACTATTTCTGATGATAGATGTTAATCATAGTTATCAATAGCTTAGCATTCAGGTTGTGTTTTCTTTCCGGTATATAATTATATATTGAGGATGTTCCTACATTGTATATCATTCAGTTAATTTGTTTAAATCTGGTCTATTAGGTGGATTTTGATGATTGATATCAGAATGATTGTTTTTATATTTTCAAAATATATATAGCATTTGCAGCACCATGTGATAAACATGTTATATATCCCATAAATTGCCACAATATCCATCATGAAATGTTGACACAGGATGAAATTCACAAGATGCATTGATGATAACAAAATACAAGCTTGTAAAAAAAATTATAATTTTTTTGTAATGTTTTTCCAGCATACAACAAACGCTTAGCTGACCAAATATGATGAATTGATGTAAAATGTAATCTTGCTAATTAAAAATTTACAATTTACAACTGTAATTTTTGTATTGCTCTTAAAACATTGTTATAGGTGGCTGAATTTGCACTTCTTGAAGAATCTTTTGAACCTAATATTCGTGACTACACAAAAATTATTCATGGTTATGCTAAACAAAGTCAATTCCAAGATGCTGAAAACATTCTACAAGCTATGAAGAACAGAGGCTTTGAATGTGATCAAGTGACTTTAACAGCTTTGATTCACATGTACAGTAAAGCCGGTAACTTTAGTCTTGCAAAAATTACATTTGAAGAAATGAAACTACTTGGGCTTCCTTTAGATAACAGAGCTTACGGGTCAATGGTTATGGCATACATAAGAGCTGGAATGTTAAAAGAAGGAGAAACCCTACTTAGAGAAATGGAATCTCAACAAGTTTATGCAAAAAGTGAAGTTTACAAGGCAATGTTACGAGCATATTCTATGATTGGTGATAGTTTAGGAGCTCAAAGAATATTTGATTCAATTCAGATTGCGGGTATTATTCCTGATGTTAAAATATGTACTGTCCTCATCAATGCATATGTAACTGCAGGTCAAAGTCAGGAAGCTTGTGTTGCATTTGAGAATATGAGGAAAGTTGGTATACTTCCTAATGACAAATGTATAGGTTTGATGTTAGATGTTTATGAACAGGAGAATAAGCTTAAGGAGTTGCTGGATTTTTTAATGGATTTGGAGAGAGATGGGATAATGATGGGGAAAGAATCTTCACAGAAATTGGCTCGTTGGTTTAAAGTTATGGGAGTCATTGAAGAAGTTGAGCGTATTCTGAGAGATTATGGTTCAGTGGACGTGTTACAAGTTGCAGCTGATTTTGAGGGTTATGATGATAACTTTTCAAATACTTGGAGGGGACAGGAATCTGAGCATCATTGCATGTAAATATGTAATCCCTCAACACACTCATTTGTTATCACTCGTCATTTTGTAATCACTCAATACTTACTAATTATCACCCATCATTTCAAGATAAATGCAACACTGAAAAAAAAAAGGAAAAAAAGGTTGTCAGACAAAATATTGGTCGACACCAAAACTTCGCGAAGCTGGATAGGGTAAAAGATTAAGAGTGTGTTTGTTTTTTCCAAAAAGGTCTGCGTGACCTCTTATGTCTGCGCCGCGCAGACGCGGGCAGAGGTTGGCCCTCAACAGACCGTTTGTTTTATCGCAGACGTTTCATTAGAAAAGGCCTGCGCGGCCTCTTCTTGGCGCAGACGTGGACCAAACTCTTCTAACCACTTCTAACCTCTTCTTCTCTTTAAACCTCACGCCCCCTTCTTCCCCTGATCAACGCCCACCAGTCAACCATCGCCGCCCTCCACCAGCACGACGACCGCCTCCCTCCACAAGCACCACCACCCCCGGCCTCCTCCACATACGCGACCACCGCCGCCATCCTCCACAGCGGCGACAAGACCTAGGTCATTCGAGAACTTCGTCAAGAAGCACACCGGAAAACATGTGGTTTTCGGGAAGGTTGTTGAGGTATGGACGTTGTGAAGGCAATCGAGAAGGTTGGATCTAGCGGTGGAAGCACCTCCAAGCCTGTTGTGGTCTCCTAGATCTGCGGGTTAACCTGTTTTGCGATCTTCCTTTTGTTGATGTTTTTGATCGTTTTCTGGAGGGAAAGAATGGCTACGGTAGTCGGTGGTGAGAAGAATAGATGCGGCTGTCGGTGGATGGGGGAGATTGCGGGGTAGGTGGAGGGAAGAATGGGTTGACGGTGGAGGGACCGGGGAACCTCTTTAACGGTGGGGAAGATATTTTGGAAATGTTTTAAAAAACAAACCCTCTTCTTGCAGGGGTTTTGGCCAACTCTTCTACAAAAGAGTTTCGCAGACATGGTCCGTAGACTGCAAACGTTTTGCCTCTGAAAAAACAAACACCACCTAAATGGGTATGGATTGAAAGGGTAAGTGGCTCAACACACTCTTTTATCCATTTATTTATATTTTTGCTATTCAGGATCATGATTGGATGTCACTTATGAACCAAGTAGCTGCTATGGTTGGCTTGCAGTAGGTGTTTCATAGAGATTGCACACTGAAATCAAAAGTTACTGCATAGCAGTATAGCACTATTAGACTATCTTTATACACGGGTGAGGGTGATGAAAAGCATTGCCATGTGCTTGTCATGAATTAGTGTGAGCAAAATAGAGGTTTGAGTTCAAATAAATTTAGATATTTAAAGAATGTTTGACCTGACCTGAATATATAATCCGAAACATATCGATAGAAAAAAAACTGAACATGTAACTTTTGCCCCCCTAGGTTTTTTATGCAAGCTCCGTCAATAGACGTTCTTGTGGTTTGCTAGTATTTTACTTTCAGTCCATATGGTTCATAAATTACCTATATGGTCCAAGCTTTAAGCATTTGTAACACATATAACCCTTGTGTCACCAATTATCCTCACATACTTGACCTAATTATGCTCATATAATGATTATACGTTTTACAAATTTTTAGGTTTGGGACCATATATGTAATTTAGAGTGATACTTATAATGTCATCCTTGTTGGGATGATCTTGATGTGTCAACGGGTATGAGTGTTAGTTGGTCAAAGTGTGGAAGTCATTTTATGAAATGAAGTAGCTTTTACAAGTTAAGTAGCATATAATTGTTGTCATATTTTGTGATCCAAGTAGTGAAATAATAGGCTGAACCAACAATCCTACACATGTAGCAATAACAAATACGTTAATACTCTCTGTAATCCATACAATCGTAGAACATTAATTTATGGTATGCTTAAATGTGTAACAAAAACATCAAAAGTTTAGTCGTTGCACTTATATATATGTTAAGAATATATATATATATATATATATATATATATATATATATATATATATATATATAAACAATTGATAAATTAACAAGACAAAGAAAAACCAATAATCATTAATCAAGACCACATGAGAATATATATATATATATATACCGATATATTAAAAAAAAAGAAAGAAAGAAAAATAAAATATCAAACTCCTGGCTCCTTAATTTGTAGTCAGCCGATCATAAAGTCGAGATATATAGATAGTCAAATTCATCATCTTATCAAATATCATGAGGTGGTAGAGTTGAAGCTTCTGAAGACGACCCGGTATTCTTCCTTTGCAAAAGCTCCCTAGCTAACTCATGGAGATCACCTGCAGCATCATGTTGAAGTGTAGTACTTCCGGTGGTGCTACCACCGAAATGCATGGGAACCGCCTGATGTGGTTGCATGGAAGGAGCCAAAGATTGCTTCATTGGATCAAAAAGAGTTGATAAATCATAGTTAGCTGGAAAACATGAGGTGGTCGGAAGGTTGGCGATGGAAAATCCGGCAGGTGGATTTGGCGGTTGAGGTGGTGGAGGAGGTGTTGGAACCTCTAGGCTTGCTAGGTGGGCTTGGAGATAAGATAGTTCAGCTTGCAAGCTCACCACCTGTACGCTTATTTAGATTAAATTAAAAATTTATATATATAGTGTAGAGGTGACAAATTTCACCCATGTTAAAGGAATCAGGTTGGTTTGGGTAAACAATTGTAATATAATGGATTAAAATGGGTAACATCATACATAATATTGAATGGGTTGAGATGGGTAGCCCTTAAACACAATGCGGGTCAAGACGGGTAATCAAAAAAGTATGTAAATGCAATGGAATCAAACATTTAAGAATGATTAATAACATATTTGATAAGAAAATCACTAAAAATTATCCAAATGGACTATTTGTTTACTTATAACACATTTTAAGTTAAAATTAAATTGATGTTTTTTTAAGAACAATCCATTTAGACCCAAATTGATTTTGCTTAAAACCCGTTCTGACCCACACCCATCCTGACCCAAACTCGTTCTGACCCACACCTATCATGACCCAAACCCGTTCTGACCCGTTACCCAACCCAACCCGCCCATTTTGCCAGGCATGTTAAAATTTAGTAATTGTATCATTTTTTAAATTACAAAATATGAATATATGATATGTAATATATTTTTTTATAGTTTGATTGGTTGATAAAAAAATTTTAGTGTCCGTTAATTGTTTTGCCTATTTATCTATTTTCTGGAAATGAAGAAGTCTTAGATTGAAGTGAAAATCCGTGATTAGTTTTATTTTGGTTTTATTTTTCAAAATCTAGTTTGATTTTTTAATTTCCAAAAGGTAGTTTAATTGGTCGATTCAGTTTTTTTTTCACATTTATCTATCCGTTAATTATTTTTCTTGAAAATAAAGGTGTTAAATTGAAGCGAACACAAGTGACTTGATTTATGTTGGTTTTATTTTTTGGTTTCCCTTTTTAGTTTAATAAGTTTGTATATAACTATATAATAACACATGTTTATCTCTTAGTCTTGGTTTGTATATGTTTTATTTTACGTATGTTTTCAAGAGAAAATGAGGGTGATTTGTAATTTGGTGTTATTTTTTACTTTTTGGTTTTTCTTCTTGTCTTTAATATATTTGTTTTATAATCGTGTATTTTATTCATTAGTAGTATGAATTCGTAGAATAAATGTCCACGTAAATATGAAGAGTGGAGGCAATTGATTTGGTTAAAAAGACAAGATAACCAAAACATTATCTTATTATTTAAGTAACTTATATTAATATTTTAAAATAATTTAGATACAATTTATTTTGATCTATTATAGTTTTATTTTAAAACCGTAGTTTATCCGTTAACTTTTTTGGTATCTTTTTAAGTTCATGAAATGTGAGTGTTAAATTAACTTGGCAATGTGCAACACTTTATTTTAGTTTCAGTTTTTTTTTTCTTAATCAATATAGTAATATGTTTGTTTTATGAATGCACTTGTTAAAGGTTTTTTTCTTTTAAGTTCATTTCAATGTATTTTATTTTATTATTATTATTTTTGTTTCTTGACTCATAATAGGTTTGTTTTATAGTTATGGATTTTTTTTTGTTTTTTTGTTTTTTTTTTTTGTTTTCTTTGAAATTCATTTCAAAGCCTAAACAAGAGTGTTAAACTTATGACACAACAAGCAAGATACCCATCTGGTTGTGAACATAATCCAATACATCCTTCTTAACGGTGCGTTTTACATACGTTGGCCGGATGGACTGATGGGTTAGTGAGGTGTCCACGTGTTCAAGCTTTTCGCCAAGTCCGGTGAATGTTTCGGCCCACATGAAATTTACACTTAATGTCTTAATGAAAGTTTAAATTAATGTTGGATGTTTATTTTATGTTAAAATTGGCTTGTATTTTGGTAGTTTTTCTTCGAAAATAATATTATCTTAAAAAAATAAACTTGAATGTTTTTCTATGAATCATATCCACATTGGCTTAATGTAAACTAACCCCCAAAATAATAGGTTTAATAATTGTTATATTAATGTTTTTTTAACATTTTCATAATGATATACTTTTTAAAAAAAATTACCATTCTTTTTGAAATATTTATAGAAGCACGGGAGTTGATGATCAGAGAGGACAAAGTGATCGTCATGCACATCAACAATATGTCAATTAAGTCGCGTTTTAAATGTGTTTCGGTTGTGGTGACCAAGTTTTTTGCTTTAAAAAAAGACGTTTGTAACAAATCTTCATAAACTGATAAATGAGTATATTTATGAGACTCTTGTCGAATTTTCAGCATCCAAAATTTTTTATTTTCACGCCTATTACTTAACTCAAAATTTTTTTCACAGAATTATTTTTTTGCCCAAATAGACACCCTTATTTTGTGTTTTCAAAATATTAAATGCAAACCTAATTCTTGTATTATGTGGTTCTTTACTCATATATGATTTTTCTTTTTTGAATATTATCTAATTAATAATTGTATACGCATTTAAATTTTTTATGTTTTCTTATTCTATAACCCGTGTAATACATAGGTTTCTAGGCTAATTAAATAATATATTAAAATAGTTTGATTTAAAAAGTCCAAAGTGTCATAGGGGGAAGTTGCTCCTTTGAAGCTAAAGAAAACTAAACTAAAAGCAACATATTAAATTCGAAGTATGTTGATTGTACTCTTTTCTCAATGACACTCCATCGTCATCTAAGCATGATGGGAGCTGATTCGTATGAAATGTTATATATTTTACTCTAAAGCTCTAATTATTTATTATACGGTTAGATCCTCAAACTAATTTCTTTCTACAAACATAAAATGTCTATTTTTATATTAGATTTGTACTTTTTACTGTAATTTTGAAACAGTTTTGACCGTAGCCGGTTTTTTAATCTTTAAAACCGAAACCGATCTAATAACTGAAATCAATTAATCGTTAAATAACCGATTTTTTACTTGGGTAGACTAGTTAACCATTTAAAAACCCGGTTAATCACTGATTTAGCTTCTTGAAACCTTAAAACGAACATAAACCGTGGTTTTTCAAAACCCTGAAAACGATTCAAAAAACCTGTTTAAAAACCAGTTTCTAATCGATACTGGTTCGGTTAACCAGTTTTTTTTTCATTGTTTTTTCTTGTTGTGCATCTCAATGCATATACAAATAAATAATAGTTATTATTTAGAAATTAATTGTATACACATACGCAGATAACTAATAATAATAACAATTATAAAAAATGATAAAAATTAGAATATATAAATAATATTTTAAAAAACACCAATCATTTCCTGAAACCTAAAAAACAGAAACAAAACAAAAGAGGCTTCCAAGTAACAAAGGAAGCATTGTTTTCCTCAATAGTAGACCAGAACAACCACACCGATAGTTATTTAATAAAAAACTAACATCGTTTAAAATACTAAATACGGTTTAGAACATACAAGGACTTTAAACTCTATATAATAAATTAATAATTAACCTCTTTTTTTTATTTTAGCAATATAACCCCCTTTACACTAGTTCATGCTTGTCCCACTTACACCTCACTTTCTTGCAATTAAACTGTACTTATATACGTTCCACACACTAATTAAATGAGTCCTAAATATAGTAAATTGTTTTCTTAAGAATATATATCAATGCTTTCACATATCAATGTAAAGAATAATGAACTAAAAGTAAGGTTTAATTGTTCATTGTGAATTTCACAAGATAAATTGTAGATCCCTCGATCCTTTTAAATGTTTTCAACCATTTGTGGTTAGTATGCATACGTAAAAAAAATTATTAGGCAAAACCACAATAGTTTGTAAAAAAAAAAAATTACGTAGAATTGAAGTGATGCACTAGTTCATACTCATATATATGACATAGAATTGAAGTAAAAGAGTTGTGTTAGTGGTAAATTAAGTAGTTGTGTCTTATATATACAATGATATATATAGTGAAATAGAAGTTGTGACTTATGCTACTCGCCAGTTATAGGACCTATTAACTTGTACAACTCTTAGACATTGATACATCATTAAGAAGAAAAAAAGATTAAAATAAATCTCATGTTAAAGTATAGTATGACAAATAAATGAAAGATAGTTAATTAAAGTAATATTAAGGATTACAATCAAAGCATAAATTAACCTTTGAAATGTGATTTAGTTATAAATATAAAGGGAAAATTACCAAAATAATCATTGTTGACCACATGTTTACCAAAATAATCACACAGATTCCGGCGTCTAAGACGCCCATTTAGACGTCCCTTTAGACGCCCATTTTGTGTATTTTTTTACAACATACGGGCCCACATGTCGGCGGCTTTGTCGGGGTGTTTAAGACTCCTTTTCTACCGGCGTCTTAGACGCCGACTTAGACGCCCCTTTAGACGCCCTTTTCTGTTCAAGACTCCTTTTCTACCGGCGTCTAAGACGCCGGTTGAAAAGGAGTCTTAGACACCCCGACAAAGCCGCCGACATATGGGCCCGTATGTTCAAAAAAGTACACAAAATGGGCGTCTAAGTCGGCGTCTAAATGGGCGTCTTAGATGCCCGTAGAATAGTAGTCTTAGACACCCCGACAAAGCCGCCGACATGTGGGCCCGTATGTTGTAAAAAGTACACAAAATGGGCGTCTAAAGGGGCGTCTAAATGGGCGTCTTAGACGCCGGAATCTGTGTGATCATTTTGGTAATTTTTTGGTCAACAATGATCAAATTGGTAATTTTCCCAAATATAAAACTTAAACATATATACTTCACAATAAAAACGATATATATGATCGCATGTAAACTAACAAAGATATGAGTCGTGTGATTTTCGTAGATATGAAATCTAGGTTACTAATGAGCAATTAATTATAATTAGTTACGTGCCAATAAAATAATAATCTTTATTATCTCATGCATATAAAAAATCAAATTCGAAAACCACTAAGTCTGAATTATATTCATAAAAGTGTTAAATTAAATACTACCAGATCGTAGAGGAAATTTTTTGATATATATATATATATATATATATATATATTTTTTTGAAAGTCTATTATATTTAATTAATACCACTAAAACTGTAAAAAATAAATAAACTATAAAAAGGTAAGTAGATGACAAACCTGCTGTTGCAGGACAAATAGATGAGCAACGCAGCCATGCACAGGGTCTCGAAGCCTGGCCTGAGCCTCGTAACATATGGTCACCACCGCATCGAGCCGCTTGTGCACCGGGATGTTTAATAGGAGCTTCGATACATTGCTTGCTCCAAACACCTTGTGCACCATCGCAAAATGTGCGGCACCGCGTTCCGAATTGAAATATGGCGCGAATATGCAGGCCGCCACGCACTTTCTTCTCAAGAACTTGCAAGCTCCACACGGCCCACCACCACCTCCACTTCCTCCGGCGGCACCACCGGCGCCACTTTCAGCCGGCCCACCGGTGTGATTGGCGCCAGGATTTGCATTCATTTATTAATTAATTTTATGTTAGGTTTGTGGATTTAATGTCACGTAATTAATTAATTTATTAGGGTTTGAATAGAGAGATCGATCGAGTGGTAGGTTAGGGTTTGATATATATTATATAGTTGGCCGGGTGCATTTTATGAGAAAGTTTAAGACTTTTAAGGCACGAATTGAAGAACCAAACACACAAATTAAATAAGATTGCTTGCGTGAAGCAATTAACATCTGATAATATTATTTGCCAGCTGCTTCTTAATTTCTTTATGTGATATATATATATATATATATATATATATATATATATATATATATATATATATATATATATATATCCTTAATTGCCGAATAACTTTATAGCCTAACAGTAATTCTTTGACTTCTTTATCAGGGGTCTTGAGTTAGAGTTTTGACTAAAACAAAATATTGCTACGGGTCAAACAAGAGAGTTTTCAGGTGAAAGGGTGATTTATTTGCTAAGGTAATCCAGACTGTTCATAATTAATTAGCTTAATTATACATTAATTATTAGTGAAACCTAATTACTCTTTGGACGGATCAAACTACGTACACGTCCACACATTTAATTCAGATGGAATAATATTTAAAGAATGAATCGTACGTAAGAACCAACTACGCATTGCAATTACCGTACTTTCAAACTTCTAAACTTGTGATTTCAGTTTTTTTGTTAACAACAATGTTCTTACGTACAACGTATGTTGTTTTAACCGGGCTTAACAGGTAGAGGTAAGACATACGCCCCAAGATACGCGATAACCTCGAAGAACATGTAAACTCTCACCCCCCAATTGGGATCAAACCCAGAATAAACCCCAAGATGACCATTCACCTGGTTTCTTTTAAACTTACCCCTACATGAATTCGAACACATGACCTTCACAATGAAGGGTGAGAGCTCTAACCCCAGATGCAATAATTTTGATTTCATGTTATTTACTATATATTGATTATATATATATATGTATCATTATTTATAAAAAAATATTAAAAGTATTAAAAATATATTAAAATTGCATGCATCTTGGTTAATTTATATAATGAATACTACAAAAGTTAAAACAGTTTCTCTCAGTTCTCAAAATATTCATGACTACAAAAAGAACGTATATATCCCATGTATATATACAAACATATATATGTACCTAGTATGAATATTGGCGAAGCTTTCATATATAGGGCCGGGGGACCGTCTCCCCTCTTTTTCCGTCCTTAGTGTTAATTTTTCGGACGAAAGGTTATTTTAGTTAAAAATAATGGTTTCGCTTCCTCGTTTTAAAAAATTAACATGTATTCTAGGTTTTGTAAATATACGTCATCATTTTAAAATGTTTAAGGTCGGTTGTATGAAGATAAATGAAGATGTTCCACTTTGGGCATGATCCCTGTATATGTGATATATGATCTGTATATGTTTCTTTGTCCAGCGGAAAGGTGAATATATGCATTTACATCATGTTAGATTTATAACGAAATAGAATAAAGATGAGGTGGAGGTTTCACTTTATGTGACTATGTATTCAACATGCTTTTGCATTAATTAATGTATTATATTATATCCTGTGTGCTTAAAGTCAAGAAACTATTAAACTTAATTTATAATTAATAATTCTAATACTAAGTTGCAATTCAAAAGCAATCTAGCTAGCTTCGACCGGTTTAACATGGACTTACTTTCGTGTTATATATATATATTATTATATTTGAATTTAAAAATTAACTAATTAATTGTCTTATACAAATTTTTTATTGTTACAATTAATTATATTATATGAGGCTTTCACATGCTTACGGTTACACCAATCTAGAAGTGCTTTATTGAATTCAGTATTTGCAAGTAATGTTAATTTATGAGTGGAATTGTGTTGTGAAAATTCTGATACTTTGTCTATTGCTACTAACCCTGTCATTTGTGATATACCTTAAAACTTCAAAATTGACTAGCATTTTATTCATTACAAAATAACAAATGGAATTGTTAAAACAAAGAAAATTGATATAACCATACAAAACAAACAATTTATACAAAAAAAAAAAAAAAAAAAAAAAAAAAAAGACAATCAAACAAATTTAAAGCGTAAACACACATACCGAAGAACATGTATAAAGACCAAAATGCAACACAAATGATGCACAAATAAAACCATATGTATGTCAGTCTCTCCTTGATGATCAATGTTGGTTCAACTAGCTACCCAACTCGAAAACGTCTCATATGAGACTTTGTGAGAATATAATAAAAAAGATTAAAAATAAATTTTACAGAATACTCTTGCAGCTGAAAAAGAACAAAAGATGTTACAAGTAAACTTATATTTTATTTCTTTTCTTTTTCCTTCTTAATTACATTTCTCTTCTTTTTTATTTTTTTTTTATAAAACTCGGAAACATATTGTTAATCTTTTTTTTTTCTTGAAACCTCCAGATGGCTCTGGCCCCCAAAAAAAAAAGCTAAAAATAAATTAGTTTTGCTAATTGAAATACAAATATTTTCAACAAGTATGCATCTCCTACTCTCCTAGTGAGTAACTGAGCAAGTGACGACGATGAGATTTTCCGGTTATGACAACGGATTTATCTTTTTCAGGCCCATAACGAATGAAACTTTTCGGGCCCATTTCATTTTAAGCTGTTGGCCTGTTGCTGTCCATCAAAGTTTTTGAGATTCATTTTTCCTAATTTTGAATTCGTTTAAAAAGATATTTTTGTCTATAACTCGCATGAAAACCAAGTTTGAAACTTACCCTCTCATAAAAACTAGTACTAAAAAACTCTAATGTAAATATAAACTCAACTACAAACCTAAACCTAAAATTCGAATGTAAATATAAACTCAACCACAAATCTAACCTAAAATTTAAAAGGAAAATTATAAAACAAAAAATGAAAAAGAAATAATCATTCCTAAAATGGCAAGACTTGAGACTGTTTTTTTCATTCGCATAGTTTATATTGTGTATGTAGTTAAATAAAATAGAGATTCACAAACCGGATTTTGAGCTTAAAATGGATAGGTTCTAAAATTGGGGTCGGAACATAAGTCAAAGCCAGATTGGCATCAAACCTGTTTGGTTTCTGATATATAGGAAAGATCCAAATCGAGTGAGACTGGATTGGACCGGTTTCAACAAATATTTATTATAACTAAATCCGATTTGTTTTTGTCAAACCGATTTTTTATTTATAGTACGTATATGCTCAAACCAGTTTTATTATTGATTTTTTTAGATCGATCTGTAAACTAATTTTGGATCCCAAATTGGTTTTCTCACATCTAATTCCCAACTTTGAATTTAAATATAAACGTATGATATATGAAACAAGTAATTTTTAGTTATTAACATTTTAATTTATACGGTAGCGTGAACTTTTTCTACCTCGACTCTTGGTTAGGATGTTTTTATCAACGCTCATCCAAAACTTGAAATTCAAGAACACGGATAATATCAAACTATTATCTGATATACTTCTTCTATTCATTGACGGAGATTGAAAAAACTCTGGAGGCCGAAGGATTTCAGGAAGAAAACGGAGGAGGTCATACTAAATACCTATAAAATTTTTCAACGAAATACTACTAAATCAACTCTTCTGAATGGAAAAACGAAAATTTTCTAATGAAAAGGTCCATCCTTGCTTCTGTTAGTCATTTAAATAACATTTATAATTTAAAATCGATGAATAATAGCACAATCAAAAATTTTAATTTATAATATTAATGGGTTACGTTGTTTATATAAATAACATTTAACACGTTTAGATATTTATGATAAAGTATTTTTATTGTTTAACATATGTTTATGTTAGTTATGAAAAACAAGAATAATTTAAATTACATGTTTTACATATGTTTAACTTAATTTTAATGAAAAGATATTCTCGAAAGATGTTAAACAAGAATATATGTTTTTGATTTGTTAAAATACTATGTTAGAAACTCATGTATTACGTGGTTTAATAAATCAAACATGTTGTTAACAACTATTTTTTTATAAAAATTTGTATGTATGATATTATTAATTGTTTATATAATAATAACTATTGAATGTTTATTAAAAATTATAAAATCATATTATATAATTGAATTTTTCTTATAATTTATTAAGTTTTAATATTTAATGTAAAAGATAATCAGTATTCAATAGGATAGAGGTAAAAAAAATTTATACAATTTATGAAAAGATAACAAATGTCGAAGCTAGCTATTTTTTTGTTAGAATAAGGATTTAGTAAAAAAAAAATTTTTGGAAAGGCAAGGATTGAATAATTAATTAATGCAGATTCGAACCAAATGAATCTTTTAACAAAGAATACCTTTTTTTTTTATCTGAACGGCGGGATGAAAGTACTCGACCCAACAGTTTAACCCCACTTGACTCTTCTTTTTCTCTGGACTTGATAAAGTCAAATATATAAATAGTATACGAAAAAATGTTGAATTAAATTTAAAGAGTATGTTGGGCAGACAAAGGGCAAGAGAGCTTTTAATTGGCTGGATCGAGATATTAAGATAATATAGAAATAATTCGAAATCATGAAATTTAAAGGGGTTTATAATATTAATACAAAGAATTCGTAAAACTTGGATGAATTTATACTTTCAAAATTAAATTATCAAAATAATCTATGCTAGTGTTTTATTTTTAGTATTAATGTTTCATAAATTACCTATTTGATCTTAAATATTTAAATATTTTTAAATGATCATTATCCTCTTGGATGTAAATGACATATTTTAAAACCTCAAAGGATCTAAATAAATAAATAATAATTTTTAACCTATTCTTTTTTAAGTTTTTCCTCATTTCTCTCGATTATTACACCTACATTTTACCCTTTGTTTATTATCCTTCTTTTCTCTTTGTTTACCCATTTTCTAAATCTTCTTCTTTTTTTATCCTTGTTGTTTCCTTTCTAATTTGCCTATATTTTTTATTCCTCTTTTATCCATTTTTTTACGTAGCTTCTTTTATTTATCTAATTTACCCCTCTTTTTTTACTTCTTTGCCAGTCCTTTGTATCCCTCTTTTTTACCAACTATGCTCCTTTTTCTATCATCTTTTTAACCTTATTTTATTACCATTTTTCTTAGTTTTTTTCTACATTTTTTACTGTTACATTTTTACATCTATTTCTAACGGCTAAATTCTAACAAATATATAAGAAGGTCTAAACTATAGTTTTAGTTTTGAAAAGAGATAAATAGTGAAAGGTTCCAAAACCGAGTACCTTTTAGTTGGTTTACACGTTATAGCGGAAATAAACATCTATTACAAGGCAAGTTGTTCAAATGAAGATAACATATCATTCATTGTTTAAAATTTAATACTCTAACTACTCTTAGATTGTAAGTCCAATATAGGATAGTTCATCACATAACTTGCATTCTATCAAATTCATTACATAGCCTCGTACATGATTTGTATATCAGCCCAAAAGAAGTTAATCGGCTAAACAAGTTATTTACAAAAAGGCTATTAGAACTCACATAAGCATTTCCTTATCTCTTAAGCTCGTGTATCCTTGTAAAGGTTCATAGACCTACAATTATAATTCTATTAGGTTACTTATACTTCTTAGACTTAGGAAATTTCACAAGTATTCATTATTCAACCAACCCTAAGTATCCGAACAACCCAGGTACTCGACAACCTAAAGTACTCGAAGAACTCAATTTCTCGAGAAGCTCAAGTTCTCGGAGGACCAAGGACTCGATCGGTCTAAATACTCAAAAATGATTAATACTTGACAAATCCCAATTTCTCGACAAGCACGGGTACTCAGCAGTTCACGTACTCGACATACATAAACACATATTTTGATTGTTCTAGTCTCTCCGTATTACAACCATCTCTTTACCCAGATCCTAGAACATATGTTACTTGATTAGCTCGTTTTCCTAGGGACTAAGTTTTTGATCCATTATTCACCACAAACTTCAACTCATAAAAATCTAAAACATACCCGAAATACGTTCCCCTTGGTTCCTTCGTAAAAAATGGGTCATAGATGCTTCACCAGTCGTTAGATAAACCTGGAGACCGAATACACATCTATGGCTTACAATTCAGTCGTTTTGATGCTATATCAAGGCTTATGGACTTCTAGACTTACCCGAACGTTACTACCTCATCTTCCTCATTCTCTCTTTTACTCTGGTCCCACCTTGGTCGGCCTTAGGTTCGACCCTAAATTCATGTCCTCATTCTCTCTGCCATTTCCGAAACCCTCATCAATCCCAAGACACCCCTGTTTATACTAGAAGCATTACCCTAAATACATGCTCAAAATATTTTTTTTTTTTAGAATTTTTAGGGTGTTACAAATAGAGTAAAAAAGACAGAAAAACGGATAAATAAACTAAAGTGATAACATAAAAAATGTGTAAAAAATGGTAGTGAAAGTCAACAAATCGCATAAATGACAATGGCTATTAAATCTAGATTCATATATTGTCATAACACACTTTTAGTCATGTGTTTTTAAAGCTACTTTGTTACAATGTCAATGACGTGTATTAAAATTCGCTTAGATGATGGAGAGGGAGTGCAAAGCTTTTGATTTTCTATGTTGTTAAAGAGTTGAAGGTCTAATAGGTAAGCTACATAAGTAATATATTGATTGTCTTTTTAAGAAACATGCTTGATTCATATAGGTATGTTTTTATCGTTAATATTAAATTTATATAAAGTAAATAGGTTGCTGAAAAGAAGAAAAAACAAGAAGAAGATGTTGTACATACTACCATACATCCCATTACATGAATACAACTATTCATTTTTATATATTGTTTATATTTAACTTTTTTTTTATTATCACTCTAACTACATATCTTCTTTTACCCAGCTTTTTTGTTTTTCTCTCTCTCTTTTTACTATTTTTTTCTCATTTTTTAATCCTTTTTTTTCATTCCTTTTATATTTTTTTAACCATCATTTTTACTCCTCTTTTTTACCATCCATTTTTTACGCCTATTTTGTATCCTCGTTTCTTCCCCTATGTTTTTACCAAGAAGGCGGACAAACGTTCTTAGTGAAATTAAAACTATCATTAGGGGCTATCATATATAATTGTTGGAAATAAAGCCGTTAGCATTAAGTGTAAAAAATGATGGTGGCAAAGAAAGGTAAAATATAACTAAAAAAAGAAGGCGGGTAAAAAAGGAGTGGGGATGGTAAAAAAAAAGGATAACGAAACGATGGGAAAACAGAAATAGAAAAAATAGGTAAAAAAAAAAGATGAGTAAAAAAAAAATATATATATATATATATATATATATATATATATATATAAAAGGAGAAATGGAATGTAAGAATATGAGGAAAAAAATATAGGTAAGAAAAGTGGGATAAAATATGAGAAAAAAAAAAGAAACAGCAAAAAAGAAGGGTGTGATAAAAGGAGGGTGAAAAAAGACGCAAAAAAAGAGATAATAAAAAAAGATAAAAAAATATATAAAAATTTAGGGCTAAAAGGAGAAATAGAAATAGAAATAAAAAAATTGGTAAAAAGAGGATAAAAGTTATTTCTTCGCATTTAAAACATTGAAGAGAAGTAAAAGCAAGGGATGAAAAATGATGAAAAAATATATATATATAAAAAAGAAGTAAATTTTGCTTTTAGATCATTGTGATTTTAGCATTTTAAATATTTCAATTTAAAATTGAATTTTCTATCAATGCAGCTCCTGTGGTTTAAACAACTAATGGTTTTGGCCCCCAACAATAGTCAATAGTTAAGTTTAGGGGCCAAAGTCGTTAGAACAGTTAAGTTTGGGGGCCAAAACTGTTGTTGTTTAAATCACAGTGACTGCATTGATAAAAGATTTAATTTTAGGTTGAAATAATTAAAACAATAGAATCGCATGAGCTAACCCGTAATTTACTAAAAAAAGAGTAAAAAGGTGTAAAAATAGATTATAAAGAAACGGTAAAAAAGGTAAAAAAATTGAAATAAAAAAAGAACGAGTAAAAGCTAAGTTTACGTATTCAGATACATGAAGTTTAAAAAACATCATTTATATCCAAGAAGAGGATAGCATTATAGTTATTTCATGATACAGTTAACTATAAATCTAATTATATTATTAATTTTTAATGAAAATAACAAATAACCCTTAAATCAAATGTAAAAAAAAAAAACTAGGAAAAACTTTTCTTTTAATTCATATGGTTTGACAGTTTTAATCATTTTGTTCCAAAATTTTCAAAATGACAATTATACTCCCCATGGTTTGACAGGCTATTTTGCTCACTTTGCTTTGACAATTATAAATTTATAACCCTTTTGCTCCATTTGGTTTCGAAAAAAATGGAGTATAATAGAAATATATTGGAAAAGTGTGGAGCAAATTTGTTAAACTGTTAAATCACATAGAGTATAATGACCATTTTGAAAAGTTTGGAGCAAAATGGTTAAAACTGTCAAATCACAGTGAGCAAAAGACAAGATTTTCCAAAAAACGATTTTGAATTAAAATGACATAAAAACCACAAATGGCTATTATTATTTATTTAATTGCAAGCCATTAATATTTTTTTAACTTGTCATGTGATAAACATTAGTTTGAATTATCATCATGATAGCGTTGAAGGTTTTTTGCGAGTTTTATGACGAGGTGATCTTGAGTTACGGGTTGAGACGTTCACGGTTTGGTTTTTTATTAATTCGTAAACTAAACCATTAATGATCTGTTTTTGAATAATAAAAATCAAACCAAACTTTTAAAAAATAAAAATCGAACCAAACATAATTGTTATCAACGGTTTGATTTTACAATTAGGACATGGTATTTTGAGCCTATTAAAAATAATAACCGAATCAAAACGAATCGTTTAACAGTTTGTGACGAGCTAAATACGCCAAGCTCAAATGTAACGTTTTTAATGATGTATGAATCTTGAACCCACTCTATTTACAGTTTTACACATACACACAGAATTTGATCTGGCTTTTTATGACAAGTTTTCTGTGAAAATCGTAAACAAATCGTTTATTATGGCTTTAAAATTTTAAAACTGAATGACCAAATGTTTGAAAAAAAAACTCATTCTTAAAATCAAACCAATAACTGATTTAAATGGTTTCAGGGTTTGAAACCGGATCATGAATTCTATTAAAAAGATATAACAAATTATTTGGATAAAGTTTTTTTGTTTGTTTTCCGATAATTGGAATCTTTAAAAGTTCAAACCCTTCATCACGTCAGAGTAGACCGAAGCTTCGTCGTCTTTTTGTCACAAACGTCACAGATCAAATTCACTGCAACACAGATCATGAATGCAAGCAAACTTGAAGAAGTTCTGTTTCATCATCATCTCAACCCTATTTGTGATCATCAGCCGCAGATTTCAGATCACCATGATCACCAGGAGGAGCAACCGTCGCCGCCGGAGTTCTGTCTCCCTCCGATGCCTGAATTCGACTTTTTTCATGACGAAGACGAAGATGATTCCATTAGCCATACCTCATCTGACGCTGACGGTGCTCCAGCTTTTATCAACGATGCTGTCTCGTCTGATAAAACAAACCCTAGGTTTCAGCACATTGATCCAGAGCCTCAT
This sequence comes from Mikania micrantha, assembly GCA_009363875.1. Lineage (NCBI taxonomy): Eukaryota > Viridiplantae > Streptophyta > Magnoliopsida > Asterales > Asteraceae > Mikania > Mikania micrantha. The sequence continues at coordinate 91,429,452 of CM018696.1, forward strand.
ATATCATCTCAATTCTACACGTTTAACATCGAGTCTCACTGTTTGATGATCCATTGTATCCTCGAAGGCCGTCTAGCGACTCCGGATGAAATTAAAGAGGCGACGCCACTCGCGGTGCTCACCAGCTGGCGGTCGGTGTGGAAGGACCGTAATGTGGATACGGCGTATTTGACGGCTTGGAAGCGGATTCAGGATAAGCTTACTGTTCACGTAAACGAAAACGGTAACAAATTCTTATGTTTCAAGAACAATTTGAATAATCAATTCGTTTCACATTTTAGTCAGTGGCAAGATATAGTTATGAGATTTCATGGTGGTGATGATTTAAAGCACCTAGGTTTAAAGGAGACTATTGATAGAATTAAGCAAGTGTGGACTGTAGGTGCTAAGCTTTATGGTATTCCTGAATCGTATATTAGGGTTTGTGTAGCTGCGTGTGTTGTCTGTTCGGATTCAAATGGATCTGCGGGAGCACGTTCTAAAAGGCGTCGGTTTGAATATACAGACTCGTTTGATGTGCCAGCCAAAGAAGTTCCTAATAAGTTGCAAGAACTGGCAGCTAAACACAAGGTTGTGTTGTGTATAAGGCAGAAGTACATTAGGTATAAACCGTTTATGGCAGAGGTTAAAGATTATGCTTGTCATCGAGCAGGGGAACCTGCCTCTTCATCCAAGAAATCAAGGAATTTGAAAAGAGAACCTTATGCTTCTAAGAGATGTGGATGTGGGTTCCGGATAAGAGCAATTGTGCCCATTTTGAATTATAACGAGAAAGACAAGACTTTTGTTTACCAAGAAGAGGGTACGGCTGTTTTTAAGTTGTATGCAGTGCATTCAGGGCATGAACCTGGGCCGTTGGATGGTAATGCAAGGATAATGCACAGAGTTCTTGGGCATAAAGGAGGGTTATTGATGGAACAGGATATGATTTATGGGATGGGTGATGAAGCAGAGAATGACTGTTTTGCATTTATGGGTAAATATAACGGGGATATGCATTGTTCTGTCTTGCAGCAAGTTAAGGAGCTAAGAAATGAAGTTGGACTTCTTGAAGGTAAAATGGCAAATATCCCACCCGAGCTACTAGGTTTGGTGTCTCAAGAACTGGTTGATCTATTAAATAAAGTTAAGAGTGTAGGAGCGTATGAGTCAAATTCAGTAGGGTTGCTTTCTGAAAAGCTGCAGCCTGATGATATGTTGGTTGGAGAGAATGATTTAGCCGATTGGAGCCATCATCAAAAGATTTATGGGCATGACAAGGATACGAATTTAATTGAAGATGATGATGACAGTTTTGGTCAAACCCTTGTTGCTTCATGGGATCAGATCAGGGCAGATTGCAGGACTGAAAAGGATCTTCTGGGTGGGCCTTGCAAACCTGAAAACTGGCTGAAATGTGGCGGCTTTGATGAAAAAACGACACTCAGTCATGAGGAATCCAAACTAATAAAGCCTGTGACGCATGATGAAAACATGGAAACAGACAGTCTTGTTTCTTTGCAAGTTGATAGTTTTTATCCTGAGAATCCTAAATGGTATGAGTCTCCATGAGATCTAGGCCCTGAAACTGGTTGTTGTGACAATGGGTTCTGGCATGGGGGAAGTGTGTAGATTAACAAAGAAGGGGTTTGTGCACAGTAACTTAATCCAGAGTTGGTGCGGTTCACCTTTTTAATTGTCAGTTGTATATTTGTGTACACAGAAGAATTGAGTGACACACTTGCTTTAAATTGTTGCTGCATGTGACTCTGTAAAGTGTAGCCATTTGGCTTTTTTTGCACATACCTTTTTACCGCTATATTTCAGATGTGTTGTGAATTCGTAACTTTATAACTTTGTTCTACCAATCAGTGTGTTTTTAGTTCTCTTCCATGCCAGTCTTTGGTTTTGCCACTTATTCTGCATTCTGTTATCCCCGTAAGTATGTTTTGAAGTTTCTGGCTTTCTGCATACTATTTTATTAGTTGTCAAATTTTTCGGTTAATCTTGGTCATGAAGATTGAAAGAAAATGATGCAAATAACGCAATACATTAGACATTATTTTCTTACCACAAATCGATAGTTAGGGCATACAGTGTGCAGGATATGGAGACAGGGAAGCAGGCACCTTTGTACAATGTCACATACTTAAATCTAAAGGTGCTTTGAGTACATAATTTTGGATTGATCCGCAACATATATATTTGGTTTTATGGTATATTTACATGAGTTTGATGTAACATCTAGTTAATTCATGAACCATGTTTTGCATCTCATTGCCAAATCCAAGTGGCAAGGAACTTAAAATGGAGCTAATAAGCTGACGAGTTAGTATATGTCTGCTATTTAATTTGCAGGCATGGATGTGAAGTTTTGACAGCTGTATAATTTATCATGTATGTTTGCCTTGAATATTTGTGCTAGAACACAGGTGATGCTCTAGTTGACTACCAAACAAGCAGATTTAACCAGATGGAAATTGGAACATATGTCGACTACTATGGTGCACTTCAGAAACAAGCAGATTTAACCAGATGACAATTTTTGGACATGCAATAAGGAATTAAATGGTTTGATTTCCATTAGTCTTATTAAACTTGCTTTGCCTGCTAGTTGTTAAACTTGCATGCCTGTTACATATAGTTTTTTAAGTGCTTTGACACTCTGACTGTCTATTTGTAACAAAAGGACAATTTACCTTGTCGGGTATTATTAAAAACATGAAATATTTGATTATTTTCTGCTTTATGGTTGTTTGGTGTTTTGAAAGTATGCAGGAGTTTTTAGTTCTTAAACCTTGTAGCGTTTGTTCTCTAAGAAAATTTAGGTACAAAATTTTCATTTGATTTGCTTTTAGTCTACAAACTTGTTATATTAACCATATCTTCTGGCACATTCCTTGATTAAATAGATTAAGAAGTGTGTTTGCCACTAGTGATACTCATTTGACTTTAAAACTATTGCATATTATAATATAGTAGTTAAGAATGGTTAGCAATCCTTGATTCATTCACTGCAGAGGGAGGACATTGCTCACAAGAGTAAGTAGGTTTTTAGTTGTTTCGACTTATTCACTTATGAATGAGTTGGTTTGGGCTAGCTTTTTGCTCTAGTGGGTGACATGAAAAAGATTACCTAAAAAGCAATAGATCGAAAATCGTCTAAACTCAAAAGTATACATAAAAGGAATCCTAAATTTATTGTTATAGTATAGTTTTAATAATCGTAATTAAGGCAGCAATTATTTGTTGTACCCCGAAGGAACAATTAGCTTTTGAATGTCAGCATGACCTCTACTAAAGAATTTCCAACTTTGACTTGTTTACATGATTGGAATATTGATAATCTTGTCTGGTTGGCCAATGAATTACCAAATTTGACCCGTTAATGTGAGAGCATCGCTTGACTGAACGCATAATGTGGTGTTTTGGTGATGTATATTACAACACACTTGGTAGGAGTGTAGTTGCTACCAATGAGTAGCTTGTGTCTGCATAAGCAGTTTCCTACTGATATATGATATTTGCAACTTCCTTATAACATTGTTGTGTGCCATCAACCGGTGTCATGCCCGTATCAATTGCTGCATTTTTTTGCTTTATATCTTTGTTTAGTCTTATTGTTAGTTAATTCTTAATTAGTGGGTCTTTAAATCTTTGTGTTTAGTTGTAGGCTATATAATTAGTCGTAGAGTCTTTATTTTAGTTATGAATGAATGAATCAAGTTTCGAATTGCCGTTCTATGTTCCTATGGTCATCTTTAATCGCCATTCTAAAGTATCCGATTACCTCAATGGCAGGCTCAGGAAGGGGAACTTGCTAGCAATGGTTCCTACAGAAAGGTCTTGTTTCCCAGGTTTGAACCGTTGGTTCCAATTAGTGCCGATGGGTTTAGACCTTGATGTTGATGAGTTGATTAGCATAGCATGGTTACATCGCGTCTGGTTTTGTAGTGTTAAATGTTAATGAACTGACAATCACAATCTGAATCGGCGAATTGCAATGGTTAGATTGATGGTTAATTCTTTTGGAAGGGGTATCGACGGTCCTCCTAAAATAATTCTGGTAATATTGTCTGATTGACCATAAGCAGCAATCGAAGAAAAATTCAAAATTTTGTTTGTTCTTTTAGGTTTGATGTTTTAATTTCCAAAGATTGTCTTGGATGTGAGCTTTGATTGTTCGTTTTCAACTTATGTCTTTTTCAAAGGGTTGTGTTATTCACACACCCACTCCACACCCCCTATATGCCTCGTATAGGGGCAATCATTGGGTGTCAGAATTTTTCAAAGGATTGGTGACCTATACGAGGCGTATAGACCTATACTGATCAATCATTGGGGACCTATACGCGGGGCTATACGTCACGTATAGATCTATACGAGGCGTATAGAGTCGATGGAGATGTTGAATTAAAAAAGGTGAGTGTGTGAATAACCACTCCCTTTTCAAATTAAGAAAGCAATTATATGATAATAAAGAAGACGATATGTAAACATTTTAAAATAAATCATTTATTGATTGAATACAATATATATATATATATATATATATATATATAATTTCAAAAAATAATTTAATCCATAAATAGTATGCAGGAGACTTCGTTAATGTCTTTAATAAATACTATCTTTTTTTGGAACGACCAACTAAGTAAACGCCGGGTACTCCGTACGTGGCCCCTATTGGTTAAAGGTAGTACGGACGGACGGAGCCCCTAGCGATCCACCAATTGAGGGATTCCCCGGATAAAACCCGACCCCCACGCCCGCCAAACGGCACGACAGCGAGGAGCCGGTAAAACCGGGTGAGATCAGGACTCGAACCCTGGCAAGCCATGGTCATCCCTCATATCTATCTATTATAATAAATCAAGGTTTTTTCCGCCACATGTCATTCAATAAGACATGTTTTGTGATTTTTTTCCCGCTCATTTTTCCCTTATAAGACACATGGGTCATGGGCTATCCACCTATTTCTTATATCAATTTATTTATTAATTAAGTAAATCTTGGACATTAATATCATAAAAACTATTTAAAACATTTAATTACATAAATTTGTTAAAGACAACTTGATAAATTTAAATATAATGATAACTTAATTTGTGTTAATTACATATATTTAGTTTATATCGTTAACACTTCTAATTATGTTAACCTTTTATTATAATAAATTTCAATATTTACTATAAGAATTATACGTTTATCAAATTGTGTGTTATTAATAACTTTACCATTATTAAAATAATTTAACTTGAATTAATTTATTAACATTAAATTTACCATATATAACCCGTAAATTATGACGATAAATTTATCAATTAAATAAATAAATAATACATGTTAATATCGTAAACATTATTAATAACATTTAATTAAAATAAATTTATTAAAGATAACTTAATATTTTTATATAATAATAGTTTAATATTTTTATATTGATTTCTGCCACTTATATTATATTAAGAAATTTAGCTAATAAAAAATATAATAACAAAATGGTGGATAATTTTGCTTTTCAATTTTTTTATAAAATATAATGCTTAGTAAGATAATGAATTAAATGTTTTTAAGACTTTACCCGTGTTATACACGGGTTTATAAACTAATCTATTTATAATAATAAATTAAAGTTTTTAGGGACACATGCGTGATTGTATAGCACCTCATATTTGATTTTCCCGCCTCTCTCTCCTATTAAATACACTTTATATGAAATAATAATATTAAATATAAAAGACTTTGTTTTACATTTTTAAACTAACATATTTTATAATAAACTAAAAATATATTGATATTAAATATGCACATTTTAAATATCCAACTTATTATAAAATATACAATTTTCAAAAATAGTATTTTTAAAAAAAATTAAGAAACAATCTTTGAAATAAGTTATTGTTTAATTTAAAGAAATATTATAATTATTTTATTACTTAAATTATTAAATTATACAAAAATTTAACCAGATTAATCTTATATTATTTAAATTTTCATTAATGATTGTTTATTATATTTTTATCATTCAGCTCGTGTAATACACGGGGTGCTAACCTAGTCTCCCATATAAATTGGTGGTAGTGAGATTTGAACCCCTTATCTCTCACTAGTAAAGTGAGTGCTCTACCATTGAGCCACATCCAATTTATTAATAAATACTATCTTACTCATACTTTTAAACTTTTTTATATATTTTTGTATTTCTACCTTTTGAGTTTTGCAAGCATAAATGTTGCAAGTATAATACGAAAAATATATTTAAACAAACTGAAATGGCACGGTTAATAAATGTAGAAAAAAAGAAATAAAAAAATAATGCAAGAATCAACAAATATGATATAATACTATCATGTACAGTACAAATGTATGATGTATAACAGCTTAATGCAACTATTATAAATTAAATCATGAAAGATTAGCAGACTAATATAAACAAAACTTTACAAAGAAAGTAATTTTAAAGTGAAAGTTCTATAGTTAACAATTATTAATTATTAAATAAAAACTCCTACAACAACCATACTAACATAAAAATTTTTGTTTTTGTCGTAAAAGTAAAAACAACACGCAATCTTCATATATACTATATCGCATCATTGGGCTTATAGCCTAGTAGTACTCCTTGATCACCAGCAATGGGAGGTCTTGGTTCGAGTCTCGCCTGGAGCAAAAAATGTTCTGGGTGAGTTAGGGGGTTTTCTCAGTGTGTTTCCTCCTAGATGGTGTGACGGTTCCTCGATTTGGCACTCGCCAACGCCCGGCTTTAAATGTTTCTGAGGGTTGGTAGCGGTCTGTGGTAGCAGCGCGTGGTTTGCTGGGTCCGAGGACTTGTTTAGTTGTTCAAAAAAAATATACTATATCGCATTAATTAAGTTGTACAATTCAACGGAAAAAAAATATACTAGAGTGGTACACATTAATGTGAATTTTAATGATATATCACATTAATGATAAATGTATCAGGGTTTAGGTTTAATGTGGACCACTTTTTTTTTTTTCAAGATTTCAAATTAACGGCTCAGATGGGGTTTTCTCTTTAAGATCGGGTTTTCACATAATTCAATTCTTATATATATTACTTATCCATTCAAAAATTCAATTTCACTTGTTAGATAATTGAAATTACTATGCTAAAAAAAAAATTAAATTATTACTCTAATAACAAACTTTTTAGGGTAATATTTAACATAAAAATACATAAATAATACATAAACAAAAGATGGTTTTACTAAGTTTGTTTATTTTGAGTTTTAAAATATACCAAATGATTTGTAGTTAAACAGTATCAGCATCTGTGATAGAGGTTTCTTCTTCAAATGCTAGACTTGTGGCATAAATTTGTGTGTAAAATTAAGAGGATGTAAGAAAGTATCTAAAAAAATTGACGTATATACATTGCATGTTACTTTAATGGTAAGTCTTATGTTGATACAATGACATCGTATGTTTGCGTTTGAGTCAAGTTTAATTTTTCTTAAATGCTAATAATTTTTTAAATTTACGTCATATAATTTCCCAGTTTATTCGTTTTAAAATTAGTGTATGTGAATAAAAAATCACAACTAAGTAATCAAGGTAAATGTTCAATTTGATAATTATAATGATTTTTAGATGACATGTGTCGAGTTCAAACTTAAGCATTAAATAAATTAGTTTGAGTCATCTTAAAATTTTTTTAAAAGAAAGTAATAATGAAGGTAAACAAGGTATAGTCTTTTATTTTTTTTATAATATTTTTTTGAACACTGAACAAATTTCAAATTATTAAGTAAAATAAGAGTGTTTCTTTAATTACGATGTCTCGTATTTGTTTTTATTTGTTTTTTTTTTTAATTTTGATAGAAAAATTGGATTATTATTATACTTTTTCTTATCAAATTAACCGATCAACTTGTCGACATATCTTTTGAATGCGCTCATTTTCACAAATAAATAGAGCTTTTTTACTTTATTATTCTTAATCTTAATTTAATTGATCTTACACATTTATGAAAAAGTTGTTCCTTACTAATTTAACTCATGACCTCAAGTGCTAAATTGCTTCAACTTCTCGATATATTCTCTCAAATTAAAACAGTAATAGATTTAATTGGAAATCACGAAAACAAACAAGGTGGATGATAAATTATCCGTGAAATACCGAAAATTAGAATATATGATATTAGAATTGCAAAATAGGCCAACATGATAGGAGCCATTTGATAAAGACAAGTTTAGATAAATTAGATTTAAATAAAACAAAAAATAAAAAAACAAAAAAGTGTAGGAGGGAGATAGGTCTTGTCATAAAAATAAAAAAATAATAATAAAAAAACCTAATTATCGAGATGTTTTTGTGATTTGTTAGGATTTCATTTTTGATTCTTAGGTTTCATAAATTATCCATATGGTCCCAAACTTTGCACATTTGTAATACATATTGTCCTTAAGTCATCAAATTATTGACCAAATTACCCTTACATTATGACTATATGTGTTACAAATGTTCAAAGTTTGAGACTATATGAGTAATTTATGAAACCTAAATACTAAGAGTGAAATAATAGCAAACTACAAGGACCATATCGGTAATTTACTCAAAATAATAATAAATAATTCTAAATAGGATTCTGATTATTGCGAGTGGCAAATTTCGTAAATTAATTGATAAGAAAGGATAGAGAATAAAACGCAATAGCAGACAAAAATATGGTCAAAGGACGTTGAACACATCTCTGACCAAATTTTCTGTCTTTCTCTCTCCCCTTTTATTTTTATGTACTGTTCTCCATATTCTTACACTTGTCCTTTTCCAAAATAATACATATTTTCTCGCTAATTTTTTTATATCAAAATATTTAATATAATAAAAGAATAACTTCAACTTTACTTTTTACTTATTTTTTTATAATAAATGAGATAAAATGTGTTTCCAACTAAATAATTAGTAATTATTATCTACTTTTATTTATCAATTTGTGTAATATACATGTTTTATGCTAGTTAATTATAAAATACTAAAAAATTAATCTTGTAAATCTTATTTTTATTTAATGCTATAAAAATATTGAACAACGGTTATAGTGTCATCAACTTATGTATTAATTTTTTTACTATCAATACGGAAATTATTATGATAAAATCATAACTTACACACTACAATTCAAACTAATTATTATATAATTCAAGACTAAACCACCTTACCAGTTACCATCACAATATTCGTTTAAGATAATTACTTATTAAGTCATAAACAATATATTTTTACGCATGTAAAATATAACATAATTCTTCAATACTTGGTAAGAAATATTACCAATTTTTTTAATAACTAATTATGTATTATTAGTATTTTAAATAAATACAAAAATAATCATTCTATAAGTAAACAAAACAATGCTTTAAAAAAGTAGACATCAATGTGTCTATACAAGAAATTAAAAACATTTGAAGCCAATACAATTTTTGATTAGGAAATATTAATTATCGGAAAGATCACACAATGGTAAAATTATACATTCGTCTTAATAATATCATTAAAATTAAAATTAATTTCATTAAATAGTAATATTATTTATAATACTACACCTTTATTTACTTCTTCGTGATTCAAACGAATTAAACCTCGTCATTAACATCACTATCCATTAATATTCATCAAATCTTTAAACTTTTGTATATGTTAATAAATTGTTTTTTATTTTTAGAATAATATATATCAAGTCAGCTAGATGCCTTTTTGAAAACCATTATTCTTCATGCGCTTTATATTTTTAATATTTTAGAAAAAATAATTTATTTAATAGTTTTAATTTATATGCATGTAAAACCAAATACAGGAATTTAAAATATAATTCCTGGTAATTCCTTTCCACTCCGGACTTGAAAATTTTCAATTAATCAGTTTACTTTTATTGGATTTAATTTGCAATCAATAGTTTATATTTAAAACTTTTGAATTGATACCAACGTATCTGTATTTTCTTTTTTATTACATTTTCATACAGAATCGATGCATCTGTGAAAATTTTCACAGTTTCTGGGTTTCAGTGTGATCCTTTTGCTCTAACAAGTCCCGACAGACCCTGAAATTCCCTTATTTTCATCGAAAACAGTAATGTGCTCATCAAAATTAGGGTTTCTTGATGATTTCTGTTGCTTGATTTTATTTTTTTTTAGGGTTCTAATTATTATTTTGCTTTTCTTTTTGTTGTATTTCAGCTTGGCTAATTTGAACAGATTCTGGGAAATAGTAGCATGTAAGCATATTTGTTTCGAGTTTCTATTTTGTAATTACTGATTATAAGTAGCTAGATCATTATTTTGCTAGTTTTAGTCAAACATCCTTCCCCCATTTTGATTAATGTGTTAGTTTTTTTTGAAAATAATCTGGATTTGTCATCTAAAATTAAGAATTTGAAGTTTTCAAACACATTTTCTATTTATTATTAGAGAAATAATTTTGTCTAACTCGTATTTTCACATCACTTAATTTGATAAAAAAAATCCTACAAAAATTCAAATTTTGAGTTTGAGTTTGAAGATTGGTTATAGAATATGATTTGGGGCTATAATTAAACAGCACATGTGATCCCAAAGTCATGGATTCAAGCCGTGAAAACAGTTTCTTACACAATATCTAGACGTGTACATGAGTCCTAAATTGTCCCGACGAACCATATACATGTGAGAGTCTTGTATATCAAGTTTTTCTTATTTTATTTTGTTATAAAACATGAATTGAGACTATATTATTGATCATCTTTTTTCAGGCCTTGTTATATTATTGCTATTTATATAAAAAATTGCATTTTTATGTGAATTTTTGAATCTTTAGCGAAGAAGATAAGCATGGATTCATCGGAGAAGATGATTCCAGCTGTAGAAACAGTGGCACCATCAAACTATCAATTGGGTGCAAGGAACGACAGCTCAACCCTGCTGATCGGACCACCAGGTTTTTCATCATCTACGGGTGGTGGGATCCAGAGTTGTCTTGTGAACAAGAAAAAGAAAAGGGGTAGGCCAAGAAAGTATGACCCAGATGGAGTGGTTGCTAATGCTGGTGGCGAAAGTGGCAGCACATTGTCGCCAATTCCGATCTCCGCCTGCAGCCCACCAGCCTCCGGTGGTTACTCTGAGATAAAATTTGGTGAATCTGGAGGAAGTGGTGACGGTGAGAAGAAGAAAGTGAAAATGAGTTCTTTGGAGACCAAACCAAAGCATGGTTATGGTAGTATGCATTTAGGTACTGTTTCTTTAAAGTTTACTAATTTATCAACATTAGTTTCATTTTGATACATTTTGAATGCTATTTATGATTATATCTAGGGGTCACACTTACTCATACAACCCTTAAAAACACCGAAAAATACTCAGGTTTTAAGTTGGATAATAATTAAACTGGTTAACCCAAGCATAACAAGCTTAATAAATAGGTTAACATAAACAATTAGACGATAAACATGACCCCTTTATAAATGTGTTGAACTGTTAACTCATTTAATTTGTTTTAAGGTTCCTATTTAGGTTTACGAGATATTGTTTAGATTAGTTTTAGTATTTAAAAATTTGAAATTATTTTATATTATGAACTCAAGTTTTGTCACACCTAAGCATAAGAGTCATCTATTTCACCTGTCAACTAGACACAATTGACACCGTTGATCAAATCTAACATTTTAATATTATTCTGATTGTTTGAGTTCAAAGATTACTTCATTTTAAGATCAAGACTCTGTTTTGACCAATGAGTTATTGATAGCACTTGCTTGTTGATACCGTTATTATATTTTCCTGATTGCAGTTTAAAGTGACTTAATGACTGCATTTCATTTTGCCTGATATGTGTCAACTTAATTATATAACTTAATTATCAGACCCTACCTTAGCTTTGCTAATGGTGTGATATACTGAGTACGATGATGATGTATAACTTAACATTAATAGTTAATACGTAGGTGACAGGATTTCATCTGGTGGAAGTTTTATCCCTCACATGGTTACTGTTAACCCCGGCGAGGTATGTTTAACTACTTGACATAAAAGAGTGTACTCGTTGTTTTTGAATAACTCCTGTGATAACCATTTTCAGGATGTTACCTCTAAAATCATTTCCTTTACAAAAGACGGACCTCGGTCAATATGCGTAATCTCGGCCCTCGGTGTTATTTCACATGTCACCCTTCGCCATGCCAGTTCTTCTGTAACATATGAGGTTTGGAGCTATATTTGTATTGGGTTTTGACACAACTCTCCAAAGCCTACACTATTTGCTTGGTGTATATTATATATTTATGACAGGTATATGTGGTTTGTTGTAGGGAAGATTTGAAATTCTTTCATTATCTGGATCTTTCGTGCCTGGAGAGTTTGGAGGATTGTTATCGCGAGAAACTAAAATGAGCATAACTTTATCGAGCCCGGATGGGCGTGTGGTGGGGGGGCAGCTTGGTGGACTCCTCACTGCTGCTGGTCCTGTTCAGGTATATACTTCGAACTTCTTTTTGGTTCCTTGACCATACGTATGAACAAAATAATAAAAGTTAAGTGGTGATTTGGTTCATTTTGAGCAATTCAGTCACTTTCAATGAACCGATGCGTATGAATCTTAAACCGACCGGCTTGCTTCATTTTGAGCAATTCAGTCACTTTCAATGATTCATGGACTTGGGTTGGTTTTGTAACCGGTCAAGACGAGGAGGGTCAGGTCGGTGGGGTTATAAGTTAGACCCTTTTTTTTCTTTCATTTACTTTGTCGTGATCTAGGTCTCAATAATCTCTTTAAATAAGTATATATAAGATGTATCTTTGTATGGCAAATAAAGAGACTTGTCATGATCTAAGAAACATTTATTTAACATTTTTAACGTCTAACAAAACATATTAAATAAATAAAAAAACAAAAAACAAGTGTCGATCTCGACCCTGTTAAATGCAATTGGTAAAACGGGCCAAAGAGATTCAATTTATTTAAAATGATTATAAGAGAGAAAATTGTTTATAAAAGTAAAAAACTATATTGTCATGCAAAAAAAATGTTGGTGGGTCATCATCCAACGTGTTTTTTAATCTGCACTTATATGTTTTGACCCGTTACCCAGGTTCTTGTTCACATCTAAAAACTGATTTTTTTTTCTTCCAATTTCCTGTTTCTTGTTTGTCAGGTTGTCATTGGCAGTTTTCTACCGCACATAAGTAGTCCAATTGAACCAAAACGGAAAAAAGAGAAGGCCATCGTTAAACCCCTAACCCCCACCCGACCCCCAACCGAATCTCATGCTGAAGTTGACAATCAGAACTTAAATGAGCATGTGCGTGAAAGTTCCATGGCAGGAAATACCAATTCTACCCCTACCCGTAACTTCCAAGTCGAAAATCACACGACTGCAAGTGTGCATGATTGGAGAAGAGCTGCTACGGACATGAACGTGTCCTTGAACGAAGATTAATCATCTTGTGACCGTAGCTCTTCTATAACTTAGTTCATTTATTTTTGATTTTAGTTGCAGAGTGGCAAAATTTAGGATATTTGAGATAAACAATGATCTTAAATCTTCATCTAATGGTGGCTTATTCTTAGAGGGCAAATTAAAAGTCAATGTGAAAGGGTAGGAGTTATTTATATTGAATTGTTGTAGTTTATGATGTTGCTACTTGTTTCTTGAACCCTTTTAGTAGTAGTTGTTACTATTGTTGTTTTACTAGGTTTATAATTGAGGTAGGGACATGATCCATCGCGTGGATGAAGGCTTGGCGTTTTTGGTTATTTCCCTTCTTTCATTTGACCTGTTCTAGATTAATTTTGAAAAATATTGAAACAATTTTATTTAATTTATAAAAAAATAGATATATAATTATGGGCAGAGTTTCATCAGGTTCAAATCTGAAAAATAAGCCTAAAAATCGGATTTATACGATCAGATAAAACACAGATTGGCCAGATGTAACTATCACTAATAGCGGTGCGCAAACCGGGTTTTTTTGGAATCGCTTACTGTCAATAAAGTCAAGAACCGGTTACGCTTAGGTGCGGGTTTTAGACGGTTCTGGTTTTGTCCAGGTAAAGATAGAACTATTTCCGGTTCCAGTTATGATATCTCTAGAAACCGAAACCACATGTGCCCACCGGTTCCGGTTTGGGTAGTTTGTTCTGGTTCCAGAAGAGGTTTTTTTCCCCCCTATAATTACTAGGGTTGAATGCAAAAAAACTAAACTTGAAACTTAAAAAAACCCTAAGGGTTATCTGTCAGTCTGTATAATTGAGATGTAGTCGAGACCAAATAAAACTTTTGGTTAAGTTCCATTACAGGTTAGGAGGTACGAATTATGCTCGTATAAGCTAATATATCCTTCCCCAATGAATTGGCACCATCATCCGCTTAGTTGGTTGTTGGGTAGTCGTATTTATCATATAGACAGATCTTTTTGCAAATTTAACATTAATATTAATTAATCATGTCTATTTACACCAGATGTCAATTTCAACTCGTCACAATTTTAAACCAATATAAGTTGTATCTAATTAGGTCATATTAATAAAGTAAACTATCAATAGAAGAGACAGGTTGATAATCAGATTTTACCACATGTTTCATATACATTATATGATATAAATTGTATGTTCTAAAACTTTGTTTTTATTAATTACTTACTAAAATCAAAATAAAGAACAAATACAATTTTGACTTCATCCGTAGAAATCATTTTATAACAGCCTTTAAGTTAAATTAAGACCATGTGCTGTTTGGTTTTAAACAAGAAGCATGCAATGCTTATGTTCTTGATAAGCGTCTCTTGGAGGAACAACGTTCATTACTTGTTTGTTTACCTTTTTAAAAGAGGTTCAAAATGTCTCACTGTAACAAAAAGTTTTGGATAGTGTACCCGCAAGCGAGTGTTTTCCTTTTCATTAAACAACAAACTCACACTTAACTAACTAGGCCTGTGTTTGAGACGAGACGGGACATTGAACCCAACCACTTTACACAGCTCATTGTTGAAACACACAGGGTGTAGTATCCTTGTGAGATCTTTGCTCTTCCAAAAAGTAGAAAACATGAAAAAGACAACTTTATAAAAGAGCTTTCATGGCGGTTGGTTGGTAACAGGATTGTACCTTTGTAGAGTACTACCAGGTTCGTCAGAGTGTAGGACTTGCCCATAATTTCACTTTCTTGTCAACACTTGATGAAGCTAGTATACTGACAAGTTTGCCTCCTGTTGAGATATACAAGACTTGTTTAGGACACATGGTAATTATATACAAAGCAAAGCCAAAGGTTACTCAGGCTACGCTCACGACACGCTAAATTTGTATGCAACAAACGCTCGACTCAGGTAATTAGGCTCAAACAAATTTTTTAACGTTTACATACTCCTAAATAGTTTATTCAAATAATTATTGCTGTAGTAATATTGCTTTTGAATTCTATATAATGCATTTAATAATTTATAATAAAATTTATAAAGTGGGAAAAGGTGCTTCCTGGTTGATCCAAACCATTTCAAGCCCACTTTGACAAGTTCCCCAGCCCTCCCATCTATCTATCTATACTTAAAACTTGCATGATTTGTTTAAGCTGTATGACAGTGTTTTGAGCTGATTCATATAGTCATGCCCGTATGGACTCGTAAAAGGCTAAGCAGTATAAGTTAAGGGTTTGGTATGGTGGAATCAGAGAATGAATTATTACTAACCGACAGGAATAGGTTTAGGTGCCCATGCAATGTCTGTGATATCACCTGCATAGATATGCATAACAAGGCAAAATTCAAGCAGCAATATGTGAATACCAAAAGAAGTTACTAAATAAGGTGAACCTGTTGTCATATTGAGGGGAAATACCAAAAAACGGTTCAGATTTATACAATACAACCCCTGTCTTCTTGGTACTAGTGTCTTTTTTTTTTACTATCAAGCGAGCATGGATGAGAAATAATTTGGTAAGACAGAAAGAATAGATAATTATATAAAAACATTTGACATGCATTATAATTTTTGAAGCTATAAAACTACAAAATAGTGATGCCAACTTGATATTTTCTGATGTAGAATGATGGGTAGCTGGGTATAAGGTGATTTATCCATACCCATGAACTTTGCCTATTAGTAATTGGTGGAAATATTACCCACCAAGGTAACGATGGCAAATTCAATGAATCATGATGTGTAACAGGTGGAAATGATAATATTTAAGTGTGGGTTGGAAATGATAATATTTAAGTGTGGGTTCACAAACATTTTTTATTAACTAATTTTGAGCTTTTGGCTGAAAAGGAAATGGCTCAAATGGGTAGACTGGGTTGAAAACCACCCAAAATGTTCTAAAATGCTTTAACTATCAAATATCACCTTTATTAAATTTGTGAGATTATTATTTGAAAGACAGTTCTTTACTTTAGTTTAACACAATAACTATTTATATAACTTAAACACCAATGGTGGGTCTGCCAAACCTGCTTCGACCCAAACCTGTTCCCATCTGTCACCAACCCAATATATGTCCACCTCTACTCGTTTCCATCAATTATAAATAACAGAACATTCATCTCTTCTGGAAAAAGGATGATTTGAGAAGGGGGGAAAAAAGGCCATGCTAGAAGATTAAAGGGAACTGAAAATACCGTCATGTGCTTTATCAGCAGTTTCTAATACTTCCCCAGTTTCAACAGAAAGCCATTGTAGCAATGAGCCATGAGTTACAGCCAAAATCTTTCCATCGGGTGATACACTGAGACGATCATAGTGCAATGAAGTGCCTTTCAAATCATGAAGTGGAATAGGAAACACCTTCAAAGTCTTTGGGTCCTCATCAAGATGATATCGAACTTCAACAATCATAATTTTGACATGTTAGTAGAAAAGTTGTACAATAATGGCAGTCACCAAAAGACTATATCAGCGAAAAAATAAAACCACTACACATTAACAAAAAACTGTTCAGCTTTAGGCGTACTGTGTATTTTATATGTAGCTCAATTAGATCTTACATAAGTCAAATTAATCGTCGCATTTACACTTTCAAGTTTGATAATAATTAACTGAAAAGCAACACATGGTGGAACAATGCAGAGTGGAAAAGGGACATATACATAGTACACATTGGGCCAGATATAGTGTCTTACAGTAGATGTAGTTTCAGGAGAATAACAGTCCTTACGTTACTAAAATCCCATCAACATAGAATGCAAATGCAAAGAATGAAATATAAGGTTGGTAACTCTTTAAATTTCCTCATACTATTTCTAAACCATGTTGAATAGATTAAACAGAGATGACAGTGCTTTAAAGACAAAAATACAACATGAGAACTAGTTATATACAAAATTCAAGAGATAATATATACATACCATTAATGTTCCAGATTCTTATCGAGCCATCCTTTGACGCAGTAATGATCCTTTCCGACTCAGGTGTAAAGGACAGCCATGTAACAGCACTCTGAACATTTCCCAAATCAAAAATTTAACCAAGACCAGCAAAAAAAAATACAACACACAATAAACCTTTCAAATAAATTTAGCTAAATGCTACTGTATTAAAACACAGTCAATACTAACTCAACTCTACAGGACCATTGAAGATGACTTGAAAAAAGCACAAACAATATTTTCACATAAAAAAACACCAACAGATATATATTTATGTGTGTGTGTGTGTATATAGAGAGAGAGAGAGAGAGCTAGATGACCTTATGGCCTTTCAGTTGCATAACTTTTGTAACCTCTTTGACTGAACTATCCTTGGAATACACTATCTCCCAGACCTGTTAAATAAGTCATCAAAACAGTATTAGACACATATTAGTTAACAATTATGCACATACCAAGTACAATATCCAAGAATCTGCCACTTAAAAGTCACGCTTTCAAGTTTTCTGCTAATTATACACTCTTACATTAGAATTAGCCCCAATTGAAAACCTCAACAAAATGAAAAAGACTAGAAAGAAATACCTGGATGGCTGGATGAATAAGAGCAGATAAGTCAAGAATGAAATTAAAATTTCCAAAAAAGAACAATGAAGTCAAGAATCTAATGTGAAGTAAAGGAGATTGAAATCAGATATACAAAAATTTGACAAGATAAATGCATGGCAGATGAAAGTGAATATTTCACAATGATTTGACTATGTACATAAACTCACTAACCTTAGAAACCAGAATACTAAATAAAAATTAGGCATTTCATAAAGGAAGCATATGCATAATTTCACAAGCAATTTGAATAAGGTGTGTTAGAAGTCACAAAGATCCCCTCATTGTAAGAATTTAAATCACACATAATCAGAAAAATTATTTAAGTTATTCACCTTGACATCAGCAGTGAAAGCAGCTGCAGCAATAAATCGTCCATTTGGAGATACAGTAGCCATATTGTTTTTGAGCTGATTTGTGTCAACAAATCCCAACATCTTTCCGGACTTTCCATGCCATAGTTTAATATCAGTTCCTACGGAACACAAATGAAGAGGTTAACAACAAATGCTAATGGTTCATTTCTTGTAAGAAGAGAACATGAAAACCATCCCTCAAAATTAAAAGTTCAATCAAATAGCAACCAGTGAAAAATAAGGATAAAATATACCCTCTGAACTTGAAGCAATTATTGTACTTCCATCAGCAGCACCATAAGTAGCTTTAGTTGCAAATAAAGTGATAATGTACTTTTTATCATGAACATTATGCTGCTCCCACTTAAGTTCAGGCTTAAAATGCTGCCTCTTGTCACCACCTTTAGGGTTGTCTTCTCCATACATGAATAGAGAAGCTCCAGTGAGACTTTGAGAAGCCACAACAACTGAAGAACCATCATCATCAAAAGCAACTGCAATTGGATGACCTCCAGCTGGCAGGTTGATTCTCATAAACCTACATCAGGACAAAAAAGTAGTACAGATTTTAAAAGTGAGTGAATATTGATTTGATAAGTATTCAAGGCAAAAAGATTATGAAATCTTACTTAAAGCTTTTGCTTGAAGCATCATCCAACTTAAATACCCTAACTACACCATCATCACAAGCTGCAAGCACAAACAACAAGCAGCTCAATTTAACATATATTATATAAAACTTTTGACACTGAAATAGACTAACAACCAGAATCCTTATTTCATTAACTTTATAGTTGGGCTACTAGTTAATGCATTTCAGGTAAAACATCTGCCATGAGTCTTGGAAACAAATTATCATGTCCAAATAAGTGTGGCCCAACTAGTTAATGCATTCAGGTGAAACGATTGTCGTGATTCTAATTTATCAAGTTCAAATAATTGTGACGAGAATTACCAGTAGCCAAACTATGTCCATCTGATGAGAAACATAGGCCATTGACGGAATCCCCATGACCTTTTAAAGTATTTAAGTCTAATGGGTGATGGCGCTTGTTCATATCCTGCACCCACAACCATTAGTGATATGAGCTAAAGAATATGAAACAAACAAATTTGTGCATCCCAGATTTGCTTTATAGCCAAAAGATAGATAAAGACATAAAAAGAGGCAACAAATGTTGCAAAGAGAGGAGAGAGAGAGAGACATAGAAGGTGACATGACAATTTAATCCATAGCCTTGCATCAAAATTTAGCATTAAGAAGGGAGAAAATAGAGTATATTGCTAAATTCTTTGTTTTTTTATTCAAAAATTAAATACAAACTTCTTAAAAATCATAAGTATATTATTTCAGTGAAGATTTTAATTATTTTTTCTTTGGTTGTTAATACAACTTAGAATCCAATATGTGCATGCATGCAAAACAGTGGGCCGTCCTAATACTTCTTTTTCCTAGAAACAAAAATCTAATAGAAATTCATACAAATTGTCTATCAGACTATTATCAGCCATGTTCATTTAATCTAAATGTGCAAAATTGATAACATTCATACAAGCTATCTCAGCCAACGTATCAAAACTATTCATTGACCCAAATTATCAGTTAAAAAATCAAGGATAGATGCCATTCAACTCTATGACAACAGATCTACCCAAAATTCTACATGATCTGCAATTTCTTTCACCAACCATACATATATTAATTGAGAACATGTGTATAAACCTAACAAAGAGAAGGTTGAAAATGTGACTTGATATTATAAGCTTATTTCAGAGGCCCTTGATAAATGGTCAGTTTACCCTTCTGCCAACCATATATCCTCCTCAAATCAAAAACATTAAACTCTCTTACAATATGTCTACTATTTACAAAACCATAGCCTGGTAACAGAAACGACTGTACACTTATGAGTTTGAGATCATATTTCTATTTCTATTTCTAATTCAGTATGTTGTGAACTAGCATCATGGTCAACCCAGTCTCAACTCTCCTAGTCAACTTCCTGATACATCTAACTCATACCAGATCTAGGCATCTGCGGAAAGAAAAATAAGGAGCCTGCTAGCGAGTCAGATCAGGCGATGAAATTAATATGTTTCCCCTTTTTAAGGATATCACGTTTCCGTAAGGAATTGGTTTTGAAGTTAACCTAACATCACTTTGAACCTCTATTCTATCTCAAATTACACAGTTGTCTATATAAATGGACAAAATGGCTGTTCGTAATAGAAAACCGTGTATGAACCCTAGAAGTTGAATTCAAATCGGTTTTATATCCGTCTCTTATAAGCAAACTCAACAATCAACTTATGATCATATTTCTCAAATTAGGTTAAACTTGCTTAAATTCATATAAATTAATAACGAAATAGACATCGCCCGTCCCTTGCATCTGATGATAATCTGAATGTTGAATCGATTATTTTACCTTATCGACATGAGAATGATGATGTTTAGACTGATATTTCTTAGTTTGCTGAGGCCTTGAATTCTTCAGATTCGCTGCCGCCGTTTCAGCGGGATTTGCGATGGAAACAACTTCTGATTTCCGCTTGCGAATGTAGCTGCCAAACGCTATAAAAGCAATCAGAGCTCCGATAATAAGAGAGCTAACTACGGCGATTGATATAGTCAGTTCCATTTAGAGTTGGTTTGCCTTTAGGATCAACAGATGAGAAGATTTTGAAACACAGTTTGGAGTGGATGAAGATGAACTATTATGATCGACGACGAGAAGGTTTTCAGAAAGCAGTTCGCATAAGAACGTGTGTAAGAACAGAAAAATAAACGCTTTTTTTTTGTAATATTTGCAACCGTTAATTGGCTGGGCCAAGAACTAATATTTCAAGAAACCATTAAGCTATGTCTTTTATTTTTCTAAGGCAATTAAATATTAATAAACGGCTTCTTTATTGATTTGGCAAGAAAATGTGATGGGCTTCTATACATCCTTCAAAAGCAAATTCTTCTTGAAGGTTATTTACCTTTGCCCAAAAAACACATAAAAAATTGGTGGCGTGAAACAAAGACAGTGCTGTAATTTTTTAATCAACCATAGAATAAGAGTATGTGTTGATCTATGTGTGTGTTTTTTTTAAGTTTGGTGTTTTATGTACATGTAATCATTCTAATAAATAAGCAAATCCTTGGAGAGATTTTTAATAAAAATTCTTTTCATTTGAAGTCTAACAAAAAATAAAAATAACACATGCTATTTTATAAAACTTAAAAAAAGGGTAATTCTGTCTATGTCATATAATAACATCAAATTATGTTGTCAACTATAAGACAACGTAAAAATACAAAATTTTGTTGTTTATAGTTATAACAACCCATTTTGGTGAAATATTATAAATAAAACATAATTGGTGTATGATTGTGTTTATTTAATTAAAGGGTGTTTGTATGATTTAGTTATCTTAAATATCATTTGATGGGAGTTTTAATAAATATTTGATTTAAATTATAACCATATGGTGGTGTTAACTAATCTAACTAAGTTAGTCATAAGTTAGTTAGTTTTAACTAGTAATGGAGGGGCTAGTTATGCAAATAGCTAAAAGTTGAATTAAAAGGGGGGTTATATGACCTTGGGGCTGGTCAAAATTGGTCATAAGACCATCTCCTTGGTGGGTGTCGACATGCAGAGGAAAGAACAAGGAGAAAAACCCAGAAATTTCCAAAGAATGATCAAATTGGTGATCCACTCATGATCTAATCTTGAATGCAAGCTTGAAATAGAGTTCTTCTTGCACCAAACTACATCTAGGTAAGATTTGTTGGTGTTTTTATGGGATTTTCGTGGGTCACCATTGGGGGTGTGGGTTTGATGGGTAAAACTCTCAAATTTGGTGTTTTGAGGGTGTCAAATGTTGTTAATGATGTTGATAATCAAGTAGGAACAACTTTTGATTGTTTCTCCTTCATAATTGATATGTTATGATGATGGGGGATTGGGGTGTTCATGTAGTAGATGAACATGGTGTGTATAGTGAGTGTTTGAGATTTGATGATTATCACTAAATTGTTGTTGTTTGTAGTGATGATGATGAAATTGATCATTTTTAAACAAAATAATGGAGTTACATAGGTGTGTTAATGATGAATGATCATTAGGAGAAGAACTTGTGCATACATGGTGTTTGATGAAATGCCAAGTATGGTAATTAACTTAAAAATTTGTTTAAAACCTATGGTGATATGAAATAGGTGGGTGTATAAACTTAACAAAGGTGAATTGTTATGGTTAAGGGTCAATTGGAAGTAATTAAGTTAAAATGGTGACATTGGGGTGAATGGGTGTATTTTGACTAATTGTGGTCAAACTTTATATTAAACCTATTAGTTGTGATAATAGGAATTGATAGTGAAGGTGTAACTGGCACCAAACGACCCGAGAAAGAAGTTGTTATAGAGGATAGCGCGTTGGAACAAGGTAAGTCACCCAATCTTCTATTTGTTATGTGTAAATGGTGTTATGCATGAATGAATATGTTGTGGAAGATTGACTTTATGGTGAATTATGATATTGGTGCTTGTTGATAGACAATAATAAGCAATAGGTGATATATATTGCTTGATTGTTGTTGGTATGGTGTTTTTATGCTAGTTCATGATTGACTTGGTGTTAATTTGTATGTGTGTTGAATGATTTTTAATTATTTCACAAGGTGTGTGAATTGTAATTGAAATCAACTCAAATTGGTGTTTTGAATCACAAGTGGTGTGATCATGACATTAGATTATTCACATGGTGTGTGTGAATGTCCTTTGTTGGGTGTAGTCAAGTTAGTAAAACACAAGTGGTGTGGTTTACTTAACTTGAGAAAATCTTGTGGAATAAGATTTCAAAGGAGTTTTGGGTGCAAACGACCCGTTAGTAAATCGTTTGATATTATGACCATGATGGTCATACATTGGTGAATTATGGTGTTCAATATGATTATATGGTGTTATATAATGTTTATGGGGGTATTGGAATGGTCGGAATCGAGTGGAATGGGTCGAGATGGCGTAAAACAAAAAAATTGGTCGTTCAGGTGGTGTTGGAGTATCATACGCCAGTGGATACGCCTATGGATACGCCAACCACACAAATTTTCTGTGATACGCCCCAGATACGCCAAACTCATACGCCAAGGGTTGAATTTGACCAAAATTGACTATTTTGGTCATGTAAGCTCGTGTGGGCGGGCATGGTGATCTTACTTAGTTCAAATGAACTAATGGTGACTTAATTATGGTGTTTTCAGGTGAACGAAAGGGTTGAACGCGGTCGTGATCGGATTGCCTTGCAAGGATTCGGATCAAACATATTTTGGGGTTTATTCTTTGTTTGTTTAAAACAAAGGTTTCTGGTGAATAACTCAAATGTAATTTTTGTTATTGAATATTTAAATAACATCAATTATTTTGTAAAGTCCAATTAAGTGGGGTGTTTAAGGTGTTAATTACATTTGTCGGTTTGAAAAATCTGGGACCTATTTTGATTTGTCGTTTAAAAACACGTGCCATGTGTTGGTGGGTTTTGGGGATTACAATAGTAAATCACCATAGAAAATTTATGCTTCTTTATGCTAAAAAGCACAAAGCTATGTTATTTTATAGCACACACTTTTGCATATTTTTTTACCCTACTAAAATATGTTGTTTTACCATAAATACGATACAAAATTTTATTGTTTATGGTAAATCAGTACATAACATACATAACAGTGGTATTTTGTGGTATAACAACACGGTAATGTGATGGCTTTATTACAAAACATTGTATATCTTCTTATATTGTTTTACCATAAAACAATACTTACTCGTGTGTTATGTTGCCATAACAATGTATAAATTTGGTTTTTTGTTACAAACAACACACACCACATAAACATCATCTTCATACCATAAATAAACAAAGACAATGTTGTATTATAAAAAAACAACAATAAACATATTGTTTTACTACAAAACAACACAGAAGATTGTTTTTAAATACAAAACAACTCAATGTCGTCTTTATAAAAATTATAGCAATATTTTCATGAATTTAAATATAAAGAATATCCGATTATATGGTATAATTTAAAAAAATAATAATAATATCGTGTACATTTTTATGAACTATTTGCTCTCCACTTTTTTTTCATAAATTGAATTTCATTTATTAGTTAAAGAAGCATACAGTTTGGATTCTTTTTTAGCTTATTTGGACAAAATAAAGTTTTTAAAGGAACATACCGCTAGGGTTTGTAAACTGACTCTATAATAGGCCAAACTGTTCATTCAAAATTATGGTTTGAACCGGTTTATAACATATACGGATATACCTTGATTTTAAATATTTATGGTATCTGGAAGTTAAAGATTTTTTTAATATTATCTTTCTTCTGAAGATATAAATGTGTGCTTTATTCATTAACCTTCATGTTTTTTTCTTTAAATATTATGTTAATATTATGCTTTTAATAAAAAATAAAATTGGTTCAAAATCATATCTTTAAACTGTAAAAACAAGCTCCTCAAACAATCCGGCCAATGTGTTTTATTTTTCTAGACTCATAATTTATAGTTTGATCAAAACTTTTTGTTAAAATCAGCTGAATCTAACCATTAGTACCTCTAATATAAAGATGTTTAACGAAAGACAGTATAAAATGGAAAACATGTATAAATACATGAAATAATATAAGTGTTTGTTTGAGTTATAACGACAAAAACCAACAATAACAATCATATACATTAATACTTATAGCAAATATATTTATAGGGTAGAGTAGATAAAATGTAGACAAATCTTATATGTTTATTAGCAGAATGAGCTAGAAGAAAATAAAGATCCAATAATACTTTATTTTTGGGGCTCTTAGATCTCCCAATGAATACACAAGCTTCAATGATCTACAATATGTTATTTCGTTTGCAGCACTCAATTGCATCGTCAAACATTTCTTTAAGGGTATAGATATTGGTACACCGGTGTATGGATAACAACACTTTTTGAATTTTTTTAACATTAAAAAATATTAAAAAAATATGTATAAGTAAAAATTATGTGAGTATGATGTGACTGATTTGATTTAAAGATGGTGTATAAAAGTGGGGGTGGTGTATGAATATTAGGACCCTTCTTCAATCCCATACTTGAAGTGAAAGCCACTATCAATGAGTTTTTAGGGTACATTATTTTCTCAACATCCTTCGAATTCAAAAAACTATCAAACACACAGTTAGCAAAGTTTTTATATGATAAACAAAATATATTGAAAACGGTTTTTAAGAAATAAACATATTAAAACTTACTCAATATTTGGTATGTTGTATTCCGGATATTTAGTTGATAACAACTTGTACAATTCCTCAATTGGTACTTCAGTTTTTGAACAAATATACCTCCCTTTGGCATTTGGGTACTCAAATAGATGAATGTGTGCATTAGCAACATCATCAACGTGAACATAAGGCGCTCTAAGTTTTTTTTGAACGGCAGTTAAACTAACCCAACGTGCTATCTTCAGTTTCCTGGCGAGTGATAGCCAAGATCGGATTACTCCAATCTCCGATGTGGGTCAGTGTGCCCCCCAGATGCGCGGGAACCAGATTGAATCCGTAAACCCTCGCCCTCCATTAGGTCCGAACCCGGGATAAAGCCCAGATTCGTTCCATCACCTGGATATCCATTAAATGCGCCCAGAGAGGATTGAACCCTTGACCTTCCATTTGGAAGGCAAGAGCTTTTACCACTTGAGCTACATTTGCTGGATAGGCGCTCTAAGTAGCATTGGATACATGTGAGTGTCACCTGAAATTAAATAATTAATTTTATTATCTTATACAATTTATAATTATGGAACTTCTTTAGAGTATCCAAATAGCCCAAATTCGTATTTGAGATACATAACAATAACGGTACCAATAACGATACTAATGATAGCTTACCAAAGATCATAGCCATCATGTCGCGCACAGAATGTGGGCATCGAGGGCCAAGAAACGGACCATGAATAAATGTGGGAAGGATCGTCACAACATCTAATCCTTCTATCTCACTAAACACGATGATTGCTTTCTCAGTCAATGTCTTTGAAATATGATACCAAGCTCCAAACTTTATATGAGTGCGAATATAATCGTCGCTCCAAGATTCCTCGTCTACAACCTCTGTGTGTTTTTTCCTGTTAAACAAAACTGCTGACACGCTAGATGTGTACACAACCTTCTTTACTGTCTTGGAGTCAATGCATGCTTGTAAAATACCCAAACTACCATTTATTGATTCTTCAACTATAAGTTCTTCTGTAAAGTTGCCTTCAAAATCCATCGGGTGGGCAACATGAAAGACACCAATGCAACCTTTGATCGGTTCCTCAAAGGTTTCTGGTTTGCTTAAATCAGCATCAAAAATTTTGAGCCTCTCTGATGCGTGGGGTAGGTTTGTGAGGTAGCTTACGTCTTTCACTAAGCCTGGCAATTTTAAGGTTAACAGTCAGGTTTTGAAATGTATGTCTCACACATAAAGTTTTACTTAAATCCTAGTTTTTTTAGATAATAAATTCGCATAAAAAAACTATGTTTATAAAACAAAATACGCACATGGCTTGGATTATGGGAAAAAAGTACAAATAATAAATGTTAAAATGTATGTTTGATTTACAGACTTGGTTTCAATTTCCAAACACAAATCGTCAAAACCAAACCATGTGTATTTCAAGTTAGCCTATTAGTTTAAGTTTCAGCGATTTGATTGGTCAATAAATGCCTCTCCTTGGCTGCCTGTAACTATACTTTCTTACTTCACCAAGTTTTTTACACCACTAGCTATTTTTAACAAGGAATCATCATTGTTCACTATGAGTATGTTGAAACAATACATAACCTTTGTCGATCAAATTGTAATCTTATTAGAAAAAAATCAGATTCTGTCATTTTTATGCAATTAATTTAGCTAATCGTTTAAAAGCAAACACGTGACACGTACTAGAATTACAACCAACATCTCAAACCTATGTCAATCATCTTTGTTAATAAATAAAAGGTATTTGAAATAAAAGAAAAATAATATTATTATAATTAACCTGAATTAGTTTGAGATCTAATGGTAGTATTTACTGAATAACCTTCTTCAAGAAGCCTCTTGATGATCCATGATGCTAAAAACCCTGATCCGATCCTCCGGTTACACATATCCTTCCTTTTAACATATCCATCAATCTTCAATTCTCGTTGCGTTTCGATTTGGTTGGAACCATGAGCTGGTTAATTAGTTATGAACACATGCACCTCTTTTATATGTGATCTTAGATGGTTCCACGAGGCAATTAATCAATGCATGTTAAACTCGTTATTTAAAGTCTAACACAAGTGCTGGTTAGTCAACTTTAGGTTTTTGTATTTGATAGGAACCAATTTTTTTTATTGTTTTTTTGAATTTAAGTTTTTGTATTTAATAGGGACTAATTAATAAATACCAAATACTGATGGACATGCAAATTATATGACATTTTCTTCTACATTTTTCGCCAGGTATCAATTTTTGATTTATTTTAAAAGATGTGTGTTTGTATTTGTTCCTAAAAACCTTGTTGCGAAGCGAGTATGTTACAACCGCAGAAGGATCCAATTATAAAAGGAACATTCATTACTTGTTTATCGAGAACTAGTGGGTTACCCGCGCGTTACAGCGGTTAATTCAGTACGATTTCGTATATCAAAACATAAATATGTGTTTTCACTCTGACACAAGGTCGTAAAGGTTAGCGG
Source organism: Mikania micrantha (assembly GCA_009363875.1). Classification (NCBI taxonomy): domain Eukaryota; kingdom Viridiplantae; phylum Streptophyta; class Magnoliopsida; order Asterales; family Asteraceae; genus Mikania; species Mikania micrantha. The sequence continues at coordinate 91,457,496 of CM018696.1, forward strand.
TATAAACGTGTATGCTCGGTTGATATGAGTATTCGATCATGATATTAATATTATTTACTTATCAACATTAAATAATAATTACTATTATTAGGTGAATATTACTATATAATCCAAATAGCTTGTGAAGTAATAAGATCGGAATGAAATAAATGATTAAAATACTCGATAATATAAATATACATTATAGGTTTGTAAATAACATGCGAAAATTCTTTGACCGTTCGGGTTCGAAACTTATATAAATGTTCGTGAGGTAATTACGATCAAACGAATATAATTATTACTATTATCCGATAACGTAAAAACATATTAAAAATATGTGAGTAAAAATAAGAGAGACTTACAAATAGAACTTTAAATTTATGAGTTAACTGTGAAACTTTTTCTATCGGTCTTAGTATACCATTTTTTGAGGCGGTTGATTCAATATTTTGAAGCGGTCCGCTTTTTTTTTTTCAGAAGTTTAATAACTTAAAATATAAATAACATTATGTTCAAAAATCAAAAGGTAGGTTCGATTCTTACACCCGATTCCAAATTCCAAACATAAACTATCAAATCGTAAAAATCAAACCATGTTTGGCTGCCTATAAGCATACTTTCTTTCTTCACATAGTTTTTTACCCCACAAGTTATTTTTAACGATGCATCATTACTATGAGTATGTTGAAAAAATTTATTATGGATGTCTACTGTCTACACCTTTGTTGGTGTACAAATACTTCCTCAATAGATATAATTATCGATAATATCGTAATGAAAAATTAGAATTATGTCATTTTGTTGCAATTACCTAAATTACTTTAGTTAATCGTTTACAAACAAACAAGTGACACTAGAATTACAACCAACATCTTGTACCCATTGCCAAGTAAATAAAAAGTACTTGAAAGAAAAAAGTTATTGTAATTAACCTGAATGAGATCTGACTGTAGTTTTTACGAAATATCCTTCTTTAAGACCATTTCTATTCACAATCCAACTCAACCCAACCTTTTAATAAAAAACAAATTTCTTTCCTTTCCACCTACACAACCCAATCAAACACAACTTTTTACTATCATTAACAACCCAACCTTTAATATTTTTTATTAAATAAATATAATTTATGATTTTTAGTTTTTACTAAAAGTTATTAGAAAGATAAATAAAAAATTATTTTATTTATAAAAATTAAATTTTTATTTTAAAAAATTAAAATATTAAAAAAATATTTATATTTATCAAACATACTTAATTAAATAGATGAATCAATGATTGTTTAAATTAAAAAATACATTTTTTTAAACAAATTATGTTTTTAACAAAATTTATACCAACATGTTTAAAAAAAAAATGATAAAGGCCACGTTTTTAGATTTTTTTAAAAATAATTATTTAAGGTTATTAAAAAAACAAGATTGTTTCAAAAACTAATTCTAATAAAATAAAAAAGAAAAAAAAATGGTTTAATTATGAAGTGGCACATGGCACATTTGAGGTTGCAATCTTGATTGTGGGGACAACTAGATCGTGGGGTTTTCTCTTTTCTTTTCTTTTTTTTTTTTTTTGAATGGTGGCACAATCTTGATAGGATCACCAATGGGGTTAGTCTAAACAGTCTCTAGATGATCCATGATGCTAAAAACCTCGCTCCTCCGGCCTCCGGGTTACACAAATCAATTCCTTCCTTTATCCATCTCCACCAAATTTCAATTCTCGTTGTGTTTCGATTTGGTGTCTAATTTGGAACGATGAGCTGGTTAATTATAAATTTTAGATGATTCCATGAAGCAACCGATGCATGCTCGACTCGTTATTCAAATTCTAACACATAAATTTTTGTATTTATTGGGGCTAATAAATACCGAATAGGTGGACACGCAATATTATTGTTTTGAAGTTTAATTATTTGACAATTGTTGTATTTAGCATGTTTTGAAAGAAAAAATATTATATATTATAATACTTTCTCATGGAGTTGAAAACACACGTTTTTTTCATGGAGTTGTGAATTATAACTTTCTCACGTGTAAGATCAATGGTCTTGTCATTAATGGGCATTGGAATTCAAATCCTGATGAAATAAAGGGTGCTTTTCTTGAACACTTTCGTAGTCGTTTTTCTTAACCGATGATCTCTAGACCTCCATTTCGCAACACGGGATTTAAAAAACTATCATCCACAGATGCTGAATCTCTTATTGCACCATTCTCTCTGAATGAAATAAAATCAGGGGTGTGGGATTGTGGCAGAGAAAAAGCTCCGGGCCCGGATGGTTTCAACTTTAAATTCATTAAAAAGTTCTGGGATGTTCTTGCTCCGGATATCAAACATATGTTGGATGTATTTCATGCATCAGGCACTATAAGCAATGGGTGCAACTCTTCTTTTATCACCTTGGTTCCAAAGGTAAAAGACCCGCTCACGGTGGATGACTATAGACCAATCAGCCTTATTGGTTGCCTCTACAAGATCATTGCAAAAGTCCTTGCAAACAGAATTAGAACAGTTATTGGATCTGTGATTAGTGACACCCAATTTGCTTACCTAAATGGGAGATTCATTCTAGATGGTCCTTTGATAATTAATGAGGTGTCCGCATGGATAAAACATGCAAAATTAGAAGCATGTCTCTTTAAAGTAGACTTCGCAAAAGCTTTTGATTCGGTCCATTGGGGTTTCTTAGATGATATTCTACACCAAATGGGATTTCCTGATCTTTGGTGCAAGTGGATTCAAGGATGTTTAATCTCAGGTAGATCTTCGGTGCTTATCAACGGTTCGCCCACACCGGAGTTCAATGTTACGAGAGGATTACGACAGGGTGATCCATTGTCTCCATTTCTTTTTATTACTATAATGGAAGCACTTCATGTTGCCATAGTTTCGGCATGTCACGTTGGCTTATTTAGGGGTATCCCCCTTCCAAATTATGGTCCAGTTGTCTCCCATCTCTTTTTTTGCAGATGATGCTATTTTCATGGGAGAAGCATCTTTGCCTAATATTATGAATCTCACCCGTATCCTTCGATGTTTCAACTTGTCTTCTGGGCTTGAAATTAATCTTAAAAAAAGTCTCCTTTATGGTCTTGGAATCGAAGATGGTTTGACTAATACTCTTGCTCGTGCTATTCATTGCAAGGTTGGTTCACTCCCCTTCACGTATTTGGGTGTTCCAGTCGGGCAAAACATGAACCTGGTGAAAAACTGAAATATTGTGTTGGAAAAAATCTCCAAGCGCCTCTCTAGCTGGAAGCAGAATTCTCTATCCTTTGGTGGGAGGATAACTTTAGCAAAATATGTGCTAAGCTCTATTCCACTTTATTACATGTCTCTGTTCCGTGCTCCTAACCATGTGGTTAGTGCAATTGAGGGTATTAGAAGAAGATTCTATTGGGGAGGTTCACCTACCAAGTCTAAAATTCCATGGGTGGCATGGGACAAAATGATCTCAGCAAAGGAGAAAGGGGGGCTTGGTCTTGGTTCCATCCAGGCCTCGAATCTCAGTTTACTTCTAAAATGGCTATGGAGGTTTAAAAGCAACAAAGATGCATTATGGGCCACTGTTATTAATGCTATCCACCACACCAATCGATCCTATGTAACTTTTCCATGTAAAAAGTCAATCACTGGTCCTTGGAAAAATATCATAAAAATTGTGGAGGATCTTAAAAATCTCGATATAAATGTTATGGAGCTGTTGTGCTGCAAAATTGGTGATGGGTCAAAAGCATTATTCTGGTTAGACAACTGGTCGGGTAGAGGTTCGGGTCCACTGAAAGATTTATTTCCAGCCTTATTTTATAATGAACGAAATAAACGGTGTGTGGTAAAGGACCGGGTAATTGATGGTCTTCCTTATGACATAAATTGGCAATGGAAACAACCTCCTTGGCACCCTACAATCTTCCACATGATCTCTCAATGTAAACAACTTATTTCTCCTATTACTCTCCAGATTGAGCGTGATAAATGGGTATGGGGAGCCACAAATCCAATTGAATTCTCAGTTGGTTCGGTTCGAGCTCTTATCGAAGAAAGGTTACTCCCCTATGATAACTTTAAAATCCCTTGGATTAAATGGGTCCCCCTTAAGGTTAATGTTTTTGCATGGCGTGCGGGTTTGGATCGTATCCCTTCCAAAGATTGTCTTATCAAGCGAGGAATCTCTATCAATTCTATGTGTTCGTTCTGTTCGGTTCACTCCGAATCCTCCGTTCACTTACTTCTAAGGTGCGGAATTGCAAGTTCTGTATGGGACAAGGTCTTCATGTGGTGCAAAGCTCCAAAGGAGTTGATCTTAACGATTAGAGATATCCTAATCCTACATAACTCATGGCCTTTCTCCACAATGCATAAAAAATTACTTCATGCCATTTTTGTCACAACTCTTTGGTGCATTTGGAAAGCGAGGAATGCAAAAGTCTTTGGAAATAAAGCTTTGGATCCAATGGAAATACTGGGCGATATAAAAACTTTGTCTTATCTTTGGGTTAAGAACAGGGGGAAGATTCATACTATAGACTGGAGTTCTTGGTGTAAATTTTCTTTTATTTAACTGTTGTTTCTCCATGCTAGCTCCTTGCTAGTTTTCTTTTTTAATATAATTCCCCTTTTTGGCTGTTCAAAAAGAATATATATATATATATATTATAATACTAGGCTATTACCTCGTGTGTTACACGGATTAAATATAAAATATTAAATAATAAATGATAGAGATTTATAAATTCTGAAACGATATTTTAATATAAAATGATTAAATTACGTATTAACTATTTGAAGTAATAAACAATAATCAAATATTTTAATAACAATAGGAATATATCTAACCATCTTGATTTGTAATAATTTAGATCTTTGAACTAATTAACTTTAAAATTTAAGTTAATTTTCCGTCAAAAACTAACTATTTCAAATTAGTAATTAAGGTAATGTAGCATTTTTGGAATTATTAAAGTAGAAAACCTAATATGAAATTATCTTTAAACATACAAAACCAAAAATGTAATTTGTATTGCCCTTTTTATATATTTTGGTTTGTTATCATTTTTTTGAAAATTTTATAAAGAAAACTTATTTTTTTTTCATACAACTTTTATTTCTAAAAAAAGAATAAAAATATTTTTTTAATTTTGATTTAAAAAAATATATAATATAAACATTTAAAAATTAAGTTTTTAATAAAATTATTTGATTTTCAATTTATTACATAACTATTTTTTAATTTGTAATAGATAAATAATATTATTAGTTAGAATTATTATAATAAATATTTAAGATGAGAGATAATATAATTATATAATAAGAGAGATAATTATGTAAGGGAGGGGTTATCTACACACCCCAGGATTTTAATTCAACACCCCGCCGCCACCCATACGCCCCGTAGTGGCCACTACGGGGCGTTTGAGCCACAGACTGACAACCTTAAACGACAGAATTCTGTTGTCAGCTTTTTCAGGACCTATACGACCCGTAGTGACCACTACGGGGTGTTTAGGTCTAAAAAAAACAAACGCACGCAACAGCTTGGGTCGTTTGAGGGTGATTTGGGGGGTTTGGGGGGTTTGGGTATGATTTTTTAGGTGTAAAAATATAGTTTTTTTGTTAAAAACTATTTTTATATTTTGCGTATTTTGCGACGTATCTCTCGTAGCATTTTTATTTTACGACGACGTGTCTCTCGTACGTAAAAGTTTAGTTATTTTTTTAAACGTATGTTTTTTTGTTTGTAAAAATCTAATATTTTTTTGTTTAAAACTTGTTTTTTATTTTTTACGGTCTCTCAGTTCGTTTATTTTTTAATTGTTTTTTAAAACATTTAGTTTTGAAAGCTAAAAATGTTTTTACTTTTTAGATTTAATTAAAATTTAAATATATTAAATAATTTATATATGAATGACGTTCTTTGTTTAAGCATACTGATGTTACAGAATAATACGATAAATAATGCATCACCAACCAAAACATATTTAAATAATAAACACGCATCAACAAGAAAACATATAATAATAAACACGTATCACCAACAAAGCATATTTAAATAATAAACACGCATCACTAACTAAAACAACCAGATATATGCACGCATCATCAACCAAAACAACCAAATATATACAAACTATAAACATGAATACAAGTGTCTGTTTAACAAATACAAATATGACTGAAAATACTAAGGTGGAGGAGGATAATCTCGTGGCCGAGGAACTGCAGGAAGCTGAATACCCTCACCTTCTGCATGCCTAAGCTCGACATGCACATGCCACGAGATCAGATCCTCCAACCGATCCAGTCGTCGCGTCTGATCAGACTGCTGCTGTAGGATCTGCGTCTGCTGCTGTTGTATCTGCAACAGCTGCTGCGTGAGCTCGAGCTGCTGCTGCTGCATGTGCTCATGCTGCTGGATGAGCTGCTCCGTCGAATCAGCTATCCCCTGTATCATAGCCTCGACACGAGCGGGAAGCCGCACCGCTCTGTATATGCGCTCAGGATGCTGATGTGGCACATCCAGACCCATTTGTCCTGCAACGTCGATTTCTTCGTCTTCTAGAAGTGTCGGGTACTTAGTATCAAGTTTTGTCCAGAAGATGTCTATATCAGAAAGCGGGATAATCGTGTCTGTATACAAATGAAAGGAAAATAATCAGTTTACAACAAAAAAAATGTAAAACACAAACAAAGAGGAATTGATTACAGTAATTTGATACCTGTATTTTCGTATGTTGAGATCCGACAGGCACATGGCAAGCCACAACTTGTCCACAACTGGTGGCCGCATGACATACTACCTTGACGCATAACCTTGATCTTATTTATTTCATCAAGTAGTAAATCAAGAGCTTTATGTGAAACCTTGCCACGTAAGTTATTAAACAAGGGTATTTTATGATGACCCATTGTCTTTATTAAACTTGTTTCAAACCCATGTTTCATGTTTACCTCCTGCAATTCTATCATTTGATCAACAAAACCTACCAGTGTTGAGAGCGAGTTATTAGTGGTTCTTAGATATCTTTTTAAGTTTGAATGTTGACTCTCGACTCTGTTAGTTGTACGTTGACCAAAGTTAGGCGTTCTGTTAGTCCAGGCTGTGACAAACATGTCTTTGTATGGGTTTAACCAAGTCTGAGTCACATAATTCAAAACCCCTGAAATAAAAAAAAAACTATGACATACGAAAACGTAATTTTACTAAAAATAATGATAATGATATTGAATGACGCTTACTTTGACGGTTATCTGAGATAAGTTTTTGGTACAGGCGGTTATAGTTGTAGTCGTAAATTTCTGGTGACGAAGAGTCACACAAATTCCCCCAACGACCCTTAAACTTTTTCCAGTCACCGTCTGAAAAACTCGCCTTGCAGTGTTTTGCGATATTTTCGCTTATGTGCCACCTGCATAAATACCTGGAAGCGTGCGGAAAGACCTTACGACATGCATTCATCAGAGCAAGGTCTCTGTCGGTTATTATCACGCGGGGCTCCATACACTTATCTAGCATATCTTTTACTCGTTCTAGAACCCAATGATAATTTTCCTCTTTTTCTTTACTCACAAACGCGTGAGCAATACAAAACGTATGGTGTGTTGAGGTAACACCAACTATCTGTACAAAAGGAAGTTTGTACATGTTAGTCTTGTAAGTCGCGTCGATCATAAGAACATGTGGGAACGCACGCCACCAGGTGTATGATTTTTTATGACAAAAGAAAATCTCCTCCACGACATTCGTTTCAGAGTTTTCCCGAGTAAAGTATACGTAATTTTTAGTATGTAGCAGGTTCTCTAAGACCTGCATTGGGGTTGATCCGATTTTTTGTTTATTTTTAAATTTATGCTGCACATTGTATACGTCTCTACGGATGGAGACGTTGTTGGGATTCTGCTTCTTTAGGCTGGAAAGTATGTTGCGTGGGTCCATGTGTTGCTCAGTCAGATGGTGCACCATGTTTTGTTCCTGCTCGGACATTCTTCTAACAAACGGGTGCCCCTCAAGATTTTGAGCAGGTTCATGGTTGTGTTTGTTGTTTCTGACCTGAAGCTTCCAACCATAAGAATCAGAGTCGTATATCCCTATTAATTTAAAAGGACACCCGATTTTCTTGCTACCGGTACGCCTTAAGATGGCTGTACTATTGTGTTCACCACCACGATCACACACAAGCCAGATTTTGTTGACCTCATCGGTCCCCTTCTTTTTCTTAGATAGTCCGGTAACTACGATGTATCCATTATCAAGGGCTCTAGTTTTCACCCATGCCATCAGCTCCTCCACAGAAATGAATATTTGAAAACAATGTTGTCATTAAACTAATGTCCATCTAACTAAAAACAAGTGAAAATATATTACCTCATTGGTATTCCAGTCCATATTTTGGTATACAATGTCAGCTTCTTCCTTTTTAACGGCCACTTGGGGTGGTTGTGATTGTTCACCACCGTAACATTCCCTGTTAACGTCTTCATCATAGCAAGGTTCCTGGTTCAAATCAAACTGCCAGTACGAAGTTTGACCCGCAACCTCTTCGTTAAGATCTGGCAATGCGGGTCTATTTGTCGCCTCAGACGATTGCACACCAGTCCCATCCTTAAAAACATTATGATTAGTTTGTCATTACAATAAAAGCAAGTAAATACAGTTTCGTACCTGATATGTTTCAGCCACACGCGAAACGTCGGAATGTTGACCAAAGAAAAAGTCTCCGTCCCACCAAGACATATTTCAAATAAAAAATACGGCTGTAGAGTGTAGATATTTATTAAACGAAACAAGAGAAACTGGTTAAAGTATTTGGAAAGAATGCGTAATATTGTAACTCAGTATGTGTATATATGGGCGATGAATTCGTAAGTTGCAAACTATTTGTCACGTTTTAAACATCAAACGCCACGTAGTGGTCACTACGGGGCGTTTAGGGGCCCTAAACGCCCCGTAGTGACCACTACGTGGCGTTTGGGTCTAATCAACTGACATGTCGGAAGCTTTTGCAGAACCCCGTACGAAAATGCCTCGTAGTGGGCACTACGGGGCGTTTAGGCCTAATCATGGTACCTGTCGTTTGACCGAGCTAGTACAATTCGTACCTAAACGCCCCGTAGTGGCCACTACGGGGCGTTTGAGGGGTGTGCAGACATTATTTTGGGGTGTGAGTTTAACACCACCCTTATGTAAAGGCATAAAAGATTGACAAGTGACAGAATGGTTTTAAAATGTGACAAGTGGCAAATGGGGATTTTTGTTTATTATAATAGTAAGAAGTTATAAAATAGAATAACCAAAGCGAGTCGATTGAAAAAAAATAGAAAAATGACAATAAGTTTGATTGAACTAAAAAAATAAAAAAAAATAATTTAAAATAAAGAAAGACATAAAATCTATTTATTTAGATATTTTTCAAATCACATACTTTAACAAATAAATTTTTTCACCATACCCCTCTTTAGGGGCTCCTTCTTGCATAGCCATTTAGGTGATCAAAATTAATGAAAGTTTGGCAAATTTGGCTTAAGTAGCCCCAAAACTAGGACTCGGCAATCCCAGATGCATAAATAAGCCATTGTGCTTGAACTCACATAAAATCAAACTCGTAATTTTCAAGCTTTAAATTTATAACAGGAGCTCAGTCTTTTAAGAATTTTTATTTTATTTTAGTTCGACTAATTTATTATTTATTAACTTTTCCAATATTCTCTTTATATATAATATATTATTATTTGTATATACTTTTAAGTTGTAACTGTATTTATACATATGTAATATATTTTTATATTAACAAATAAAAAAAATTAGACACATTACATATTTTTAAATTATAAGTATACTTATTTTCTTGCATCATTTTCCTATTAAATTCATCTATCTTCTATTAAGAAAGAATAATAAATACTAATTATTAATAAGAGTAGATTATGGTTTTGGCTACTGTGATTTAAGTGTTTTAACTATTTCGGCCCAAGATTATCAATTCAGCCCTTGCAATTTTGACAACTAACGCTTTTGGCCCCCAACTATAGTTAAGTTTTGGATCAAAACTGTAATCCCTAGGGTTTGTTTCAAAAATCGAATGATTGTAATCGTGCTTGGTATCTAATAAAGCAAAGCTGGGATATTTATTTTGAAATATTTGTATGTATTTGATGGATACATATGAAATAAACTTAATAAACACACACACACATATAATAATATGTCAAACTTAAAAAAAAAGATTTTAAAAGCTAATATATACGTAAATATATTGATAGTATTCTAAAATCCTTAATAATAAAAAAATACTAGAAATAAAAATTGTTATTTTCATAATTATCTAAAATAAAAGTTTGTTAAACAAAAAATTTTAAGTTAGTTTTAACATGAAAAAAATAAGAAGGTTAAATCATTAACAATTATAAAACATAAATTATAAAAATTTATAAAGGGTTTTATAAGATTTAAACACTAAAATCAAACTAGAGGTATTAAAAAGATTATTTTATAAACTTAAAATATGAGGGGGAAAAATTTAGACGTAAATGAAACAAGAAAGAAAAATGAGGGACTAAAGATGCAATAACCCCAAACCTTATCCCTCTCTCGCACGTTCTCTTAACAGGATACCCATTCGACCCGTTTTCAGCCCGAATTCAAATTCTACTCGCTTATAGCCGATGACAGCTCGATATAGGTTGATTAGGAAAGTATTCGAACATGTTAACAGTTAGCAACCATCAATTATTCGAAATTAATTCAATTAAAGCCCATGATTTCTTCCAAATTACCCTGATTGACTGAGAAATTCAAATTCGTGGAAACGAGTATAAAAATCAAATCAAACCACACCATCGGGTGCCTTCCACTCTTGCAAAGCTTTCTAGGCAAGAAACGAGAACCAACAACATCCTTTGAGGACGATTTAAACCCAAGTCCGGTCAACTCTTCTGCTATAACTTGAACTCCTTCCAATCAAAAGCTAACCAGGTAATTGTTTAGGCTATTCTACTCAAAAAAATTCTAGGAACAAAGGCCCCAACCTTTCTGGGGCTTGTTTTAGTATGAACTCGGATTGAACCCGTATTCTAGGATTCATTCAATTTGGAAACGATTTCAATATGAGAATAACATTTAATGCAAACAAGATCATTCAATAAATATAATGCAGCCCAATGGTAGAAGCGCTGAACAATAACCAATGGGGAGCAAGTTCAAACCCACCCGCAACCCCTAAAACCGGTTTTTTACTATTTTTTATCAGTTTCAATGATATTTTTTTTAAAAAAAAATTGTAAAAACTTTACAAAACATAAAACTTTATTTCTTAACAGTTTAATAATTATTTAAAATTGTTTTAATAGAATATTTAAAAGAAATGATAATCTTCTATGATTAAAGTCATTTAGTTGCACGTAGTTTCAGGCATATTTTATCTCATCAATATTTATTAAAATTCTAAAATTTTACTACTATATATTTGATATTTTGTATTAAATTAAATTTTTTAATTTTATTAATTTAAATATTTAATATTTTTATTAAATTTGTGTAATACATAGAATATTTTTATAAATTATGAAAATTTAAAACCATACACTTTTAAAAAATGATCTTTCTATAAAATATATGTCAACATTGCAATTAAAGATATTACCAGTTATAGTGTATTTGTTGGAATGAAGTACGAATGCTCATCGTCGCAGAATAAACACAAAAAAACATGTAAACAAGTCTACAAATATTTCATTTTCATGTTTTACCCTATCTATCACAAATTACCTTTTTTTTCTTCTTATATTTCCTAATCCCCAAAATGCCATTAAAGCCTTAAATCTCTAATCCCCTAAATTTTAAAATCCCATCCCTGCGTTCGGTTCTTGAGGTCGTCCCCACGCAAAATCGAAGCATCCAAATCCAAGCAGCCGAAAACCGGCCCGGCCCGCCTCCTCCCCTTTCGAGCTCCGACCCCCGTCGCCCCGTGAGCTATGGTATAGTATTTCTTGATTTCTTATTTGTCATGAATTATGATTTATAATTGGTATGCTAATTGGTATTAGTTGGCTTTATTTTGTTTGTTTAGACATTTAGGTTATAGGTTGAATCAATATATCATTGAAAAAGTGAAAACAATTGACTCGGAATAAGATGTCAGATGAGTTTCTCACAAATAATTTGGTGATTTATATAGAAAAGAAATTGCTAAAAAGTTTGACTCCGAATACATGATCGATAAATATAAAAATCTCAAACGTCGTCGAGCGAAATTATAATTATTCTTTAAGGTACTCACATTTTTAGTTTTTTTACGTATAATGATAATTATTAGACATTTTAATTTTATTGTTTAGCCGACTTGACCCAAATCACTGATCTGAACATTTAACCCAACCAACCGACACATACCGATTGCAAAAAAAAAAAATTTGATCACTATTCGCCCCCATTCAATCTAGTCAAGCTCCGTCACTGTATCTTCTTATATTGTTTTGACATAAAACAATACTTACTCTTGTAGTCTTGTGTTATGTTGCCTTAACAATGTATAAATTTGGTTTTTTATTACAAACGACATATACAACACATCATAAATAAACAAAGACAATGTTGTATCATAAAAAACAACAATAAATATATTGTTTTACCACAAAACAACACAGAAGATGTTTTTTTTAATATACATGCAGTAGTATATGTGTCTATTTTAGTTATAATGACAATAACCAACAATAAAAATCATATACATTAATACTTATAGCAAAGATATTTATAGAGAAGAGTAGATAAGATGTAGACAAATCTTATATATTTATTTGAGGGAAAAAAAGTTGTTTTTAAAAAGATCTCTTAGTGAAAGATTAAGATAATATATATTATACATAAATATGAAATAACGTGTTCTTGTGCCTACCCCTACACGAGAGAGAAATAGGAATAAGGGTTAGGTTAAACTAACTATGTCTCTTAACCTAAAAAGTCTATGAAGAATCTTGAACTATTAGATCACTAATTAGTGACTATAGTAAAATCAAGTTGTTGTAGGGTATTTTAATACTACTTTTGTTGACTTTTTATTTAGTTCTCCCACCTTTAATTTTTTAAATGTTCATAACTTTTACATGCAAAATAATTTTTTTTAAAAAAAATATACCATAAAAAGGAGCATTTTTTTATATAATATTGTTATAGAAAAAAATTTGTTTTTTAGTTTATTGTTTTTTATATTTTTGTTCAATGTTGTGTTTTCTAAACATTTTAAGACACACAAGGATGTCGCATAATACATAATGTCAAACAATGATGACACAGTGACGAGTATGAATAACACAATGATGACACAGTGACGAGTATGAATAACACAATGATCTTTTAAAAGTCACAAATTCACAATTACCCGTAATAAAAAAACAATGACGAGTATAAACAATTTTGTACATGTCATTGTGTCTTTTATTTAAGTCATTAAGTCTTTTGTACATGTCATTGTTTCTTTTGTATTTATTATAAATGTTGTGTTTTCCTAAACAATTTAAGACATAATGATGTTGCAGAATACATGATGTTAAGCAAATATGACACAATAACGTGTATAAATAACATAATAATCTTTAAAAAAGACACAATTGCATGTAATAAAGACTCAATTACCTATAAAAAACATAAAAAAGATAATTATACACAAATGTTTAAGAAAGACACAATGAGCTGAAAAAATTTCATTTTTATATCAAAATTATAATCATTTTAAAGATAAAAAATGCTCGTTTTTATGAAATAATTTTTTTAAAATATAATATCGTATGTAAAAGTTATGAACGTTCAAAAAATGTGGGGAAACGTGGTTATGACTAAATTATTCTCTAACAACACTCTTTCTAAAATTTTCATCTAAAATTTGATATAATGATCTAACGGTCAATAAACCTTTTTAGTTTTTTAGGTTAAAGAGATTATTTAGTTGAAACCAGGGCCGGCCCGTTAGTGTTAGTGGGCCAAGCTAAGGCTTGGGGCCACCAAAAAAATAGGCCCTCAACTTTTTGAAATATATTTTACGTATTTGGGCCATCATTTAATTTATTTGTGGTATTATTCATTTGGTCTGGGCATGGCCCAACTGGCTAAATGGCAGTAACCCTTAAGGGGGTAAAACAAACGCTAGACGCGTGAAGAGGGTTAGAGGGAGACTAGAGACACCAAACGAAGCAGTGAAGGAGGAACTTGGAAGGGTGGAAGGTCAAAGGGCGATTGGGGAATCGCGAAACATCTACAGTCTACACGAAGTCCGATTGCCGATTGGACTAGGGCCGGTGCTCACTCTTCCGGTGACCGGCGTGCAGCCCTCACTCCTCAAGCTTCACCAGTCAGTCACCACCTCAGAGTTCAGGACCTCAGGTACCGCCTCAGAGCTTTATGTTTGATCATTGAGACATTGATGCTAGATTTTTTTGCTTAGGGTTAACTATTAAAGTGTTAACTGGTTGGCTGTGTTTGTTAGCCTAGCGATTGATTGATTGATAATTTGGGTTATTGGACATTGATATTTAGGTAGCTTGTTAAGCCATTAATTTGATCAGTATTTGACATTGGTACTTGGTAGTGTTAAGTGTTAATTGTTAAGTTAACAGGTTGTGTGTTTTTGATATTTGAGCATTTGACATTGGTAGTTTTAAGTGTTAACTGCTAATTTGAGTTTTGTTAGCTTAGTGAAATAATGATTGTTAACTGTTTTGCATTGAAGGAAGAGGGTTTATATTTTTTTACTATAAAATAAATATAGGGCCTCAAGTTTTTTATTTTGCTTAGGACCACCAAAATTGTTTGGCCGCCTCTGGTTGAAACTAATCCATAGGAATAAATGTAACAAATGAAAAATCGAGAAATACAGATGTGTTGTAGAGTATAAGCAGAAAAAGCTAGAAGAAAATAAGGATCCAATAATGCGGTTGTTACATAGGTGCATATAAAACCTAAAACATAAAGCTAGAAGTTTTTTACATACGTGTTTAGAAAACTTGGTATAAAATAGTAAATGAAATAATATCACTTAAAAAAATAACTAATAATAAGCTCGTAGTTTTATTATTCTTGATATGTTATCTTTTTAGTATTAACTAGAAGGGGCTACTGCGCGTTGCAGCGGGCCCGTGACCATTCGGATCACAACGTATTACATGAGGAGAGACAAAGTACCATTAAATTTAAATCAAGATGAAAAATTGACTAAATATAGTTAGCATATTATGGCTCTCATTGAAAAGCGACACGAAATCATTTTGTTAAAGAAATTGAAGATAATTGAAGGAATGATCTAGAGTATATTAGTTACGTCAATAATGTTTCCATCTGTTAATTAACACACCAATAGTAGACAAAGTGTGCAAATTAATATGTTGAATGAAGCAAATGATTTCAGATACATGCAAAATAAATCACATGAATATTGACAATGATACTTTCATCCTTCCCCATTACATTAGCTATTATAAGAGTTAAAACCTTAATATTCTCATTTCTCAACGCTTGATCCTTTGTGGTTCAATGGTCCTAATCTGGTATAATCTTTTTTACCTTAAAAATTGAGAGATTGCTGCCACAAAAAAGGTAAACCATACTCTTAAGTTTAAGATTATCAAAGGCTACTGCAACATAGTCACGCAAACAAAGCATAAAAGTAAGTGAAAAAACCAAAAACTTTAACTTTCTTACATGAATATAAAATTAGATCAAACTAATAGACAAGTAAAGTTCATATCCCATAGAATATGATTCAGATCTTTTTTGATCGATCTCGATAGATATGCTAACAGGAACTTGTGCGCAGTTGGTTTTAATAGCAATTCCATATGCAGCTCAGAGCTTTCCTCATTATAGCCTCTTGTCTTTGGATTTAAAACCACCATGGTTATGAACTGTTTACCTTGCCAATACAAAGTTTAGCACATGTTAGCCTCAATTCAATGGTTCAAATTTTGTTCAACAAAAAAGCAGAAAAAAAAAAAAACTTGGCTGAGACCTACAAAGATAGAACAAACAAAGGCAAATGTACCATGGCTTCAAATCAATTGTTAAAATAAGCAGGCTAGATTGCAAGAAAATAAATGAAATAAACTTCAACTGTTGTGATCGGTTTGTCCCGATAAAAGTCATTAGCTTCTTCTGAATCAAATAGATAACTTTCTCTTTAAGCCTTAAAGAATTGTAGTATACATCAAGATCTTCCTTGCGTTAACTTTTAAATGAACCTGCTAGCAACAAACTTGCAGTCAACTTTGTACACATCAACTGCAAGAACTACAGTTGCGAGAACAATACACAACCCTGTCACGATCGTTTTTGGCATATAAGCCCAAAATATACCGTCATTTGTAGGAGGTGACAATCGCACCATAATCCTAGACTACCAGCTCGATCACGCACCTCCATCATGATCGATTTTGATGGGCGCAGAGTAAAGAGGAACATGCTTAGATCTTTTCCTGATTTAAACCCAAAAATCATTTAATCATCACAGTCCCAGAAAGATAATCTGCCTAAGGGAGCAGATAATGATCCACATAAACCCTAAAATTGTTGTGAAGGAGAAATGGAAGCCAAAAAAGATCAAACCCAACAAACAATACCGATCACACGCCTCCATCACGGCCAATTTTTCCATCACAGACCCTAATATACCATCTCTTGAGCGAAGTGACAATCGCCACCAAAAACCCCAAAACAATTGCGAAGGAGTAGAAGCGAAGAAGATCGCTCTGTGTTTTCTCTTGTCCTCCCTTTCTCTTCATCAGCCAGGCCACATCGGATCTCTGCACATAATCCATTAAATGAACCAGATTTCAAGTCGAATACCCATTACTATTCATCCGATGGGTTTTAATAGAGATAGTAATGGTAAGTTATCCATTGGTTTCTGAAATTAAAAAAAAAAACGGAAAGCCAATTTTTTATTTTATAAAGGTTTTGAAACTAATGTGTATATCATAGTCTAAGTTTACGTAGATTTTTTTTCCTTGCTTTGAATACATCTATTCCTTGTGGAATCATATGATAATATGCTTAGATTTTTTTATGGTTTTTATAACATATGATTTTATTATTTAAAATGTTTAGAAGGCACCAAAAATAAAAATATGCCATATTAGCAATAATATATAGAAAAGAAAGAGAAACATATATTGTTTAACGATCAAAACATGGTTTTTTTTCCTTACATAATGTTACGTTACATTAAACCATAAATACTTTATTTTTGGGGCTGTTACGTCTCCCAATTAATACACGAGCTTCAATAATCTACAATATGTTATTTCGTTTGCAGCACTCAATTGCATCATCAAACATTTCTTCAATCCCATACTTTAAGTGAAAGCCACTGTCAATGAGTTTTTCTGATGAGACGCTAGGGTACATTATTTTCTCAACATCCTTCGAATTCAAAAAGCTATCAAAAATACAGTTAAAAAGTTATTATATGATAAACAAAATATATTAATAACGGTTTCTAAGAAATAAACATATTAAAACTTACTCAATATTTGGTATGTTGTATTCTGGATATTTAGTTGATAACAACTTGTACAATTCCTCAATTGGTACTTCAGTCTTTGAACAAATATACCTCCCTTTTGCATTTGGGTACTCAAATAGATGAATGTGTGCATTAGCAACATCATCAACGTGCACATAAGGCGCTCTACACAGCATCGGAGACATGTGAGTGTCACCTGAAATTTAAATAAACTAATTTTATTATATTATACAATTTATAATAATGAAACTTCTTAAGAGTATCCAAATAGCCCAAATTAATATCTGAAGTACATAACAATAGCGGTACCAATAACAATACTAATGATAGCTCACCAAAGATCATAGCCATCACGTCACGCACAGATTGTGGGCATCGAGGGCCAAGAAACGGGCCATGAATAAATGTGGGAAGGATCGTCACAACATCTAATCCTTCTTTCTCACAAAACTCGATGATTGCTTTCTCAGTCAGTGTCTTTGAAATATGATACCAAGCTCCAAACTTTATATGAGTATGAATATAATCAATGTCACTCCAAGATTCCTCGTCTACAACCTCGGTGTGTTTTTTCCCGTTAAACAAAACTGCTGTCACACTAGATGTGTACACAACCTTCTTTGCTGTCTTGGAGTCAATGCATGCTTGTAAAATACCCAAACTACCCTTTATTGATTTTTCAATTATAACTTCTTCTGTATTGTTGCCCCCAAAATCCATCGGATGGGCAACATGAAAGACACCAATGCAACCTTTGATCGGTTCCTCAAAGGTTTCTGGTTTGCTTAAATCAGCATCAAAAATTTTGAGCCTCGCTGATGCATGGGGTAGGTTTGTGAGGTAGCTTGTGTCTTCCACTAAACCTGACAATCATAAGGTTAACAATCAGATTTTGAAATGTACGACTCGCACATAAGTTTTAGCTCAAATCTTAGTTTTTTTAGAAAATAAATTCACATAAAAAACTATATTTAGACAACAAAATACAGGGCTTGATTATGGGAAAAAAGTACAAATAATCAAAGTTAAAATGTACGATTGATTTATACACTTGGTTCTAATTTCCAAACATAAATTGTCAAATAGTCAAAACCAAACCATGTGTATTTCAAATAGAGGTGACAATTTTTACTGATATCAAAGAAAATATGTTGATTTAGGTAAATAATTGTAGTATAATCAGTTGAAATGGATTACATCATAATATTGAATAGATTGAGATGAGTAGTACTTAAACATAATGCGGGTCAAGATGGGTAACCAAAAAATATGTAAATGCAATGGATTAAAACATATTTGATGAGAAAATCATTAAAAATTTTACAACTGGACTATTTGTTTGCTTATAACACATCTTAAGTTAAACTAAATTGATGTTTTTTTAAGAACAATCCATTTAAACCCGAACTGATTTTGCTTAAAACCCGTCCTGACCCGCACCCATTCTGACCTGAACCTGTTTAAACCTGTTACCCAACCCGCCCATTTTACCGGGCATAATTTCAAGTTAGCCAACTAGTTTAAGTTTCGATCAATTGATTTGTCTGCTTGGTTAATAAACACCTATCCTTGGCTGCTTATAACTATACTTTCTTACTTCACCAAGTGTTTTACCCCATTAGCTATTTTTAACAAGGCATCATCACTATGAGTATGTTGAAACAATGCCTTTGTCGATCATATTGTAATCTTATCAGAAATTTAAAAAAAAAAACGAAGATTCTGCCATTTTCTTGCAATAAATTTGGCTAATTGCTTATAAACAAACAACTGAACAAGTGACACTATCGTACCTATGTCAATTATCTTTGTAATTAAATAAAAGGTACCTGGAATAAAAGAAAATTAATATTATAATTAACCTGAATGAGATTGAGATCTAACTGTAGCATTTACGAAATATCCTTCTTCAAGCAGCCTCTTGATGATCCATGATGCTAGAAACCCTGTTCCTCCGGTTACACAAATCCTTCCTTTATCCATCTCCATCGATCTTCAACTGATTTGGTTGGAACGATGATCGAGCTGGTTAATTATGAACACATGCACCTTGTTTATATGTGATCTTAGATGGTTCCACGAGGCAATTAACCAATGCATGTTTGACTTGTTATTCAAAGTCTACCACAAGTGTCGGTAAGTCAACTTTAAGTTTTTGTATTTAATAGGGATAGTGAATACCAAATACTGATGGACATGCAAATTATATGACCTTTTCTTCTATTTTTTTTTTTGGATTTATTTTAAAATATGTGTTTTTTATTTGTTTCTAAAAATCTTGCTGCGAAGCGACCATGTTACAACCGCAGAAGGATCCTATTGTATATGGACCATGCAATATGCATTACTTGTTTGTCAAGAACTAGTGGGTTACCCGCGTGTTATGGCAGGTAACCGAGTATGACTTCGTACATCAAGACACAAATATGTGTTGTCAAGTTTAATTGTTTGTTTAGTTTATTATCTTTTACTTCTACCTTTTGTTTTTGAAGTTTGTTTGACAATTGTTGTATTTAACATGTTTTGAAAGAAAAAAATATTATTTATTATAATAAGTTATAAAATAGAATAACCAAAGAGAGTCGGTTGAAAAAAAATAGAAAAATGACGATATGTTTGACTAAATTAAAAAAACATAATAAATTAATTAAAAAAGAAATAGATAGAAACTATTTATTTTGATAAATATTTTCAAATCACCTATTTTAACAAATAATTTTTTTCACCTTACCCATTTTAGGAAGAACAAAAAAAAAAAAAAAAAAAAACTCGGCTGGATTCGTGATTTGCAATCCTCATAGTCTCATACTAGGGGCTCCTTCTAGCATAGCCATTTGGGTGATCAAAATTAGTGAAAGTTTGGCAAATTTGGATTAATTAGTAGCCCCAAAACTAGGACTAGTCAATATGATTAAACCAGTGGCGGACCCAGTATTTTTTTTCATGGGGGGCGAAAATTTTTTAAGCTCATTTAAGTATCGCTATATAATATTTTTTTTCTTTTCTGTTCAGTTCAGTTCGACCGGGTCGGGTCGGGTCGGGTCCAGCCATGCTCAAAAAAGACAATCAAACCAAATTTCATATATAAAAACATAATGAAAATACAATTTATCTAAATCGGTTCTCTACGAGTTTTTATTTTTTGAAATCTATCCAAAACATCATGTAAAGACACTTTCCTAAGTAATTCTTTCTCCACAAAAAAATACAACTGTCACTTAAATTTTCGTCACCAATCCGGAAGTCTTCTTTTATCAACTTCATTGAAATCATACGGGTATATCTCAGATAATCTTAGTATCTTAGGAATGTCAAACCTACAGAAATTATCACAAGGACTCAAACTACTCAAACAAACAAGTAAGTCAGATGTTATCTCATTAAAACGATTCCCAAACTCTTGTATTTGCATATCTAGAACCACATTGAAGCAATCATACTCAAGTAGTGACGATATGTGATATTTGTTTTTTGTCTTGACGACTTTGGGTTAATGTATTCACCATTCATGTTCACCACTTCAAGTTCTTGTTTTTCATAGAAAATGTTAACTTTGTCGAATAACTCATTAGAACCCTCCATTAAAAAGTATATGAATTATATATAATAATTACACCCGCCAATTTTAACCCAAGATAAGGGAAATGGGTTGGTTTTGGTGAATAAATATTGTATTTAGGTAGAAATGGTAGCACCATAACATAGAATGAGTTGAGATGAGTAACACCTTAATACAATGCGGGTCAAGATGGGTCTCTTAGAAACCATGCAAATAAAATGGATTCAAATTATTAATAATATGTTTGATGAAAAAATTATTTGAATATTATTTAAATGGGTTTGTGGTTTAGTTATTAAAATTAATATTGGATCTAGTTTTAAATTGTGTTTAAATCATTAATTGGGTCCTTTTCAATTGGTTTTATTAACCAAATGCTTAGAAATAAAAAATGAAAGGGGGCAATTCCAAAATTTTATGGGGGGCGATTGCAAAATTTCATGAGGGGCGGTCGGGATTTTAACATATATATACTACTAAAATTTTTTTTTTCGAGGTGGGCGGCTGCCCCCCCGGCCTTGGCTGTAGGTACGCCCCTGGATTAAACATGTGTTAAAAAAACCTGTTTTTCAATTTTTTTTACCTTAGTTTTTATTCATGTTTAAAAATAGTAACGTCTTTTCTAATGAGTTATAAGATTGAAGGTTTAAGTCTTGCATTAGACAAATAGTGTGGTATTAAAATTAGACCACCAAAGGGCTTCTAGCCTAGCGATATTGCAATGAAGGAGAAAAGTTGCACCTCATTGAGGTCAGAGGTTTAAACCTAAGCAGGGGAGAGGGTTTACGGATCTATCCGGTTCCTGCTTATCTGGTGGGTGAAGGGTGACGACTGGACTTGCTCTTGGATGTGTGCCAGTTTGGGCTTAAATTAGTTGTTCAGTCTGAAGCCGTTCAAAAAAAATTAAAATTAGACCATAATCTTGTTCTTAAAAATCTCTCTCTCATTAAATTAGAGGTCTGAATATTGTTTGCAATCTAGGAATCGCTCTAACACGAAATTTATGACTTTGGAATTGCGGGTCGAACCATGAATACTTGAATAGTTGAATGCGTTAAGGTAAATGTGGCCGTATTGGGCCAACGCTCGTGAATTCACATGTTTCATCTTTATAAGTTTTTAAATAATTACTTTATGAAAAATTAAAACCATTATGTTAAAACTTAATAATTACGAAGGTCTAACATGTCGGCATTTTGTGCATATATAAAATACAAAATATCACTATTTATTTGTATATAACAAATTAGGTTTCAACCAGCATGATGTTGCATGAAAAACAATCTCAATAGTATATCTGTAATTTCATAAAACATCACATATCAAAAAATTATAAAAGAAAAGGATGTGTTGCTCATGATCAATATATCATATAGTGAAACATAACTAAAAATTACAAATTGGCAATGATACATTAAAAATATCATGAAATATTGTATTCATTAAAAGTCACAACAGAAAGCATGTGTTGTGTTGTGTACATGAGGCAACGTGTTTTGTCAAGTGAGCATAGTATTATCATGTATAATATTAACTAGCTTATTGATCTCGTGTATTACACGTGTTGAATCATAAAATTATATTACATAATATGAATTACCATTAAGATATAGAAATTATAAAATAAAATTTTTACGATTCATCTTTAATCTATACATGTTTACGACAACTATACTTTACGATTTTACGTCGAGATGACAACTATTGTCGCATAGTTGCATGCATGTATGAGTTTTGATATATTGTATAATTATCATCATTATTCTTTCTTTAACTAGAATTTAAATTTTTTGTGTTGGTTATCTTCATAATTTAATTTGAAAATTTTTTGAATTTCAAAATTATTAATCAAAAATGGAAAATGTTTGATATGATTAAATCTTTATTAGTATTTAACAAAAATTAATATTATCTTTTTAAATTAGGAAGTTTGACTACATTTATTAAATTTAATTTTAAAATATTAAGGATTAACATAATTGTAACAAGTGGCATCAATTGCAATTTGTCCAATCATTTATTGACATGTGGTATGTAGTTTAATTTATTAATGACAAGTGACGGAGTGTTATTTTTTATAATATAGTATATATATATATATATTAATTTTCTTTTTACTAATTATTAATATTATAAATCGATAAAATAACGTATTTTAAATATTATGTTCATCTTTAGAGATGAAAATATCAACCAATCAAGTCGTTTTTATATCTCTATACTATTAAGTAATAAATAACCAACTCATGTGTGACTTTTGCGATGTTTTTTTGTCTTATTATATAATTATATAAGTAATAAATAACCAACTCATGTGTGACTTTTGTTATGTTTTTTGTCTTTATTATATACTAGTTTATAAACCATGTATTACATGGGATTGGATACAAAAAAAATATATAATTAAAATATATATATAATAAATAATTACATAATCTACTATATAAGAATACATTTCATTTTAAAAATGAAAACTAAAAATCTCTAGAACCTTTTTGTATATAACATTGGATGTACTGTTAGTAATATTATTATCTTTATTAAAAATTAAAAGTATTAGACCATCATTACTTTTAACTCTGAATAAACAATGTATAGTTAACCGTGTCAAAAAAAATTCTATTAAATCAAGATCATACAATTCAATTAATTTACAATTCATATGAGAGTTTGTCTTTTCTTCTTATCTCAATTTAACAAAATTATTTCATCATTTTTGTTCAAATGTGAGATTGGAGGTTTTTCACATGATTGTTTTTTATTAACCTTTAATGATAATTTAATTTAATTAATTTACCTCATTTAAAGTATGAATTAATTATATTGATTAAATGAAATTAAATTTTAAAATTCCTAAAATTAATATAGTGTTGACAAGTGACACACATATGATGTGGATAGTTTAAAATGACGACATGTGGCCAAATTGTTACTCTTTTATTATGTAGTATAGATATATTTAAAATATTAAGGATTAACATAATTGTGACAAGTGACATCAATTGCAATTTGTCCAATCATTTATTGACATGTGGCATGTAGTTTAACCTATTAATGACAAGTGACAGAGTGTTATTTTTTAGTTATATAGTATAGATATATATATATATATATATTAATTTTCTTTTTACTAATTATTAATATTATAAATTGATAAAATAACGTATTTTAAATACTATGTTCATCTTTAGAGATGAAAATATCAACCAATCAAGTCGTTTTTATATCTCTATACTATTAAGTAATAAATAACCAACTCATGTGTGACTTTTGCGAAAGATCAAATAAGAAGAGATTTTTGCCTAAAAAGATTAAGAACTAATAGTAATATGAAATTTGACATGATAATTTACGTATAACTTCATATTTTTTGTACTAGATGTTTATTTTTTATACTATATTATTATTTTTTTGTATTAGATTATTTTTTTTGTTCTTCATTTTACTTATACTAGATTTTTGTGTTTTTTGTAATACATTTTTATTTTTTTGTACTGGATTCTTATTTTTTTGTACTGGATTCTTATTTTTTGTACTGGATTCTTATTTTTTGTACTGGATTTTTATTTTTTATGTACTGGATTATGTTTTTTGTACTGGATTGTGCCACGTATCAAATTTCTATTACTTCTTACTCTTCTTAGGCAAAAATCTCTTCTTACTGGATCCAACCCCTATAATTATATAAGTAATAAATAACCAACTCATGTGTGACTTTTGCGATGTTTTTTGTCTTTATTATATACTAGTTTATAAACCCATGTATTACATGGAATTGGATACAAAAAAATATATAATTAAAATATATATATAATAAATAATTACATAATCTACTATATAAGAATACATTTCATTTTAAAAATGAAAACTAAAAATCTCTAAAACTTTTTTGTATATAACATTGGATGTATTGTTAGTAATATTATCATCTTTATTAAAAATTAAAAGTATTAGACCATCATTACTTTTAACTCTGAATAAACAATGTATAGTTAACCGTGTCAAAAAATTTACTATTAAATCAAGATCATAAAATTCGATTAATTTACAATTCATATGAGAGTTTGTCTTTTATTCTTATCTTAATTTAACAAAATTATTTCATCATTTTTGTTCAAATGTGAGATTGGAGGTTTTTTCACATGATTGTTTTTTATTAACATTTAATGATAATTTAATTTAATTAATTTACCTCATTTAAAGTATGAATTAATTATATTGATTAAATGAAATTAAATTTTAAAATTTCTAGAATTAATATAGTGTTGACAAGTGACACACATATGATGTGGATAGCTTGAAATGATGATATGTGGCCAAATTGTTACTCTTTTGTTAGGTAGTATAGAATAGATTAGTCTATTATCCGTGTGAACACACGTATTAAATATAAAATATTAAATAATTAATAATAAAAATTTAAAAATAATAAATGATGATATTTTTAAAAAAATGATTAAATTATGCATTAATAATTACTTTAGATAATAAAACAATAATCAAAATTTGTAATAACAATAGTAATATCTTTAATATTATTGATTTGTAATAACTGAGATATTTGAACAAACTAAAGTTAAAATCTAATTAGTTAGTTTTTTTATCAAAAACTAACTATTTTAAAGTAAGACCAAAAAAAATGTAACTTTTGTCATCATTTACATATTTTTCTGCTTCTATTTTATTTTTTGAAAAAAAATTGTTTTTTTAAATTTTTTTTGTAAAACTATTATTTTCTAAAAATAACAAATTGAAATATTTCTTTTTAAAAAAATGATATTTATGAAAAAATATATTTTATAACTTTTTAAAATATATTTTATAATAAAATGATTCGATTTAAATATACAAAAACTACTTTTAAACTTGCAAAATAAAAATAATATCATTATTTATTACTATTATAATTATTTAATAAGATAGATAATATATTTTATTTAATATGAGAGATAATATAATGTATTTAATAAAAGATAATTAAATGAGTGCATAAAAAATTGACAAGTGATATTATGACATTAGAATGTGATAAGTGTCAAATAAAGATTTTTGTTTATTAGAATAGATAGATAGATTATTAAATAACATCCTTGAGTGGGCATTCCTCCTTTGTCTTTTCAATGCTTATTTGAAGTAAATTCTTTGGTAGATTTAGCTATTGTATCAGATAATATTTTTTCATCGTTTTAAGAAAATAAATGAATAAAATATATGAATACATTATTGACGCCTAATTTTTACCCACTAGTACAAATTTGTCTACTTAGGACGGTTAGGTTTTTTATTTAAGACGGCTTACATAAAAACCGCCCCAATAAATGCCAAGTAATTTTCATTCTAATATATAGGGCGGTTTCTTTAACACTTGAGGCGGTTTTAGATACATTATACGGGGCGGTTCCTATTGGGGCGGTTTCCATAGTATTTGAAGCGGTTTGTTTTTTGGGGCGGTTAGTATTTGGGGCGGTTTTGTATTAAATGGGGCGGTTTTCATACTCATTTTATGGGGCGGTTGGTATTTGGGGCGGTTTTGCATTTAATGGGGCGGTTTTTCATAATCATTTTTTGGGGCGGTTCTGAATACTATTATTTGGGGCTAAAATGATTATTTGGGGCGGTTTCTTTCTGGTTTATTAGGGCGGTTACTTTCAAATTTGAATATATAACCGTTTTATCTTTATCTTCAACGTCAGATATCTAGACGAGGTTATTTTTCTGCCTTTATCATCTCTGTTGAGCTCGAACGTATCTTTCACCATTTTTTTTCATTTCAATCGTTCTTGTGCCATTAACATCTGATCGATCTAGACGAGGTAATAACCATTAACATTTAACCGTCAATTTATGTACTTTTCAATCGTTCTAGTGCCATTAACATTCGTTTTATTGTTTATTTGTAGGTTTTGAAGACATTTAAGTATATTTTTTCATCTATGGATTGATCAACAACTATCAAAGTTTGAATCTATATTAAATGGTATAAATCATTTATCTCTTATTTATTTTAAAATTATGCTACATATATAAATATTTAATGTTTGTTTGTCATTCACAAAATATTTCTTAGTTAACGACAAAATATTTCTTAATTTTAAATTTTATATTTAAATTTATAAAATTTCTTAGTTTAATTTTATGTTTATGCTATTTAAGTATAATCCTTAGAATATAAATACCCGTCTGAAATTTATCTAATAGAGATAAAATTCAGATAGTCCCCATTAGGACTGCTTTTTGAATATTTTATCTCATTTAGGATATGTATGTATGTTAATGAGTTAAGATTTAAGAAAAATTTGGTTTACGTTTTCTACTTACTCCTACGAGTGTGTGGATTATCTACATACTTGGGGAGTTAAGAGGAAATGCTGCCGAATTTTTTTTAAATGTTAACTCATTAACATACATACATATGAGATAAAATATTCAAAAAGTGGGTTAGGATCCACCAAACCATTATAATGGGGTACATCATATAATTGCATTTATGTATTTTGTTTTACTTGATTTTCAGATGGACCGAATTAACTGGATGTACCATACTACACGTACTTCCTCATCATATACAGAGGGCGTTCAAATTTTTCTTAAAGCTGCTGAAGTTAATCGTAGGAATAAAGGAAATGGAAGGATTTGTTGTCCATGTATAATTTGTAAAAACTTCAAAAGATTTGATTATATTAAAGAGATAGAGTTTCATTTGATGAAACATGGTTTTATGCCTAGATATACTTGTTGGTCAATGCATGGAGAGTCACTAAGTAATCGTAGCATGTCTTCAATAAATTCACAAAATGATGATATTAATATCAACGATTCAAATTTTGTTGATGATGATGACAATTCAATTGATCTAAATGACAATTTAAGTGATATGTTACATGATATGGAGACAAATATTGGTGATGATGATCAAAGAAAATTACATGTTTTATTTGATGATGCAGAAAAACCACTATATCCTGGTTGTGAAAATTTTTCAAAACTTAATGTTGTTTTAAAGTTGTTTAATTTAAAGTCAAATTATGGATGGAGTGATAAAAGTTTCACTGATCTATTAGTGATTTTACATGACATGCTTCCAGACGGTAATGAGTTGCCAATTTCAACGTATCAAGCAAAAAAATTAATGTGTCCAATGGGATTGGAAGTTGAAAGAATACATGCTTGTTCAAATGATTGTATGTTGTATAGAAAGGAGTTTGAAAAAGAACATAAATGTGTTATCTGCGGTGTTTCTAGATACAAGCGTAAAAAAGAAACAGATGACATGGATGATGATGTAACGAAAAATGGACCACCAAATAAAATATTGTGGTATTTTCCTATTATACCAAGACTTAAACGATTATTTTCAAATGAAAATGAAGCCAAATTTTTACGTTGGCATAAGGATTGTCGTGTAAATGATGGAAAATTAAGACATGTGGCGGATTCACCGCAATGGAGAAATATTGATCATAAGTATCCAAATTTTGGCGAAGAGATTAGAAATATACGGTTTGGGCTTAGTTCAGATGGAATCAATCCTTTAGGTAACATGAGTAGCCGTCATAGTACTTGGCCGGTCCTTGTATGCATTTACAATCTTCCTCCTTGGTTATGCATGAAAAGAAAATACATTATGATGACATTGTTAATTCAAGGTCCGAAACAACCTGTTAATGACATTGATGTTTATTTGGCTCCACAAATCGATGATTTGAAGACTTTATGGGGTTTAGGTGTAGTTGTTTATGATGCTTACAAGAAGGAAAATTTTACATTACGAGCCAAGATTTTTTGCACCATAAGTGACTTTCCGGCATATGGCAATTTATCAGGATATAGTACAAAAGGTAAAAAAGCGTGTCCAGTTTGTGAAGACGAGACAAATTCAATTTGGTTAAAAAATTGCAAAAAAACCGTATACATGGGGCATCGAAGATTCCTTCCTACTAGTCATGTTTATCGGAAGAAAAAAGACGAGTTTGATGGAAATACCGAGCATCGAACGATGAGGAAACGATTTGATGCATTCTCAAGAGTTGAAAACCTAAATGTTGTGTTAGGCAAAAGAACTAGTGCTCAAAAAGATGTTATTTGGAAAAAGAAATCAATCTTTTGGGATTTACCATATTGGAAGCATTTGGATGTTAGACATTGTTTAAACGTTATGCATATTGAAAAAAATGTATGTGATAGCTTGTTGGGCTTATTGTTAAACATTCCTGGCAAAACTAAAGATGGAATTAATGTTCGTAAAGACATGGTAGACATGGGAATACGTAAAGAGCTTGGCCCTGTTGAGACAGCCAATCGTATTTATCTACCACCGGCGTGTTATACATTGTCAAAGGAGGAAAAAATGAAGTTTTGTAAATGTTTACATGACATTAAAGTTCCATCTAACTATTCTGCAAACATTAAAGATTGGTGTCGATACAGGATTGTAAATTGCTTGGTATGAAATCTCATGATTGTCATGTTTTGATGACACATATGATTCCTATTGCTATTCGTGGAATTTTACCAGAGAAAATCCGACATACCATAAAAAAATTGTGTTTGTTTTTTAACATGATTCACTCAAAAGTTATTGATCCAGAGTCATTGGATACTTGGCAAAAAGAAGTTATCATCACGTTATGTGAATTGGAAATGTACTTTCCTCCATCTTTTTTTGATGTAATGGTTCATTTGGTATCTCATATCGTTGGAGAAATCAAGGCTTGTGGTCCTGTGTTTCTACGTTACATGTATCCTTTTGAAAGATATATGGGTTTCCTAAAAGTTATATAAGAAACCGTAATCGACCTGAAGGTAGTATTGTTGAAGGATATGCTTCAGAAGAGGTGATTGAATTTGGTACAAGTTATTTGGAAGGTGTCAAGAGTATTGGTGTTCCTCAATCTATTCATTCGGGTAAACTTGAAGGGGTCGGAGGTATTGGGATGAAAACATTAATTCCAAGTCATGATAATTTACAACTTGCACACTTGTTGGTTTTAAAACATATGACATGCCTTGGTCCTTATGCTGATGAACACTTGAACATGTTGCGGTCAATAAACCAAGGTAAGGATGAAATGTGGTATGTCATGAAACACAATAAGGAGTTTTCTAACTGGATGAAAAACAAGGTAATGACAATTAAGGTTGATGAAACTTTGAAACGGTTGGGACAATGCCCAGATTTCAGGGTAAAGTCTTACCAAAGCTATGATATTAATGGATATACATTTTATACTAAAGATCAGGACAAAAAAAGTACAATGCAGAACAGTGGAGTTACATTAATAGCTTCTACAACTGAATTTGACAGGACAGATCGTTCAAAAATGTTAAGAATAGCCAAGGACTCTTATTATGGTGTCATACAAGAAATTTGGGAACTGGATTATCATTCTTTCATTATACCTGTGTTTAAGTGTAAGTGGGTGAATAACCTTACGGGTATTAAAGTTGATAACCACGGTTTTACACTTGTTGACCTCACAAGTGATGGGCCTGATGGCTATGCATCTGAGCCATTCGTTCTCACTAAACAAGTCACACAGGTGTTCTACGTCAACGACCCGAGCAAACCAAGATTCCACATCGTATTACAAGGCAAACGACGTATCCTTGGTGTGGATAATGTCACTAACGAGGACGAATATGACCAGTTTGACGACCTACCACCATTTTCAGTCGGGATTCAACCAACAAGTAACATAATTGAAGGCAACACATATATACGATCTGACCATAATGAAGGGATATATGTTGATAAACCATGATATATGGTAAGTGTTGAACAACAAATATATACAAATACAATTTATTAAAGTTACATATATGTTATGGTGGTTATAACTATTTATTAATACAATCTTTTTTATGCAGGTAAACTTGAAAAGGTTAAGACGCGTGTTAGCCAAGCAGTTTTTAAAACCTTTTAAACTATGATATATGGTAAGTGTTGAACAATAAATATATATATCAACACAATTTATTAAAGTTACATATATGTTATGGTGGTTATAATTATTTATTAATATAATTTTTTTGCAGGTAAACTTGAAAATGGTAAGACGTGTGTTAATCGAACAGTTTTTGTAAAACCTTTTAAATTTATTTTGTTATGTTATTTAGATTAATATTCTCTATTACAAATATTTTGTTATATTATTTACCTTAATATTATATATTATTGAAAGTAAAACAATACAAATTATTAATAAATTAAAAGTAAAAATTACAATACAACTTATTAATAAAAGTAAAAAATACATATGATTGGTTTTACATATAATCTTTAATGATTTTCCAAAATGATACATGATTAAAAGTGGAACCCATTTTTGAATGATATTGTTCTTGTGCCTTCGTCATTATGTCGATATCATTCCATACCATTTCACGGTTATTATATACGTTATCGTAAATAACGCTAAATGCAGAGGTCTTTTTTTTTTAATCCAGCCACTTGTCGCAAAGATCATCACTACTACGTTCTTCAACACGTTTTGGCGGCAAGTGAAAGCAATAGCTTACCATGTCCCAGAATTGAGATCCAGAAAACTTTCATCTGTATTTTTTTGTAGTAATAATCCATGATTCAGCTAACACTTCTTCTTCTTGAATGGTCCATGGAACTTTGTCACACCCCCACCTCTCGCCACCTCGTGTATGATGATGTCACTGAAATGGTTGCGGAAGCATAGTGGTGATGTCTCTGAGGTGAGGGGTGACTTACTTGATCCGATATTACAAGCACACAGATTAACTTAAAGTAAATACATTAGAAGGATGTCGCAATCACAATTACGTTACAGCTAAGTTTGTGTAATTACAAAACTAATTACTCAAGTGCAAGCACTCCAAAAGTGTGTCCTCACCGGCGATTATTGTTTACCTGCAAAAAGGTTTGAGTTTGAAACGTCAACACAAAGCTGGTGAGTTCAACAGTTCAAATTTAAAATAATATGATATGATAAGTATGTTCTCAAAAGTTCAGTTCCGGATAACCATGGGACCCGTATCTAGTTCCTTTCGGACAGTTGTACGTTCATGAAGATACTACCCATCGGTACATATCTTAGTGCCTCATGATCTTAATGTCTATCACAAATATTAAGAAGTTGTTTTGGAAACAGGTACCAAACATTCACACAAGGGGAGATGCAATCCTCCCAGCAAATGGGTTGTCAGCCAATAGTACTATCAATGATTCCTGTTCGGCCCCACATGGGTTCACTAGATACAGTTCAAGAGATGAGGACTTTTTGATACTGTGATAGAGATATTAACGGCAAAATCCCATGAAATCACACAAAAGTCACATGAAATCACACAGATAACAGTGATGCATATCATATGTTCAGAAAACAGTTTGCAGAGTTACCCCGATGTTTGTAAGACAATAAAAAGAAAAGGGATTGTACGAAACTCACCTGATGATATAAATGTAGCAAAATATCTCGAAGCTGATGACAAAGAGATAATTCTGCATTTAGTTATATTTAATGAGTTATTTATGTTCTAGTTTACTGATTAGATCTTTCTGAACGTACAATGTCAAAGACATTGCTTTGTAAGTCATCAAACCGATATAAAATGTTTAATTGGTTACTTTAGTATTATATCATACAATGTATGATAATGTAGGAACCTACATTGCATTAGATTCCTAATACAAGGTTGATGACACTCTTGATTAATCAGAATAGTCTTGGACTAACCAAATAGTTAATGTTGTTGATTATAATGCTAAAACAGTTTCTAGATGTCTTAATGACTTAGGAATGATTAATCCTTGTTATTGTTTACCCAAATATCATGAAATATCACAATGTAGCATCAGAATAGGTGTAATAACCAAGTTTAACATACTAATCTGACTGTTATCATAAGCATCAGATAATCGTTCCAATGAGTATGTTAATGATCGTGATTAGTTTGAAACACTTGGATTTAACCTTGCATTTCAAGGATTAATCCCACTAATCACCTACATTGTTATAATCAAATGGATTAAACCATTATAATTATGGGTATGGTTTCATGCAAACCGGGCATTACAACGGATCAAAACAAGGATTTAACCGTTAAAACTTCGTGTTCTTCGTTTATAATCAATCATAGCCATCATCTAGGCAATAATCAACAATCCTAACTATGTCATTACGTTCAAAATCAAGATCTAATCAATCAAAATCAAACCAGAAAGTTTAAACGGATCATTACCTAATCTGACGGATATCTGCGGTTAAAACAACGATCAGAACTTGTATAGATGATTCCTGGTGCGATCTATAGCTTCTGATTGCTTGAAAATGGAGTTTGGATGGTGATTTAGTCGAGTTTTGCGTCTGTGAAGCGAGTTTGTGCGAAGTGATAAGAAAAATAAAAATCTTGCATGAAATCTGATGAAGTAGATCAGATTTCTCCACCGCCACACCCGTCGCGTACCGCGGCGGGAAGCCAAAGAAGGCTTCGCGTACCGCGACGATTTCCGGAGAAATCTAAGATATTTTCCAAGCATCGCGTACCGCGGAGGATTCTCAATCCCTCCATCGCGTACCGCGACGAGCCCATTCGATCAACACTTAGAAATTTTTCTTCGTTTTTCGATTCCGGGCAATCCAGGACTCCGTTTTACACACGGTTTTCGCCCTCGTTCATCATTTCTCGCATACTATCGATCTGTAACAATTACAATCATTATTGATAACGTAATTCTCGTATGCAACTGTCACACTCTCCTCCTGTTAGAGAAATTTCGTCCCGAAATTTAGTGAAGACCTACTATATGACAATCGTTTATGAGAATAGATGTGGGTACTTTGATTTCATTTGATCTTCACGTTTTCAAGTATATTCGGGTCCACGTTGCGAGTTCCATCGCACTTTAACGATTGGTATGCGGCTACGTTTCAGCACTTTCATTTCTCGATCCATTATCTCTACTGGTTCTTCACTGAACTGAAGTTTTTCATCAATATGAATCTCTTCTAAAGGTACGATCAATGATTCATCAGTCAGAAACTTCTTCAGATTGGATATATGAAAAACATCGTGAATGTTACTAAATTCAGGAGGTAACTCAAGTCTGTAGGCTACTGATCCAATTCGTTCAAGAATTTTGAATGGCCCTACAAATCTTGGTGAAAGTTTACCTCTCTTCCCGAATCTGAAAATGCCTTTCCAAGGTGACACTTTCAACATTACTCGATCACCTATTTGGAATTCTAACGGTCTACGATGATTATCAGCATAACTCTTTTGACGATCGCGAGCAGCTTTAATTCGTTCCTGAATGAGTGCGATCTTATCAGTTGTTTCCTGAATGAATTCTGGGCCTATGATTTGACTCTCACCTACTTCTGACCAACAGATAGGTGATCTACACTTGCGTCCATAAAGTGCTTCGAATGGAGCGCATTGAATACTGGTATGGTAACTGTTATTGTATGAAAATTCAACAAGTGGAAGATGAATATCCTAGCTACCTCCAAAATCAATCACACAGCTTCTAAGAATATCTTCAAGAGTTTGATTTGTTCGTTCAGTCTGCCCGTCGGTTTGTGGATGATAAGATGTGCTCATATTGATTTGCGTGCCCAGAGCTTTCTGAAGAGTTTGCCAAAATCGTGACATAAATCGACTATCTCTGTCAGAAATGATAGAGATGGGTACTCCATGTCGAGATACAATCTCATTAACATAAAGTTTAGCGAGTCGATCCATAGAATAATCTTCTCGGATGGGTAAGAAATGCGCAGATTTCGTAAGGCGATCAACGATGACCCATATAGAGTCATGATTACGTGAGGTTCTGGGTAATTTCGTGATGAAATCCATAGAGATTTGATCCAATTTCCACATGGGAATCTCAGGTTGTAATAACCAAGAAGGTCGTTGATGTTCAGCCTTAACTTTGAGACATGTTAAACATCGATCCATGCATTCAGCTATGTGTTTCTTCATTCCAGGCCACCAATAAAAGTCTTTGAGATCTTTATACATTTTATCAGCACCTAGATGAATAGAATACCTGGATTTGTGCGCCTCATCCAAGATAATTGTTTTAGAGTTACCAAAGCAAGGAATCCACATTCGGTTTTTGAAATACAACAGTCCATCATTTTTGATATCGAGTTTCTTGTCTAATCCCCTCAGTCCCTCAGCAGAATAGTTCGTTGCTTGTAAAGCTTGTTGCTGAGCTACCTTAATCTGAGGAATTAGATTGGTTTGAATAGTCATACCTAACGCTTTAACACGTAAAGGTTTGACTCGTTCCTTGCGACTCAAGGCATCGGCTATGACATTCGCTTTACCTGGATGATAACGAATTTCACAGTCATAGTCATTTAGAAGTTCAACCCATCGCCTCTGTCGCATGTTCAACATTTTCTGATCTAGAATGTGTTGGAGGCTTTTGTGATCAGTGTATATAATACACTTAGTTCCGTATAGATAATGTCTCCAAATCTTGAGTGCAAACACCACTGCATCAAGTTCTAGATCATGTGTGGTATAGTTCTTCTCGTGTACTTTCAGCTGTCGAGAAGCATAAGCAATTACCTTATCGTTCTGCATTAAAACACACCCAAGACCTTGACGAGAAGCATCACAGTATACTGTGAAGTTATCAGTACCTTCCGGTAATGCCAAGATAGGTGCGTTGCAGAGTTTGTGTTTCAACTGTTGGAACGCCTCCTCCTGTTAGGAATTCCATATAAAAGGTTGATTCTTTTGGGTCAATGTGGTGAGTGGCAAGGCTATCTTTGAAAAGTTCTTGAGAAACCGGCGATAATAACCTGCCAATCCCAAGAATTGACGTATTTCAGTCGGGGTTTGTGGTGTCTCCCAATCTTTCACCGCTTGAATCTTACTGGGATCCACTTGAATACCGTTCTCATTCATAACATGCCCGAGAAATTGAACTTCTCGTAACCAGAACTCACACTTGGAGAACTTGGCATATAATTTCTCATGAGCCAAAAGTTCTAGAATTAATTTCAAGTGCTTAGCATGTTCTTGTTGGTTCCGAGAATAAATGAGAATATCATCAATAAACACAATCACAAATTTATCCAGATAAGGTCTACATACTCGATTCATCAGATCCATGAAAACTGCTGGTGCATTTGTTAATCCAAACGGCATTACTAGAAATTCATAATGTCCGTATCGGGTTCGGAAAGCAGTTTTAGGAACGTCATCATCATGAATACGCAACTGATGATATCCAGATCTTAAATCTATTTTTGAGAAGTAAGTAGCACCTTGCAATTGATCAAACAGATCATCGATACGAGGTAGTGGATAACGGTTCTTGATTGTCAGTTTATTGAGTTCCCGATAGTCAATACACATCCTGAATGAACCATCCTTCTTTTTCACAAAACGAATTGGTGCTCCCCAGGGTGAGAAACTAGGTCTGATAAAACATTTGTCTAACAGTTCTTGCAATTGACCTGAAAGTTCTTGCATTTCTGATGGTGCAAGCCGATACGGGGCTTTAGCAACAGGTGCTGTACCTGGAATCAAGTCAATCCGAAATTCAACTTGTCTCACTGGGGGTAATCCTGAGATGTCCTCAGGAAATACTTCAGGAAAATCTTTGACTACTGGGATATCTGTGATTCGTTTAGGTGAAGAGTTGTGCTCAGTTACATGTGCTAGGAAAGCATAACAGCCTTTCCTTAAGAATTTCTGAGCTAGCATACAAGATATAATACCAAGTTTTCTACCGGCTCGTTCTCCTTGAACTATCAGTGTATTACCGTTAGGTAATGGAATACAGATCATCTTGTTTTGACACACAACTTCCGCTTGGTTATCAGAAAGCCAGTCCATACCGACTACAACATCGAAGCTTCCAAGCTCAATCGGAAGTAAATTGATATTGAAAAGATGATCATTCAGATTCAAGGAACATCCTTGAATAACACTGTTAGTTTTGATCAACTTGCCATTAGCAAGTTCAATGACATAAGGAGTTTCTAGATCTACCGTAGGCAATGAAATTAATGATGCAAATTCAGGAGAGATAAAACTCTTATCTGCTCCTGTATCAAAGAGAACTGATGCGTAAAGATTATTAAGAAGAAACGTACCCGTAACAATATTCACATCATGTCTCGCCTCGGTTGCACCAATCTGAAAAGCTCTCCCTCTAGCTTCATTTCCTTGATTGGTGTTATTGTTTGGACAGTTTCGCATGAGATGGTCAGGGCTTCCACATTTGTAGCATGACCGGTTGGTTTGAGTGGTTTGTCGTGGTGCTTGATTTTGTGGTTGAGCAGGAAAATTGCAATATTTGGTGAAATGTCCAACTCTATTACAGTTGGCACAAGTAGGACACGGTCCCGTGTGATGAAATGGACATTTATTGCATTTGGGCGCCTGCCCGGTGTAAGTTTTCCTCTCAGGAATTGCAGCACCATAGTTATTCACAGTTGGCTTGCTCTGGGTGATCTCAGTCGAAGCTTTCGCCTTGATTTTGCCAAACCACTTTCGTTTAGTACCTTTTGAAACATTAGAGGTACCGATATCACTACGGCTGTAAGCCGTCTGAGGTTTCAAAGATAGAGTACCACTCCTTACCGCCTCATTGGTAAGCTTAGTGGTCAAAAGAATTGTATGTTTCAGAGTTGTAGGTTCAGCTGCAGTAACCATTCCCCGAATCTGGGGAATCAAACCCTTAATGTACTTCTCGATCAAGGCTGCTTCCGTAGGAAACATATTGGGAAGTAAGCAAGTAAGTTCGTGAAACCGATCGGTGTAAGCCAGACAATCAGCACCGATCATAGAGTGATTCCAGAATTCCTCCTGGAGTTTTTGAATTTCAGTGATTGGGCAGTACTCTGATCTAATCAGAGTTTTGAAATCATTCCAGCCCATTGAGTCAACTGTGGCTGAACCCAAAGTCTTGGCCTGGGTATTCCACCAGGTCAAAGCTGAGTCTTTCAGAGAACAGGCAGCATAAGACACCTTATACTCTGCCAAACATTGGCTGATTTTGAGTTTGGTTTCTATCTTCTCGATCCACCGTAAAAGACCAGCCGCTCTTTCCTTGCCTGTAAAAGTAGGAGGGTTGCAAGAAGCAAAGTACTTATATGTACATCCTTGTTGTGATGGATCAGGAACAGTTGTTTTTGTGTTTGTTGCACCGGTGGTAGTATGAGTTTCGAAGTGACCACCAGTAGCATTATGTTCAGCATGATCGTGTTCCCCACCAGAACCTGCGGTAATATGTGGTTGGTGTTGTGTCAGAACACCACAAGCAGATAATTGTTCACGCACAATTCGTGCTATCATAGCTTCATTTGTTTCAGATCCACTTGTACCAGCAGGTGGAACAGTGCTTGCTCCAGGGTTCACTGGTGGAGCAGTATTTGTTTCCAAGTTCCCAGGTGGAACCATGTTCGCTTCCGGATTTACACGCGGATCCGGATTTGATTCAACATTCAAAGGTGGAATTCGATTCTGTTCAGGGTTTGTAATGTTCTGAGTAGCTCTCTTAGCTGGTCGACCTCGTTTTGGAGCCATTAATCTGCTCAGAAGTAGACAAACTCAGGTCAGTTTAAGAACATTAAAGATATAACCTGTTCTATCACATAATTTCAATCATATTCAGTTACACTGAAAATTTATATTGAAATGTGATTATAAAGAATATAGTATAACTACATGAATTTAGTCCAGACATGTTCTCGATACACACAGATCATACAGATATTCGTAGTTATACTCAGTCCTGATAATTCAACAAACTGTCAAAATATTATACAGGACTTTGAAATGTTGCCACAGAGGACTTTGATATGATGCCACACAGGACTTTGAAATGTTGTCATACAGACAATTGAAATGTTGCCACACAGGACTTTGATATGATGCCACACAGGACTTTGAAATGTTGTCACACAGACAATTGAAATGTTGCCACACAGGACTTTGATATGATGCCACACAGGAATTTGAAATGTTGTCACACAGACAATTGAAATGTTGCCACACAGGACTTTGATATGATGCCACACAGGACTTTGAAATGTTGTCACACAGACAATTGAAATGTTGCCACACAGGACTTTGATATGATGCCACACAGGAATTTGAAATGTTGTCACACAGACAATTGAAATGTTGCCACACAAGACTTTGATATGTTGTCACACAGACAATTGAAATGTTGCCACACAGGACTTTGATATGTTGTCACACAGACAATTGAAATGTTGCCACACAGGATTTTGATATGATGCCACACAGGACTTTGAAATGTTGTCACACAGACAATTGAAATGTTGCCACACAGGACTTTGATATGATGCCACACAGGACTTTGAAATGTTGTCACACAGACAATTGAAATCACAATGATATGATACATTGCCATACTGGCAATAGATATGTTCTCAAGTTGATATATTCTTACTTGGAATTGTTTTTAGTTTCTAGTTGTTGATTACATGATTTTGATATTAACACACCAATCACACACAACATACATAACCCATTACACAATTAAATACACAAAACAACCATTTATTAGCACTATCATAGAGTTTGATACAAACGAGTGTTACTACAACATCCATACAGATAACAACATATCCATCTACGGTATGTACAATGACAAGTCCCAAAATGAGTGATGCTCGATCGCACTTACCGTAGGAAATACGGTAAGCAGGCTAGTATAATAGCTATAGTAGCCAATACTATAGCTAAACATAAGAGTCTAGCCCCAGTGCTCAGTGTACCAAGCATCCAAATCCAGCCTTGCAGTCTCTCTCTCCAGACTGCAATTTGCTGCCAACATGCAGCAACCAGTGCCTGTCTTCGGGTCCTACTCAAACGCTCCTCTATGGTCGCTCTCCAAGCCTGGGCATTAGTACCCATGAGATTCACCTGCTCCATCAAAGTCAGGTGTGAAGTAAGAATCTCAAGTACTGTGGTGCGGGTATCCTCCAGGGTAGTCTGATGGTGATGAAGGTCCTGCCTCAGGCCCTGCAGGTCTTGAGAGACCTGCTGCAGTTGGGCCCGCAGCTCAGCTTGGTGAGAGGTTTCTCCCACCTCATGTACGATATGTGGCTCATCTTGTGGAGCCATCTGATGTCTAGGGGTAGCCCCGTGGTCTTGCGGGCTTGTCCCCGCATCCGTCGTAATCCGTCCCACGTAGGGACTCTCCGTGGAGAGAAGCTCTGTCTCCTCTCAGCAGAAGTATGAACCAAGGGTGAATGTGGAGGACTGGGTAGAATAGGGGCTGCTGGTGGTAGTACTGGTGATGGTGGTGGTGGTGTAACAGGTATGGGGGATGATGGTGTGTGCGGTTCGGCAGGGGTCGCCTGAGAGGCTGCAGATGAAGCCTCACTAGGATCCGAGTCTGCTCCTGTACTAGAGCTCGGGGTGTCGTCCAACCTCAGATAGGGAAATCTCTGGTAAATATACTGTTCGGCTTGATCGGCCATCGCTGTACAATAAAAATTTCTAATCAGTATCATGACGTAAATATTATATAACAATATTTAATATGAACATGATATGATGCTTCTTCCTATCTCAAAACAACTATTCGTCCTTATAGTTATTAATGTTCTGCTTGAATTAAATTAAACTAGAACGCACACGTGTTGCAAATTTCAGTTATGCTGGCCACTCATAACTAGAATTTGTACCACCTGATTATTCTGGCTTTATTCAAAACAAGTGTTGTTCAGTTGTTATGTTCGGTGCTCTCTGTGTCACTATACGAGCCTATGGTTATAGTCTAGGTCTCTAAGTCCACCAAAATTCTCTATAACCTGTGGCTCTGATACCACCCTGTCACACCCCCACCTCTCGCCACCTCGTGTATGATGATGTCACTGAAATGGTTGCGGAAGCATAGTGGTGATGTCTCTGAGGCGAGGGGTGACTTACTTGATCCGATATCACAAGCACACAGATTAACTTAAAGTAAATACATTAGAAGGATGTCGCAATCACAATTACGTTACAGCTAAGTTTGTGTAATTACAAAACTAATTACTCAAATGCAAGCACTCCAAAAGTGTGTCCTCACCGGAGATTATTGTTTACCTACAAAAAGGTTTGATGTCACACCCCCAAATTCCCACTCGTGGTGTCAGTCCACGTGGGTGTGACGTGGCCAGGATCATAGCTCATGGTCATATAGAACGACTCTATATGAGTTACACATTTACACAAATCGTAAATCAATACAAGTTTCATTCAATAAGCAGCGGAAAGTGTTAAACATCAGAAATACATATATTTGCAGCGGAAAGTAATTGTTCAAGACACTACAAAGATTAAATTGTTTTCAAAACAGAACACATGCACACAAGCCTAGGACATGAGTCTATATGTAAGCTTGACTCCATTAGTGTGTCCTTGTGAGCGTCCTAGCGTGTGCTCCTTTAGTTACCTGAGAATACATGCGAAAAGTGTCAACTAAAAAGTTGGTGAGTTCACAGGTTTAGACAGACAGAAATTGTAGACAGATATATACTGGGTATGTTAAGTTTAGTTGGATACTACGATCCGTGGAGTGTGTCAGTTCATCTTACCGAAACTAGACTGTTCCCGTTTGCCTCCGCGAGTCATCGCTGAACTCGCAATTCACATCGAAATTACACTCGTTATGACCTCCAGTCAACATTGGTGCCGAGTGGGTTTAGTCAAACCCAGTAGTACTACGTAATTACGACTCGTTTGAATACACAACTAACGGTAAGGATAAATGAGGACTTTATGCGATAATAGTTACACTCGAAAATAGTTTTCACAACATACCAGTCATACATCTAAAACAGTTGCATTGTATTCTCACCCCGATAGTTTAACAAAAGCAGTTAAAGAGTAAAAGTGGGGCCGTAAACTCACCTGAGTTTAGATATGCGTTAGCTCAAAAGAGTAGTGTAGCTCGCCGGCTAGTAGTCACCTATATCACATAGGTACTATGAGTTTGTGTTCGCGTATGTGGGTCTCACCGGACCGTGTTAGTGTTCAACGACACTAAGTGGTTATGTGGGTCGAGTTGACCGTGTTTGACCGTATCGATCGTGTTTGACCTAACGACCCGTTGGTGACGGTTTTGGATCAAGTGCTCGTGTAATGTGCGGTTTAGTGTCGTGTGAAGTGTACGGATACCAAAATCATTCCTATGAGGAAACTTACTATTTATAGTAAGTTTCTATTTTAGGAAAGTTTCCATATTTGGCAAGCTATGCATAAGATCATATTCCGATTATTCTAACATGCATATTTATCCTAAATGAGCATGTTATCACATAGCACATAGTTACACATAGCCGGTTTAGTATAGTTTGCGCGTAAAAGTTTCTAAATATGGAAAGTTACTAAAATAAGCATATTTTATCAAGTTTAAACATCACCTAATATCATCATCTTAGTCCTAAATAGCCTTTTAATCATGATAGTTACGATTAACATGCGACAAATCATTAACCTAGCAACATAAAGTTACTATATTTAGTAACTTATGAAAATAACACAAAATCAGGTTTCCCCATAACATATTCCTTCCAATATCATCATATAATCACTAAATGAGTATGTTAGACTCAAGACATTATCATACTTATTATCAAATTGTAAATTTGTGACAAAAAGTTACTATTTATAGTAACATTTATAAAAATCATCCTTTTGACCATTTTAGGCATTCCTAAGCATCAAATAATCATCACCATAGTTTCTAAACATCATTTTAAGCATAAACCTTAGATTCAAACACATGCATGTGGTCACTAACTCATCCAATCACATACTTGCACAAATAAAGTTACTATTTATAGTAACTAGCTCATTTTTGACATTTCTTGACCACAATCAATACTTCCAATCATATGGGACATTATCAACAACACTTGTAATACTATTTCATCATCAAATATCATAGTTAACTACTTAGATCATCCATGCATGTACACAAAAGTACTCATTTCATTACAAAAACAACATATGGCCATTTATTTCAATAAGAATCGTCATAGATCATAACCAAATCATCAAATCAGTGATAAACATCTTAAATAACATGTTCAAAGCATCAAAGATTCGTGACAATGGTGGTGGTGGTGATGCATGCGGCCTAAATGGCTTGCATGTGTGATTTCTAGAGTTTTTAGGCAAGATTAACCATAGAAACTACCTTACAATGCTTTGAATCCACGAAATAGTGCTTGAGCAGCTTCTGGGACAGCGCTAAAGAGGCTGAGATCGATTCTAATCGCTGCCAAAGATGAGGTGTGGTGTTCCTTCGAGCTCCAAGCCTTCAATGCCTTCAATGGTGCTTCCTTTAGGGTAAAAATGGCTTCTAATGTGTTAGGAGAGGGGTAGCAGATGACAATGGCGGAGTATGGTCGCTGGTAACTCGGGGAAATAGGTAGAGGATCGACAGAATGATTAACATCGGGTTTATAAGGATTTTATGCGTGTTGGGGTCGTCGCGTACCGCGACAATTGTCCAAAAAGTAGCTCCGCGTACCGCGGCGATTAAAATAATCATTCGGTTCCCGAAACACGCCGCGTATCGCGATGGTGGAAGATGATCGGTCGTCGCGTACCGCGATGTTTTTCGGAGAATTCAAATTCTCCCGCTCGGGCTTCGCGTACCGCGAAGGCCCAATTGGGTGCCCATCGCGTACCGCGATGGGTCTCGGTTGAGCCCAATAAGCCCAATTTCATTGTTTTGAACCGAATCTTTCGTATCTCTCGAATACGATCATCGTTTCTCGACACTTAGGCCTTGTTCTAACTAATTTAGGTTCACCGAACCTAAGTGCAGTGTTTTCGTGTTACAGTGGCTCGATCCGTTCACCAACGTTCGTCATTCAAGACACGTGCGAGTTTCGTGCGATAACTCATCTAATTATCGGTGTGTTTGGTCTGTTGTGCCACGTGTCACACTAAATACAAATATTCTAGTGCCA
Organism: Mikania micrantha; assembly: GCA_009363875.1. Taxonomy (NCBI): domain Eukaryota; kingdom Viridiplantae; phylum Streptophyta; class Magnoliopsida; order Asterales; family Asteraceae; genus Mikania; species Mikania micrantha. The sequence goes on from CM018696.1 coordinate 91,501,478, forward strand.
CGTATGTAATAATAATACACATTATTATTAAAATAAAATAAATGCTGACCTGGAAATTGCGAGGTGTCACATCATCCCCTAGTTATTGGGAATTTCGTCCCGAAATTCAGTTCACGTGCCAGTGTTGGTTTGTTCGGCGAATAGATGAGGGTATTTCTTCTTCATCTGATCCTCCCGTTCCCAGGTGTATTCCGGTCCTCGTCGTGAGTTCCATCGAACTTTTACAATGGGTATCTTACTATGTTTCAACTTCTTGAGTTCCCGGTCCATAATTTCCACCGGTTCCTCAACGAAGTGAAGTTGTTCATCAACTTGGATTTCTTCCAAAGGAATCGCGAGCGTTTCATCTGATAAACATTTCTTGAGGTTTGAAACGTGGAACACATTGTGTACGCTACTCAATTCCTGTGGTAGCTGTAGTTCGTAGGCCACGGGGCCTATTCGTTTAGTGATCTCGAATGGTCCTATATAACGAGGGTTTAGCTTTCCCCGTTTCCCAAATCGAATCACTCCCTTCCAAGGCGAGACTTTAAGAAGTACTCGGTCTCCTACTTGGAATTCCAAAGGTTTGCGCCTCTTGTCGGCATAGCTATTTTGTCGATCTCGAGCTGCTGCCATTCTGTTGCGTATCTGCACGATCTTTTCAGTTGTTTCATGTACGAGTTCGGGTCCGGTCAGTTGGCTTTCACCAACTTCCGCCCAACAGAGTGGTGATCTGCATTTACGCCCGTAAAGTGCTTCAAACGGTGCAGCTCCAATGCTGGTGTGGTAGCTGTTATTATATGAGAACTCTACCAAAGGTAAGTGAGTCTCCCAGCTGTTACCAAAGTCAATCACACATGCTCGAAGCATGTCTTCCAAGGTCTGTATGGTTCGTTCACTTTGACCATCCGTTTGTGGGTGATATGCTGTGCTCATATCCAGTCTCGTCCCGAGTGCCTTATGTAAGGACTTCCAAAAATGTGCCGTGAAACGGCTGTCTCGGTCAGATATAATAGAGATTGGGACTCCGTGTCTGGACACGATTTCTTTCAAGTAAACTCGGGTTAACTTTTCCAACTTATCAGTTTCTTTAATCGGCAGGAAGTGTGCCGATTTCGTAAGTCGGTCTACGATAACCCAGATGGTATCGCAGCCACTTGTTGTCTTCGGCAACTTGGTGATAAAATCCATGGAAATCTGTTCCCACTTCCATACTGGAATTTCTGGCTGTTGGAGTAATCCCGAAGGCTTCTGGTATTCTACCTTGACCTTTGAGCAAGTCAGACACTTACTCACATACGTTGCGATTTCTGACTTCATGTTAGGCCACCAATAAGTTGCCTTTAGATCGTGGTACATCTTGTCAGAACCTGGATGTACTGAGTATCGACTCTTATGAGCTTCATCCATTACTACCTTCCTTAAGTCTCCAAAACGTGGAATCCAAATACGATCCAGCAGGTAGTAAGCTCCGTCATCCTTTTGTTTCATCTGTTTGTCCATCCCTCTCATGGCTTCGAGAGTGAGGTTTTCGGTTCTCAACGCTTCTTGTTGTGCTATCCGAATTTGATTTGGTAGTTCGGAGTGGATGGTAAGTTGTAGTGCGCGCACGCGTTTGGTCGTTTCCTTCCTGCTTAGTGCGTCGGCTACTACATTGGCCTTACCGGGATGATATTTGATTGCACAATCATAATCACCTATCAATTCAACCCATCTGCGTTGTCTCATGTTCAGCTCCTTTTGGTTGAAAATGTGCTGTAGGCTCTTATGATCAGTAAATATTGTGCACTTGGTGCCGTACAGATAGTGTCGCCAGATCTTCAGTGCGAACACTACGGCTCCCAACTCCAAGTCGTGAGTTGTGTAGTTCTTTTCGTGCACTTTCAATTGTCGTGACGCATATGCTATAACTTTCTCGCGTTGCATCAGCATGCAACCGAGTCCTTGCTTTGATGCGTCGCAGTACACCACAAAATCCTCGCACCCGTCTGGTAGCGATAAGATTGGTGCACTGCACAATTTCTGCTTCAACAGATCGAAAGCAGCGTCTTGTTTTTCTCCCCATTCGAATTTCTTGTCTTTGTGTGTGAGGGAAGTCAATGATTGCGCGATCTTTGAGAATCCCTCGATGAACCGCCTGTAGTACCCGGCCAATCCTAAGAACTGTCGCACCTCAGTTGGAGTCTTGGGCGCTGCCCAATTCTTGATTGCCTCGATTTTGGCTGGGTCTACGTGTATTCCTTTCTCGTTTACTACGTGTCCAAGGAACTGAACTTCGCGAATCCAGAAATCACATTTGGAGAACTTCGCGTATAGTTGTTCCTTCTTCAGTAGTTCTAAGACACGTCTCAAGTGATCGGCATGTTCTTCCTGAGTCTTAGAATAGATCAGGATGTCATCAATGAACACGATTACGAACTTGTCGAGATACGGTTTACACACCCGATTCATGAGATCCATGAATACTGCTGGTGCGTTAGTCAGTCCAAAAGGCATGACTAGAAATTCATAGTGTCCGTACCGTGTCCTGAAGGCTGTCTTCGGTATATCGTCCTCCTGTATTCTGAGTTGGTGGTAACCCGATCTCAGATCGATTTTCGATTAGAAGCTTGACCCTAAACAGGTCGTCTATTCGTGGTAGAGGGTATCGATTCTTGATCGTTACCTTGTTTAGTTCTCGGTAATCTATACACATACGGAATGAACCGTCTTTCTTCTTTACGAACAAGACCGGTGCTCCCCAAGGTGAGAAGCTCGGTCGGATAAATCCTTTATCTAACAACTCTTGCAGTTGGTTAGATAGTTCTTGCATTTCAGTAGGAGCCATTCGATACGGTGCCTTGGCTATTGGTGCTGCTCCGGGGGTTAAATCTATCTGGAACTCCACTTGTCGTGCTGGTGGTAGTCCCGGTAGATTGTCAGGAAAAACTTCCGGATAATCGCGAACAACCTCAATGTCCTCGATCTTTCGTTCCTTCTTTGGTTGTTCGGTGATAAGGGCTAGGATAGCCGTGTATCCCTTCTTCAGATATTTGCTTGCCTTCATACAGGACATGATGTTTAACGGTATTCCGCGCCGTTCTCCCTGGATTGAGATCTGCTCTCCACTTGGCAACGCAATTCGTACGATCTTCTCGTTGCATACGATCTCAGCGTGGTTTGCAGATAGCCAATCCATTCCAATCACCACGTCGAAGCTCCCGAGAGTTACCGGCATCAGGTCAATCACCAGCTGATGGTCCGCTAGTGTTAGAACACATCCCTTGATGATATATTGTGTCTCGATCAGCTTGCCGTCTGCTAACTCTACGGTGTACTTATAGTCTAGTGGTGTTGGTGTCATATTAAGTAATTTGCTAAAGTCGCTAGAGATAAAACTCCTATCGGCACCGGTATCAAATAATATACTAGCATAGACATTATTTAAAAGAAACGTACCGGTGACGACATGTGGATCGTCTTTAGCTTCTCCAGAGCCAATTACAAAGGCTCGTCCCTTCGCTGCACCTCCCCCACCCTTTTTCAGCTGCGGGCAATCCTTTCGCATGTGCCCCGGTTTGCCACATTCATAACACCCCTTGAGAGTGTTTTGGTTGTTGTTGTTGTTGGGGTTTGATCGGCATTCTTTGGCTACGTGCCCGTTCCTTCCACAGTTTGTACACTTGGCTCTTTTGCATGGGCCGAAGTGATGGAAGTTACAGGTGTTGCATTTTGGGCTGTTGCCCTGGTATCCCCCCTTGCTTTGGGTGTTTGGCTGTGTGGCGGTGAAGACTTTGGCAGGTGCGGGTCGGTGTTGAGCTGGTTGTTGTGGTGAGAAGGTACGGTTATTGCTAGGTTCCCACTTTCGCTTGATTTCCTGGGGTTTCAGGTGTTCACCCCTCTTAGGCAGTTTCCCTTGAGCTACTGCCTGGTCTGTCAACTTATGTGCCAAGCGAATCAGTGGTTGGATGGTGGAGAGATCAGAAGCAGTTACCATACTTTGGATCTGCTCGGGCAATCCACTAATGAATTGCTCAATTTTCTTGTATTCCGGCGTCACCATTGCCGGACACAGCTTGCACAACTCATGAAATCGAGTGCAGTATTTATCGATTTCGGATCCCACCATTTTGTGTGTCCAAAATTCCTCCTCAAGTTTCCAGATTTCATCACTAGGACAGTACTCCTCGTGAAGCATCCTTGTGAAGTTCTCCCAAGGAATGGAGTTTGCGGTATCCAGTCCAAGTGTCTGGACATGGGTGTTCCACCAGGTGAGGGCCGGTCCCTCCAGTGTTCCCGTAGCGTATTTTACTCGATTCTCTTCCGAGCATTCAGCCATGGAGAAAACTGACTCCAGCTTCTCTATCCAACGAAGCAGTCCCACTGCTCCTTCAGTACCTTGGAACTTGTGAGGGTGACAGCTCAGGAAGGCTTTAAACGAGCATCCCTTTGCTACTCCCCCATGAGATCCTGTGCATCGGAGTTCATTGTAACGTGTTAGTGTCTAGGCCGCCTATACTATGTTAATCATGTTTGGCAAAAGTTAGTACCGTTGTTAGAGCCACTCGTCTCACTGGCGTGTCGGTTGGCTTCGTACTCTGCGAGTACCTTGTTGAATTTCCGTTCGACCATCATGTCGATCCGTGCCTTTTCGGCCTTGCGTTTGAGTCGAAGGTCATTGGTTCCTCTGCCCGACATGTTTCTATACAGAGGGGTTAGAGTGTTAGTCATCAGATGCCAAGTGTTAGCCAAAGTTAGGATTGTTGTCATGTCAAATGTCAAGTTAGCTATCATAACAAGGCTTCAAATAACAGTAGTAATAATAAAGCAGATAATAATAATAAAGCATAATTTTTCATTAATATCAGTCTTGAAGTACAATAATTCGAACAGAAAGTACAATGCGAGTTCTCCGAGCACATCCCGCTCGTCTAGGCCAAAATAAAATAAAAGGAAATCAATACAAAATAAGAAGATCCACTAATCTGAGTCCATGGAGACATGGGAGATGTTACTAGCTGCGTCCTCATCATCGTCATCGTCCTCCTCCGGATCCTCGTCAAACTCTCCCTCCTCGAGGTCCTCGGCCTCGAACTGTGGTCCATCATCCTCAGCTGGCGGCTCCTCGATAAACTGTGCCGCCCATGCGTTAAGCATGGCGTCACTCGCCTGTACCATTTCCTGAGTCTCGGCTATATCCGTCCGATTCTCAGTAATGCGCCCGTCATGCTCCTGCATGACATCAACTATCTGGCCATGTTGTGACATGAGCTGAGACACCTGGAGACGTAATGTCTCCACCTGTTCCTCCAAGCGATCGTTCTGCTCCTCCAGTCGGTCGCTTCGCCTTTCCAGGCGATCGTTCTTCTTGCGAAGAACACGAACCTCGTCAGACAGCTCGGCGTTTCTCCGAAGCTCCCGCTGGGTTACAGCAACATGAGCCGCGAAGGCTCTCTCCATCGGCATCCCAAGTGCCGGCAGTCGTGGACCCTCTGAGGTATCGCCCCTGTATCGTGGCGTAGGCACCCGCTCTCCCACTACCCAATCTCGTAGGAGGTTAGGCAACCATCCCCAGTATCGCTCCCGAGCTAGCATCTGGGCGCGTCGCTCCATCTCAGCATCTACCTGAGCCACGATGCTGTCGATCCTGCGTCGACTCTCCTCAGTCAAGTCATCGACCGCTGGGCGTTTGCCCGGGTTCCTGTTAGCATCTCTGTTGTTATCGGCCATCCTGTAAGTTCTCAGATTAGTAAACAACAGTTCAATAGTAATAGTAATATCAGTGTGCAAATGGTAAGTGTAGTGTCTAGTGTAGAGCAGTGATTATAGTCTAAGTTTACTACATGCAAACCTAGTTCCCTATAACCAAGGCTCTGATACCAGTCTGTCACACCCACAAATTCCCACTCGTGGTGTCAGTCCACGTGGGTGTGACGTGGCCAGGATCATAGCTCATGGTCATATAGAACGACTCTATATGAGTTACACATTTACACAAATCGTAAATCAATACAAGTTTCATTCAATAAGCAGCGGAAAGTGTTAAACATCAGAAATACATATATTTGCAGCGGAAAGTAATTGTTCAAGACACTACAAAGATTAAATTGTTTTCAAAACAGAACACATGCACACAAGCCTAGGACATGAGTCTATATGTAAGCTTGACTCCATTAGTGTGTCCTTGTGAGCGTCCTAGCGTGTGCTCCTTTAGTTACCTGAGAATACATGCGAAAAGTGTCAACTAAAAAGTTGGTGAGTTCACAGGTTTAGACAGACAGAAATTGTAGACAGATATATACTGGGTATGTTAAGTTTAGTTGGATACTACGATCCGTGGAGTGTGTCAGTTCATCTTACCGAAACTAGACTGTTCCCGTTTGCCTCCGCGAGTCATCGCTGAACTCGCAATTCACATCGAAATTACACTCGTTATGACCTCCAGTCAACATTGGTGCCGAGTGGGTTTAGTCAAACCCAGTAGTACTACGTAATTACGACTCGTTTGAATACACAACTAACGGTAAGGATAAATGAGGACTTTATGCGATAATAGTTACACTCGAAAATAGTTTTCACAACATACCAGTCATACATCTAAAACAGTTGCATTGTATTCTCACCCCGATAGTTTAACAAAAGCAGTTAAAGAGTAAAAGTGGGGCCGTAAACTCACCTGAGTTTAGATATGCGTTAGCTCAAAAGAGTAGTGTAGCTCGCCGGCTAGTAGTCACCTATATCACATAGGTACTATGAGTTTGTGTTCGCGTATGTGGGTCTCACCGGACCGTGTTAGTGTTCAACGACACTAAGTGGTTATGTGGGTCGAGTTGACCGTGTTTGACCGTATCGATCGTGTTTGACCTAACGACCCGTTGGTGACGGTTTTGGATCAAGTGCTCGTGTAATGTGCGGTTTAGTGTCGTGTGAAGTGTACGGATACCAAAATCATTCCTATGAGGAAACTTACTATTTATAGTAAGTTTCTATTTTAGGAAAGTTTCCATATTTGGCAAGCTATGCATAAGATCATATTCCGATTATTCTAACATGCATATTTATCCTAAATGAGCATGTTATCACATAGCACATAGTTACACATAGCCGGTTTAGTATAGTTTGCGCGTAAAAGTTTCTAAATATGGAAAGTTACTAAAATAAGCATATTTTATCAAGTTTAAACATCACCTAATATCATCATCTTAGTCCTAAATAGCCTTTTAATCATGATAGTTACGATTAACATGCGACAAATCATTAACCTAGCAACATAAAGTTACTATATTTAGTAACTTATGAAAATAACACAAAATCAGGTTTCCCCATAACATATTCCTTCCAATATCATCATATAATCACTAAATGAGTATGTTAGACTCAAGACATTATCATACTTATTATCAAATTGTAAATTTGTGACAAAAAGTTACTATTTATAGTAACATTTATAAAAATCATCCTTTTGACCATTTTAGGCATTCCTAAGCATCAAATAATCATCACCATAGTTTCTAAACATCATTTTAAGCATAAACCTTAGATTCAAACACATGCATGTGGTCACTAACTCATCCAATCACATACTTGCACAAATAAAGTTACTATTTATAGTAACTAGCTCATTTTTGACATTTCTTGACCACAATCAATACTTCCAATCATATGGGACATTATCAACAACACTTGTAATACTATTTCATCATCAAATATCATAGTTAACTACTTAGATCATCCATGCATGTACACAAAAGTACTCATTTCATTACAAAAACAACATATGGCCATTTATTTCAATAAGAATCGTCATAGATCATAACCAAATCATCAAATCAGTGATAAACATCTTAAATAACATGTTCAAAGCATCAAAGATTCGTGACAATGGTGGTGGTGGTGATGCATGCGGCCTAAATGGCTTGCATGTGTGATTTCTAGAGTTTTTAGGCAAGATTAACCATAGAAACTACCTTACAATGCTTTGAATCCACGAAATAGTGCTTGAGCAGCTTCTGGAACAGCGCTAAAGAGGCTGAGATCGATTCTAATCGCTGCCAAAGATGAGGTGTGGTGTTCCTTCGAGCTCCAAGCCTTCAATGCCTTCAATGGTGCTTCCTTTAGGGTAAAAATGGCTTCTAATGTGTTAGGAGAGGGGTAGCAGATGACAATGGCGGAGTATGGTCGCTGGTAACTCGGGGAAATAGGTAGAGGATCGACAGAATGATTAACATCGGGTTTATAAGGATTTTATGCGTGTTGGGGTCGTCGCGTACCGCGACAATTGTCCAAAAAGTAGCTCCGCGTACCGCGGCGATTAAAATAATCATTCGGTTCCCGAAACACGCCGCGTATCGCGATGGTGGAAGATGATCGGTCGTCGCGTACCGCGATGTTTTTCGGAGAATTCAAATTCTCCCGCTCGGGCTTCGCGTACCGCGAAGGCCCAATTGGGTGCCCATCGCGTACCGCGATGGGTCTCGGTTGAGCCCAATAAGCCCAATTTCATTGTTTTGAACCGAATCTTTCGTATCTCTCGAATACGATCATCGTTTCTCGACACTTAGGCCTTGTTCTAACTAATTTAGGTTCACCGAACCTAAGTGCAGTGTTTTCGTGTTACAGTGGCTCGATCCGTTCACCAACGTTCGTCATTCAAGACACGTGCGAGTTTCGTGCGATAACTCATCGAATTATCGGTGTGTTTGGTCTGTTGTGCCACGTGTCACACTAAATACAAATATTCTAGTGCCACGTATGTAATAATAATACACATTATTATTAAAATAAAATAAATGCTGACCTGGAAATTGCGAGGTGTCACATTTGAGTTTGAAATGTCAGCACAAAGCTGGTGAGTTCAACAGTTCAAATTTAAAACAATATGATATGATAAGTATGTTCTCAAAAGTTCAGTTTCGGATAACCATGGGACCCGTATCTAGTTCCTTTCGGACAGTTGTACGTTCATGAAGATACTACCCATCGGTACATATCTTAGTGCCTCATGATCTTAATGTCTAGAACAATCAAATGTGCTCACGTCATTGATGACGTAATTCTCGTATGCAACTGTAACAAACTTGATTTGCACTACTGCTGGAACTCATTTTTCGTTGTCTTATTAAACTTATGTAATGCTATTTCAAGCATTTATAGCAAAAAAAAAATACGACCGTTTAACCCAAAAAAAATACGACCGTTTCACAACGTTATAATAACAATAAATGAAATTACAATAATTATTTTTTATTTACTCATAAAAACCGCCCTAAATGGCCCCTAAACCGCCCCAATTGCTTAAACCGTTTCACAACGTTATAAAACCGCCCTAAAAATACAAAAAAACCGCCCTAAAAGCCCTAAAACCGCCCCATATGACTTAACCGCCCTAAATAAACAAAACCGCCCTAAATAATGCAAAAAAAACCGCCCCATATGATTTAACCGCCCTAAATAAACAAAACCGCCCCATTTGTCCTCCTTTTTCCCACGAAAAGTTTCATTTCCCTCTCATTTTCCCGGATTACTTCCATTTTCGTTCTGTGCATTCCCACGAAAAGGTAGAATTCCCGATTGCTATACGGTGGGTCGTGGTTGTTGCTGTGTGGGTTGCGGCGGCGGTTTGTATTGCGGTGCGACTGTGTATCGTGGTGGTGTTGCGGTGCGCGGGTGTATCCGGCTTGTGCAGCGTGATGTTTTCGGTGGGTACCGTGTAATGTGTTGTGGTGGTGTTGCGGTGCATATTGGGTGAACGGCGGCAGGGGGTATTTCGGTGGGTGCAGTGTATTGCGGCAGCGGCGGCGGCGGCGGGCATATTACAGTGGCTGTAGAAGCGCAGCAAGGTGGGGGAGCGGCGGCGGGGGTTTTGTGGTGGCAGTGGAGGTGGCGGTAGAGGCGGCAGTAGGGCGGAGGTTTGAGGTGGCGGTAGTGGTAGTGGTGCACAAAAAAACCGGTTACCCGAACCGGTTTTGGGACCGGTTATAAACTGGTTTGGGAACCGGTTATTGGTACCGGTTTGTGCTACGTGGAAAAACCGGCGGTTAGAGACCGGTTGGGAGATTTTTGGGCGAAACCGGTTAAAGCAAAACCGGTTTTTTGACCGGTTAGAAACCGGTTAACCGGTTATAGTTCAAAAATGTAGCCGTCACTAGCCGTTGGAGACAAAAATACTAGCCGTTGACACCGGTTAACCGATCGAGCAAAATAAAAAAACTAGCCGTTTCTAGCCGTTTTTTACAATTTTTTGAACCATTTTGCCCCTAAACGTTAGTATAAATAGATGGGGATTGTTTTGGTTTGATCACACAACATCTTACAACATCTCTTCTTCTTAAACGCTCGAAAACGATCAAATACGCTCAAAAAACGATCTCCTACTTCTTCTCGATTCAATCTCTTCTTCTATTACGTTCGTAATTCTAATTCAATCTTTATTTCATCCATGGCAAGCTCACGAAGTGCTCATAGTTTCGTTGGTGTTGGTGCATCCACTTCAAACGAACCAACCGTTGTTAAAATAAAAACTACAACGAGGAACAAAGAGCTATTTCAACATTTCGACTTATGCGAAATGTCGAACGGTGTCGATAAGGCACGGTGCAAAGGTTGCGGTACTTTTCTTAAACCGGAATCTAATTCTACTTTAAGAAGCCATTTGACGAAGCATTGTGTTGTTGTCAAAAATAATCCCGCAAACGATCAAGCACAAATGTCTCAAGAGTGCGGGGTTTGGAATTTCGATCCCGACATGGTTCGTGAAATGATGGGGAACTTGGTGATTCAAGAAAGTTTGCCATTCAATCATTTTGACAACCCACGCTTGACGAAAATGATTCAAAAGGCGCTACAACCACGTTATCATCAAGTAAGTCGAACTACTATTAGACGTGATTGTTTGAAACGTTGGCGTCAAGCCAAACAAGAATTAATTTTAGGTTTTCAAAACTTAAATACCGGTGTTAACCTAACAACGGACGTTTGGTCGGCGCCTCACGGTTTGCCCGAATCGTACCTTTGCGTTACCGCGCATTGGATTGATCCCGATTCTTGGCAAATGATGAAACGTACGATTGCGTTCGAAATGTTTCCGTATCCTCACACGGGGGATAATTTGTTTTACATGTTAGATGGAATAATACAAACATTCCATTAACAAGATAAAATACTTTCTATAAGTTTTGATAACGCTTCAAATAATACGAATGCTGTTCAAAAATTAAAACTTAAATATAAACCGATATGTAACGGTGTTTTTTTTCATACAAGATGCGTTGCTCACATTATTAACTTGGTTGTGAGTGATGCTCTTGCGGTTGAGGGAATGAATACGTTAAAAGAAAAATTTAAACAAATGTTAAAGGATGTTTTTATGAAAAGCCGTAGAAGATATTTGGAATATCAAAAATTATGTAAGGATACGAACTCCATCTTTTTAGGTCCGTCTTGGGACGTACCAACAAGATGGAATTCGACTTGGCGTATGTTTAACAGCGCCTTACGACAAAGGGAAACCTTGGAAGTATTTCATAACAATTTAGTGGAAGAACGTAAGGCTAAAAGATTTAATCGCCGATGTTGGGACGCCATAGGAGAATTTACTAGTTTATTTGGAGTTTTTAAAAATTCAACAACAATTTTATCGGGAGTTTATTATCCCACGTCTTGTTTGGTTCTTCAACAATTATTTATAATGACAAGAAAAATTAACGAATTTCCATCGACGGGTGAAAATAATGAAATATATACGGGAATGTTACTTCCAATGAAATTAAAACTAAAGAAATACTTTCAAGAAATGCCGCCCGTATTTACTTGTGCGACGGCATTAAACCCATGTTTCAATGGTGCCGGCGTTGAAACATTAGTTGATGAAATAGTCAGTGCTTTGGGTTTGGATTTGGAAGACCCAAACTTTGCAACAAACACTAAAAATAACTTTAACATATATTTTCAAAATATGTTTGATCATTATTTACAAAAATATGGTGAAACATCTAACATACAACAAACAATGTATGCGGCTTCTAGTTCGAGTAGAAGCCAAGATGTTAACTTTGATTTATTTAACACATTAAGACAAAATCTAACTAAACGAGCCCGAGGTACTAGCGCAAGTAGCGAAATAGGAAGGTACCTAGGGACAGATTGGATTTCCGGTCTTACGCCGGAAGAATTTGAAAACTTTAATATTTTGGCCTAGTGGAAACAAAAGGAACCCCACTTTCCGATTCTATCTGCCATGGCCCGTGATTTACTAAGCGTCCAAGCTTCTACGGTAGCTTCGGAGTCTGCTTTTTCTCTTAGTGGCAGGGTTTTATCGATACGAAGGACGAGGCTTACTCCTGCATCATTGGAGATGTGCATTTGCTTGAAAGACCATTTGGACGCAATGGAACGTGTACAAGACCACACACATCTTGAAGGTGAGCTTGAGATAGAAGTAACAATACACGATGTTGAAGAACAGGCAATGGATGAATGGATGCGGAACAATAGTCCGGAACTACAATCCGAAGCACCAAGCTAAGTGACCAACCAGGTGTGCATTGGTTCTTTAGATTTTTTAACAAAGGGCTCATTAGGAAATCTTAAAAAGCTAGAAAACTTTAAGAAACCAGCTTAAACAAATTTCGATTGTGCGGTTGTGCCTATTTCAACGACCTTGTAACCGGCTAGTTGAATTATACATTTTGCTTATAATTCATATTTGATATCAACATAGTAGCTTATGCTATTAATCTGAATACATTTTTGGAACAGATAAAGTGAGAATGAACAAAAACAATACTATTTTAATAATATATATATATATATATATATATATATATATATGTGTGTGTGTGTGTGTACTAGCATTATAAACCCATGTATTACATGGGTTGAATAATTATAACATGTTATAAATAATAATTTCTATAAAAATTTATATGTTAGATTTATCAACTATTGTTGAAATAAGAAATGTGAATATCTAGAAATTATAAAACAAATAATAAACATATACAATAATTATAGAGTTAATTACACAAATGGTCCCTGTGGTTTAGCGGGATTCCCAGGTTTGAGTACTAACTTTTTTTAATAACATTCTGGGTCGTTAAATTCCTTAAAACGTTTCACCACTGGGTATTAGGGTAACCTGCCATTTAAAATTAACGGGTTTAGCCTCACGTGACTAGCACGTGAGGGCATTATCTTCCTTTCCACTTTGTTTCCCTCATTCTGAAACATCTGGAATTGGTCAAATGAACATACAGGCTTCAGTGAGAAATTGAAACGTCTGAAGGTGAATTAGGGCAAATGAAAATGGGAGTTTGGTCGATGGGAAGATGGTTCAAAAAAAAAGGAGAAATTGATCCACTGGATGCTCCTGAATCTGGTCACTTGGTTACACCTGATCCAATCACTACAAGAATCCGTCATTGTCGCATGAGTAACCAATTAAAACCGCCCAGGTGCCACCATTGTTCTGTTTATGAGTTCAATCACTTACTTAATGATAGTCTTTGGAAGAATCATTCTAATGTTTTGAATAGAAAGAATGCATGTTTTGTTGCGGTTTTAGGTGGGAAGTCAATATATTTAGTAAAATAGATTGATGACCAATTGAACATAGTAGAATATAGGTAATGTGATGTGACTTTGTAAAAGAAGGAACATTGCAATTTATATGGGAACATCCTAGAACAAAAAGCATTGCAATTAATATATGGAGTGAGCAATTTCAATTATCATGTTGGCTCATTCATACAGTCCTTGAAATCAACACACTTAGATTTATAAACAGACCCCACTTATTGTATATGTTTTAAGCACATTATTGTATATCTATTAAAAAAAATGACTAATGAATAGTAGTATTTAATTTTTTATAGTTTTGTCCTCATTTTGTGTTTCAAGTTTACATTCAATAAATAGTTTAATTCTTTATCGTTTTGCCCCATTTTCTGTTTTAAGTTTAACATTCAATTAATAGATGATGTAAAGTAGGGGTGTTCGCGGTCCGGTTTTTACGGTTTTTAGGTGGAACCGTAAACCAAACCATTAACAGCGGTTTTTGAATATTGAAAACCAAAACCGAACCATTCAAAATAAAAAACGAACCATTCAAAATAAAAACCGAACCAAACCTAATTGTAAGCCCCAAACCCACCAACACATGACACGTGTGTTTAAACGACAAATCAAAATAGGTCCCAGATTTTTCAAACCATCAAATGTAATTAACACCTTAAACATCCCACTTACATGCGAATTTACAAAATATTTGATGTTATTTAAACATTCAATAACAAAAATTTCATTTGAGTTATTCACCAAAAACCTTTGTTTTAAACAAACAAAGAATAAACCCCAAAATATGTTTGATCCGAATCCTTGCAAGGCAATCCAATCACGACCGCGTTCAACCCTTTCGTTCACCTGAAAACACCATAATTAAGTCACCATTAGTTCATTTGAACTAAGTAAGATCACCATGCCCGGCCCACACGAGCTTACATGACCAAAATAGTCAATTTTGGTCAAATTCAACCCTTGGCGTATGAGTTTGGCGTATCTGGGGCGTATCACAGAAAATTTGTGTGGTTGGCGTATCCATAGGCGTATCCACTGGCGTATGATACTCCAGCACCACCTGAACGACCAATTTTTCTGTTTTACGCCATCTCGACCCATTCCACTCGATTCCGACCATTCCAATACCCCCATAAACATTATATAACACCATATAATCATATTGAACACCATAATTCACCAATTTATGACCATCATGGTCATAATATCAAACGATTTACTAACGGGTCGTTTGCACCCAAAACTCCTTTGAAATCTTATTCCACAAGATTTCTCAAGTTAAGTAAACCACACCACTTGTGTTTTACTAACTTGACTACACCCAACAAAGGACATTCACACACCATGTGAATAATCCAATGTCATGATCACACCACTTGTGATTCAAAACACCAATTTGAGTTGATTTCAATTACAATTCACACACCTTGTGAAATAATTAAAATCATTCAACACACATACAAATTAACACCAAGTCAATCATGAACTAGCATAAAAACACCATACCAACAAAAATCAAGCAATATATATCACCTATTGCTTATTATTGTCTATCAACAAGCACCAATATCATCTATTCACCATAAAGTCAATCTTCCACAACATATTCATTCATGCATAACACCATTTACACATAACAAATAGAAGATTGGGTGACTTACCTTGTTCCAACGCGCTATCCTCTATAACAACTTCTTTCTCGGGTCGTTTGGTGCCAGTTACACCTTCACTATCAATTCCTATTATCACAACTAATAGGTTTAATATAAAGTTTGACCACAATTAGTCAAAATACACCCATTCACCCCAATGTCACCATTTTAACTTAATTACTTCCAATTGACCCTTAACCATAACAATTCACCTTTGTTAAGTTTATACACCCACCTATTTCATATCACCATAGGTTTTAAACAAATTTTTAAGTTAACTACCATACTTGGCATTTCATCAAACACCATGTATGCACAAGTTCTTCTCCTAATGATCATTCATCATTAACACACCTATGTAACTCCATTATTTTGTTTAAAAATGATCAATTTCATCATCATCACTACAAACAACAACAATTTAGTGATAATCATCAAATCTCAAACACTCACTATACACACCATGTTCATCTACTACATGAACACCCCAATCCCCCATCATCATAACATATCAAATATGAAGGAGAAACAATCAAAAGTTGTTCCTACTTGATTATCAACATCATTAACAACATTTGACACCCTCAAAACACCAAATTTGAGAGTTTTACCCATCAAACCCACACCCCCAATGGTGACCCATGAAAATCCCATAAAAACACCAACAAATCTTACCTAGATGTAGTTTGGTGCAAGAAGAACTCTATTTCAAGCTTGCATTCAAGATTAGATCATAAGTGGATCACCAATTTGATCATGCTTTGGAAATTTCTGGGTTTTTCTCCTTGTTCTTTCCTCTGCATGTCGACACCCACCAAGGAGATGGTCTTATGACCAATTTTGACCAGCCTCAAGGTCATATAACCCCCTTTTAATTCAACTTTCAGCTATTTGCATAACTAGCCCCTCCATTACTAGTTAAAACTAACTAACTTATGACTAACTTAGTTAGATTAGTTAACACCACCATATGGTTATAATTTAAATCAAATATTTATTAAAACTCCCACCAAATGATATTTAAGATAACTAAATCATACAAACACCCTTTAATTAAATAAACACAATCATACACCAATTATGTTTTATTTATAATATTTCACCAAAATGGGTTGTTACACTAATGAGGGAAAAATTTGATACGATCTGGCCTCAACTTGAAGCGGATTATGACTATGTCAAGCACGTACAAAATGAACGTACCAAGTTATTTATATTAAGCAAAGCCAAGAAGAACAAAGAAACCAAATGTTATGAACTTACAGATGATACTAAAGAAAAGATCTAAGAGTTGGTAAATAGATAAATTGTTAACTTATATATTATCATATAGTTGAATGTCTTATCAATTATATTTTGTAGGTTTCTGTTGAACAAAGCATGATTAAGGATGGGTCATATTTTAATGAAAATAATGATCCTCTGAAAAGAGTTTTGGGACCGGAAAAAAAAATGAAATATTTGCAAAGGTTTATGAAATCTTTTTTTTTTGAGTTTACAGGTTCAACAAAAGTTCATGGTGGACTTTTTAATGTTGGAAAACATCGAAAAAAAATGATGCGGGAAGAGATGGAAGTCGAGGTAGTGTTCCAATTCAAATGGTTGATGAGAGCCGAATTCCGAGTAGCTCTAGTGATACATCAGGTGGACAAAATATTAACTATCCACCTATCGAGGTAATATTTATATGTTTAAAAAAAGGGTCATTTATACGTATACATACACATGTTATATTATTAAAACCGCCCTAAATGATTGTGCAGAAATTAACTCATTGTGAGTTGTTATTTCCGTTCCAACCCAGTTTGGAACTTGTGGTAGCTAAAGGACATGTATGGCCTTCTGTGGACCGTATTCTACATGGACGTCTATTAAACGAGAAGTGTGTCAAGGTACAAGTAGATACGGTCATCGAAGGTTGTGAAAAAACACCTGTTCTTGATGTGACTCGGACTGATGAAATTAGCTCTGTGGGAGATATGCTTCATAATTTTGTTCAGTGGCCAAGAGAAGCATTAAAGGTATATTTGTACCTATATTAATTTATGTTTGTAAATTAACATTCTTATTTTAATATCTTTTGATAAATTGAAGCTTATGAACGAGGCATTGAATCCCTTGTCAAGTCAAAGAGTCGCCTCTCCACAAATTGACAACCCTGAAGTCACAACAGAAGTCGGTTATATACCGCAACAGGTAGTTTATTATAAATAAGTTTAATTTTGTATAATTTTATAACTAGTTTATTATTTAGGTTGAAGAATTGGATGAGATTTCTTCACTCTTAGAACAACAATATGAAGTTGGACCAATGGGTTTTGTAAATATGGTAATTAGTTATCAAGTTATTTTTAATAATATATCACACACTGCATCCACAATTATAGATAATTATCAATTATTGTTATTATTATTATCCCTTTTTTAGTTAAAGCAAATTGAGGAGGGTGAACGAACCCAAATGCCCACTACCATCGCTAGAAATATTGAAGATCCAATCGCTCCAAATATTCACGAACCGGATCCTAAATTTGTTGATCCGTAAATTGAGATGGCTTTGGAGAAGATAAAAAAGAGACCTCAATCAATACAAAGGATTTTTCAAATGTTAGCAGCTTTCATTGGCGATGATCATTCAGTTACTTGTTCTTCGCCTGACGGGATGTATCGCGAACAGTATGTTGAAGGTCTTTCATACGATGAGTTGTTGCAGTTATTTTGCAACGATTGGCTTGATGTCGGCGTCATTCACTTGTTTGCAATGTAAGTTTTTTTTATGTGTTTTAGTAACATCTTTAGACACAATCCAATTCATATATACTTAACATCATTGCAATTTAAGGTACTTTTTTGCATTAATGCCAAATTCAAGATGTGCATTCTTCAATCCACGGGAAATTTCTGGTGATATATGTACGAAATATCCGGATCGTACAAGACAACACATCTTAGAGGTGTATTTATTTCACAGTGCAAGACCATTTTTTATTGCACCATATGTAGCAAGGTAATATGTATTATTTTACTTTATTTGCAAAACATTTATATATAGTAACCAACATAAATAATTTAGTTATTTTATGATTTATTTATTGTAGTGGTCATTGGGTGCTATTTATAATTTGTCCTTTAAAGAAGAAATGATATATTATAGATTCAATAATGAAGAGCAAAAGCAAGAAAAATTATGCCCTTCCATATCTTATTGAAGAGGCTTTGGGCTTGCAATTAAAATGGGAAATGGTCAAGGTTTGTTTAATTTAATCCTTTTAATATATTTGATTGTATTTAAAATAATTGTTGTTAATGTAATGTAGTGCGCCATACGACAAAACAACTATTGGGAATGCGGGTATTGCGTCATCAAAAACATGTATGAGTTTCTTCATTTATTTCAAGAAAATTTTCCAGAAAGTGTAAGTGTTTAATTTAGATCTTGATATAGTCTGTTTATATATGTATATATTTATTTATTGTATCTCACTCTTTTGTTTATATGTTTTTAGATTTGGAATGAAAAAAAGTACATTACATGTAAGGAGATTGATGAAATGATTATTGAGTTGTCACCGCAACTGTTTAACTTCGTGTTTCTCAACCAAACATGATTCCGGATCGATTTTAGTTTGTATTTTTAAGTATAAACTTAAACTTGAATTCTAACTTTAATTTTTGTGGAAGTTATGAATGATTCTAACTTCAAGTTATGTAATGTTATGAATGATATCATTGGATATTTAGATGTATATACAGCACCAATGAATGATATATATATATATATATATATATATATATATATGTTGATTTGAATCTAGCTAGAAATTTGTATATATACAGCAGCTAGTGCGGATTTAATTTGGAATCAATATATATATGCAGCTATATAGATAAAAATAAATAAAGAACCGCCCCAAAAAACAATAACTAAACCGCCCCAAAAAACAATAACGAAACCGCCCCATATACATTCGGACCGCCCCAAAAAAGAACACCGAAACGGCCCCATATCTTATCTGGACCGCCCTAAAAAACAATCCCGAAACCGCCCCATATCAATGTCTGGACCGCCCCCAAAAACAACCCCAAAACCGCCCCGAAAAATAAGGAAACCGCCCTAGAAACATTGCAAAAACCGCCTTAAAAAACAACTTAATCATCCTTTATATTGCCTATTGGGGCGGTTATTTTTATGTTTGGGGCGGTTGTGCCCACCGCCCTAAAAAATAAAATCATCTTTTAGAGCGATGCCATATAAGGCGGTTCGGAAAACGCCCCATATGGGCATTTTAACCGCCCTAAATGGGTGTGTCTGTACTAGTGACCGACTAAAAAGAGTTTTATAAATAACAGTTTATATTCTCATATGATTTATTTCTAAACATGCTTTCATTTGTTTTTAGTAAGACTTAGAACTCTAATAATTTTGAGAGAGGCACATTAACCAATATTGGGTATCATTTTTATCAAAACGTACAAGAGTTATTTAACGGACCCAAAATATCTTCTTCTTTTTTTTTTTTTTCCGGTAAGATATTGCTTTTGCTCCCTTTGGTTTGTTGGTGCGAACTTTGAGTTTATCAAATTTAGACAAAACAAGATAGAAACATTTATTCAAGTAATGGTACATATCGGAACCAAAGATAGGCATTATGCAAGTATGCAACCTTGAGAATTACAACAAGTTACTTTGTTTACAACAACTGATTGCATCATCAAACATTTCTTCAAGCCCATAATTAAATTGGAATCCAGTGTCTAATAGTTTTCTTGAAGACACTCCGGGAAGCTTCATTTTATCGACATCCTTTAACGAGCTTTAGAAACAACACAGATAACATATATATTGTCAACAAATTAAATATCATGAAATAGATTAATTATAGAAAATTAATAGCAAAGCTAGCTTACTCGATATTTGGCATTTTATACTTGACATATCTAGATGATAAGAATTTGTATAGTTCCGAGATTGTGACTCCTATTCTTGAACATATATACCTTCCTTTAGCCTCTGGATACTCAAGAAGATGAATGTGTGCCCTCGCCACATCATCAACATGTACGAAATCTGTCTTCGTAAGCATCTCATAGTTGTCAGTGTCACCTAACAGTATTTTTTTTTTATTTTTTTGAAGTTTTAGTGCATTGTGAAGTCACAAGAAATCCATATATATAAAGAGAGATCTTTACTATTTACATAAAATAGGTTCTTTTTAAAGAATTTCAAGTTAAACATTATAATATGTGTACGTATAAACTAAGTTTAAGTGAAGAACCATAAAAACCATGACACACTAGTACGTGTGCTTGTCATATATATTGGGGGAGAGAGAAAGTCAAATGAAGTAAGTCGTTGCATAACTATATAACTATTTTAGAGTAAATTGCACTTTTGATACTTTATGTTTACACAAAATTTCAGAGATAATTCTTTATGTTTCAGAATGTCAAAATCAGTCATTTAAGTTTTCAAATGTTCCAACTCGGTTCTTTCTCCGTTAACGCCGTTAACAAAATATGGACATAAATGTCAAAAAATCATACAAGTAATTAAGTAAATTTCATTTTTGGTCCTTTATGTGTACATACATTTTCAGATATGGTCATTTATTCTGTGAGTACTTAACGGCGTTAACGGAGAAATGACCGTGTTCGCAACTTTTAAAAACTTAAAAGACTGATTTTAACATTTTGAAACATAAAGAATTATCTCTAAAATTTTGTGTAAACATAAAGAACCAAAAGTGCAATTTACTCACTATTTTATGTGTTATAGTGGAAGCAATACATACAAGTTTTTATGCAATTTTCTACCTCTAATTAATTAAAGGTGCTCAAACCGGTTAATCAGTCCAAAACCAGTTTTGTAATAACCGAACCAGTTAACCTGTCAAAGGCTAGTAATCGGTTTTTACCAATAACCGGTTCGGTTAATAACCGTTTTTTCAAGCTCTAAAACCGAAACCGATATAGTAACCGAAACCGGTTAACCGTTAAATAACTTATTTTTTACTAAATTGGACCGATTAACCGTTTTGGTCTCTTAAAACCTTAAACTGGTCCTAAACCACCTAAAACCAATTCCAATAACTAGATTTAAAACCGGTTACGAACCGGTACCGGTTCAATTAACATATTTTTTTGTGCATCTCTACCTATAATTAGTTCATGGTTATGTACTAAACGTTCGTACCAATAACTCACCAAAGATCATGGCCATTGAGACACGCACAGAGCCAGGACAACGTGAGCCCAGAAATGGACCATGGATAAAGGTTGGAATGACTGTCACCACATCTAACCCATTGTTCCCACCGAATTCTAGCATTGCTTTCTCGGTCAATGTTTTTGAAACAAAATACGAGGCTCCAAAATCCTTAAAATGAGCGCGGATAAAATCAACGTCACTCCAAGACTCCTCGTCTAAGACCTGATCAGTGTGTGTTTTCCCGTTTAACACAACCGTGGATGCACTAGATGTGTACACAACTTTCTTTACAGTAGTTGAATTAATGCATGCTTGTAAAATACCCAAACCGCCCTTGATTGATTTTTCAGTTTGCACTGCTTCAGGTTCTTTGCCCTCAAAATCGATTGGGTGTGCGACATGGAAGACACCAATGCATCCTTTGATCGGTGCGTCAAAGGTCTCCGGTTTGCTTAGATCGGCTTCGAAAATTTTTAGCCTCTCAGATGCTCCCGGTAGGTTGGTGAGATAGCTCACATCTTTGGTTGAGCCTAGCAATGTTAATTTATTTAGATTTTGAGTTTCATAAGATGTGACTTTGACTTAACATAAAATTATTTACCCAATCTTTTATATATATTTTATAAGATAAGATAATAATTTGTCAAGCTCGATCGTATGATGGATGAACATGACGAGAATTAAATAGGGGAAAATTACCAAAATACTCAAAGCTGACCAACTTTTTACTAAATTAAGCACTCAAATTTAGCCTCCGGTTTCATTTTTAGACGTCCCGTTAGACGCTCTTTTATGTATTTTTTGTAAACATATGGGCCACATGTTGACGGTTTTGTCGGGGTCTAAATGTGTCTTAAGACCCCTTTTATGCCGGCATCTTAAGACGCCTAATTTAGACGCCAATTCTGACGTCTTTTTGAAGTCTAAAAGACTCCAAAGTGACGTCTTGAGAAGTCCATTCTGACTTCAGCCATCAAATAAGTCAAATCAGGTAAGGTTACATTCATCCAGAACCGACGTCTAAAGACGCCGCTTTAGAGTCTAAAGACTATACAATAATCAGAATGGGCGTCTAAATTAGGCGCCTACAAGCGTCTTAAGACGACGGTGGAAAATAGGTCTTAATACACCCATTTAGACACCGTCAAAGCCGCCAACATGTGGGCATGTATGAAGTACAGAAAAAAGAGCATCTAAAACAACATCTAAAAATGAAACCGGGGGCTAAATTTTAGCGACTAATTTGGTAAAAAGTTTGAGTATTTTGGTAATTTTCCTATTAATCAGTCTATTTGTGAACTTTACATATTTGTCAACTTATGCTGCTACCTAAATTAAGGCCTTGTTTGGGATTGCTTATTTAACTTTAAAAGGACTTTTTGTCAAAAGTACTTATTAACTTATGACTTTTTGAAATGAGGTTTTTAAAAATGTGTTTGGATTAGCTTTTTCAAAATTAATTGTCAAAATGACCAAAAAGAACATTTTTTTATTGACACTATTTAATGTTATTGGGTAAAGGGTAAAGAGTGGTGTAGATTTGTAATTTTATGTCAATAAGTCATAAGTCATTTTGAAAAGCTAGAATTTTTAGCTTTTGAAAAACAACTTATCACCCTTTTACAAAAAATCATTTTTAAAAGTCCTTTTAGGTTTGGCAAACAACTTATTGACTTATTGACTTTTTGAAAAAACTAATAAGTCAATAAGTTGTTTTTAAATGAAATCTCAAACAAGGGCTAAGTATATACATAGATTCTAAAAAAAGAGTTAGAAATAAAAAAGGAAAATCATACCAGAGGTAGATCTGCATCTGATAGTAGTATTTACATAATATCCTTCTTCAAGTAAGCGCTTGATCATCCATGATGCTAAAAAACCAGTACCTCCAGACACGAAAACTCTTCCTTTCTCCATAACAGATCGGATATAATGAAAAATTGTGGGTATGATGAGTCGGTGAAGAGTCAAGAGAGTGATATTTGAGTTAGAATTTGACACCTATGCAACCTACTTTTTTTGTGTGAACGTAAACATTTCCACGTAAAGTTGAGTGCCATGACGTCGTTTTCGTCTTTTGGTTAGACATGTTCCGTTTTTCAAACCGACCCATTCCTTTTATGACTTTACATGGGCAAGAAAAACCACATTGAACCAAAAATAACTGGTTTTATACCTGTTCAATGATTAGGTAGTATGATATAATCAAACTCAAATTATATTTTTTAAAATATTTAAAAATAAAAAAATTAGCGATGCAATAATGAAATGTGATATGTGTCAATGATCTGTACGTAACTGAAAAACTGCCATAAATCGCTGAAAACTGTCATAAAATTGATGTAACCGCTTAATTTAAAGTGTCATAATTTAATATTGATGAATTTTAACAAAAGAAATTCACTTGAAGTCGATTGAGTTCACCGGCGTCATTATATATATAATTTAAAACACAAATATGATGCTAAGTGACCAACCTGGTGTGCATTGGTTCTTTAGATTTTTTAACAAAGGGCTCATTAGGAAGTCTTAAAAAACTAGAAAACTTTAAGAAACCAGGTTAAACAAATTTCGATTGTGCGGTTGTGCCTATTTTAGCGACCTTGTAACTGGCTAGTTGAATTATACATTTTGCTTATAATTCATATTTGATATCAACATAGTAGCTTATGCTATTAATCTGAATACATTTTTGGAACAGATAAAGTGAGAATGAACAAAAACAATACTATTTTAATAATATATATATATATATATACACACTAGCCAGATGCCCGCGCGATGCAGCGGGAAACATAACACTTAAGTTGGTGATTTTAAATGTTTGCATGGTTCGTTTTTTAGTCATAACCACCATAAAAGCAAGTTTTTTAACTTAGTAATTAAAAATAATTTTAACTTCTAACATAAAAGGCCAAATGTGCCAAAAATGTCAAGATGTGATTAATTTGTTTTGAAAGGTTTCTTTTATAATCACTCTATCTCACATAAATTAGAATAAGCTACCAATGTGGGACAAAGTGAAAGTAGAAAAAACTTTTATATTAGATTTAAAAAGTTGTACCATATGCTATAAGAGTTGTAAAACTCTTAATTTTAAGAGATTTAAGTAAATTACTCTTTTGTCTTTCTTATATGTATTATATAGTAGTATAGATATATATATATGGCAATGTGTAAAAAATAACCCTCATCTTTTGCTACAACTACATAACACATTTCAACCAATCATAAACTTACACATAAGCATTTTATTAAAATATTAAAAAGGGCATCATAGTCATTTTACCCCTTATAAGTTTTCGCCCCCTCTTTTTTAAACATTAATAACTTTTTTATAATATATTATTTTAAAAAAAATTGCACTATTATATTCGTCTCATTTTTCTCTTCAATTCCGTTATAGTCTCGACTAATTTTTTTTACTTTTTTTAAATGCCCTATATTTACATCATTGTAACGAGCTTAAATATAATAAATTTATTTGAAATTTTTTTAAAAATGATAAATTACAGTGATGTAATTTACATTGACGTAATTTATCGTGATGTAATTTATATTGAAGTAAAATTCGGTTTTGGTTTTTTTCGGTGAATTTGGTTTAAATTACAGTGATGTAATTTATATTGACAACAAATTAGTTTAAATTTTTTTCGAACAATGATAAATTACATCACTATAATTATCATTGTGAGAGAAAAAAATCAAAATAATGTATTCTATTACATCACTGTAATTTATCATTGTAATTATAATTGTTAGAGAAAAAAAATAAAATAATGTGTTACGTCACCGTTAATTATGTCATTGTAAATTACTTCATTTTGTGTTACATTACTTCATTTTTTGTTACATTACTGTAATTTATCATTGTTAGAAAAAATTTCTAATTAATTTGCTATCTTTAAGCTCGTTACAATGATGTAAATACATGATATCAAAAAAATAAAAAAAACTAGTCGAGACTATAACGAAATTAAAGAGAAAAATGAGACGAGTATAATGGTGCAATTTTTTTAAAAAAATAATATAGTATAAAAAAGTTATGAATGTTTAAAAAAAAGGGGGTAAACTTTACTTAAAAACAAATGTCTAAAATGCCCTTTATATTAAAAAAAGGAAAAAAAAAGAATCTGACACGTGTCACGATCCTATACACTTACCTTTTTAAAGTAATCATTAGATGATGATTATGTAGTTGTAGCAAAAGATACGGTTATCAAAAATTCCATCCCCTATATATATATATGTGTGTGTGTGTGTGTGTGTACTAGCATTATAAACCCATGTATTACATGGGTTGAATAATTATAACATGTTATAAATAATAATTTCTATAAAATTTTATATGTTAGATTTATCAACTATTGTTGAAATAAGAAATGTGAATATCTAAAAATTATAAAACAAATAATAAATATATCTAATAATTATATAATTATATTTTAAGATAATATATAATTCAAATCTTATTATAGTTTACCAAGTTTTAGTAAAGTAGTAAATTATTAGAATAAGAAAATATATATTTTTCAATATATAATTATAAAAATTGTTAAAATAATTAGGAGAGGCGGGAAAACAAATTTACAGATATCACCAGAATGTGACACGTGTTTCCTAAATATACTGCTTTATTAGAGTAGGTAGATATATGTGTGTGTGTTAAATTGTGAACTAATGTTAGTTAAGAAAATTATTTTTATTCATCTTGAATCATGAGACTATAAATAGTTATGTTTAATTCTCTATCACTTGTCGGTTTTCATTTGAATGCTTTCTTGTATAACATTCAATGAGAATCAACAAGTTTTAAAAACTAAAAATAACATTTATAACAATATGATTAAAAAATATAAAAGTAATTTCTTTAAAGTATTAGTAAATTACTTTTATATCCTTTAAAAATATATTTATAAATGGTTCTTTTGGTTATCAATTAACAACAACTCTCAATTAACATTGGTTCTCAATTAAACATCTATACATACATACATACATACATACATACATAGATTTGATTCTGTTTAATTCTCTATCACGCAAGGGTAATTTAATTTTAAATTTTTGTTTCTGTTTGTTTTTTTTCTTAACTTGTAATAAATTTGTTTTATAATTATAAAATGTTTCTTTTGTATTACATCTTGTGTAACAGCCGGCCGTATTGGATATTGTCCGCTCTGCCCCACCGGGCTCACGAATTTGCTTTTGGTTACCCGGGTGAAAACTTCCCAGGGAGGTCACCCATCCCTGGATTGCTGCCACCTGAGCACGCTTAACTGTGGAGTTTTCATGTGCTCCACAGCCAACTAAGCCCAAAACGCGTCCAATAGAGAAGGTCTCCACTCCCTCTTATAAGGAAGTTTCGTTCCCCTTTAGAACAGGTTGAACAAGCAATCCCGAAGGTCTTTGGTGCTCGGCTTTGACTTTAGAACAAGTCAAACATTTAGTAACATACTCGGCAATGTCTTTCTTCATGCCGGGCCACCAATAAAGAACTCGAATATCTTGATACATCTTGTCCGCTCCAGGATGAATGGAATAACGAGACTTATGTGCCTCGTTCATGATGGTCATTCGAAGATCATTTCGATTAGGAATCCAAATACGATTTAAGAAATATAGTAGACCATCATACTTGATTTCTAGTTGCATTTCGGCACCACAAGACATTTCATCCTGCAATTTGCCTTGATTCAAAGAGATTTGTTGAGCCTCATAGATGTGGTTATGAAGATTTGATTGGATCCGAATGCTATGCACTTGAGTATGGCTCTTTCGACTAAGTGCATCGGCTACCACGTTGGCTTTACCGGGATGATAACGAATCTCGCAATCGTAATCGTTTAGAAGTTCAACCCAACGTCGTTGCCTCATGTTAAGTTCTTTTTGATGAAGAATATGTTGAAGGCTCTTGTGATCAGTGAAGACCACACACTTTGTGCCATAAAGATAATGCCTCCAAATCTTTAAGGCAAATACAACTGCGCCGAGTTCGAGATCGTGAGTGGTGTAATTCTTTTCGTGAACCTTCAATTGTCTCGATGCGTAAGCAATAACCTTTCCTCGTTGCATGAGAACACAACCGAGTCCTTGATTAGATGCATCACAATAAACAACGAAGTCATCGTTTCCATCAGGAAGAGTCAAGATATGAGCATCACAAAGCTTTTGCTTTAGCGTTTGGAATGCTTCTTCTTGTTTTGGTCCCCATTCATAAGGCTTGTCCTTATGAGTCAAGGCGGTGAGTGGAACAGCAATCTTTGAGAAATTAGCGATAAAACGTCGATAGTAACCGGCAAGACCGAGAAAAGAACGAATCTCGGTTGGAGTCTTTGGTGTACTCCAATTCTTAACGGCTTCAATCTTCGTCGGATCTACATGAACACCTTTTTCATTGACAATATGTCCTAAGAATTGAACTTCCTTAAGCCAAAATTCACATTTAGAGAATTTGGCGTACAGTTGTTCTGTTCTTAAGAGCTCCAAAACCAACTTAAGGTGTTTTTCATGTTCAGATTTGCTTTTAGAGTAGATCAAGATATCGTCAATGAATACGATCACGAATTTGTCCAAATACGGTCTACATACTCGGTTCATAAGATCCATGAAAACCGCAGGTGCATTGGTTAGCCCAAAAGGCATAACCACAAACTCGTAGTGACCATATCTAGTTCGAAAAGCAGTCTTTGGGATGTCATCTTCATGAACACGAAGTTGATGATAACCGGAGCGAAGGTCGATCTTTGAAAACCAAACGGATCCTTGAAGTTGATCAAATAAGTCATCGATTCGAGGCAATGGGTACCGGTTCTTGATAGTGAGTTTGTTGAGTTCACGATAGTCAATGCACATTCGGAATGACCCGTCCTTCTTTTTAACGAAAAGGACCGGTGCACCCCAAGGTGAATGACTTCGACGAATGAAACCCTTATCGGATAACTCTTGGAGTTGACTAGCAAGTTCTTGCATTTCAGAAGGTGCAAGACAATAAGGAGACTTTGCAATTGGATTAGCACCGGGTACTAAGTCGATTCGAAACTCGACTTGTCGTACGGGTGGAATTCCCGAGAGATCATCGGGAAATACTTCAGGATAGTCGCGAATGATCGGAATGTCTTGAATACTTTTGTCCTTGACTTTCTTCTCCACAACATGGGCTAGAAAGGCTACATACTTCTTTCGTAAGTACTTGTGAGCTTTCGTGCATGACATGAGTTTAAGACCGCTACAAGGCGTCTCTCCAAAGATTCTCAGAGTTTCACCCGACGGTAGTGGAATACGTATGAACTTCTCGAAGCAAACAATCTCGGCTCGATGAGTGGCTAACCAATCCCTGCCAATTATAACATCAAAGCTACCAAGAGGCATGGGTATAAGATTTATAGGGAAAACGTGATCCATAAGGTTCACCGTACATCCTAATATAATAGTATCAATGTCTATCGCGTTACCGTCAGCCACTT
Source organism: Mikania micrantha (assembly GCA_009363875.1). NCBI lineage: Eukaryota > Viridiplantae > Streptophyta > Magnoliopsida > Asterales > Asteraceae > Mikania > Mikania micrantha. The sequence goes on from CM018696.1 coordinate 91,530,337, forward strand.
CCACATTATACGGTTTGTCTAATCTAGTTCGTGTTCTACCAAGTAAAGGCTCAAATTGACTAGACACAAAACTCCTATCAGCACCAGAATCAAATAACACAGAAGCATAACAGTCATTAATCAAGAAAGTACCGTTCACCACATCTTGGTTAGCTTGGGCTGTTTGTGCATTAAGCTGGAAAGTACGTGCCCGTGTAACCCTCTGTTCGTTGCCCACAAGCCTTGGGCATTTGTTCCCAAGGTGATTGGGGTCGCCACATTCATAGCAGGCCCTTCCATTGGTTATAGCGGGAACCGGTGCAGCTGGTTGTTGGTTAACTGGTGGAGCTGGTTGACCTTGCTGCAAGTTTTGTCCATTCCGACAGTAATTTGCAAGGTGACCGTATTTCCCACAAATAGTGCATACCCTGCATTGTCGGTTTGATGCATGATGGTACCTACAAGTAGGGCACAAAGGTTGTGCCCCCACATAGGTTCTATTATTTGGGTTTGGTGGAGCTTGTTGGTTGATAGGTGTAGCAGGGATAGCAGGGGTTACTACCGCAAAGGTTTTTGCCTTCCTTTTACGGTTAATGGACTTTGAAGCATTAGAAGATTCAGATTTAACCTCCTTAGAAGGTTCATCAGTAGTGGACTTGGCTTCCACTTTCTTGGCCCCTTTTCTAGTTAAAGTACCTGCCCTAACATGGTTGTCAGTTAGGGTTGCAGCAAATCGAATTGCATCTTCCAAGGTAGTCGGGTTGCTCCCATAACAGGTATCTTGGATTTGCATGGGTAGGCCACTAATATACTTCTCAATAGCACGAGAAAATGGGGTAACCATGTGGGGCACCAACAGACTAAGTTCGTGGTGACGGTTCGTGTAAGCCAGATTTTCACCACTATCCTGTTTAAGATTCCAGAACTCCGACTCCAATTTCATCATTTCGTTGCGAGGGCAAAATTCTTCTGTCATTAGTCGTTTGACCTCATCCCAAGTTAAGGCTATTGCAGTTTCTGCACCCTTAGTTCGTTTCACGGTATTCCACCAAGTGAGTGCCCTTTTTTGAAAGACACTAGTGGCATAACGAACCTTAAGGTTCTCAGGGCAGTTCGAATGGAGGAAGGTACTCTCCATGCTTTCGAACCACTGAAGCAGTCCAGTGGCCCCTTCAGATCCAATGAACTTGGCAGGGTGGCAAGAATTGAAATGCTTGAAGGTGCAAGTTTGGTTTGCACCCTCACCATTTCGGTTTTGAACTCCATTAGCTTGATTGAGCTGGGTCACAAGGCCAGGCAGGACTGTGGCCATTTGCTGAGTAATGACAGCAGCCAATTCTTGCATGATAGGGTTATTGAGGTTGGTGGTGTTATTAGCATTGTTGTTGTTGGTTTCATTGCCACTGTTGTTAGCATTTGTGTTGTTGGCATTGTTGGCGTTATTAGCATCATTGCGACGAGGAGGCATGATTCTACAAGAGTTCAAAATGAAAAGGATCAAAAATAACTCAAGGAGTTCAAAAATAAGATATTGATAGTTCAAATCAGAGTTCAAGCACAAATCAATATAGATTGCATTCCCTAAGGAACACTTTTGACATATCAAAGTGTTTGAGTCCAAATTAACTTTTAGAAAGACATACTTTAGCCTATAGGTTCATACTCACTCCAAGGGTTCCCAGGAAAGTATAACAGGTCCATCGGTTGATTTGGATTTATATGAAATACTTTCCTAGCCAGAACTCCCCAAAGTACAGGCATTCCCCCTTCCAGATTGTATGTGTTTCCTACTTGTTAATATGAACATAAAGACTATTGACGGGAGTCAAAGATTTAATTAGACTTATAAGTCTAAGAGTGGTCTTCATAATGACGATCCTCTTGCAAGACGTAAGAAAGGGGTTAAGAAGTTCAGAACCCTAAAGTCTAGTGTGTGCATGTTAGGCATCCTAAACTAGGTTCAAATAATTGACCTATCAATTAACTAGTCAAGTAGTACAAGTAGTCACATAATCAAGTTTGACCTATCATTGCAACTATGTAATTCAAACTTAAGGTTCATGGCCTAGTCCTTACACCTATAAGGTTCAACTTAGAGTTCATGGCAACTACTTAGTTCAACTAAGTCATTCTATGGTTATAGTCTAGGTCATTCATTTTATAACCTAATTCTCTATAACCTGGCTCTGATACCAATCTGTAACACCCCGACCAATGGCGGAATCATCGGAGCGTACACGAAGTGTAGATTGTTCAAAAGCACAGGGTGTTCATTGTAATAAATTCAAACCATTTATTATAATAAATCCAAACTTAACATTCAAATATGCATTACATCACAGAAAGAAAATACTAAATAAAACATTTAAATTCTAAACATAATAATTAAATAAATCAAATCTTCTTGCATGTCTAAGTAGCATTTCCACCTGAAACATGTTTAAATAAAAGGTCAACTATAAAGTTGGTGAGCTTCACAGGTTTAAGCACACATACCAAAATGGTTGTATAAAATGTTGATAAATGTTGTAAATAATATGTGTAACCAAGCAATATGAACATACAATATTGAATTAGTAGATAAAGCAGATCAACTAATGTTAACAGAATAATGTTTGACCATGGTAAGCATCGCAATGCTTGAACTAGTAACTATCACTGCGGGCTTCCCCCGAAGGGTAAATCAAACACAGTGGAATGGCCGGTCAATAGATCTATCATAGTCACTAGGGGTGATCAATGCTAAATGTTAACTAAAGTTCAACATGTATAATGTCATAGACTTGTTTCACATAAATTGTCTAAAAGATTTGATAACATGTTTCACCCCAAAATAATAAAAACATAAAAAAGGGGCTATGAAGACTCACCTTATATGATGAGCTAATCGTTGCAAATAAATGGTAAATATGTAGCCCAAATAGTATCCAACACGATATAGCTTAACCTATAATTCAATACAACTAATGTAACTATGACTTTGCATAAAGTTTCATAATGTATTCGTGTTCCATATGTTTATAACCAAATCCATAAATATGATTTTATAAAAATTGTTTCAAGTCGTGTTATTGTTTAAAATTTAAAATATTTATTAATGTTGAAAAATACTATAATAATAATTATATTAATAATGATAATTGTGATAAAAGTAATAATACTAATAATACTAATGTTAAAAATAATACTAGTAATAACAATAATATTAATAATAATAAGAATAATAGTAATAATGATATTTTTAATAACATCAATAATAATTGTGATAATAATAATATTTGTATTAATACTAATAATAATAATATAATAATAATAATAATAATTTCGTTAACACTATGATCATAAAAATATTAATGTTCACAATAACAATTATACTATTAATAATATTAGTAATAGTAATATTAATATCTTTGATAATGGTAATAATAATTAATAATAATATTAACTATAATAACCATAATAAGATAATAATTTATAATAATATTAACTAAAATAATTATAATAACAACTATAGTAGTAATAATAATAATAAGATGGTAATATTTATAATAATAATACATACATAAATAAATAAATAAATAAGTAAATAAATAAATAAGTAATTAAATAAATTAATTAAATAAATAAATAAATTGAATAATGCTTATATATTTATTTATTAATATTTTTTAAGTTTATAAAAATTTAGTTGAAATCAGATTTTAAAAATAATTAACTGATAAAAAGATATAATAAAAACTGGTTAAAATGGCCCAAAAACCGGCCGAACCGCTCTGGACACGGATCGAACCCGCGACCCTTAAGCTTGAAGGTGTAAGTGTCAACCAGTTAGTCTAGAGCATTTCTTGCGACTGAATTCCTTTCGAATATTATTTAACATAGGTTTCAGTTCTTCCCCAATTCCCTTTAACGAAAAATAAACGAGCCCTAGTTCCTAAATGCATCAAATTCGATCGAATGTTAACCCGATCGTCTTTAATAGCATAGGGCTTTTGTTTGTTAATCAAAAACGAGTTTAAGGGTGTATAGAACACTAACCTTTGTTTCGAAATGGAGGGTTTTCGAGTATGGACCGAAAATGACGAACTCGAAAGGTTTTGCGGCTTGATTCGCGATGGGGAGAGCTTCTGAATGGCTTCTGAGTATACAGACTTGTTCGTCGATGTGAAGAGAAGATGTGGGTGTGATTAATTTGATTATTACGCTCATTTATATAGATTTTAAGATACACGATCGTGTCCGGTTTATTAGGAACGAATTTTGAATAAATCCTTGACTTATTCGACGATTTGAGGGTTGTTATCGATCCATGATATTCGGTGATGTTTAAATTTCGAATCTTTTTGAGTTTTTATGCGCGAATTTGAGCTGAATATAGACTGGATCGGTTTTTGTGGTCATGGATATCCATGAAAAAAAAATGGGTATCCATGGGTGAGGAAGATGATAATACTATGGGGATTTGACAGAATTAGTCCCTCCATGTTCCTTCTATTTTAACTTTTCAGCTTTGACAATAATAACCCCTACAAATTCTTAAAACCATTTTATAAAATTTTTATTAAATTTATAAACTTTATAAAATCATCATGTTTTTCTAATTTTAATATTTATTCATTTGAATAATAATAATATTATTATTATTAATGGTATTAGTTTTATTGTTGTCAATATATATATATTTATAAAACTTTCCTTTATAAATCTTTAAGACTTGAGATCATTATTATATATATATATATATATATAGGGACTTACTCTATTAAGAACCATTAAATTTGAAGGAACCAAAGGAACTAATTTTAAACCACATTATTTAAGGGGTATAAAAGTAATTTCCTTTAAAATAGGGGAAGTTACTTTTTTACCCCTTAAATCATGTGGCTAGAATTGGTTCTTTTAGTTCTCAAATAAAAATAGTTCTTAATTGAACATCCCCCTATATATATATATATATATATATATATATATATATATATATATATATTTTTAAGCTTTAATAATAATAATAGATAGATAAATAATAAAATGAAATTTCTCATTGATAACCTTTAAATTGCATAAAAAAAAATCGAAATATTACATCTTGACTCATAATAGATTTGTTTTATAGTCACGCCTCTTTGTATGTTAATGTTTTTTTCTTTAAGTTCGTTCCCAAGTCAAAACATGGGTGTTATATCTGCACGGCAACGCGCGAGTGGCGCCATCTAGTTTATCATAAAAACCCAAAAACAAAAGGTTCTAGAATCATTAAAACCCTTTCAGGTTTGATTTCTTCGTGACCTTTTCTAATTTTCGTTCGTTAGCTTCAACTAATTCATTTACGCATTGATGTTATGTATAGATCTAAAGGTGTGATGGCATGGAACCTGTTCAAATTATGTACGGTCCTAAGAGGGTTGGCTCGATCATGATCTTGTTGGTTCTTGGTGTTGTTGGTGTCACCTATAACGCCGTTGTTTTCTGCAATCAATCGTTTTTCATGTCCTGGTAATTAATTTATATCACCTCCCAATTCATACTTATCTCTGTTTTCTTGATTATTGTTAAATTGTCAAATTTTAAGGTGTTTTTCCTTAGGAAAATGCCGTTAACGTAATAGTGATACAATAATACTACATTGTAGATACATTTAGAAGACGTGCTAATCTCATATATTTCTTTTAATGGATTTAGCGGCTTTAATGTCACTGGAGTGAGCAATTTCAATTATCATGTTGGCTCATTCATACAGTCCTTGAAATCAACATACTTAGATTTATAAACAGACCCCACTTATTGGTTGATATATGTTTTAAGCACAATATTGTATGTCTATTAAAAAAAAGAATGACTAATGAATAGTAGTGTTTAATTTTTTATAGTTTTGTCCTCATTTTGTGTTTTAAGTTTACATTTAATAAATAGTTTAAATCTTTATAGTTTAGCCCCATTTTGTGTTTTAAGTTTACATTCAATTAATAGATGATGTTGTAGTAGTGGTAGTGGTAGTGGTAGTGGTGGTCGTGGTGGTGGTGGTCGTGGCGGTCGTGGCGGTCGCGGTCGCGGTCGCGGTCGCGGTAGTAGTAGTGGCGGTAGTAGTAGTGGCGGTATTATAATAATAGTAATAGTAATAGTAATAGTAATAGTAATAGTAATAATAATAATAATAATAATAATAATAATAATAATAATAATAATTAAAGAACTATAAACTTTACACAAAACAAAATTTGAATGTGCATTCACGGAAGAGGAAAAAAAAAGAAAAAAAAAAGAAATTCAAACAAGTTCTTTGACGTATTCACGAGCTCCTTTTGGATCGGCAGTTAATCTGCCATTTACAACAAAATGGCCAAGGAGTAGGATATATATTTCCAGGATGCAATCCAGTAAATTATAACCTACACATCTCAATTTCATCTCACAAAAAGATCTCCACCGCACAAGCTTGAACCGAGCGACTCTGCTGTGTAACCACCACGTTTCTACCGGTTATTGTTCACATTCGCCGATCCTGCTCAAGGCATAACGAGCCTCCGACGCGCTGCCCTGAAGCAACTTCGGTGACATTACCGATCTACGGTCACGACTCGAGCTTGTAAGTTTTTGTTGATCGAAGCCGCCGAACGACGCTGTTGTTAATCTGCACTCAAGAACAATTTCACTGCAGTAAGCAATTGGTGAACAATAACTAGTAAACTCTTAATCTAATTTCTAAGATAAAATGATAAACAATGAATATATATATATGTATTATGCATGCATGCATGCATGCGGAAAGTTGGGGACGACGTACTGATGAAGAAGAAGAAAAGAGTAAATTTAAAAAGTGATCTTAGCTGTCAAATTGAGTTCAAAAATATTAACATTTAACCATTAAATTTTTATTGTATATCTTGAATTAATATCAACTGTAATTGAAGCCACAAATTGATTTTTATTATTTAGTTATAAGGGTTAGAAGTGTGAGCTTTGTTAATAAATTTTGTCAGTTTCATATTAGATTAACTTCAATAGAAGATTTTATTGTTTCTCAAATTAATATAAACTATTTTAATATAAAAATAAATAAACTTAATACAGTTAGTTTATTAGTAAACGTGTATGGTTGGACACCTATATAGCTTAAGAGATAAAATTTTCACAACGTTTATTTACAAATAATGTTGAACTAAAATTGTTTATACTTCAAAAGTGTTTAACTTGAGTACTAACTACATAAACGTAAAAGACACAACAAATCCACAATTCATTACAAACTGGTTCACAACATTAATTTTTAATAAATCGTATCTTGGTGGTCATAAATTTCAAGACAGGCGTTAGAGATTTTGCAAGAGTGGAAATTATTATATTATTAAGGTACGGATTTCTGGTCTTTTGATCGTAGCTTTCATTTTTCATATATCCGTTTAGTGTACGTATTCCGACTCTTCTCATATTGTAGCATTTTTATCTCTTGTGTCTCAACCGACTTACAAGTGCTACTTGACCCTCTCTTGTTATTGATATGTGACTTGAAATAGATTATTATTGACATTTTTATACATGCGATAGATTTAGATACTTAAACTCATTATCGCATGTTCCCGATTATTGATTAGTGGCTTATCGAGACTTAGTTACTTATATTGCGTTGTTATTGACTATATCGTTCGTTTGACCTCAATACCCGAGCATATTCACCTATGGGTTCATAGGGCGTCAATTGTGGCACCCTTGATGTGCTCTATCTGTGGCGGAGCGATTAGTCCACGGCGTCTCTCACTGTTTATTGAAGTGCTGAGTTGTTGCACTTATTGTTATTTAGAGGCGTATGGATCGATCATAGGATAATTATTGTTTACTGTTATTGGTGAATGATTAAGTGTGTGTGCCCATGCTTTTATTTCACATTATTGGTACATTAGGGCTACAGCCAATGTACATACTGATTATTGTTTATCGAGACTGGCTCATATGGGTATTTCCTATTGATATGACTTGTTTATTTTTTATTTAAGTCATATTCTCATTGTATCGTTTCGTTAATGCATTTTTTTGCTGTTTGTTCTCTCCGTTACTGAGCAATTGTGGCTTAGCCGTATTTCTTTTATGTGATTTTCTTTGTATACGGCAGGTACTCAAGGGGCTATTGGGAATGTGTGAAGAGAGTAAATCAAAGAAGTTAGGATATCAAGTTGAAGAATTGTTGAACTTACTAGCATTTGATTTTAAGACTTTTATTATTGTTTAGTTTGAACTAGTTTAAGGATTTGTTTATTAAATGATTTCAATTGGATTTAGTACTTAATTATTATGTTTAATTGTCTCTGATTACTGTATCGAGTGACACGTCAGCTCTAAATGGGTTGGGGTGTTACACGTTGCGACCTGTTTTTGGTCTGTGTTTTGATATTCGTGATAATGTCACCGTGAAAAGACGATATGACTCAAAATTAATTAATAATAATAATTGTTAAATAATAGTTAACAACAATAACAATCTTTTCTCGCTTTATTTGTACGTCTTATGTTTGTTGATGCTAGATTTTATGAATAAGCATGATTTGTTGTTTTAAGATGGATTGATAGCTGTTGCGACCTATTTTTGGTCTAAGTTTTGATAATCATGATAATGTCACTACGACAGGACAATATGACTTAAAATTATAAGTGTTAAATAATAGTTAACAATAATTATTATTTTTTTCCCGCTTTACTTGTTCGTTTTAGGTTTGTGTTTGTTGATGCTAAATTTTATGAATAAGCATGACGTACTTTTTGTTATGATGTGATTGACAAGTTTATGACATCTACATATCTACTCTTTAAGGTTTTACACAGTGACAACTGTTGTGACGTGTTTTTATATCTATGTTTTGATATTTGCGATCGTATATGTGTCTGTGTTTTGACATTCGAAAATCGTGGCGAAATTCCGACGCAATGCGCGGCTGGTTAAAACTAGTTTATTTTAAGATATAAATTTTATTAAATGAGATCATTCATGGACCAAGGCTGTGAGCCGCAAACCCAGTAGTGGGTCGGTCCTGTGGGGTTTTCCCCGGTCGAACGCCAAACCAAACTCTGATGCCTAGTGGGCCCGGTTAAGACAACACATTGACCAGAGTAGGGTGTGGGCCTCTCCGTTGGGAGGGGTGCGATACCCTCCAAACATTTAGAAAGTCGCCGTTCGAAAAAAAAAAAAAAAACAAGAACACTGTGGAAATAAAGAATTAAAGATGGGAAGTTAAGTTGGGGACTTTGCAGGAGATAATAGAAAGGAAAAAAAAATTAAGACATCCTCTTTTGTTCTTATAGACATCCTCTTTGGCCATTGCATAAACAGAAACACAAAAATGCATCTAATTTTGTTCAATCTCCTTTCTAATTTTCCTTCAAATTTTGTTCTTGGTTTCCCCCGATCCATCACCCATCTGCCATATATTTATGTATGAATGTAGTTCCATCTCCTGTTTCTCACCCTTCTGCCACCTCCATTTGCGTTCGATTCATATCCTTCCGGCACGTCATGGATTCGTTTTCATTTACCATTAAGCGTGGAGGTTGCAATGATAGCGCCTACACATCCTAAAGATGCGTTTCCTAAACAACTTATAGAGGGTGTCATGATCAGGTCGAAATTAGTACTTCGAATTCGTGTTTTGCTTTCATCACTCAACTAATTTGTTGATTGATTGTCAAGAATTTGAAGAATGTTAAGTTGTATTCTTCCTTTTGTCGATTTACGTTGTTTATTCTTCCTTTTTGTCGATTTACGTTTATCTTTTATGGAGCCGCGATCTGATTTAAAGGACTTTTGAAGCGGTTAGGTCACAACCCAAATCAACCTTATCTCCACCATAATAATCACCAACACCTACATACGATTGAACCACATCTGATATTACCACTGTGAATCAAAGCAAACTAAAGTGACGTTTCTCAGCCATGAAAGGTATAATTCCCTAATTCCATGTGATAACGTCAAGATTAACGCATTTGGCCTAGATCTGCTTTCAAAATTCTCGCGAATCATTAGGACACGTCGATTGTAACAGAGATATAATTGATGTAAGCTTCTTAAATCCCATTTCTTGTATTGAATTTTGAAATCTGCGTAACTATTGTTCTTAATTGTTAGAATTAACTAACCCAAAACTGTTAATGTTGGAGTTTGAAGATATTGAAATCCGGGTTGTGTTGTCTTGGTTATAATTATTCACAATGCTTGTAATGTTTGTGAGATTGGTTTGGAATCATCAATATTGATTTGTACTATCAATACGAATTTGGATGTGTTTTGGCTCAATAACTACACCAGTCGAATTTTAGGGCTCGAGTTTGGGCTTAGGCTCGTTTAGGCTCTAATTGTTCAAGCTTGGCTCGGTTTCTCAAGTACAATGTTTGGGGAGCTAAATTTTAGCTATTATAACTTTTTAACACTATTATAACTTTTCAACACACTGCCATGTATTTTTAAGTTATTTTCCCTTAATGCACAAATAGATATTTGACAAAATATAATTGATTCTAAGGTATACAAATGTATTAAATAATAAAACTGTCACACTGTTTGCTAGATCATGATAATGCAAATACTTATGGGCATCAACTACACTGATTTGGCGTTTTGTACCAGACTATATTCTTTTAGTCTTAATAGATTGACTTCATAAAACAGTTTGGTAGTATCTTGTTATGCATTAACACATATAATCTTGGTTCTTAAGGTTCTCCAATATTGTGTTTATGGTAAAGTATTTTAAATATTTGGCTAATGTTCAAACAAACTTTAACCAAGGGTCCAATTAAGAATCAAATTTATCTCTAGCTTTTTGGATAAAAATATGACTATCTTTGTTCTGCAGTTCTACAGACAAGGATATTTAGGGATGAGAGTGTGTTTTGGATGGCGACAGTTCCTTTTGTTTGTGGCACTCATCTTCTTTTTAACCCATTTTTTCTCAGGTTATAATCTTTTCCTTTTTTCATGTTTTCCGTATGATCTTGCATATTTTGAACACAAAGAACGGAACTGATTTGTTATCCCAGTTTTGGAGTTGCATCAGGACCCCTCTGGTTCACACCAAAATGAAACCAAGAAATCTCATCATCTTGTTTTTGGACCTGCAGCTGGTGAAGGTCTACCAAATCGATTCCAATGCAGAGGTATTTCCTTATCTGTCATAAAGGGCATTTTAGTAATAACTAATAAGACATCCACTCCCTCTGCCACCACTAAATAGGCTTGAGTACTTGACTTTATTGCTTCTTCTTGCTTCTCTATTTCCGGACAAGGCAGGTAAAAGAAGAAAGAAGAGAGAGTTTGTTTCACACAATTGTCTTGTATTACATGTTTACAACTGTCATCATTTGTTGCAATTTCATGGTATAGAGATGATTATGAATAGCGGGGTTATGGATTAACTTGAATGGTCACACATCATGTAAAATATTTGATAATTTAACACAGATTTTGTCTTACTCATGCATTACTGTTAAATCTTCTTTTTCCTTGTTAATTGTTGTCACTGGAGTAACAGACAGTTTTGTTTAATGCAGGTAATAAGGCTCTTAACAAGACTCGTGTATCAGCGTCCTCCAATATTTCAAATGGTGGAGATGGTGTTACCTTTGCAACTGTTTTTACAGTTTATAACTCTAGTATTGATGGCAGACCAAGTGAGTCGACCATGGTAGGGAAAGTATCATACAACAAGTTTGACCGGTCAATGGCCATCTTGAATACATTCATAAATTTCATACAGGTACATCCTAGATACCTATTCTTATTCTGGGAAATCTATATTAAAGCTAGAGATGGGAAAATGGATTACAATAATAAGCAACGTGTCAAATACTCCTATGGATTAGAAAGAAAAAATTATTTTTGTTTTCTTAATAAAATGATTAGTCTTTATGCATTAAAATGCCCCCATGACTTTCACCATGTTGTTTCCTTTTTAGCTAACATTATTTTTTCTTGCTTGATCCATTAGAGATAAAACATTACCCCGAATCGACTCATTTATATTTAACTGGCCACTTCCAATTAAAGACCGATAGTTTTCATAATGGTAGTCAATACTTTTAGCAAGTTCAAAAGGATGTACACAAAAGGGTTCATCGGTATTAAAACTTACATGTTTTGATCAGTTATACTTATACAACTTGTTTATTTTGCTACCTATAATCTAGGATTGACACGACACTATAAGACACAAACACGGTAAGACACAAACGTGAACCTATTTATAAACAGGTTACACAACATTACCTGTTTAGAGACATGACAAGAAACACGTATTTAGGAAAACAAGTTGCCAAAAGCCCATAAAAACCTTATATAATACATAATCCATGACATGATAATCCATAAAAGTCTTAACGCATAATATATTATAATAGAAGTCACTTCAAAACATCAATAAAAAACAATTCGGATGGGGCTCTTTACTTGTATCTTTAATTTTGAAGTTCAAACTCCAAACCTGTACCCAAAATTTTCAAAAGGATTACATTAAACATCAAGTGAAAACAAACCAAAACAAAATGGCATATTCATTAAAACTCGAGGCATGTTATATTTATTAAAAGCACATTTGGAGCCAGTACCTTAGAATTGTTAACCGAGTATGAAGTATTTGATTCACTACCAAGCAACATAATGCAAATAACCATTTTTTTGTGCATATACGAGCTTCAACAGTACCTTTACTAAGTCAACTTCGATGTTGATAAAGTACTCTTCCACTAGCAGTCTAGCACTAAAGGTAAACTCTGATGTGACAATAGATATTGGAATGGTCAAAAAAAGGAGAAAAAAAACTGAAAAAACCAAGAAGCTAAGATTCAAATAAAACAAAGGATAAAACCCCACTAACTAGAGTAAATCAAGATTAATTCACAGGAAAAAAGGCAAAGTGTCTCAACTACCTAACTACATATCAGCCACCACAAAAGCATCCTAACAAAATAAACAAAGGTCTACAGTTTCCAGATATAGCCCTGCAAAATGCAGACAGATGCTTGAACTGCAGTTCTTGCCTCTTCATGTTGACATTAAACAAAGTACTTTATATTCAAAAATATATAACATATATTTATAGAATTACAGAGTCCAATTGCCTCTTCATGTTTTTGCAAAGGGCAAAGAGATGCTTGAACTGCACTTCTTGCATTCAAAGAAATTGTAATTCCAGCCTTGGCTTATACTATGTAAAAAAAGAATGGGTTCTTAACAAGTAACAGCAGCTAAAAACCTAACAAATATAGTTTGAATCAAACCTGAATGTCGAAGGGTGTGGTGAGGTTCGGAATTCCAGAGAGGTATTGGGGGTCGGATGTAGTTTGATGGTCTGGCGAGTGCAGAAGTCACAGACGGGCTTCATCAAGGTTAGGATTGATGAGGAGTTTCTGATTTTATCTCCTCGGGCGATGGCGATGTTACGGTGAATCTATGTGGTTTCCGCTTCAGCCTTTCAGTAAACTAGTAAAGTGAATAAATATTAATTAGGGATTTAAGGTTGGGTTTAGACATAGAGAGTATGAATTTTATATTTAATTATTTTTAAAATATTAATAAATATAAAATGGTTTAAACAGGTCCCTTAACATGTTAACAAGTGTTTTAAGCTATTTAGACATAATTTTTATCGTGTCTTAACGTGCCAACCTATTTACAACACAAAACCTGTTAGGCTAAAACATGAAACCTGTTAACTTCGTGTTGTATCATGTCGTGCTAACATGTATGTGTTAGGAATTGTCAGCCTTACTCTAATCCGTGTATTCTCTTTCTCCACTCTCTCATTTTGTGAGGATTCTGTTATCGAATGTTCATAACTTATATTTTGCAGTTGATGATGCCTCAAAGCCACACAATTATCCTCACTGATCCTGCATCCAGCCTTCCTTTGAAGAGAAACAGGGTGATGGTATATCCCATTCAAGGTGAATATTCACGAGACAAGTTGATGCTTCAAAGAATCAGGTCTTACATTGTAAGAGCACACTGCATCAACCCAAAAATTTCTTAAATACAAAAACACCCTCAGCCCAGGGTTTATTTCATCTCATTTTCAACGTGTATGGTTCATACATAGTTATTAATTATAGAGGCATTCCTTTGATGTTACTTTGCTTGAACATTATGTAAATTTTACAGGCTTTTTTAGAGGAAAAGCTTAAAGAGCAGTCAAGGAAACCAGGAAAAAGAATTAATAATATTATCTTCACCGACTCTGACATAGCAGTTGTTGGTGATGTGGGCCAAATATTTAGCGAATTTGAAGACTTTCATGTAGCTCTCACATTCCGTAACAACAAAAAGCAACCTTTAAATTCAGGATTCATTGCAGTCAGGGGCACCACTGATGGGATTTTAAGGTATGTCATCTTAAAACTTTTATACCAAGAACAACACGCAAATAGGCAAATGTTCAACTTAACAACTTTTTTAAAAATGAAATTGCCGTATTCATTATGTGCTCCATTTTCATAGGATGAAAGCAATGTAATTTTTCTTTTACCATTCATATGATTCAGAGCAAAGATTTTCTTGGAGGAAGTGTTGAAAGTTTATAGTTCAAAATACATGAATGCTTCACGAATGCTTGGCGATCAACTTGCAATTGCTTCGGTGGTACAATCACATGCTTCAATTGATGCAAAAACATTTAGCACTCACCAACCTTTTCTTGAAGACATTAATGGTGCATCTGTGCTCTTTTTGCCTTGTGCGGTCTACAACTGGACCCCACCTGAAGGTGCTGGTCAATTTCATGGCATGCCCTTGGATGTCAAGGTAAAAACCCTAGGATTAACCTCAATATGTTTATTTAATAAAAAAAATTAACAAGTGATAAATTTTTATTACCATCACACGTCATAACTGATTTGAATGAGCTCTTTTGGACACAACATGCCATGTTTAACAGTTTATGTTTGCACTTGCATACTGTAACATTCTTTTTTTTTTTTTTTTTTACATTTTTCACTTGTACGATGATTAAATTGACTCAAACTTGATCCATTGATATGCTATTGTTGGAATACGCATATGTTAATTGATTGATGTGTTGTTTTACAGGTGGTTCATTTCAAGGGATCGAGAAAACGTCTCATGCTCGAGTCTTGGAACTTCCTGCAGTCTTCATCTTCTCATGATTTATCAGATATGCTGTGCCTTGTATTAAGCAGTGGACGGACAAAGTATGATTTTTGATTTCTACCAGTAAAAACCCACATTTTCATCAATGGAAAAGAAAAAAAAAAAACAACAGGAGATTATTTGTCAAAGAAACAAGATAGAGGAGATATTTTTGTTCTATTTTTAAATTTATTTGTTTTTTTAAGCATCACTTTTTGTACGAGTTTTGATTTATGAAAGTTATCTTAGGTGTTATTAGTTCATTTTGAAAATTTGAGAGTTGTCTAATGTTGAGATGGGTTTTGTTTAAAAGAAGTCTCTTTTTCTTTGGAACAAAGATAAAATTTGTTTAGGTTTCATTCTTTTTGCATTCTATCAATAGTTTTGATCCAACCAACATTTGGGGTTTTTTAAATATAAGATTCATATGATGTTCAGATAGTTGTTTGTTTAAAGGAAGTCTATGGGAAAAAAATATATGTTTATGTTTCATTCTTTTTGTATACTTCTATCATTAGTTTTGATCCAAGTAACATTTGGGGTTGTTTTAAATATAAGATTCATACAAAATACCGCTACATGAATTTAAATCAATACGTTAATAATGAGGTAAATATGTAATCGCTAAATCTGCTTTGTAACTCTTCAAATTTGTCTATTTGGTTAAAAAAAAAGTGCCAAAATAATAATCAAATACATTAAGATTTTGATATTGGCATAAATTTATTTTTAGGTTCAAGGTTTTATACTATTGTACCATTGATTTTGAGTTCCAAAAGATCATAGAGTTTTGTGATCTCTGGCAAATAGAGATCAAAAGTACCAAATATATTACATGATTGTTTCTTATAAAATATTGAGTAATAGTTTTTCATAACTAGGATTTTACATTTTTTTTTTTATTTCAAAGGTAATACTAGACAATTAGTTTTGTAATTTCCAAATAAAACCAAACAATGTAAGAATTCCCTTCATTGTCTGGTTTCAAAATTAAAACAAAATTCGATTTTCATCTGAAACCTTAAGAATTATGATTCTTAAGTATTCCCTAAAACCTTACAATTATGATTCTTGAAAAAAAAAAAAAAAACACCAAGTATTAGACGATAGAAGTTAATATTTTGCCACCAATGACCCACCCAAATGCAAACATTAGCAGCAAACTATAGTGTTCTGTTTATTCGAATTCCATAAATGATACAACTCCACAAGATCAAATCAAACGAATTAGATTGATTCTACAACAAATTGAATTCTAAAACCATAAACCTAACAGAAAAAAGAGTGCAATTTTTGGCCTCAATAACAAGAAAAGATAACTTGTATGAAATCAATTTCAAATCAAAATCAACAAACAAAAAATTTACCCCTTTCCTCATCACTGGTCACTTTTCTTTCCTGATCCATAGTAACTCACATACCATCTAACAAATTTCTTCAAACCTGTCTGAAGATCTGTAGTCGGTTTATACCCGAATTCCCTCCTCGCAAAACTAATATTCGCATGCGTGAACTGAACATCCCCATTTCGCGGTAATTTCATCACCATTCGCTTCGCTTTCACTTTCAGCAATCTCTCCAAAATCCCAACCAGATCCGAAACAGGCACCGGGGACGTGTTTCCCAGATTGAACACACGTAATTGGGCCGGACCACGCTTTTTCCCTCCACTCCCTGTGCTCTTCTCCGCAGTATCCAACGCCCCTAAACAACCCTTCACAATATCATCAATGTACGTGAAATCACGCGCCACAGTGCCTGTCGGATAGAATATATATTAGTTAAAGTTAATCATAATATAAATTTATATATTATGGTAAAATAAATAGACCAATGCTCTATCTAACACATACCATGATTTGCAGCTTCAAAGATTGGTATTGGTTTCCCTTTCAAGATATCACGTGTAAAAAAGAAATAAGCCATATCGGGCCTCCCCCATGGCCCGTAAACCGTAAAGAATCGCAGACCGGTTAACGACAACCCGTAAATGTGATTGTAGGTATGCGCGATCTCTTCACCGGCTTTCTTTGTGGCAGCATACAGGCTGGCGGGCTGATCGGTTCGATCTTTCTCTGAAAAGGGGACTTTTGTGTTCAGCCCGTAAACAGAGCTCGATGATGCCCACACAATTGCAGGCTGTGGGTTCGCGTTTTTGCAGATTTCAAGAAGATTAACGAATCCAGCGATGTTGCTGTGAACGTATGAACTAGGGTTCTCCATCGCGTAACGAACGCCGGCTTGTGCGGCTAAATGCATCACGTGAGTGAAAGGGATGATTTCGAAGAGTTTCTTGAGCAATACGTCGTCGTTTATGTCTCCTTCCACAATGTAGATCCCGGTTCTTTCGAGTAACGATTGTCGAGCTCGTTTTAGCGATGGATCGTAGTAGTCGTTGAAGTTATCGAGGCCTAAAACGCCGTCTCCACGGCGTTTTAACGCCATACTGACGTGGGTTCCGACGAATCCTGCGGCTCCGGTGACTAGTACGGAGATCCCGTTTCTTGAACGGATCCTGGCCGAGGATCTGACCCGTTTTTCCCAAGCGGGTCCGCCCCAAGAATTGGTTTTTAAAGATCTGCGTGAAAGATCTGATGACGACAACGAAGACGGGTATGATGATGATGAGGATGATGATGAAGTGGATGATGGTGACTTGAAAAAGAAAACCAAGATTAATCCCAAAAACACAAAGGTGTAGAATGTGAGTTTTGCTAACGGTATATGATGCCATCTTCTGTAATGGGATTTATCCATTTTGAATTTTCCGGGCGTTGATGGGATATTATCCATATCAGATGATGATGACGATGGCATTTGCAGGCTCGAAGGAAATCTTGCAGATGAAACACACACACCTCTTATTTTCCCCTGATTTGTTTAGGGTTTGATGAATAATCGGTGGGTTTTTCTTCTTTTTTGGATATGGAATCTAACAAGATAAGAAAGAACAATATTTGCTCTGTTTTGATGCAATACCCCCAACTTTATCTTGCTTTTATGGTAATGGCGGAATCTGAAGGTTTCTTGATGGAATTGATTGTTGATTTTTGTGGGTTTTCTTGGTTCTTCAGAGATTGAAATCGATTGATGAGAGAGAGAAAGAGATGGAGAGGGGGTTGTGAGGAAGATGGACTATATGAAGGGGGTAGGAAAAATAATATTGAAGGATTGAAAATAAATTGTATGATAATAAGATTTAGGGTGGACTAATCAAACTGAAAAAAAGCATGATAAAAAGTCAAAGGATGCTGTAATTTAGGAAAGAAATTTCAAATCTTTATAAAATTGGTCGTGATTTGGGGGTGACATTAGGGTTTTCTCCATGTTAGGGAAATTAAAGTTTGAGGTTTGATTGGGGAGTTGGGATCTTTGATTTCATAGGCTTCCACTCTGATGCTTCTTGTGACATTTCCTGAATTTGTATAGGAGTTTGTCATAATTTTTTAAGAGTGTAATATAAACCTAAGACAAGATAAATGGATTATTTTAAGCAAATAATTATTATATTTTAAATTAAAATAAGTAGTATCATAACATATAATAAGTTAATATTGGTAAAATCTAAACATAATACAAGTCAAGACACGTAATCAAAAAACTATATAAATAAAATGAATTTAAACGAAAAAAATATCAGTAATATATTTGATAATAAAATTACTAAATATTATTTAAATAAACTATTTGTTTAGTTGGAACTCGTTTTAATTCAAATTAAATTGATTTTTTTAAATAAGTCATTTAGACTTACACTGATTTTTGTTTAAAACTCATAATGATTTGCACTCATCATAACAAACCCATTATAACCTGTTATCTTACTAGACTTGACCCAATCTGTCTATTTTACTAGATGGAATTTAATTATCAAGCCATTATCTTATACGATATTTAATTAAAACATTATCAAATCTTTCGCTATTTTATATTAGAGTGTGAGAAACGGCTTATCAATTTGCAGTAAAAGATTGAATCTCATTTCTTATGTACAAAAGTTAAGAAAAGTAAATATAAGTATTAGAGACTGTTTACCCCAAGATTTATTGATTAGTCATCATGACTTGAAGCGGGTTCAAAAGATCAACTTTCTGAGGTTTATTAAGTGAAAAAAACCAATTGAGCATATGATCACTTGCTCATAAAATTAAAGGAATTTTTTTTATTTTAAATTCAGCGATTCATAATAAATAAAATCATTATTTTTTTCCTACTCATTTGGTAATAAAGTTTTATTATACATCCTTGTACTCATAGTTATCCAGCTTACAGTGTGGTGAATCATCTTTCGTAAGATTACTACATATAATCTAACACTAATTAGTTTTCAGATGTGCGACCACGTTCTAACCTTGTAATTTATTTATATTTTTTTTCAATAAGTCGACTATAATGTGTTAGTCAATTAACATATGTTATCTCAATTTGACAAAATATCTTCAATTATACTACATACAAGGATATAATAATCTAAATTTCTCAAATACAATTTAAAATATAATCTCATTATTTAAAAAAAATAGAAATACATTCAAAGTAACATTAAAATAACTAAAAGATATAACATAAAAATTAAAAATAAAACTAAAAAACTAAAAAAGAAAAAGAAGCTAAATTACTTGTCATCAGAAACCAAAATGGCCAAAATTGTTGTCATGTGTTCCAAAAGATCAAGTTTAATTTTATATGTCTTGATCTCACAACTTCAAAATTATATTATTGTCAATGATTGCCTTTGTAAGAGGATCTTGAATGCCACTTATATGTATTTTTATCATCTTTACAATCATATTATGTAATATAATGAATGCAAATATCACATTTCCTAACTTCTTGTGCTTCATGGCTTTTGTTATTTGCTAATTATAGACCATATAGATTTAAGACACCATACATTTGTTTGATGCATTTTATTGTTTAATCTTGATTTTTTCTATTATCCTCTTAGGGTCATATAAAAAAAAATAAGATTTTACAAAAGTTGACCAATACTAGTATATTATATCAACAAGGTAATGTATGTCAACCATTAACTTGAATCGGTCACCTTAGTGTGTTGCATTCATCTCGTTAGTAAATATTGGAGATTAATTGATCACATTCATGTTGTTTTATTGAACGGTGATGAATCGGTCACCTTAGTGTGTTTCATTCATCTCGTTAGTAAAATATTGGAGATTAATTGATCACATTGATATTGTTTTATTGAACCGGTGACAACAAAGGACGCATGCAAAAACCGTAAAACATGTGTCGTCACGGTTTCAAGTATAATAGTTGGATATTGGTGATCATCTCTATGATATTGGTCTCGCAAACATGTTAGAAAATTTATCCAAATCCAATGTGCAAAGTCGATGTTATCAATCATTCCCGCGATTCTATTTCTATTTTCATATGCATCATACAAAAGATCTATACCATGGTTAGTTGGTACACACACAATTTTTTATCGTATTTTATAACATATTAGATTTGTTTAACCCATGTAATACATGCGTTTCTAACCTAGTACGATAATATGAGGATAAGTTATGCTTACAAAAAAATCATTTTGTATTGTGAACGTCTGTATCCTATTCAATTAACTAATTAATGATAAAATATCTATTGTGAATTATATTCGTTGAATAAACATGAAAAAAAATTATTATACAATCATACATTGAAGTACATTTAGTATATTGAATTGAAAAGATGTGTATTACATAGGTTAGACTACCAAATTGAAAATAGTGTATTACATAGGTTTGACTTTCAAAGGGTTTATAATCTAATGGTATCTACTTGACTTCTGTTATGAAAGATATTGGGCCCAAGCATCTCTAAAAGCAATTGCTTAATTATGGACGAACGAGGGTTTTTTCAATGTAGGTTTCCTTCTGAATGATGAGGTCAAGTTGTCTGTTTATCGAGTGCTGTTTAATTTAATGATTAAAAAACATAAGTTAATTAGTGTTGATGATCAAAGGGATTCTAGCCTAATGGTAGCCTCTTGACTTTTTTTATAAGAGGTCTTGGGTTGGAGTCTCACCTAGAGCAAATATTGCTCTAGGGTGAGCCAGGGGGTTTTCCTAGTTGTAGGTTTCCTCTTGGGCAGATGGGTCAGGTCACCACGCTCTGTTATTCGGACGGAAGGGTGGTCTATTTGTCAGGGTGATCCCAAGTGACCGGACGTTTGCTGTTCAAAAAAAGTTAGTGTTGATGATTTATTAATTATAAAACAACCGAACCATTTAATGATATTAACAAAATTTTGAATTTAAAAAATTATAAAGAAAAATTGCAACGTATAATTACTTTTAATTGTTTATAACAATAAAGTTAATTAAATATAAATCAACGTTGGTGATATAATAACTATCTATAATACAAATTTTTTTTTTTTCAAATTTGTTAAGTAAAGTAAGAATTTGTATTATTCATTATTAATTTCATATTAAATTAATATAGTTAATGATAGTTATATATAATAAGTTATAATTATATTAAATATCAAAAATATATTTTTTAAATTTATTATTAATTAAATAAAATTTTAATAGAAAAGAAAAACGATAAATAAAAGTGAGAAACAACAAATAGAGTGACACGTAACCTCTTATATACATACTTATTTATTAGTATAGCTCAATAAAAAAATCTTTTTTAAACAAGTTTTTTAAACCAATTTGTCATTTACAAGACTCGAATTTTTTACATCAAATAAACGAATATCTTAACTACAATGATGTTGTGATTTATATCTCAATAAGCGTTTATTGTACCAAAAACTAAATGTAGTAGAGTTATTACATGGATGGTCTTTAATGTTTTAGAAAAATAATAGATTTTGATATTAAGAGTATAGAGTTAGATGTCAATGAGCTTGTAGCTCAAATGACACTCCATGATTCTTATAAATTTTAGGTTTTGTGAAGTCATGAGTTCAAATCATGGCCAAAGCGATCAGTATGGGGTTTTACTATATAGTGGTTTTCCTCCTTAGGAGCAGGTGGATTTGCTCGATTCAGCGCCTGGGCTTCAAATACCAGAGAGTTGGTAGCAGACTGTGGTCACAGCGCTTGGGTTGTTGAGTCTAAGGATTCATCTGGACTATGAAAAGGAATGCCGCTGAGCTATCTTTTGTGTTAAAAAAAGTTTAAAGTTAGATGCTTCATTGGTTCAGTGTTTTTAATTTTTAATGAATTAAAATATGAAGGCTAACATTTGTTAAATTAGACTAAAATGATATTTTTGCCTCTCAAGTGTTTTTAAGAGACACCATTTATGTAAAAACTAAAAACCGTTTTTATATACATACAAACATCTTTGCGTTTTACAAAGATATAAGATGTCATTTTAAGATTATATTTTCTAAAACCATAGCCAAAGTAAACTCATGCTTTAATTCCATCATCTCTTTTAAATTTATGTTCTTGCCTCTCTTTTTTTTAAAAAAAAAAGCGACATTGAAATAAATAATTGTTCTGATGAAATGTTCTCTAGATTTGCACAGATACACAACCTAAACTATTATTCTTTTCTATTTGTTAATTTTTTAACATGGACGGGTGATTGACGTTTGATGAGAATGTTTGTACTTTCAGTGTTGGTGTTGCGATGGATCGGTAGACGCGATGCAACGTAGTAGGAATGGGAATTCAACAATGAATTGCAGGTAAAGTGAAAACAAAAATGGTCCTCATAAATTACACAAACAATGTATCAAACTGCCCAACCTACCATTTTAATGTGAAAAAACATTAAACACTCAAATGATTTTGAACTTGCTAGTGTCTATGAACATTAATATTTCAACTTCTTACAAAATTTGAAACATAAAATCTAAGCATGTAACTTAAAATATTTAATTTAATAATAAAACTTGTTACTTTTTGAAAACTACTTAAGAATACAACACGTGGAGGTGCGCTCGACAAGATGCAACCAAAAAGAAAAAATAAGCACAATAGAATCATATTTTACTAATTTTTATTACTAACTATTTAATATTTTATATTAAATGCGTGTAATACACGAGTTTATAACCTAGTACAATCATATTTTACTAATTTGCTCTAGTTACTTGTGTAATTTTAAATATCTATCAACTGATGATATTTACGGGATCATTAAATTATAAGATCCTCCAAAATAAATTATCTGTGTTTCGATATTAAAAATAAAAAATATATGTAGTAATATGTTAAAAATTCATCTTGGTTACATAAAATATACATAATTATATTATAATTATAATTGAAATGTCATTATATCACATTTAAAATATGGTAATCTCTTTTTAATAATCAATCGAGAACCACACTCTAAAGAAAAGATTAACAGCTGCAGATGTTGTTAATTGCCTAATCTGGGTATTAGAAAGTAATTAGCAAAGGATACCATCATTGAAACATGATTTGAAAGGAGCTTAAAAAAGTTAGAAAGGGGCTGTTATTGTAAAATTTACAAATGCAAGGGTCTTTTCTGCCAATACTCTAGGTATGGAATTATTTGTTAAAAATGTTAGATCTTCTTTTTCATATATGTCATGTGAAGTTAATACTAAATGTGGCATCCATTCTCACATGATATGTCTGTTTTAATCAAAATTTATGAAGTTTCAGGAAACATGGGTTCAATCTCACTTTTAAGTTTATTCAACTCAAAATTTATTATTGGTTATTTATTATTTATTATTATTTTAATTAAATATTAAAGTCACAAGTTGAGGCATCCATGTTCTCTTTGTTCATAGATCTTGGCATCATGCCCCATGCCTTCATATTTAAGTATTTTTTATGAATAAACGAATATACTCTTATATTCATGCACCTTGAAATTGTCATAAAAGCCCACGTTCCTATTGAATTTTATTATTAGTTATATATGCATATATGTATATGTATGTTTACGCGTGTGTGACAGGGTGGGATGAGTTTTATATAACTATATGTGTACGAGGTGAATAATGATATGACTAAGAAGAATGCAGGGTAAAAAAACAAAAATATATTATGATCGGTTGACATAGATGATAATTTCTTTTTGGTAAAAGAAACTATAAAAACTTAGAATGATTTTATAATAATAATTTTATAAATAATAATATATGTTTTTTATATTAAGAAAACGTTGGATGATAGTCATAAACAATTTACAAATGAATGCTTTTTATATAATTGTTGAAGAATGATCAAACCATTAAATGTTTAATCGTTTTTTATTTAAAAATTAACCATTAAATAGATAATTTTATTATCTTTAGTTTGAGTATAATATTGGTATAGTTTTTTTTCCCAATTTTTTTACGGGTCTGTTGTGATTATTGGTCTGTGATATAAAGTTGGTCCTTGATTAAGTTGATATTTTTGCATGGTTCGTGTTTTTCTAGACTTGGTACGTGATTAATGGTCCATGATTACCCAGTTGATCATTGTTTATTTCGATTTTGTTTTACGTGAACTGTGATTTTTTTAAACTTGGTCTATAAGTATTGATCTGTGATTATTTAATTAGTCCTTGATTATGCGTGATAAATGGCAGTTCTCAATTTTATATAACATGATCCGTGATTTTAAAAGGATGATAATATCCTTAACCAGATGACACATGACGCATTCGAGTTACTTCATATGCTTCTCACGGGTTTTCTCTTTTGTACTCCTATAATTGTATGTGTATATAATTAATTTGAAACAAAATAAGAAACTAGTTTTTGTTTTTTAATTATTTGTGTATGAAACCTTGAATAAAAACATATAAATCTTAAATTAGGTGAATCAGTAAATAAGACTTAAAAAAAATAAAATTATTGAAATCCATGGCCCACGGGTTCAACCTTTCTAACCCGCATGCTCAAATAGGACATCCTTTACCGTACTGGTTCTATAGCCGATTTCCAACATGACCGTTCTGATTGGTCAGTCCTGCATTGAAACATTGTACAAAAGTCTATTGCTGAAAGGTGGAAATCTGATACTAATCGCATTATTGAATAATCTCAACTGGAATTGACCAAGATCAAACCCAAATCTTACCATTAATCGTACTTCCAAAGAATCAGCAAAAAAAAAAAAAAAAAAAAAATCACATATTTTGCAGCTTACAAATGGTACAAAAACTCGATTGAAAACATCAATGTTTCGTGAAACTGTGAAGAACTTCAAAGTAATCAGGAAACGTCTTCCGAGTGCAAGCAGGATCCTTGATGGTGACAGGCACGTCTGCACAGGCGGCAAGCGAGAAAGCCATGGCCATCCTATGATCATCATACGTGTCTATTGCTGCCACATTCAAGTGCTCAGGTGGAGTGATCACACAGTAGTCAGACCCTTCTTCAACTGTCGCTCCCAACTGAGAATTTTTTGACCCGTTAAGTGTCAGATGAGTATGAGTAGATGTAACAACATGGGGTGGGTCAAAATGAGTCTAAGGGTGAATACATTCTTGTCCTGTCTTTTTATGAAAACTTAACTTGTCGAAGAATATTACGACACAAGATCTTTTGAATAAAACAATTTAGGAGGATGTATACTTAGAGAGATTACGCCTCATTTGCGGTGCTTACATATAATGTATATATGTGTGGGCCCTCAAGGGGCCAAAGTAAAATTGCACTAATTTTAACGTTATTTTACTTATTTTGTTAAAATAACGTTAAAAATGTTGGGATGATCAACTTCAAACGATAACTTTGAGCCGGGGACTCCTTCGGAGCATACTCTCTATCCCAACCGGGATAGGGGTAAGGTTTTTGTCTATCGTTCCACCCAAACCCTACTGAAAAGTGAAAATATACCGGGTAAGTTTGCTTGTTTTTATACTAAGAGAGATTATTTTATTTGACCCGTTTGAGATGAACGAGAGACATAAGTGCTATGATCTAACAAAGGACAGTTTTACCTTTCTGAGTTCTGTGCAAATGGCAATCATCCTTTCTGTTTCTTTGACTCTCCAGCTAGCAACTGGAAAAGAACAAAAAGATATGACACCAATAAAATTGTATACAGTACATGGCAAATACATAAAAGGGGCATCTGGGGTGGTGTGGATCAAATAATAAGATGTAGTGGGATTATTAAGATTAATAAATTTAAAGTCTTCTAAATAAATGAAGGTAGTATTGTTGCACCCTCTGGCCTCTACTAACTAATTTATCCAAACATTTAAAGCTGATTATTAAGTTAAATAAATTTTAAACATAGAATGTGCCTTAATATAATGTTTTTTAAAACCAATACTCTCTATTAGAAGGTTTGATGAAAGTACAATGATACCATCTCTAATGGCCGTAGGACCATCGGCATATAGAGCAACGACAGCAAGAGTCATGGCAACATCAGGCATTTTGTTCATGTTGACATCTACAGCACGCAAATGTTTCCTTCCGGAAGAATCCCTCGGTGGGCCCCTAACTGTGACAGAGTTCTCGGTCCATGATACTTCAGCACCCATTTGTCCAAGAACCTCCGCAAAGTTTACATCACCCTTCATTCAGAGAAAGCAATATGTGTAACAAGTCACTTTGAATATATACACTTTGACTAAAACATAAGGGTTGGATATGATTACCCAAACAAATTATCAAAATAATAACAATATGATTTCTTTAAAACAAAATGATATAGGATCTTGAAAGACGCTTTAGAAGACTTTTGGTCTGGTTGCAATTTTGCAAGCAAATATACAAAAAGAAAAAAGAGGAAGTCATGGTGCACCTGTAAACTACTTCTTCCGCAACCTTCAACAGTGATGGTGCCACCTGTTACGGCAGCACCGGCTAAGAAGTAACTCGCACTTGAAGCATCACCTTCTACATACGCGTTTCCAGGTGACCTGAAGAATATTTTCTTAAAAAATTCATACTTCCGGTCTCCATAAATACATGATTTTTATGTAGACTTACTTGTACTTTTGACCGCCTCTGATTAAGAACCTGTCCCAACTATCACTGTGTTCTACTGAGACACCAAACCGCTCCATCAATTTTATTGTCATCTCAACATAGGGTACAGAGATTAATTTATCAACAATTTCGACCTCTACATCTCCAAGTGCAAGGGGAGAAGCCATAAGCAAAGCAGTAAGGTATTGACTACTAATAGATCCTGACAACTTAACCTGCAACAAATTTATTGTTCTTGTATTATCATTATAAATAAAAATTAACCTGCAAACATAAAACACAAACTTATTGTTCTTGTATTATCGTTATACATAAAAATTTTGATCCATGATGTTTTGCATCTTTCAATCAATCAGTTACCTCTATCAAAATGATGTTATAAAAGTTACTAGAATAATAAATAAAGATTATGGTTATTTATACACATTTTTAAATAACAAGTTTGCACATTAAAAATAACTCTGAAATCCTTTTATTTTAATTTTCTTTTTTTTTTTAACCACACACCCCGTCAAATCTAATGCTAAATGCAGATCATTAATAGGACCTAAGCAAGGGACACCTTTTCACCAATCACCAACATCTATAGACGCCAAAAGAAGGAACTAATAAAACAACAAAAGCGTACCTTTCCGCCAGGAAGGCCCCCACCTCCAACAACACGCACAGGTGGGCAGTTTGTCCCAAGAAAACAATCAACCTCTGCACCAAGCTGCTTAAGCCCCGTGACCAAGTCACCTATTGGTCTCTCTCTCATTCGAGGAACCCCGTCTAGTATGTACCTGGAAACATATTCCACACAAATAAGTGGAAAAACCTCTCAGTTTGTAGTGTTCCTCTGTCTAATGGAAATTGCAATATTTGAAACGCATCCTTTTAGGTAATAAGTAGAGAGGTGCCCAAATTTTCAAAACAAAATACGATTCTGCTAATACATTTTGATGAATTGTAGAACCCTACCCGATCCAACCGGTTATGTTAATTACAAATCAAAAGGATGCTTCAATATGTCAGTATTGGCAAGATCAAAATCTTGTGGATTCAAGATCAGTAATTTTATGGCACAGTTACATTACAATATGCAAACAGTTAGTTTATAATTCAAAACTTCATGAGTAGAAATTCCGCAATTTTCACATGATAAAGTGGGTAATGAAAGTAAACACAATCTCTTATTGAAGCAGAAAAACCTTCCAAGAGGTTTTTTTTTTTTTTTTTTTGAAAAAAATGATAGTATCTTTATTCTTAAAACACGAGTCATTGTTGACTCATCAATCGACCCACTCATTGCCACCTCTACTTGAAGGCAGGAGACAAACCTTGAATTACCACCAGCAGCAGTAACTGCAGCAGTCAATGGACGCATAGCAGTTCCTGCATTACCAAGAAAGAGCTGTATTTCATCTTTAGCTTCTCTACCCACTGGAAACACACCACCACAACCTTCCACAACTGCCCTTTTAATTGCACCATCTTCCTCAACACGTAAACCTAGACTTCTTAAAGCCCCAACCATATAATGGACATCATCACTGTTGAGTAAATTGTCAACAATGGTTGTTCCCTGAGAATTAAATTAATAACAAACGCATGGACTTTACATTGTTCATTGATTTGATACATCATTGGACATTGCTTTATATGAGCAGACTATTACATCAAGAAATTGTGATATAAAAAAGGAAATAAGACGAGAAAACTTTCACCGCATTCCCGTCTTATGTAGCTATATATATTAGCAAACCTAAGCTAAAGGCAAGATCAATCCTAACTCATCTAAACTATTTGTGGTGTCTTAATTCATAACATGCTTTGTAATCTTATGACACATGATCTATCAATTACAACAATTCAACTCGGAGATACCTTTAACTCATTGTCCAATTCAAGAATTATGCAACAATGGACATAAACGCCAAACCTCAAAGGATCGAATTCATGTCTGACATGCTGGCGCACTCTATTTTACAGATGATACAACAGATCATAACTTTCTACTCATTCTTTATACACAAAGGTTCAAAGACAATCCAATCACAGAAGCACATTTAAGAATAAATAACCTCCTCTGTTTCAGAAAAGAGCAATACTTTGACTTGATCCCACACAGTTCGTTTATTAATGCAGCAAAACCCACAAAGATTTCTTGCAAATTGGCATAAAAATCATCTAATTACTAGCATATATTACGAGCTTCAATGTAGCTAGCAAGTTATAATGATCATGAACCTATTCCTTAGTAACATGTCTCTATTAAATCAAATTAATTAAACAACCTCAGAAAGCGCAGCGAGGAGAAGAATCCGATTAGAGAGAGACTTGGATCCGGGCAAATTAACGGTGCCGGAAATCTCTTTGATGGGTTGCAATACAATCTCCGGTACAGTCGACGGCTTCTCTGTGGTGGCAGCAGAAGCAGAAACGGTGAAAAACTTTCTCCCAATGTTCTTACATGAAGAAACAGAGATATGGGCATTTGGAGTTTTGTATTTCGATCTGAAAGATAAGAAAGACAACGATTTGGAACAAGGATTTTGGTATTTAGAGAGATTGGAAGTGAAATTGGCAGTTTGGAGATTCAGGGCAACATTGCTAATTGCCATTGTGGTTAACTGTGTGAATTTGCAGCCAAGAACACGTAGTAGGTGGCTACGGAGGTTTATGAAGATTTGGTGTTGGATCAGTAATAAGAACAGAAGTAGGTGGGGGTGACTGACTGACTGTACATACCAAACCCCGTAGCTTACCAAACTCCATAATCGTAAAAAAAAAAGAAAAAAGAACAAAAAAATGATTGTTTTAAGTCAAAGTCAAAACTCAAAACTTAATTGAATCAAAAACGCTTATATTATTGTTAGATACAACCAATGTTTACATAACCGGACCGGACGTCGAACCGGTCTCGTTACTGGTCAGAGGTCCGACCGGTTGAACCGGATTTTAGAACCGGATGATTTTATAAATATATATATATATATAAAATCAAAAAAAAATTAAAAAAAAACCGGTTCAACCACCGGCTTTCTGTCTGACCGCCGGTTCGACAGGCCGGTCCACCCAAAAACGGCTCAAAACCCTTAACCGGACCGGTCCACCCACCGGTTCTTGGTCCGGCCGGCCGGTCCAGTTCTAACATTTTGTATAAGCTTCATATACGTATAGGTAACAATTAATATTAGTTAGATTTTTTTAGCATTATTGATTGGATTTGTATACGCCTCGAATAAACATATATGAGATGTAGACAATGCCAACCATTATTAAATCAGTGGGTGTCAGCGAGGGTTTTACGTCTTCTATAGCCATAGACAAAGCATATAATGTTGGTAGATTGTTAAAATAAAGAAAAGATGATGTGTGAATAATCAATCCCATCTAAAACAAAAATTGATTGGTTAAGAAACATGATTTTGTTTGAGAGTATGAGCAAGAAATAAGTTTTTCCATTTTGTAACTGAATGTGACGGAACTTGAATGGTTTTGGATGAGGGATGGAAATTTAAAGTGAGGGCGAAATCAAATGCAAAATCAATACCCATAAAAGTTTCTAACATATTGACGGAAAAAATTAATACTATTGAAAGAAAAAAGGAAGAGGGTATTGCTCCCCTCCCCCTCCCACCTACCCTGGTCTCATTAAGCTTAGCCCCTGGCTATCGAAACAGATTCAAGTAAGTTTATTATATTGAAATAGAGGTAATGTTTATCTTCTCACACATCCAAACTTTAGATTATTGAGATTTTACTGGTTATGTTTTCAAAAATACAAATATATCTTCATTTACAATAAAAGACTAGTTTAATCTCACACTAATCTTAATCGAAAGAAAAGTATGTTTGGCTCAGTTGGATCCTACTGATTAAAGTGTTTTCATTCCTCACGTGAAGACTACTCAAAAACATGTCAAAATAGCTTCAAGTAATAATTATTAATTTTAAACAAGTCATGAGCGATGAGCATGCCAAAAACATGGGCATAAAGAATTGAATCCAGAAAACCTACCCATTTGGCCATTTGCACAGCTGGTTGGTGGGGCTCCAGCTTCCCCTTCGCATGGTACATTGGTACTCATGGTTTAGGCCCAAATTCGAAAGCCCATATAGGCATATACCTTCCAAATAATAAGAAACAGAAAAGAGATAATTAAGAGTTGCATAAAAATAAATAGAGGTGAACAAAAAAACCGGTTTGGTCCCAAACCGGTCTGAACCGCCGGTTTGGCATAGGTTTGACATACTCATCGTCCAAACCGGTTTCAACGCCTCCAAACCGGTTTCAACCTCTCCAAACCGGTTTCAAACCTATCCAAACCGGTTCCTATAGGTTTGACATCGTCATCTCCCAAACCGAACTGGTTTTCACACAAACCGGTTTTGACCATCCGTTGACCAAACCGAATCGGCTCTCAAACCGAACCGGTTTGGAGAAAAAAACCGGTTTGTACAACCCTAAAAATAAAGTGGAAACTTCTATAGGGGAAATTAAATATGAGGCAGCCAGGCATCTAAACTTATGTGCAAATTCCTCGACTTCCAATATACTTCAATCATATAAATAAACATAGTTTCTACTTTCTAGTAAGTTAAGATGATGAACACGAGTTCATATTATAATATATATTAATTTAGTCCTGTATTTAGTTTTGTATATTGTCATAAAAAAAACTTCATAACCTAATAAAACTACAATTCTATAGATATTGTAACGGGAGCGATTTTTTTATTCATAAAATAAACTTCAGCATTTTATGAAGTAATGGAAGGCTTGGTGTGAGAGCCTTATTAACAAATATTTAAAGAGAACCCAAAATAAACAGCAACAAACATTGAGTTCTTCAACGTTTCTATGCCTAATTTTTGTTTTCGTGACATCATTGGATTGAGCTTTGACTTTTTTATATAAGATTTTGGATATTGTTAACTTCTTTGCTATCACGCATGTTTTACATATAAGATTTTGTTTTCTTGAACAAACTTTCAAACTCGTTAAACTTTACTGCAATTGAACACGTGAAATTTGTATTTGTTTTTAATGTATCCACCACATGATCCACTTTGTTAGTATATCAGACTTGACACGGCTCCTTCTTCTCCTTCCTTCATAACGTGAGCTCGGAGAAGGAAGAGATATGATTGTCTTATGAAGAATATGGACGGAAATCCACAATAGAGTATATCAAACCTGACGCAACACATTTGTTCTAAATTCTAGTTCTACTTAAATAGTTAAATTTATAGTTGGAGGAAATTCCTTGAGGTACCTTGAAGTCAATTAATCAAAATCATGTAGGTTTAGGGTTATTTTAAACAAAACTATGTAGTTTAAAGAGCTTTGTATGTAGATTTAGACGTATGAATGTATGACTACTTCATATTCACTTTCTTTCTAAAAAAAAACTTTTTAAATTTAAAAGATATTCGTTATCAATTAAATAATAAACATATAGCGGAAAAATTATAGTGTAGTAGAAGCATCTTGCTTAGTTACTTGTAAACAAAAAACTTGTTTCTTTGAGAAAAAAAACTCAAAAAAAAGTGTTTAAAATAGCAATGCTTAACTCTCATTTTCTCTCGTCATTACTCTTATGTTGTCACATTGTGTTAAAATTGTTATATGTGAATTTTTAGACGGTTGTTTATAGAAAACCTTTAAAAGTATAAGTTTTTTTTTTATGTTGACAACTGTGTAATTTATGTTTTAGATTATCACTAAGATGTTAGAAATTATCAAGTATATAAACTTATCACTATCAATAAGTTAATTTTAATAATCATGTTTTAAAAATAACCAATAAGCCTTGATATAAGTTAATGCAATTATCAATTTATTTATAATCACGATATATTATCTTTATGAAATTATTTTGATGGATGGATATCACTCTTATATAAAACTATAAATATAGATTTATATTTAGTTATTCACTAATTCTTCTTAACGCAATTACACAACACAAATACATGCTGCTTTCTCTCATCAAAGTTACAGAGAATTAAAGACGAGCACGAAACAAACAAACATACATAGTATATTCCTTCTCTTAAGTAGGGTCCGGGGGGAAATAAAGACAAACATTACCCCTATCCCAGTAAGGATAGAGAGGCAACTCCAAATGAGTACCTGGTTCAAAGTTATCATTTGAATTTAATCATCCCAACGATTTTAACGTTATTTTCACAAAATAAGTAAAATAACGTTAGTGCATTTTTACCTTCGCCTCTTGAGGACCCACACATATATACATTATATGCATGCACCGCAAATAGGGCGTGTAAAGATGAACACCATAAAATCATAAACACCAATTTCTATTATAACTTGGATATAAAAGAAGATTAAAGAATCTCTATAATGTCATCATCATCAAGAATATGATAAAATTTTCTATTATCTTAATTTTATTGATTTTCTATAATGTTGAAATTAATCAACATAAGATTCATAATATGGTTTTAAATTATGGATTTTTTTCCTTAATATTCTCTGAATGGTACTGTAACAACAACAACCTTACCCAGTATATTCCCACTTTTCAGTAGGGTCTGGGGGGAAGGATGGATACAAACCTTACCCCTATCCCAATTGGGATAGAGAGGCTGCTCCGAAAGAGTCCCCGGCTCAAAGTTATCGTTTGAAGTTGGTCATCCCAATGATTTTAACGTTATTTTCACAAATAACTAAAATAACGTTAAAATTAGTGCACTTTTACTTTTGCCCCTTAAGGGCCCACACATATATACATTATATGCGTCCACCGCAAATGGGGCGTTGAATGGTATTGTAACATACTTCAAAATCACAACCAATGGATATTAGACAGGCATATAGCTGAATCTTTAATCTTTTAATTCAACACATAAAATATTAATACTTTTCTAATTAATTTCTAGCCATTAGTATGTATGGAGTCCCATTTTTGTTACCTGTATATGTGACACAAATCAATTGAACTTTGCAAAGATCAGATAACCACATCCATGTTCAGTGGCTAATATCAATCACCCAATCCATTCAAACTCAACGACAAGGCAATACCTATTATATGAATTAAAAAATTAGGAATAAAGATAATACTTTTTTCATAAAATACAAAGAAAAAGAACATATTTATAATAACTAGTGTAATGATGCAGTGGTTTAGATGATTTGCTTGTAATAACTTGTAGAATTGTACACGAGACCCGAAAGAACACCTCAGCTCTAATCAAATCAAACATATGCAAATCACAAAATTTGGAGAGAGAAAAATATGTTTCAATTTTGGTACAAATTCACAATCACTCAACACTTCTAATCCTCTCTTGGTTGGAATTGCATTTCATGTAAAGTGTCGGATGAAAACTATCATCAAAGAAGACTAAAAACCAACCTTTTATTATGAATCAAGACACCAAAAGCTAACAACAATCTCCCTTTATGTAAGTTTCCAAAGCCCAGAACTTGATTACCTAGCAAACTTCTTTAGCTGCTGCAACCACAGCTTCAACAGTTATCCCGTATTCCTTGTAGATCTTTCCAGCTGGTGCACTGGCCCCAAATTTGTCAATCCCAATTGCCTTCCCTTCACTTCCAACAAGTTTCCCCCAACCAAAAGTTGATGCAGCCTCGATGCTAACTCGAGCTGTTACACTAGACGGAAGGACACTTTCCTTGTATTCATCAGATTGTTCATCAAAAAGTTCCCATGACACAAAAGACACAACCCGAATTGATTTCCCTTCTTTTCT
This sequence comes from Mikania micrantha, assembly GCA_009363875.1. Lineage (NCBI taxonomy): Eukaryota > Viridiplantae > Streptophyta > Magnoliopsida > Asterales > Asteraceae > Mikania > Mikania micrantha. The sequence goes on from CM018696.1 coordinate 91,565,055, forward strand.
GAGTTCATCAGCAGCTTTAGCGGCAATTTCCAGCTCAGAACCGGTCCCAATCAAGATAACATCGGGTTTGTTCCCTGTTGAATTATCAGTTATTATGTACCCACCTTTAGCGGTTCCTTCAATTGAAGTTCCGGGCAGGTTGGGCAGTTTTTGCCTCGAAAGAGCAAGAATTGAGGGTCGTTTTCTGCTTTCGACTGCAACCTTATAAGCTCCAGCCGTTTCATTTCCATCAGCTGGGCGGAACATTAAGATGTTGGGCATGGCACGAAAACTGGCTAAATGTTCAACGGGTTGATGAGTTGGCCCGTCTTCTCCAAGCCCAATGGAGTCATGGGTCATGACATAGATAACTCCAGCTTCTGATAGAGCTGAAATTCTAATGGCACCTCGCATGTAATCAGTGAAAACAAAGAATGTCGCACAGTAAGGAATGAACCCGGGGCTGTGAAGAGCAATCCCGTTACTAATGGCTCCCATACCGTGTTCCCGAACACCGAACCGAACATTGTGTTCTTCGGGTGTATTTTTTTGGAAATCGCCAAACATTTTCATTAATGTCATGTTTGAAGATGCGAGATCTGCACTTCCACCAATAAGACCAGGGAGAACCGGTGCTAATGCATTCAGCATTGTTTGAGAGAGGTTTCTCGTGGCATCACCGGGCGTTTCTGGTGTGTATGTCTACATAAACAAAACTAAATTCAAAAACAATATTAGGGGTGTGTGCGGAAGTGTGATTTGAAAGTGATCATACTAACCGGAAGAGCCTTCTCCCATCCAGCAGGCAAAACACCAGTAGCAATAGACTTCAATTCAGCAGCCTCTTCAGGGTATTTCTTTTCATACTCTGCAAATTTAGCATTCCATTGAGCTTCAAGAGCAGCACCATCCGGGGTGTGGCGACTCCAATGCCTGCACATGAGTTAAAACTTAAATAAAAACCAGCAGATCCTAATTCAGACAAAGTAATCTCTATCAACAGTTAATAAAGTAATCAGTAAACCCCAATTAGAAAGTTTAAAGCTTTAAGATGTTTTGCATACTTCTTCACTTCATCTGGTACATAGAATGGCTCATAAGGCCATCCAAGGTTTTGTCTGGTTGCATCTACTTCTTTTGCACCCAAAGCCGCTCCATGGACACTGTATGAATTCGCCTTGTTTGGTGATCCAAAACCGATTGTTGTCGTGACCTGCAAGTTATCAGAAATCCCCAGGTATAAAACACCAAAAGACAACAATTTTCTCTTGAATTTTCAAAATCATATAATTACTTAACTTTATCAAGGTAGGTTTATCAGTCACAGATTTAGCTTCTTTAATGGCAGCACGGATTTCATCATAACCAGTGTTTCCATTCTTCACCCAAATTATGTGCCACCCAAGAGCTTCAAAACGTTGGTCAACATTTTCAGTGAAGGCAATCTCTGTGTCACCATCAATGGAGATGTGATTGTCATCATATAATGCAATCAACTTTCCGAGTCCCCAATGGCCAGCAAGTGAACAAGCTTCATTTGCGATCCCTTCCATTTGACAACCATCTCCAAGAATACAGTATCTGAAGCAAAACCCACAAACGTTTTTGAGAAACTTTTGAATTTATAAAGCACCAAAAAAGATTTTTAAAATCTTACGTGTAGTGGTCAACAATTTCAGCATCAGGTTTGTTGTAACGAGCAGCCAAATGCTTCTCAGCAAGAGCAAGACCAACAGCATTGGCAATACCTTGACCAAGAGGACCTGATAACAACAATAACAAGAAATTGCTTAGAAACAAAATAATTTTTTAATTCAACATTTTAGTATTCATACTTGTTCGAGTACTAACCAGTTGTGACTTCAACACCAGGAGTTTCAAAGTTCTCGGGATGGCCGGGAGTTCTGCTTCCCCATTGACGGAATTGCTTTAAGTCCTCTTCCTGACAAAAGATGTGATAGATTATTAATTAAGCGATGGTGCCAATCATATCAGTTATTGCTAAGGCAATGTGTTATAGAGGTGACTAGTGCGTGACAGGCCTTGGTCACGCCCCCGTCAAGCGCTGCACCATTACACACTAGGCGTGACCGGCTCACGCGTGATGGGGGTCATGGGATGATCGAGGGTGATGGTTTTAGACATAGCCTAAAGAAGAAACACCATATTGATTTGAAGAATTGATTCAAAGATCAATCAATCATCAAGTTGCAAAGTTCAAGCAAAACAAATAACTTCATTATGATTAAATCACAGTATATCCCCACAAATGAAAAACAAATTCTTTCCTTCTTTAACCCAACCCCAGAAAATCTGATGAAGCATACATCTAAAAACATATTTCTGCGGAAACAATTAGAATTTTTGCAGAACACAAGATCGATTCTATCTACGGTGCATTTCATCGAACATATGGTAGGCATAAACGATGAAGCATATCAACTATGAAGACGTCAAATTTTCAAGATAAATCAAATAGGGTGTACTACCCCATATTCAAAACAATAATAACAAATATATGATAACTTGCTACTGTAACACACAGAAATTATAAAAATATACGTACTTTGACAGAATCGTAGCCAGCAAGGTGAAGCAGAGCATACTGGAGCATGCATCCATGTCCGGCGGAGAGAACAAAGCGATCCCTATTGAACCAATACGGGTTCTTGGGGTTATACCTCATGACCTCATCGTACAATATATGACCCATGGGAGCACAACCCATGGCAACCCCGGATGACCCGAATTCGCCTTCTCTACAGCATCAATCGCCAAGAATCTGATGGTGTTTAAGACTTCTCCACCAAAGCAGTATCCGTCTTCTCGAGAGTCTCCACGGCAGCGTTGGAAATCACAAAGCGGCGCGTGGAAGACACTTGCCGGTGAGTGGTGGCGCGTGCGGAGGATGTGATCGTTGATTTGAGACCGGAGAAAGAGGGGATTGCGAGGGTGGAGAAGGAAGTTGGTTGTTGAGTGGCGGTGCCATGACGGGGAACGGAGGAGCGAGATAGAGCGGGTTGAGAGAGAGTGAGAGAGGCGGAGGCAGCCATGGCTAGAGAGAGAAAGTGGATGAAAGAGGAAGAACAGGGGAGTGTGTTGTTATTATACGGTTAACGGTTGGATTTGATTTGGGATTTTCTCAATTTTTTTAGTTAAGAGTCATGAAGCTAAGCATGTTTTCTGATTACATTAAATTATTGATATATTACGTGTTCTAAATTACACATGTGATCTCAAATTTTATATATTTGTAACATATATGATACTTAGGTTATCAAATTATTCTCACACAAAGACTGTATATGTTACAAATATTTAAAATTTGAGACCATGTAATTTATAAAACGTAGAGACCAAAATTGATATATTAACAAATCACATATACTATCTTGGTAATTTACTCTTAAGATTATAAGGTTAAGTTAAAAAATGTACAAATATATAAATATGTAAGGTAAAGTTAGCTTAAGACTAAATACATTAGATTATCAAACGACATAGACCTCTTTACAAAATCACGGGTTATTAGTTTTTTATTAATTAGATGGAAATTGATTTGAAGGAGGATATTTGAGAGAGGAGAGGAGGACCGTTAGATGGATTTGGAGGAGTGATCACAGCCGTTGAGTGGGGGACTCGAAATGGATGCCTTCGCTTCAAGCTTAGATAGTTAGATGTGCCACATATATGAGATTGTTTTAAGCAAAGTTTGAAGTGGGTATGTGTAGTTTTAATACGGAATGCGTAACCCGTTTAATTAACGTCTTATTTGTTTGATATAGTCCCGGGTGAAGTCCCAAATCACTATTTTTAGGTGTTATTTGTTCTCTTTTAATAATTATTTTTAGAAGTATTAAAATTGTTGGCCATGTTTGACTAAGATGGCCTTTCACTCTCGCTTTGAGACATGCATATATTGACTCTTTGAAACAATAAATAATCAACCTACCATACATTAACAAAAAGGGATTCGAGTTAAAGAATTTAAAGTTTAGAAACCTTATAAAATTGCACGCATATTTATTTATTTATTCGTTATTTCTTGGAAGTATTGATGTGACAAATCCTTATACTTCTTCAATAATGCATTTTCTATGCGATGAGATGACTAAAATATAATGGAAACTATAGCTTCCCTTTAGGATAGTCAATCTTTGCTTTCTCATCAACCTCCACTATTACCTACCATACACAACCACATTTAAATCATCATTTTGTTTTGATAAAGTGATTTAAGAAATCGTATCACTTAAATATACATGGGTCACTCTTCACCGTTTTTAAGTGTTTTATATAATTACCTATTTGTCCAATCATAACTAAATACATTAAAAACCATTATTTATAGTTATACAATTATGCAGGTTTAATGTTTTTTTCATACAATATAAAGTGTAAGAGCATCTCTAACTCAAGTAGAAATGAAAGTAACTTGAGTAGAAATGAAATTTGCAGAATGTTTGAATTCAAACGCATGTGTTCGAGCTAGGCATTTATTTGACGTTTTTTTTAGTGTTGTCAGGATTTTTAGTCAGATGCAAATGCCAAGTCATAAGTTTCTCTTTCTCACACTTTTTAAACACAATTAATATACTTAATATAGATGTGTGTGTGTGAGGTAAGATTATATTATAAAGTAAAATTTGTTTTAAATGTTACTTGTGGTAGTTGAAATAGCACATTTTTTAGTGTTTGTTGTGTTTAGCATTGCAGGTGCTTTAATGAGACACTAACGACAAACAACACAATTCACATGAGCAAATCAACTATTTCTAAGGGTATTGCAGAAACATTAAACGAGCGTGCACTCTGTATTTTCAAACTTTTTAAGATTCTTTTACATCTGGTTATACTTAAACATATAACATAAATTCAGTAATAGGTAAACATTAGGGCAAGATAGGATGGAGAAACCGAAGAAAGTGAATCAATCGAAGACACAAATCAGTTTCCCCTTTTGCAAGGCAAGCAGATATCTTAATCGACTTGAATGTAATTTTCCCGTCATCTCTTCATCTTGATCTTGAGCCTTGAGGATTATATTCAGGGCCGGACCTAGCTTTTTTTTTTTTTTTTTTTTTCATTTTTTATTACATGGTTGAAAGATTGTTTTTACAGGGCTTTAATACGTGACAGGAATTTCGAATCCAATTTTGAGCGAAGAAGAGTGAAAAATTGTGAACCCAAATAGATTAGATTGGATCGGGTAATGTTTTGTCAATGACGGATGTGGATACACCATTAGAACGTTTTTATCAATTTTTTTAAATTTTATGTAAGTGCTTTTCGCATAGAAGATTAATGACATAACAACGATAATAACATAACTTAAATCCTTTTGGAATTAAAATTTGGTTTTTGACCGTTGGACGTTAGAATTGGATTTCATTTTCTATAACTATCTTATTAATCGATTTTGTCAACGTGTGCACCTAGAAGCAAAAGAAAGTTAGAAGCAATTCTGACTAGAGGTGGGCAAATCGTTTTTTTTTTTTGAACCGGTTCCGGTTCCAACTTCCAAACGTCTCTGGTCAACAAAATCAAAAACTAGTTCCAGTTTTTGATCGGTTTTGACCTGGTTTTGGCCAGCTCTGGTTCCAGTTACGATTTCTTTGAGAGCCCGAAACTGCATGTACCCACCGGTTCAAATATGAAAGGTTTCTATTGCAGAACCATTTTTTTTTACCCACTTCAAATTCTGACAACTCTAACCACAACTTATTCTATCTCAAGTTCATCATCATCATCATCGTACTCAGTATATCCTACCATTAGTAAAGCTAAGGCAGGACCTGAGGAGGGTAAGTTGTAGAAAACCTTACCTCTACCCCGTAGGAATAGAGATGATGCTTCCAAGGAGACCCCGACTCATGATGCCTAATAAACCAACTAACCAAACCTTGTTAACGTTATTTTTACAAAAATTAAGTAAAATAACGTTAAAATTAGTGCAATTTTACTTTTAACCTTTCAGGGTCAACACATATATTACATTATATGAGCACCGCACATGAGGACTTATTCTATCTCAAGTTACATATAATAAAAAGTAAGAGTAAGATTATATTGATTGTCATGAAACAATTTTTTTCTTGTTAATGTTTCTTATGGGATCTAAGGAAAATATGTCGATAATTGATGATGAATGTTTGGAGTGTTTTATTTGTAAATGCATATATCATGGGATCGGATATTAATGATCTATCATACTGTTTTGCGATTCTAAATAGGTAAACGGGCATTTAAAATGGTAGCCTTGTTTGATCTAGGGGTGAGCAAAAAACCGAAAAAACCGAACCGAATGAATAACCGGACAAAACCAAACCGAAAAAAACCGAAACCGAATTTTTCGGTTCGGTTTCGGTTTTCATAGTATGAAAATCCGAAACCGAACCAAACCGATTTTTAATATTTTTTAAAAATTAATATATGTATATATAGGATCCGCATCCTATAATAACCCTCTCTTATTGCATAACCCGAAATAACCCTGCAAGATGAACCCGAATCTTTGGTTTTTTTTTTTTCAAAATCTTAGTTTTACATGTACAAGAATATTACAGTGCTGTAAGGCAAATTACATTGATGTAGGATCACAAACGAAAAAGAATTTGCTCAAACACATAAAAGAACATATTCTTGTACATGTAAAACTAAGATTTTGAAAAAAAACCAAAGATTCGGGTTCATCTTGCAGGGTTATTTCGAGTTATGCAATAAGAGAGGGTTATTATAGGATCTTTACCCTATATATATATATATATATATATGTGTGTGTGTGTGTGTGTGTGTGTTTTGCTATTTTCATATATATTTAACGAGAAAAAACACACAAAAAAGTTTACCGTTGAAGATGGTAAAAATTTGGATTAGATGAAATCTACCATTTTAAAAGATTAAGATCAGAATTATTGCATATTTAGTTATTTACTTTTGATTTTTTTAAATGTTAGAACATGATAATAATTATTTTGTTCTATTTTAATTAGTTGGTGTTCGATCAATTAATTTATTAATTGTTAATCATGTTTGCATTTTCAATGTTGGGCATAAGAGAGAACAAAAAAAACAAAAACAAAAGAAAAGTATAAAAAACTGAAAAAACCGAAAACCAAATCGAAACCAACAAAAAAACCGAAAAACCGAAAACTGAACGGTTTGTAATAAATAAAAACCGACTATGTCGGTTTCGGTTTTAGCCAAAAACCGAACCGAACCGTGCACATCCCTAGTTTGATCTAAGGTTTACTACTTGCTCAATGTTAGCATCGCAAATAATCATGTGATCAGTTAAGAATCGTCTTACAACGGGTTTTTTCTCAGGATTCTTTCAAGTATTAGAGATGTATTGTTGATATAGAAATCTTCTTTTAGTAAAGAAGGCATTTTCATGCCCTACAAGTACAATATGACATAAGAGATTACACATGACATGATAAAATGCAGGTTTGGATGAACGGTGCAAACCCTAACTCTCAGTGACTAGTGGTCTACTTGGCTGCCATAACTCTATATTAGACTCGCCCAAACATGAGCTGACATGCAGAATGGTGCATATGTAAATGCCTGAGAATCAATTTTTTGGGTTCACTGTAATCTGAACAAATTTTGACACTGTTTTTAGTATTTATTTTACATACAAATAAAAATCAGAAGCAAGGTTGTACATATTATAAGGGGCTATTTGTTTGGATCTGAATGGGTCTGAATCTGAATCATTCAGATTCAGACCGTTTGTTTCGGGGAAAAATCACACATCTGAATGGGTTCCAATGTCTGAATGAGGGTCTGAACCATTCAGACTTCAGACCAAGTCTGAATGGATCTGAATGGTGAAAGGGGATAGATCGACTGTGATAACAACCACCACGTTCGAACATGGATCCAGCCACCACCATCGATGACTCCTCCGATCCAGCCACCACCATCACACCACCACCACAATCGCGCCACCACTGCAGCTCCACCATCGATGACTCCTCCGATCCCGCCACCACCATCGACGACTCCTTCGATCCAGCCATCACTATCGGCAACCAAAGATGGTTCGAACTGCGATGCTTCGAACAATCGACCATTGCCTCTCGATGGTTCATACCACAAGGCGGCGACAGAGGTGGCAACGGAGGCGGCGATAGAGGCGGCGACCGACGCGAATGAAACCCTAAAATCGATGAAGATGGGACGCGACCTCGTGGTGGTGCTCGCGGTAGTGAAGGCCGAAGGGGTAGACAACTTGAAAGTCGTGTTCACGGTGGTGCTCGCCGGTGGTTCTCGCCGGTGGTGCTCGATGATGGGGTCAGGTGGTATGGCCGACGGGAAAGTAGGGTTTTTGAGAGAAATGGGATTTTTTGTTGTTTTATTCAGATGTTCAAACCAAACGCTCTTAACTGGTTCAGCACTTAATCATTCAGACCCTCTTAATCATTCAGACATCTTAACCATTCAGCACTTAATCATTCAGACACAACCAAACAGCCCCTAAGTCAAATGAAAACGTATTTTATACCTTTCAAGTTATGTATGGTAAAAAAAAAAAACAATGGCGATAGTAAAAAATAGGCTTTAAGATGATTAAAAGTAGAAAAAAAGAATTAAATTACAAAAGTATCTTTGTTTCCAACATCCTTATAAAACCAATCAGCTCAAAAAATATAAAACAAGTGCTATAATGATGTTCACACCAAAATTGTTATGCATATACCTCCCATCTCCTGTAGCATATCATGTTCAACTCATTGGTAACAGGCAGGTAAGTTCATGAACCACCACCAAAAACCTACAAGAGACAAAGTTGTTAACCAACATGCTTCACATTTCAAACTAATATCGACATCAATAAACTTGGCTCATGTGGAATTTCCCAAATTATCCACATAAAAAAAAAGAAAAGAAAAAGACTCACCCCAGCCAAAAGGTCCTTGGAGAGCCCTGGTTTTTGGCTTTCACCACCATTTCTGACTGATTCTGTTTGACGAAAATGGCGAATCACTTTTGTCACCTGCTGATGATCACCTTGAATTTCTGAAATCATGCCATTCGCTTGTTGGACCTTACGTTTCTGCAAAAGCCAAATTTATTTGATATTTTTCATAAAATCTATGCTAGAATGAAAGATTAATTAATTTATAAATAACGTATGGTAAGTCCAAGAATACCTTCTTTAGTCGTTCATCTATAGAACTTAAAGCACGAGACTGATCAACTTTTGCAAGATAGAAATCCCTCTCTTTTTTAGCTGCTGACAGTTCCAGTGCTAGTTTTTGCTCTCTTGTAGCATTCTTATACGCTGTATTACAAGTAGTTAAATTAATTAAGAAAAGAACATTATGCTGTTCCAAATTTCAAATTTGATAGAAGGAGAAAAATACTTGGTTCAATTAATTAATAAAAAAATTCATACCAATCTCTTCTGTGAGATGATCCCATTTGAATTTACTCAAGTATTTAATGTTCCAAAGATCATAATAGAATGATGACTTCTTCTTCCCACCTAAACATGCAATAATTGCAAATTCATATAGTTAGCTATTACTCAACAACAGTTGAAAAAATAAAATGATATACAACTGGTTGCACATATACCTATTTGTTCACCATTCAGCATTGAAGCAACCCGTTTGGCCACTCTCTTGTTTGTAAATTCAATCCATCTGCATGCATAAACAACTATCAATGTATTGATTCCTGTATATTTCCCTTCCGTTTCTCCAAATAACATTTACCCTTCTGTGAATCCTTGTCCACGAAAACCACCAGCTTTTTTACGGTGAACATGAGCTGCAGGATCTGTACAAAAAATTAATAGCAAATGATTCTTAAGAGTGGACTACAATATAAAGACATGACTAAAAGTAGAAATAAAGGGCAAAACCTTCAGGCGTGAGCCAAATTCTTTCAATTTCTCCATATTGAGATAGAAGTTGACGAAGTTTTAAAGGATCCATGCGTGGAGGTACCCGGCTCAAGTAGCAGACCCCACGCTTATCAGCCTTAGCAGCTTCCTTCATTAACCGTTTTTTCCTTTTATTTTTCCGTTCAGCCTTTAATTTATCTAATTCTGAATCTGACATTTCCTTTGTAGAATCCTCTCTTTTGACTTGTTCTTCATCAGCCATTCTTCCAAACATAAAAATGGGGAAGAAATCAGTAGCTCAAAAGATAAAAACATTATAAAATAAAGGTATATACTCTATTCACTAAATGGTTCTTTGTTGGTTCTTCCTAAATAAAACACTCAAATTCACAAAATGAGCAATTGTAAATCATCCAAGTGCCAAGACAATAATTTGTTTTGCAACTAATTTGCTACATCTTATAAAACTAGCTCATCGTTACCGAGCAAAGTGTAATTTATCAAGTTTTCACACACAAAAAAGGGAAAGAAAAACTGTTCACAAGCAAAAAACACAAGCACAAAGGTTTTAAAAGATTATCCCTTCATTACTCAATTCCTAATCAGCAGTCCATGAGTTATCTGATGTCAAATGTTAAAGAACCAAAGAAGGAAAACTACGAAGTATAGACTTAAGTTCTTAAGTCTTAACAAGTGTAAATTTTTTTAATGGTGTCATTAGCATTAATCAAAGTATTGCCATAATAAGAATGTGATCACTAGCGCTAAAGATGATAACAGATGCATTAAACTTGCCCTAGCTCTGACTCCCTGAGCAACGGAATCCATAATCAAAGTAGCCAAATTTTCAGGTTCTAAGAGTAAAATTGATCACTTGTATCAATTTGGTGACAGAAATCTTCACAAAATCAAGTTTGAAACATGGTTCAAATTGCTTGCAAAGTACAGAGATTATACAAAATTTCAATTTCATTATTGAGCCAAAAAATTATCATAAGAGATGTAGAGGCACAGATATGTAATTGATCGAAAGGAAGAATCAAAAAGTAAAACCAATACAGCACCAAAATTGTAGCAGGATTCTTTATATAAAAAGAACAAGTAATTCTGTTAACTTCAATTTACCGTGTAAAAAGAGAAGAAGCATCAAAATATAGATAGAGGCAATAACCCATACCTTAAGTGTGTTACAAAACAAGAAAAATGTTCTTTTACAGGTCTTCGACAGAGATTTCGGGTGAAGTTGAGACGAAAATCCTTGTCGGTTCTACTGACTGCAAACAGAGGTGATTATCAGTGGGTTTGGGGAAGATGATTCGAGAGAGGAATTTACATAGAACACCTATGGAACCAACAGAAAAAGAAAACTAAGCCTTAACTAAGATACAGTCTGAAAAAATTCAGAGAGAGAAGGGAAAAAAAATTACCTGCCAAATTGGAGCATAAGATTACTGCAAAAGTCTTTCCTTTACAATACTGCAGGCACCAAACCTAAACCAAACAGAATAGTTAGGTAAAATTCAACAGAAATCCACACATAAACCCTAATTTATAATATACGAAAAAACAGGCCAAAAATGGCGCTGGTCTACACTACAAAACACCGAGGAGACAAATAAACCCGCAACCTCGAAATCAAAGAGAAGGCACAAATAACTCCTAGCACAGGCGTAAACCCATGCCGACAAAATCCAGGTGTTTTGAAAACAAAAATATAGATTGTGATGGAACAAAAGTATTGGCTATAATAAGCCTGCCAACAAACCTTCTTCCCCTAATTTTTTAGTTCCTGGACTGCAAGATCGGTAACGAACCCTAAATTTTAACACTGCAAACAAAATCCCCTTCCTAATTCTTTAGTTTTTGTACTGAAAATTAAGACGACAAACCCTAAATTCTGACGGACACAACTTATCACCAACCAAAAACCCCTCAAATCGAATGGAAACCAGAGAAAACCATCAAAATCAACAATTATAAAAACCAACGATAAACAACATTACAATAGTCAGCTGCGCAGCAAGAGGCCGAAAGCGGGTAAGCAAATGAACAGGGGAGAAGCAGAACCAGGAAGAAAAGTGAAGAAAGATGTTTCCTGGAAAAAAAAACCTAGGGGCAAAAAAGAAGCTGTTTAGTAACGGTGATGCCACCCTAAGATGACTTGGAGATGAACGACGGCCGGAGAAGAGCCACGACCGGAGATGAAGAAGACGAGAACGTGCCGGAGATGAGTCCTAGGTCGGCGATCACTGTGCGCTTGGAGGGGGAGAAGGGGGCCGACAAAATTTGGAGAATAGTAGAATACCCATAGGGTTCTCTTTCTCAATTCTCATTCTACTTTTTTTTTTAGATTTTTTTTAACAGCTCACGAAAACATATGCCTTTCATAACCCAAATAGATCATTAAACCCAACAATCTAAACGTTGCGACCACAATTCGCTACCAACTTTCTGTTATTTAAAGCCCAGGTGTTAGCGAACACTGAATCGTTGCTCCTAAGGAGGAAATCCACTATTTGAGAGAACCCTCTACTGACCGCTTTGGTCAGGATTTGAACTCATAACCTCATAAAGCCTAAGCTTTATGAGAATCATGAAGTGTCAGTTGATGAAGGTAAATAATTTAATGTTTAAATAAAAATAGTGAACGACACCATTAGGCGTCCCTCATCGACTGACCCTATGGTTAATATTAGGGAGGTAAATAACTTAAATTTTGTTATTTTTTTAAATATTAATTATTTTAAATTTTGTTTATTTAAACATTTTTTTTAAATTTTTTATATTTTATAATAATTTAGTTTTGCTCTGAAGAAAATTTACGCTCAGTTCCGAAGTTTATTACAGGAGAGAAAAGAAAGGAAAAGGATGGAAAAGAAATGAGAGGAAAAGAAAAGAAAAGAAGGGAACTCTTTCCTTCCATTTCCTTCCAAATCGGAAGGAAAGAAAAACTAAAAATTTTCGCCTTGTTTTCCTTCCATTTCCCTCCCCTTCTCTCCTTAAATGAAACTCGGGAACACAACATTTGTTATTTTTCTTTCTCTTCCTTCGTTAAATGAAACTCGGGAACACAAACAAATTTCTCATTTCCTTCCAATTCTCTTCTTTTCTCTCATTAAGTGAACTCGGGAACAGAGCGTTAGAGGGAAATATACAAAAATTTTTCTTTATAATAAATGAAAATGAAAAAAGAAAACTAAACATATGCTAATTGTTTTTCAGATAATCTATTTTAATAAATACTTTTCTATCAACATCTTTTTAGAAAATATTCCATCAACGCCTTTTAAAAGGAAAAAAACAATTTGCATTGGCATCGTAGTCTACGAAGAAGAAAATATCAAGTAGGATCTACAACTCTACAAGTGGCAACAAAAACAGTATGGCCCACAAAAATGAATACCAAGTTACCAACGACTCCAAGAAAACCTCATTTAATTTGACAAACTCGTGAAAACCCAAGTCCCCCAATCCAATTAATACCGTCAACCGTATATTAAAACTGCAAACTATGAAGAAAAAAAGACACAAATATTAACTAACTGACTAACTAGCAGACCGGTGACAATGGACGCTTATGCCCACAATGACAGGTTAGCTGCTTCATCATCATCATTCTTATTCATAACAATACAGTCTGTTAACACACACTCACACAAAAACTCATTACACACACTTGCTTTAAGTTTTCTGTCACTCATTACACACACTTGATTATTTCTCTTGATCCTAACAATGTCACACATTATGCTAGGATTTTATCGCTCGCTATCAATGATCTATCGGCTAACCTATTTCCACAATCTCTTCAATAGTGGTACCAACATCTAGAATATTGCAAAAATATGCAAACGACGTGGATGAGTGTTTTTAGTCTTGTGTTACAAGTAGAAATGCGACACTTAATGTTGTGGGAACATAGTTATTTAGTTTTTTGAGAATATTTCAATGTTTGCTTGTATCTCATATAGGTTACCTTTAGTGGTTGATGTCAACTTGGCTACTTTTTAGGTGTGTTTTTAGCTTTAAATGTGCCTTTTATGCTTGGTTGTATGTTTAGTCTTGGTAGTAAAGCTACTTTAATTTAGACTTGGAGGATTTTTATAGAAGCCAAGTTCTATTATCTTATGCTTCTAATAGTTTTTATTACGGTGCTTGTTGTTTCCTCTTCTTTTATCTTCTACAGTTCTTATAGCAGGAGCAGCAATTTAGTAGTAGTGACAATATTAATAATAACAATTTGTCTCATCTTACACTCTTAGATCATGCTATCTAGTGGTGTTCATAAAAACCGAAAATTGTTTAAAACCGATAACCAACTGTATCCCTAAACGAAAAAAAACGAACCGAATTCTGAATTCGGTTTTCGGTTCGGTTAACGGTTTTAGATTTTTTTAATTCGGTTTGTTTGTTTTATTCGGTTAACCGATTAAACCGGATTCATAATTAAATTTATTATTTTTATTAATAATATAAGGTTGAATTATGTTTATACGGATGAATTCGGTTTGGTTTATTCGGTTTATAACCGGTTTATTTGGTTTTTAATCGGTTTGTTCGGTTATAACCGAAACCGAACCGAATTCACCATTTCCTGAATTCAGTTAGGTTCGGTTAACGGTTTGGGAGAAAAATTATTGAAAACCGATTAAATCGAACTGAATAAACCGAACAAACCGTTAACCGAACTGATGAATACCCCTACTACTACCATGCGGAATTCTGCTATGTATGTTGTTTGTTATATGTTCTTTAGTATTTTTTTTAATTAAATAGTTAAAAGCCCAATGACTTTTTTTTTTAATTTTCAAGCCCCGGTCCTATTCTTGGCCAATGAACCACACTTCTCTCACGCACATGTGCAGGGTACCTGGTCGTTACTAGGCTATGTGGCTGTGGTCGCATTTCCTCGCACGAGTATACATATATAACACATGGTATAGTAAACAAACTTACCCAGTTAATTTCCACTATTCAGTAGGGAATAGGAGAAGAATAAAGACAAAAATTACCTTTATCCCAGTTATAATAGAAAGACTGCTACGAAGGATTCTTTTGCTCAAAGTACGTTTTTAACGTTATTTTTACAAAAATAAGTAAAATAACGCTAAAATTAATGTAATTTTACCTTTGTCCCTTAAGAGTTTACACATACATACATTATATATGGTCTAATAATGATTTGGATAGGAGCATTCAAAACGCTTGTATGCTGGGTGCATTTGGAAGTACTTTAGGTTGTATCTAACCTGATATTTTCTTTAAAGCTGAATTCAGTTATTAAATTGTTGACCTTTTAAATTAATCGCTTATTTATCATAAAGTATTGCTTGTTAAGGAATTATACTTTCATACTTGGGTATAACATACGAGTAGATTAATGTGTGTGTTTAATTTATAAAGGTAAGAGACAAAATAAATAATTTGTACATTAAGACTTGAGATAAAATAAACAAGACAAAATTGGTGACAACATTATCCCCATATTTTATTTCATATAGCAGTTATCGTTCTTTTGTATTGATTGTTTAAATAACATAAATATCAAAATATGTGTTGGCTATTTCAGGGTTTTACACGTGACGTTATATGCTACCTTTATAGGAGTTATGGGAATACTGGTGACAACTATTCCTCAGATGGTTGAGTTAACTCCAGAAAACAATACAAATATAGGAATCTGTCTAGCAACGTTAGTCTTGAATTTTGTTGTTGGACTATGGGTCTTCTCTCAAACCGATGCTACACAATACAAAGATTGGAAAACTTCCATGTTCAAACTTACTGGAATACTTTCTCTGTTTTTTGCATTCTCCATGCTTATACCAATTCAATGGCTCACTTGGCTTGGTGTTGTCATCATATGCAACATTGTGACTTGCATAGAAAGTCCCTACATATCGCAATTAATATACAACTGGTCTTGTCCAAAAATTATTTTTGTCATGAATTATGCGAATACAAAGTTCAAAATTTTGTTCTTAAATGACTCGGACGGTACTGCTCGTGTAGCAGGTGACAATGTTGTGTAAACCAAGAAATTTGTACTATACATATGATCACATGATTGTTTTGTAATATGTATCACAACATTTGAATTCACTTACATAAATATGATGACTTTTGGGGTATAATTTGTGATGAATATTTGTTTTTGTTCAAATCTTCATGATTGATTTTTGATTTTTGGAACAAGAGTGGTGCATCTGGCTTGATCTTTTTATATACATTGCATCCTTGCGCTGACGAGTTGCAACCTAGCTTGGTATATGGTCGATTACTTTGTTTCCCGCAAAAGCAAAAGATTAGAAAAGCATGTTTATGGGTGGCTAAGTGATATAGAACTTAGGTGTTTTAGGCCCTGTTTGAGATTGCTTATTTAACTTCAAAAGGAATTTTTGTTAAAAATTTTTATTAACTTATGACTTTTTGAAATGTAGTTTTTAAAAATGTGTTTGGAATAGCTTTTCCATAAATGAAGTTTTAAAATGACCAAAAGAACATTTTTTTTTTGTTGACGCCATTTTAAGGTTATTGGGTAAAGGATAAAGAGTGGAGTAGATTTGTAATTTTATGTCAATAAGTCATAAGTCATTTTGAAAAGCTAAAATTTTTAGTTTTTGAAAAACAACTTATTACCTTTTTACAAAAAGTCATTTTCAAAAGTCATTTTAAGCTTGACAAATAACTTATTAACTTACTGTCTTTTTGAAAAATCCACTAAATCAATAAGTCATTTTTAATTGAAATCCCAAATAAGGCCATAATGTGTGTTATCCAATAGCCTATGACCATATGCTATAGATTTGGAAGGATACCAATGATATTTTGTCCTACTGGTAAGATAAATGCATGAAGGAAGTGATAACTATATCTTATTACTTATGTTTATTGCTTTAACCGAATAACTATATCTTATTACTTTGAGCTCACACTAAATTAAATCTAAAGATGTACGTTTTTTTTAATTAATACAGGGCTCACTTACATTAATAAAAAAAACAAAAAAAACATACAACTTTAGATTTACTTTAATGTGGACCCAAAGTAATAAGATATAGTTATTCAGTTATCGCAAAAAGAAATGGTTAACATTCGAACCATCCCCTATATATATATATATATATATATATATAATCATCGTATTCAGTTTATCGTACCATTAGAAAGCTAAGGTAGGGTCTGAGTAGGGTAAGATTTAGATAGTCTTACATCTATCTCGTAGGAATAGAGAGACTCATTCCAATTAGGCCCCCGTCTCATGATGCCTAATTAACCAATTAACACAACGCTTTTAACGTTATTTTTAAAAAAAATTAAGTAAAATAACGTTAAAATTAGTGCAATTTTACTTTTACTTTCCAATGGTCAACACATATATACATTATATGAGCACACCGCACCACGTGCGTGCACACACACACATATATAGGGGAATGATCATATGCTAACATTTCTTTATTGCGATAACCGAATAACTACACCTTACTACTTTGGAACCCATATTAAAGTAAATCTAAATATATATGTTTTTTAATTAATGTAATTAATGTGGGCCTCATTTACATTAATTAAAGGGCAAAACCTTCATGTGTGAGCCAAATTCTTTCAATTTCTCCATATTGAGACAGAAGTTGACGAGGATCCATGCGTGGAGGGACCCGGCTCAAGTAGCAGACCCCACGCTTATCAGCCTTAGCGGCTTCCTTCATTAACTGTTTTTTCCTTTTATTTTTCCGTTCAGCCTTTACTTTATCTAATTCTAAATCTAGCATTCCCTTTGTAGAATCCTCTCTTTTGACTTGTTCTTCATCAGCCATTCTTCCAAACCTAAAAGTGGGGAAGAAATCAGTGGCTAAAAAGAAAAGAACATTATAATATAAAGGTATATACTCTAAATGGTTCTTTGTTGGTTCTTCCTAAATAAAGCACTCAGTTCACAAATTGAGCAATTGTAGATCATCCAACTATCCAAGTGGCAAGACAACAGTTTGTTTTGCAACTAATTTGCTACAGTTTATAAAACTAGCTCATCGTTACCAAGCAAAGTGTAATTTATCAAGTTTTCACCCAAAAAACAACTGTTATAAAAGATTATCACTTCATTACTCAATTTCTAATCTGCAGTCCAAGAGTTATGTGATGTCAAATGTTAAAGAACCAAAGAAGGAAAACTACAGAATATAGACTCAACAAGTGTAAATTTTTTTAATGGTGTCATTAGCATTAATCGGAGTATTACCATAATAAGAATGTGATCACTAGCGCTAAAGATGATAACAGATGCATCAAACATGCCCTTGTTCTGACTAACGGAATCTATAATCTAAGCAGCCAAAATTTCTAGATCTGAGGGTAAAATCGATCACTTAACTAAATTTGGTGACAGAAATCATCACGAAATCAGGCTTGAAACATGGTTCAAATTGCTTGCAAAGTTGTAAAATTTATACAAAATCGGTGTTTCATGAATGAGTAAAACATTATCATAAGAAATATAGAGGCTCAGATATGTAATCGATCCACATACATCGAAAGGAAGAACCAAAATTGAACCAATACAGCACCAAAAAGTGATACATATGTGCAACGTAGGACTGTCCAATAGCTCGAAGCTCGGATTCGGCTCGCAACTCGTTCGAAAATAGCTCGAATAAAGCTCAGCTAGGATAAAGCTCGTTTGCAACCAAGCCAAACCGCGCCAGCTCGTTTTGTAATCGAGCCAAGGCTGGCTCAACTTGTATACTTGGCTCGTGGCTCGGCTCGTTTGTACAATATAGTATACTAAAATATAAAATATAGGGTTACTTTTAATAATAAATATACTTTAGTGTTATTTTGTAATTATGTTAAAAAAATAATAAATAAATAAATACAAGAGGAAGGAAATACGAAATGGATCTCAATTCTTACGTACTCCACTAATTCTTAATTCCTAAATCATATTCTTAATTGTCAGTTCCACATATTCATGTCTCTTCTCTTATGTAAAAATGAGCCAAAAACGAGCCGAGTTGAGGTGAATGCAATTTAAATATTAACTTTCTTATGTAAAAACCGAGCCAAACACAAGACAAGCCAAACTAGCTCGGTTAAGAACGAGCCGAGTCTGAGCCAAGATTTCAGGCTCGGTTTACAATCCAAGCCAAGTCGAGCCAGGCTCGATTTAAATCCGAGCTGACCCGTGACTCCGTTCGATTCGACTCATGAACACCCCTAGTGCAACGTCACATGGTACGTCACACGGGTCGAATAAAAAGTAGAAAAAAATTATTAAAGTGTAACAATTTTAAATAACTAAAATTACATATTGTTACATACAATAAGCAACAATATAAAGTTACAACAAAAGTTCATAAAATTTTTAAATACTTTTTTTGTAAACAATATTTGTTTTTATATTCATAACCTTACCATCTTTATATAAATTATAATAGTTTCAAACCTTTTATACTTATTAAAACATTATAAAAAATAAATTAATGAAAAATTAACGTAAAATACGAAGATGTCACACCCCGAGCCGGCGGGGTAGGATCGGGTTTCCCCGACGGGCGGAAGGTTCCCGGGGCGCGATATCGAGAGTGATAATCGAAATGATCAGATTGTTTACATTGCACATGATATATAAATGAGAAACTTGCTAAAATAAAATAGAATTACAAAGTTAAATTACATCAGTTAAGTTTATAATTTAACAATGTAAATCTACTATCACATCCTAAATCTTCAATCTTGTATATGCACAAGATATACAAAATAACTGTGTATGATGTCCAAAAGTATGCAGGTCCAAAAAGCTAGGTCCTCTATCTGTAACCTAGTCCAAAAGAAACAACTCTTCAGTTGACCTGTTCGTCACCTGAGAAGTCATGCAAGAATAAAGTCAACACATGGTTGGTGAGTTCATATAGTTTAGTATTTGAAAATGATTTGAAAATCCCTTTCGGTAAAGACCCTAACCTCATTAACTTCAAATGTAATATCCATATCGTTATGCTTATATATAGGGCATACCCCTGAGTCGAGCCTACAAACCCGCCCAGACGCCATCCCACCACATACTAATACGCATATGACACTGTTGTTAATGATAATTAAACATTTTTACCCTACACCTCTGATTTAGATTATGCTTTTCAAAATTTGATTTACCTTTGATTCTCTTGAGTTCATCATAGACACATGATTTCCCAAAAGTCAGTGATGGAAATAAAATGTTCAATATTTAATTAAATAATTAAATAAAACATTTAAATACAACTAAGACATGATGATTTGGTCTTATTTGACTCAATCAATTAGACTTAGTTGTTGGTGGTTGTCCAAGTTGTAACCTCTCACACGTGACCCATACCAGGCATAACTCACAAGGAGTATACCTGGGCGTGACGGGATTTTAATGATGCCCGTACAGCCTGACCCAATGGTCTTCTGTACCCGAAGGGACTTTACGGATATCCTTTGATTCTTGATCTCTTTGATTCACTTGATCTTAACTTTGATATTGATTTCATTTGATAGTTCACGTTATTGCCCATATAGCCTGACTACAAGAGTCTTCTATACCTGAAGGGACTTTATATGTGTGTTACACGTGGTCTTGATTCCCTATACAACTGACATCCACCTTAACTCAAATATTAATGATTTCATTAGATTGTAATGATTTCATTATTTCAATGATTCACACACATTTATGATTTCTGATTCCTTGAGTCTCTTGATCTTGATCTTTAGAATTTCCATGATTCACAATGATAATTGATTCTTGATTATGATTCTTTGTTCTCAGATCCCACACTGAAATTAGTTTTCTTTTGAATATGATCTTTTGTTTTAGTTCATTTGATTTCACTTTGAATTTAGATTCTTGAATTTGAGCTTGATGGACTAAGGGTTTATTTAGAGTTTAAATTTAAAGTATTACTCATAAGAGTACTTTAATTAACTTGATAATTTGATCTGTTTAATAATTACCTAGACAGAAATCTAGGAGTATCAACAACATATATATGTAAAACATATAATAAATAAAAGCATTTAAATAAACAATTTAAATAAAACAGTTTACGCATGCTTCTCCGCCCCGCGTTTTAAAACAAAAATGTTTAGAAAAAGGGGCAATGAACTCACCTGTGCTGCTATGTAAATGATCTACACAAAATGCGCGCTCTTGTTGTAGCTTAAGTTTCTTCGGTTCCTGAGTTGTTTTATAAGAGTTTGAATACAATAAGTATACGTAATAATAGTTGTGCCTAAGTCTTTGTCTTGGTGTGTGTGTAACTAAGTGTCCTAGTACTAAGTGTATCTATAATTTAATCTAACTTAGTTACCCTTTTATGACCCCAAATCTCATGTTTAATTACAACAATTATAATTAAATTTTACAAAAATTTGGGCAGAGTCTCCTTTGTATCTATTTCAAATCCAGACAATTATATTGTCTATTTTACAACAAAATCCCAATCAATGACATTACAACTAACTTTTATAACTAAATAAACTTAAAAGGAAGCCAATGAAATTTATAAATAAATTCCATTTCATTTCGATTTAAACAAGATTTTTGAAAATTATCAAATTAGATTGTTAACAACTTTACAACGCCTTCATTTTAATTAAAAACATCATTACTTTTATTAGAATTTTCAATACTTGAATTACAAAATCTTTGATATGTGATGAGTTTAATTAACCCATTGGGCCCCATTAGGCCCATTTATAATTCTTGATTCCCAATGATTTCAACTCGTATCTTGGAATAATTCAATATAGATGATTAATTCACCTAAATTTAACTATGTGTCTCATGATATCTCTAAAGTTCTTCATGACTTTCATAAGGATTTTTCCCAATGAAAAGTGATAATTTCTTAACATAACCACTTACAAAACTTTTCCATGCACTCTCACATACCTACATGTGTGATTATATATTGTTGCATGGTACCATATAGTTACATTTTCCACTTTAAAACCCTAGGTTATTCCCCTTTTATTTCATGTATCAATAAAACCAATAGTAAGGTTCCCAGGTTTGTTGTATTCTCAAGGTTTCATGAGGGTTAGGATTCGGTTTGGGCCTGAATAGGGTGATGGTAGCGAACCTTCTAAGGATTTGCATGGCTCGACAGTAATAAGCTCAGCGAACCTTTATGGTTCGGCTGAGAAGAGTAAAATGGTTCGTTCAAGGTTCGGTAGGCCTAAGGAGGGGGTGTGGCCATGTAGTGCCTAGGTTCGGCCATGCAAATGTGTCGGCAGCATCTCTAGGGGTTCGCCACTTCAAGAGTTCGGTTATGTGAGGGTTCGTGGATTGCATAGTTTGGCTAAAGAAGGTTCGGCAATGAAGGGTTCGGCTAAATGGTTCGTTCACTCATGTAAGGTTCGCCCACTGGTGAGTTGATGCAACAGGTTCGTTGCAGGGAACCCCAGGTTCGGTGCAGGTTCATGGTTCAGAGGGTTACATGGTTCGTTGCAGCAGATGATGGTTCGGCTAAGTGTGTATTGGTTCGGCCAGTTGTTGAGGAAAGGTTCGGCCGTTGGCTGCACCTAGTCGCGAACCTGTATCACCCTCGTCAACTGCAACCCTTCAACCTGTTATATCTCGTTCCTAGAGCTACTTAAATACGCAAGAAACCTTAACCCAAGTGTTTTAAGTGTTTAAACCTGATTATCATAGCATTAACTACAAGAACTCGTGAAAACCCTATAAAACCGAATTGTAACATCCTAGGCAAATCCCACATCGGCCATGAACAGGAGAGATTCCTGGCTCATAAGTAACGATCCACCTCTAACATCACCAACGCGTTTTTGGCTTAGTTGGCTGTGGAGCACATGAAAACTTCACAGTTAAGCGTGCTCGGGCTGGAGCAATCCAGGGATGGGTGACCTCCCTGGGAAGTTTTCACCCGGGCAGCCGAATGCAAAACCGTGAGCTCCGAGTGGGCAAAGCGGACAATATTGGTGGTTGACGGGGCCGGATGTTACAGAATGGTATCAGAGACACTCCTGTTCTACACGGGATGGTGGGGCAAACCTCATCGAGGACGATGAGTCCCTAAGGGGGGGTGTATGTGTCACACCCCCAATTTCAACTAACGGAATCATACCGTTTGGGAACGTGACAAACCAGGATCTCAGATCATTAGACATAGCGAAGACCTCTATATGAATTTCAAAAACATACGTTGGTCTTTAAAACAAACATAATAACCAGAGTTTACAAAAAGTGCGGAAGCGTTTAAAAACCATAAACAGTTGTAAATCAAACATTACAATTCAAAGTACTAAAATATTCAGCTTTAAATAATCAAAGTGAAAGAAATGCATGAGACTCTATCTTCCTAGTCCATGCCAGCTGTTACGCGCGCCTTAGCGTCCTGAGAAAACATGCAAATCAAGTCAACACAAAGGTTGGTGCATAACACAGGTTTTAAGTAATCATAGAGTTCAAAACATCAGTTTGAATAACAAGTTTGTAGATAACATAATCACAATTGCACAGTCATGATAGCTAGTCATATAACTATTTACATACGTGTTTGACACCGAAGCTGACTAGTTGCCATGCTATAGCATGTTTTCGCCTTGCCACTATTGTCTATCACAACAATAGTAAATGTGTGTTTGGTCAGTCAAACACCTGCGTAGATCCCATCTACCAGGTGAGGTTTGTCAAACCTAATAGATCTATTTCCAACTACCACGCTTTGCATTACAGCAAACTAAACGGTTCGAGGTGTGTAAGGACTTTCAAGTTGATATGTTTTCACATAATGTAAACAGATAACTCATGCAAGTGTTATGTATCTAAAAATCAGTTTGTTGCACATGTTTTCTCCCCCAAAACAGTTTAAAATAAGAAAGGGGCCGTGTACGCACCTTTGATAGTAGTAGAATGATCAAGTATGTGTGAACTCGCGTAGAAATCCTCTACGAAGAATCTGTGATTTAAACAATAACCTATTGTTATTCGAATAATCGTTTTGTGCTTGAAATCACATACGTGTCAACATACGTATGTTAAAGTGTGAGAATTAGGCATACGGAAGTACGCGTGCTTTTGAAATCGTTTAAATAAAATCACATTTGATTTTATTTAATTAAACGTAGTTATACGCGATTTCGTGTTCGGATTAAAATATGGATTTTATCATTCCAACACGTTCGTATTCTCGTTACGGTTCCAACGCAACTTGAACGGACTTAATCGGAGTTCGTATACGAAAGTTATGTTAAAAATACCAAAAATACCATTTTTTCCAAAAACCGGCCGAAGCCAGTCTCGAACCCGCGACCTTCCACATCACACACACAGCATCTAACCACTACGCCCGCTAGGGTATCGCGTTCATTAACCAGAAATTAAATCTTTTAAAACCTCATTCAGCCTAGTTCATACACCATACTATAGCCGAAGCTATCAACCCCAATTTGGTCCACAATTCGAATTCGATTGAACATAAAATCTTAGGGCTATTATTCCTTGAATCCAACCGATTCTAATAATGGTTTTAATTTGATCCAAACTTAATCAAAATGTTCTAATTGATCCCAACCAGGTTCGGTTTTGAACCGAACTCACATTCAACACAAGATCTTATAATTTCCGATTATAACATCAAATTAACTTAGGTGTTAGTTCAATCGGACCATTCTGAAGCTTTCTATGTAGTTCAATTCGATTATTAACCACTTAACAATCAAAACCCCCAAAACCGTTTGTCTTTAGAACCCTAGAACTCGTTTTCCCACAATTCGTAGCTGTTATATGAAATCAATCTATGCATAACCTCAATCGACCTTCTCTGAAACTATCCATGCTGTTTAATTTCATTTTTAAACTCCTTTGATCAAAAACCCCCAAACCGAATCCCATCAAGAACCCTAGAATGTGTGCACATAGAATTCGATATTGAGAATCAAAATTAGCATGTGCTTATCATTATTCGGCTAGTTTAGGTTGTTTAGAGATAGATACTTACTGGTTATAATGCCGAATTGCTAAAACTCCCTTCTTGCTTGAACTTCGGCCGACCTTTAATTTAAATCCTTCTCCCGATGATTCTAAGATCGAATTGTTGTGTGTGAAATAGTCTAATGATACCGATTTGAGTTTCTGTAACATCAATTTGATGAATTGATATCATATTATAAGCATTCGATCTCAAACGACTTCGGTTACCATTTTCGAAGTTAATACTCACTTAAATTCAACAATTATGAGGTTAATAACTATAGATAACCGTTGCCCATAATCATTGTGTGTCACTTGACGGATTGTTTTTGATATAACTCCCTATTAATGTGCAATTCGAATCCTAGATGCCAAATTAGCCGAATTTTGACTTATTAAAGTCAAAATTGAGTTAATTCTTGCAATTTCAAGTTTAATCCACCCAATTTATGTGTTTGCACATCTTATTGCTCAATCCTAACTATTCTGGTTTGCTATCATTTGAATTCATAATAATTCTGTGAATTTTCAGTTAACGAAGTTAATCCGAAATACCGAATTGCCACTAATCGAATCACTTAGAATATTGTTGGGTTAAATTAACCAAATTGGGCCTATATTAACCTCCCTGGCCTTCCTAAACCTCATTGGGCCTCCCTGGGCCTTGTTGAGCTTTAACTTGTTTACATTGGGCCTCATTAAAACTTGTTGGGCCTTACTGGGCCTCTCTTGACTTATTGGGCCTACATTGGCTCTGTTGGGCCCACATAGACTTCGTTGGGCCTAATTGATCTTGTTGAGTCTTCCTTGACCTTACTGGATCTTCTTTGGCTTCACTGGGCCTTCATTAACCTTGTTGGGCCTTCATTGGCCTTATTGGGCCTTGATTGTCCTTGTTGGGCCTGTTGGACCTTCATTGGTCTTATTGGGCCTTGGTTGGCCTTGTTGGGCCTGTGATAACACCAACTCCCGTTAACAAGGTTAGTGTGAAAAGTCGGATTGTCACATCATCCCCTTGTTGAAGGAATTTTCGTCCCGAAAATTAACAAGTGTTAAGAGTAGTTAGGAAAACTACTTACGAGTTTAAATCGTACGTGTTAGTGTGATTTGATCATTCTGTGTGCTTGTGTGTACTCACACACAAAGTCTAATGCTTGCAACATCACAACTCAATTGTGATCTTTCAATGTAACTGTTTTGCGTGTTCACTAGTTAGTTCACCTAACTGTGACTGTTTGTGTTTAATCATATTGTGTTGTGTAACCTCACACATAGTGAGTGTCTGAAACTGTTTGTACTATGCAACCCCGCACATAGCAAAGTGTATGTAACCAATGTACTATGTAACCCCGCACATAGCAAAATGTATGTAACCAATCGTGTATGTACTACCATAACATGTAACATATGAAATGTAACACATAAAACATATAGGGTGTAATGTAATGTAGCACAAATGTTTGTAACAAAATCAATTGAATAAATAAAATGTTTGTGCTTACAGTTTGAAATTTGCAATGTTGATGTGTGAAAGCATCACGTCATCCCCTTGTTGAAGGAAATTTCGTCCCGAAATTTAACGTGCGCTCTCAGTGTTAGCAGTAGCTGTCTTGAATAGATGAGGATATTTCTTCATCATCTGGTCTTCCCGTTCCCATGTGAATTCAGGACCCCGTCTTGAATTCCATCGGACTTTGACTATTGGAATCTTGCTTTGCTTCAGTTGTTTGACCTCTCGGTCCATGATTTCTGCTGGTTCTTCAATGAATCGCAGTTGTTCATCTACTTGTATCTCTTCCAACGGTACAATCAATGTCTCGTCAGAAAGACATTTCTTTAAGTTCGACACATGAAACACATCATGAACTCCACTAAGTTCATCCGGCAGTTTGAGTTGATACGCAACCGGACCAATCCTTTTCAGAATTTCAAAAGGTCCTACATAACGTGGACTAAGCTTCCCGCGCTTGCCAAATCGTATCACACCTTTCCAAGGTGATACCTTTAGAAGAACTCGGTCTCCTACTTGAAATTCCAACGGCTTGCGACGTTTGTCTGCATAACTCTTCTGTCGATCCCGAGCCGCTGCCATACGATTTCGGATTTGAACTATCTTTTCTGTTGTTTCGTGCACCAGTTCAGGACCTGTTAACTGACTGTCACCAATTTCAGCCCAGCAAACTGGTGAACGACATTTGCGACCATACAAAGCTTCAAACGGTGCTGCTTGAATGCTTGTATGATAACTATTATTGTAAGAGAATTCCACCAACGGTAAATGATTCTCCCAGCTGTCACCAAAGTCAATTACACAAGCTCGTAACATATCCTCGAGCGTTTGAATCGTGCGTTCACTTTGACCGTCGGTCTGTGGGTGATAAGCGGTACTCATATCCAAGCGAGTCCCCAATGACTTATGAAGAGATTTCCAAAAATTTGAAGTAAACCGGGCATCCCGATCTGATATGATAGAGATTGGCACACCATGCCGTGCTACTATTTCCTTGATGTAAATGCGAGTCAATTTCTCCATCTTGTCAGTTTCTTTGATTGCTAAGAAATGTGCAGATTTCGTTAAGCGATCGACAATTACCCATATCGTATCACAACCGCTCGGTGTACGGGGTAACTTAGTGATGAAATCCATTGAAATCTGTTCCCATTTCCACATCGGTATCTCTGGTTGTTGCAGTAAACCAGATGGCTTCTGATATTCAACTTTGACTTTCGAACAAGTCAAACATTTGCTAACGTACTTAGCAATATCAGCTTTCATATGAGGCCACCAATACAGTGCCTTCAAGTCGTGGTACATCTTGTCTGATCCCGGATGGACTGAATATCTAGACTTGTGTGCTTCGTCCATCACGAGTTCCCTTAAACCTCCATACAAAGGTATCCACATTCGATCAATGAAATAACGAATTCCATCAGGTTTAACATTCAATTGTTCTTCCATTCCTCGTAAAGATTCCGGTACTAAGTTTTCCGCTTTCAAGGCCTCAATCTGAGCATTGTGTACCTTGTCAGGTAAATCAGTATGTATTGTCATCATAA
Source organism: Mikania micrantha (assembly GCA_009363875.1). Lineage (NCBI taxonomy): Eukaryota > Viridiplantae > Streptophyta > Magnoliopsida > Asterales > Asteraceae > Mikania > Mikania micrantha. The sequence goes on from CM018696.1 coordinate 91,592,912, forward strand.
GTGCGCGAACCCGTCTTGTTCCCGTTGTATCTTTCTGCTCAAGGCATCGGCTACGACATTAGCCTTTCCCGGGTGATACTTAATCGCACACTCATAATCGTTCAACAATTCAACCCATCGTCGTTGCCTCATGTTAAGCTCCTTCTGATCAAAGATATGTTGCAAACTCTTATGATCAGTGTAAATAGTACACTTAGTTCCATACAGATAATGCCTCCAAATCTTTAAAGCAAAAACCACTGCTCCTAACTCCAAGTCATGAGTAGTGTAATTCTTTTCGTGTGTTCTTAGTTGTCTGGAAGCATAAGCAATCACTTTATCCCGTTGCATTAATACACATCCCAAACCCTGTCCAGATGCGTCACAATACACCGCAAAGTCTTCCGTTCCTTCCGGTAAGGACAGAATCGGTGCACTGCAGAGTTTCTGTTTCAATAACTGGAATGCAGCTTCCTGTTTATCCGTCCAGTTATACTTTGTTCCCTTGTGCGTCAGAGCTGTAAGTGGTTGAGCGATCTTTGAGAAACCCTCAATGAATCGTCGATAATAACCCGCCAAACCAAGGAATTGTCGTACCTCGGTAGGGGTCTTTGGCGCTTCCCAATTCTTAATCGCTTCAATCTTCGCTGGATCAACATGTATACCCTTTTCATTAACTATATGCCCCAAGAACTGTACTTCTCGCATCCAGAAATCACATTTTGAGAACTTAGCGTACAGTTGTTCCTGTTTCAATAACTCTAGTAGTAATCGAAGATGTTCAGCATGTTCCTCCTCAGACTTTGAATAAATGAGAATGTCATCAATGAAAACAATGACAAACTTATCAAGATAAGGTTTACAAACACGATTCATGAGATCCATGAATACAGCTGGAGCGTTTGTCAACCCAAATGGCATGACCAAGAACTCATAATGGCCATATCTTGTCCTGAATGCTGTCTTCGGAATATCCTCCTCCTGAACTCTTAGTTGATGATAACCCGACCTGAGATCAATCTTCGAGTAGTAACTCGAACCTTGCAACTGATCGAACAGATCGTCAATCCTGGGTAACGGATACCGGTTCTTGATAGTAACCTTGTTCAACTCCCGGTAATCGATACACATACGGAAAGTTCCGTCCTTCTTCTTTACAAACAATACTGGAGCTCCCCATGGTGAAAAATTAGGTCGTATAAAACCCTTATCCAACAACTCTTGCAATTGTGTGGATAACTCTTGCATCTCCGACGGTGCAAGTCGATAAGGCGCCCTAGCTATCGGTGCTGCGTCTGGTGTAAGATCGATTCGGAATTCCACCTGTCTGACAGGCGGTAATCCCGGCAAGTCTTCTGGAAACACCTCCGGAAATTCACAAACTATAGGTATATCTTCAAGTTTCTTCTCAGCTACCGGCTTTTCAGTTATAAGTGCTATAACTGCCGTATGACCTTTCCGCAGACATTTGTGTGCTTCATACAAGATATGAGACGCAGTGGCGTACTGCTCTTCTCTCCTTGTACATATAATGTCTCTCCCTGCGGAAGAGGTATACGAACAATCTTTTCATGGCATACAATTTCAGCCTGGTTCTTAGACAACCAATCCATGCCAATAACTACATCAAAACTGCCTAAGGCAATAGGCATCAAATCAATCTCTAATGTCTGACCCATCAAATCAAGAATACATCCCTTATAAATGTTTTCTACTACAATCAACTTACCATCAGCTAATTCCACAGTATAGGGACTATCTAAGGCAGTGGGACTAACATCTAGTGACTTAGCAAGTGAACTAGATACAAAACTCCGGTCGGCACCAGTGTCAAATAACATAGAGGCATAGTGATTATTTAAGAGGAACGTACCCGTGAACAATGTTGGGATCCTCCCGCGCTTGACGTCCTCCAATCACAAACGCCCTGCCTCTAGCACCGTTGTTGTTGTTATTATTGTTGTTGTGTTGTTGGTGCCATTGCCATTACCGTTGCCACCTCCATTACCATTACCATTGTTGTCCCCGCCTTTCTTAAGTTGTGGGCAATCTTTCTTGAAATGCCCCATCTTGCCACACTCAAAACAACCCTTCTGCACGTTGTTTTGATTGTTATTATGGTTGTTATTGTTGTTCTGCAGCTCTCCGCGACAATCCTTAGCCGCATGCCCTATCTTGCCACACCTCTGGCACTTAGCTTTGTCACATTGGTTACCCGCATGATGGTAACCACACCTGTTGCACTTGGGGTGCTTACCAATATAGCCCCCCGATGATGATGATTGCTGACTGCTGTTGGAATTATGATAGGACTTGTTTGAGTCCTGTTTCCTGTTCTGCTGTTGGTTGTTACCCTTGAAGTTGTTATCCCACTTTCTCTTGTGATCTCCTACCTTGGTAGCAGATGTTCGCTTAGGCAGAGTCCCCTGTAACACTGCCTGGTCAGTAAGCTGATGCGCTAAACGAACAGCTTGTTGGATGGTGGTGGGATTTGCTGAGGTAACCATCCCCTGGATCTGAGGCACTAGTCCCCCAATGTACCTTTCGATCCACTTACTGGCTGGAGTAGCCATATGTGGTAGCAGTCTGGCCAGTTCATGCGATCTGGTCGTATATTCCTCAATGTTTGACCCCTCCATCTTGAGGTGCCAATACTCTTCTTCCAACTTCTGCATTTCACTACGAGGACAATACTCCTCTTGTAGTAAGGTTTTGAAGTTGTTCCAGGTCAATGCATTTGCTTCACCCAACCCCAGGGTCTGAACATTGGAGTTCCACCATGTCAGGGCTGGACCCTCCAAAGTTCCAGTAGCAAATTTCACTTTGCTGTCATCCGGGCAGTTGCACATCTCGAACACAGATTCAGCTTTTTCAATCCATCGGAGAAGTCCTATGGCTCCCTCCGACCCTTTGAAGTTGTGAGGTTTGCAGTCCAAGAACATCTTGAACGTGCAGACTTGTGGATTTACCAATCCCCCAGCTGGACCCTGTGGTCCCGTGTTGTGTGTCTGAGCATACTGTGCAATAGCCTCCGCGACTCTGTTGTTGATTAGCTCGTTGAGCTCAGCAACAGTCATATGAACATTTCCCTCAGCCATTAGTTCCTATTTACAAGAAGTGTTAGCACGAAGTCAAAATCTAATGTGACATGTGTAAGTAAAACAACAAACACAACATGTAATATAAGCCAACACAGTTGTTGAAAATAAAAGATAACTCTTCCATAAATAGAAACTTTCTTTGAGTACAATACTTTTGAAATGAAATACAAAATTTCAAACTACTAATGTAGGAACACAACCCGTTCCTAATAAGTTTAAATAAACTAAGAAAGAAATGAAAATAATCAATCGTCCTCAACGGTGGATTCAGGATCGGACTCAGCAACTGGTGCTGGTTCCTCCTCCTCATCCTCGTCCTGTTCCTCATTCTCAACTACTACTAGATCCTCTAAAGCTTCAATCCTGCCCTCCAAGATCTCGGCTCGGTTCTCTGACTCCTCTAAACGACCAATCATGTTCCACATCTCATCTCGCATGTCATGAACCAGTTGGGCAAGTTCCTCTTGCCTCTCAATGGCATCCCATAACTCCTGAGATCTCTGATAGAGCTTCTCCTCTGCTGTATCCACGTCCTCGCGCAACTTGGCGATCTCCTCTGCGTCCGTCCTTTGCCTCTTAGGCTCAGGAGCATCCAGTACGGGTGGTGGATGTGTAGATGGTCCTGCAGCATAGAGTCCCTGGGTATTCACCCATGGTGCCTCCACCGGATCTTCATCCGGGTCCTCAACTGGATCCTCGTCTGGATCCTCCTCTGGATCCTCATCAGGATCCTCGTCTGGATCCTCCTCCGGATCCTCCTCCGGGTCTTCCTCCGGATCCTCCTCTGGATCGGAGTCCTCCATCTCATATGGTGGAGGTGATGGAATGGGTGGTGGTGGTGATGATGGTGGTGCCGGAACTATCGGCTCCTCGTCCTCGGAATCATCAATGATAACATAAGGAACTGATGATGAAGCCATGCCTGTTACATAATATCATATGTAAGTGCAGTGCCATGGAATACGTAAGCAAATCAATTACATAATGTCATATGTAATTTCTAAGCAATGTGTATAAGCAGATGTGTCTAATGTCTAACAGTCATAGTCTAGGCCTACAAATGCAAACCTAGTTCGCTATAACCAAAGGTCTCTGATACCAATCTGTCACACCCCCAATTTCAACTAACGGAATCATACCGTTTGGGAACGTGACAAACCAGGATCTCAGATCATTAGACATAGCGAAGACCTCTATATGAATTTCAAAAACATACGTTGGTCTTTAAAACAAACATAATAACCAGAGTTTACAAAAAGTGCGGAAGCGTTTAAAAACCATAAACAGTTGTAAATCAAACATTACAATTCAAAGTACTAAAATATTCAGCTTTAAATAATCAAAGTGAAAGAAATGCATGAGACTCTATCTTCCTAGTCCATGCCAGCTGTTACGCGCGCCTTAGCGTCCTGAGAAAACATGCAAATCAAGTCAACACAAAGGTTGGTGCATAACACAGGTTTTAAGTAATCATAGAGTTCAAAACATCAGTTTGAATAACAAGTTTGTAGATAACATAATCACAATTGCACAGTCATGATAGCTAGTCATATAACTATTTACATACGTGTTCGACACCGAAGCTGACTAGTTGCCATGCTATAGCATGTTTTCGCCTTGCCACTATTGTCTATCACAACAATAGTAAATGTGTGTTTGGTCAGTCAAACACCTGCGTAGATCCCATCTACCAGGTGAGGTTTGTCAAACCTAATAGATCTATTTCCAACTACCACGCTTTGCATTACAGCAAACTAAACGGTTCGAGGTGTGTAAGGACTTTCAAGTTGATATGTTTTCACATAATGTAAACAGATAACTCATGCAAGTGTTATGTATCTAAAAATCAGTTTGTTGCACATGTTTTCTCCCCCAAAACAGTTTAAAATAAGAAAGGGGCCGTGTACGCACCTTTGATAGTAGTAGAATGATCAAGTATGTGTGAACTCGCGTAGAAATCCTCTACGAAGAATCTGTGATTTAAACAATAACCTATTGTTATTCGAATAATCGTTTTGTGCTTGAAATCACATACGTGTCAACATACGTATGTTAAAGTGTGAGAATTAGGCATACGGAAGTACGCGTGCTTTTGAAATCGTTTAAATAAAATCACATTTGATTTTATTTAATTAAACGTAGTTATACGCGATTTCGTGTTCGGATTAAAATATGGATTTTATCATTCCAACACGTTCGTATTCTCGTTACGGTTCCAACGCAACTTGAACGGACTTAATCGGAGTTCGTATACGAAAGTTATGTTAAAAATACCAAAAATACCATTTTTTCCAAAAACCGGCCGAAGCCAGTCTCGAACCCGCGACCTTCCACATCACACACACAGCATCTAACCACTACGCCCGCTAGGGTATCGCGTTCATTAACCAGAAATTAAATCTTTTAAAACCTCATTCAGCCTAGTTCATACACCATACTATAGCCGAAGCTATCAACCCCAATTTGGTCCACAATTCGAATTCGATTGAACATAAAATCTTAGGGCTATTATTCCTTGAATCCAACCGATTCTAATAATGGTTTTAATTTGATCCAAACTTAATCAAAATGTTCTAATTGATCCCAACCAGGTTCGGTTTTGAACCGAACTCACATTCAACACAAGATCTTATAATTTCCGATTATAACATCAAATTAACTTAGGTGTTAGTTCAATCGGACCATTCTGAAGCTTTCTATGTAGTTCAATTCGATTATTAACCACTTAACAATCAAAACCCCCAAAACCGTTTGTCTTTAGAACCCTAGAACTCGTTTTCCCACAATTCGTAGCTGTTATATGAAATCAATCTATGCATAACCTCAATCGACCTTCTCTGAAACTATCCATGCTGTTTAATTTCATTTTTAAACTCCTTTGATCAAAAACCCCCAAACCGAATCCCATCAAGAACCCTAGAATGTGTGCACATAGAATTCGATATTGAGAATCAAAATTAGCATGTGCTTATCATTATTCGGCTAGTTTAGGTTGTTTAGAGATAGATACTTACTGGTTATAATGCCGAATTGCTAAAACTCCCTTCTTGCTTGAACTTCGGCCGACCTTTAATTTAAATCCTTCTCCCGATGATTCTAAGATCGAATTGTTGTGTGTGAAATAGTCTAATGATACCGATTTGAGTTTCTGTAACATCAATTTGATGAATTGATATCATATTATAAGCATTCGATCTCAAACGACTTCGGTTACCATTTTCGAAGTTAATACTCACTTAAATTCAACAATTATGAGGTTAATAACTATAGATAACCGTTGCCCATAATCATTGTGTGTCACTTGACGGATTGTTTTTGATATAACTCCCTATTAATGTGCAATTCGAATCCTAGATGCCAAATTAGCCGAATTTTGACTTATTAAAGTCAAAATTGAGTTAATTCTTGCAATTTCAAGTTTAATCCACCCAATTTATGTGTTTGCACATCTTATTGCTCAATCCTAACTATTCTGGTTTGCTATCATTTGAATTCATAATAATTCTGTGAATTTTCAGTTAACGAAGTTAATCCGAAATACCGAATTGCCACTAATCGAATCACTTAGAATATTGTTGGGTTAAATTAACCAAATTGGGCCTATATTAACCTCCCTGGCCTTCCTAAACCTCATTGGGCCTCCCTGGGCCTTGTTGAGCTTTAACTTGTTTACATTGGGCCTCATTAAAACTTGTTGGGCCTTACTGGGCCTCTCTTGACTTATTGGGCCTACATTGGCTCTGTTGGGCCCACATAGACTTCGTTGGGCCTAATTGATCTTGTTGAGTCTTCCTTGACCTTACTGGATCTTCTTTGGCTTCACTGGGCCTTCATTAACCTTGTTGGGCCTTCATTGGCCTTATTGGGCCTTGATTGTCCTTGTTGGGCCTGTTGGACCTTCATTGGTCTTATTGGGCCTTGGTTGGCCTTGTTGGGCCTGTGATAACACCAACTCCCGTTAACAAGGTTAGTGTGAAAAGTCGGATTGTCACAGTATGTAACATCCTAGGCAAATCCCACATCGGCCATGAACAGGAGAGATTCCTGGCTCATAAGTAACGATCCACCTCTAACATCACCAACGCGTTTTTGGCTTAGTTGGCTGTGGAGCACATGAAAACTTCACAGTTAAGCGTGCTCGGGCTGGAGCAATCCAGGGATGGGTGACCTCCCTGGGAAGTTTTCACCCGGGCAGCCGAATGCAAAACCGTGAGCTCCGAGTGGGCAAAGCGGACAATATTGGTGGTTGACGGGGCCGGATGTTACAGAATGGTATCAGAGACACTCCTGTTCTACACGGGATGGTGGGGCAAACCTCATCGAGGACGATGAGTCCCTAAGGGGGGGTGTATGTAACATCCTAGGCAAATCCCACATCGGCCATGAACAGGAGAGATTCCTGGCTCATAAGTAACGATCCACCTCTAACATCACCAACGCGTTTTTGGCTTAGTTGGCTGTGGAGCACATGAAAACTTCACAGTTAAGCGTGCTCGGGCTGGAGCAATCCAGGGATGGGTGACCTCCCTGGGAAGTTTTCACCCGGGCAGCCGAATGCAAAACCGTGAGCTCCGAGTGGGCAAAGCGGACAATATTGGTGGTTGACGGGGCCGGATGTTACAGATGCTTACCTCAAATCCCACGGTTAAATGCTTGTTTTTCTTGTACTTCCGTGATCCTCTCAACAAAATGAACGTCTTGACACTTAGATGGCTTGAATCCACCACGAAATGAGCTCGAATTCTTGGATAGATATTGGTTTTCTTGTGAGGAAACTAGAGAGAGAGTGAAACGAGATTGAGAGAGAGATAGGAGGGAATGGTGGTGGTTGTGACATTAAATGTCACATTAATTGTGGGAGAAAATACCCGATCGCTCGGTCTCGCTCGGTTTCGCGTAAAATACCGATTCGCGTAGTTTTCGCGACGAAACGACACGATTTATAAAATTAGAATTCATTTAATTATTCAAGGTTGTGATTCCTAATAAATTAACTAATATCTTCTATTTATTTAAATTTAAAATATTTAATTAATTGTTTAAATCGAATCGTACGGTCGTCGCGCGTATTCGTTCGAATCGTCACCCGTACAAACACGACGATAACTATACTTTTCAATATTGTTTTCTAATTATAGAATATCATTCAGAACGTTAAACTTTCCGATATATTCGTACAGATCGTCACCTATACGAATAACCAGTCAATTTAGCATTCACGTAACGATATTCGTGTTGTTTTATTCTGTAAAGCCTCACATACGTTTTTACATAATAAATCCTAACAAATAATCACACGATGGTTCTGTGTTGCCAGATAATCACACGATTAGTTAAAGAACTTCTAAATGGGTCTAACACCCTACCCCCGGTGCTAAATGTGGATTCAGAAGCAACTGTTGAAATTGGAATTGCTAAAATATCACGTGCAACAAGTGACAATATGGGAAATGCTGGACTTCTCTTTTTCCACCAACCCAAAACACTGAAATCTTGACTTTCAAACCAAACATCATCTCCTTCAATTTCCTCCTTCAAATATGTCGCACCCCGAAAAAAATCCCGTCCCGAACGAGGCGCGAGCAAGACCAGTCAGGATCGCAGTCTCCGGTCACACAATGTTGCGAGACCTACATGTCTGGTTTCATACGTACATCCAATAACTTGGATAAAATAGTTTAGTAGAATCAGAGTTGCGGAAGTAAAAAAAAATTTAAGTTATCAAAACAACATTGTAATTATAAGTTGCGGAAGCATAAGTTTAATCAGATTGAAAACTTAAAGAGTAGTAGTGCGGAAGCGGTTTAAGTATTTAACATTACATAACGAAACAAATGTCAATCGTTATCAAATTGCCTAAGACACTAAAGCTGATGCATGGGACTCCATCCTAGCATCCTATCCTTGTGTGCGTGCCTTAGTTACCTGAGAAAACATGTGAGTAAAAGGGTCAACACAAAGGTTGGTGAGAGCACAGGTTTGTATCAGCAGTAAACATCAAAATGTTTAAAGTAATTGTTTTGTAGTTTTATATATCATATGCGGGTTCGCAACCGAAGCTAACATGCTGCCTCCCGCCATATCCATCCAACAAGATATGGCAATGTTTATTGGTCAATTATGCACTGTTCCAACTTCCAGTCGGGGTGGCCATACGGCGCACAACAGTGGGGCTTGTCAGGCCCAAATAGTACTATTCAAAATTACCACGCTACGCTATTAACGGTTCGAGATGTGTTTAATGAGGACTTATCAGTTTTGTGGATGAATGCCACACATATGTATATACGATATTAGCATGTACAAATGTAACCAAAAGTATGTATGTTGATCAAAATCAGTTGTATGCAATGTTTTCTCCCCCAAAGGTAGAAAATGTAAAAAGGGGCCGTGAACTCACCTGGTAAAGCAGTTCCGATTTATGTGGTGTTTGCGACTGTGAAAGCTAGCAGTCCTGCTAGTATGTTCCTATAATCATATAGGTGTGAGTATGTGTTTTGTGGTGTGTTGTAATCCATACAACTCTAAGTGTCGGTGTGCTCAACCGAGTGTGTGTGTGTGTGTTGAATGGTGCTGACTCTACGAATCGTTGGTGACACATTTGTTGTGTTAAGTTGTCTTAATGCTAGTAAGATACCAAAATGCATCCTATGACTCAACTCACGTTGCTTTCACGAAATCAAGTTTTGATAATCATAGTGTTCTTGTTTCGGGAAACTTTCTATATTTAAAAAGTTTCTATTTTTGGAAAGTATGGTTATGAAATCATATTTCATAAAACTAATAACTTTAGTATGTTTGTAAAAACGTATGTAAACATTTAAAATAAGTCGTTTGTGCATAAAATTCCATTTGTGCCATTTTACCCAAACAAAGTTTCCTAAAATAGTAAGTATTTGTTTAAAAGATTGTTTTCACAAATCCAAGTTTCCAATATGCTTAGAAATCATTTTTAAACATATTTCAATGATCACAAATCATCAAATCATTCAAAAAACATCAAAAGCCCTCTTTTGATTTATAAAAGTTTCCTTTTATAGTAAATTTATACAAAACCATGTTTTTGACAAAATCATATATTCCAATGTGTTTCTAAACACTCCAATACACATTTAACAACATCTAGACATGTCTAACATGTCTAGATCATCACAAATCCAAAACTTGCAACATAAAAGTTTCCTTTTATGGCAAGTGCATCAAAATATCATCAAATCACCCAATACTTCACAAAAACTCAAATCTAACATTCTAATACTTTAGAATCAGTAAATCTATAACATCTACATAACAAATCACCAAAAAATTCAAGCACAATAACCGTATGGAGTTGCATGTGGGTTTTTACCCATTGCATGTACGATCTAATACTAGGAAAACGTTTAAAACAACCTTAGAGGTGTAGATTCGATTTGTAGCAGGAGCAATACGTCCTAGAAATGGTTGGAGATGATTCCTCAATGTGTTGATAGCCTTCAAGAACTCCTTTAATGCTCCAATGTCTTCCAAATCACCAAGAATAACTTCCAAATGATTCCAGATGGTTTGAGAGTGGATTTCAGTGGGTTTGGGTCGGGATTAGGTGAAGAAGTTCGGTGAAGTCGCAAGGAAACCGGATGAAAATGAATTGGAGTTGATTATAAAGAAATTTTGATCTGCATGGCCTTCGCGTACCGCGGAGGCCGATCAAAATTCTTTGCCGCGTACCGCGATGGAATTCGGGAGTATCGACTCCCGGTTTTCTTCGCGTACCGCGAAGACTTTCGCTAAGAGTCGTCACGTACCGCGACGAGTCCATTTCCTTGTTTTTCGATTTCTTCGATTCGATTACGCTCGTACTCGATTCCTAACATTTATCCTAAACGTCTAACACATATTTAGCACATAAGCACATAAGTTCGGTTATTGTTTGATCACCAACGTTCGTGAGACTCGTGTGTGTGTTTCGATAATTCCTTGAATTATCTTTGATGGTTCGTGTTTGTATGTTTACGAAGTGTTTGCACGCTTGATTAATCCTAATCAACGTGTAATGCACAATTCAATAATAATCCAAATTATTGTTTTGTGTTTGTGTTTAGCTCATCTAATTAAACTCAATTAACTGAAATGCAACAAGTATGGATGTGAAATGAGTGTCGCAATTACCCAAAATTGCCGGGTGTCACATCATCCCCTTGTCATCATCCCCTTGTTGAAAGAAATTTATTCCCGAAATTTGGTTGTTGTTGGTTGTGTTTGAGAATGAAAATTTTGAAAATTTCTGGTTGTCACAAAATACCTATCAAACTCTGTTTTTAAATCTTCAGTCACACCCAATTTTGCCTTGCGTCTTTTTACCTCAACCATCTTTCTCTCTCTAAGTACTCTAAATGTATCATCACCACTGCCAAACAAACTAAAATCCTTACCACTTGAAGTTTCCGCATTTACGCTCATAGACGATGATGATGAAGCCTTGTTCGCATTTATTTCCGAATGAATTCTTTTATAATCATTAAATATTTCTAGCAATGCATTTTCACACATCTGACAAATATTGTCCCCGGTCTCATCTCCATACATACTACGAAGATTGACCTTAAGGTATACCAATTTTGTCCTCGGATCAAAGAGTGAAGCAATAAACACAAGCAAGTTGAATTTTTTTATATCACCCCAATATTTGTTGAATTTCAATGTCATTGACAATGCCATATTCACCAACATGTCATCTTCACTTGATACACATTGTTTCAACACAGTGTCAATAAAACTGATGGAGTCTAGATACGTGTTTGAAGTAATGTACCTTGAACCTAAAATAAAAAAATAAAAGTGAGCTCATCAAATAAATATAAATAAATAGATCTAAACAAGTTTGCTGTCAAACATAAATAAATAAAATAAAAACATAAAGGTTTGGTTAATACCTGAAACTCTAACTGTGAGCTCAAAAAAATGATGAAGAAAACCAACCAACCTTCTAACATTTGCCCAATCCGCTGATTCTAGCATCCCAGACCCTCTTTAAGATAAAGACTAAACCCATAATCCTCATCTAAAAATCTTTTAAACGCTCTTTCATATTCACACGCAACACTCAACATCAAATACGTGGAGTTCCAACGAGTAGTCACATCTAAAACTAGAGACTTTTGACATTCAACTTTTTCCAACAAAGCATATTCCTTAAATGCTTTAATTCTTTGCCTTGATAACCTAACCCAATGAACAGCAACCCTAATACGATTAACAGAAGTTCTTGTTTCCTTGATCCCATCTTGCACGATTAAGTTTATTATATGTGCCATACACCGGACGTGTGTCCATTTTCCTTTAAGAATGCACTTATCACCCCATTTATTCATTTTTTCAACTAAATACCCAACTGCAACATCATTGATACTTGCATTATCAACCGTGACAGTCATAACATTTTGTAACTCCCATTCAAGCAAACAATTCTCCACGGCTCGGCCAATATCATTCCCGCGATGGCTGGAAATAGGACAAAAGTTGATCAACTTTTTTTGCAATTTCCAATTTTCATCAATATAATGTGCAGTTAGACACATAAAATTGACTCTTTGCATAGATGACTAAGTGTCGGTTGTCAAACAAACTCTAAGAACTGATTTTTTCAGTTGAGCTTTTAGCTTAACTTTTTCCTCCAAATACAACTGATAGCAATCTCTTCTGACCGTGCTTCTAGATGGAATGACAAGAGCAGGTTGACAAATCCGCATACATCTTTTAAATCCATCATTTTCTACAAACTTGAAAGGTAACTCATCAGAAATCAACATCTCTACTATTGCTCTCCTTCCTTTTTTTTTTGGTCAAACTTGAAAGTTTGTAAATTAACTTTATTTTCCCCGGTTTCCGAATCCTCCTCTATGCTAAAAGCAATATTTGACTGATTGCTAGAGCTATTAGCAGGATTACCCTTGCATGTTGGAATATGACCTCGCATATTAGATGTACCGGAATGTTTCGAATGATAAGCATAATTAGTTGGACAATAGTTACATTGCGTCCTTTGATTTCCTTTTCCATCAAGATACTTGGTGAAATGCATCCATACACCTGATCTTGGAACATAAGCTTTTCTTTCTTTCTTCGATTCAGCCGTGTTCAAATTACTTGGATTAGAAGTATCCTCCGTAGACATTGTGAATCCTAAAACAAAAATTAACAACACAATAATCAAATCTTATATATAACGATCTGTTCTTAAATCAATGAAACAAATACAAAAATATATCTTTCTCAAAAGTAAAATGAAATAGAAACAACCAATACACACAAACACAAATTTTACAATAATACATATTAGTTATAAACGATCACAATGTTGAGAATACTTCAAACTATCCTTTGGACAATATGCACGTGAGGTAAGAGTAAACTAAAGTATATCGTCATTCACTCCCTTTGTACATATCATACCATCAATTCTAATAAATTTGATCTAACACACAATAAATTTAACAACAAGCAACTTGGATTCTAATTATTAGGTTAAATTAACCTAATAATAATCTGATCTAACACACAATTCTAATAAATTTGACCTAGATTGTGAAACCATAAACTCACAAATAGCAACAAGCAACTTGGTTTGTTCTCACCTGTTTGTGAAGCAAGTAGAAGAATCGATTGGTACAAGGAAGAAATCGAACACGATGAACAAGGAAGAAATCGGTCTGTAAAGTGTGTAGTGTGCGTGCGTCTTGGGTCTTCGGTCTGCGTACGGGCTGTACAAGGAAGAAATTGATCAACGGAATCTATGAATAAGAATCGATTGGAGATTTGGAGGTTAGAAATCGATCACCTTGAGTGTTCAGTTCATGGTCACGTAATCGTGGACTCGTGGTGGCTGCTGCGTACTCAAAATAGATCTAGGGTTAGAAATAAATATCATTAGTATTTATATATAAGTAATATATATATAATATTTAATTTAAATACAAATCGGTTAATCGGTTTTCGGTTATAACCGAACAAACCGAATTCAAAATTTTCTATAACCAAAAACCGAACCGAAAACCGAATTCCGAATTCGGTTGACCCGAATAACCGAACCGAATAACCGAATTCAGAATTCGATTCGGTTTTTTCGGTTTCGGATACGGTTCGGTTATCGGTTTTAATCGGTTTTCGGTTTTTTTGAACAACCCTATCACCTGGTGGGTCACTGTCTCCTTGCAAAAATGTTTAGATTTAAAAGGTCAGCACAAAGCTGGTGAGTTCGTAAAGTTCATGTTCAATAATATGATATGCAATACAAGTTCTCACAAAGTTCATTTCAAGATAACCATGGGACCCGTATCTAGTTCCTTTCGGAGGTTCTGTTCTTGTTCTATAAAGATACTACCCGTCGGTACATATCTTAGTGCCTTATTGTCTTAATGTCTATCACTATATTAAGAAGTTCTGGAAACAGATAACAAACATTTACACCAAGGGGAGTTGCAAGCTCCCAGCAAATAGGTTGTCAGCCGATAGTACTATCATTGTTTTCTATTCGGCCCCACACGGGTTCACTAGATACAGTTCGAAAATGAGGAATTATAAGTTCTGTGATAGGGTTCTGTTCTACAGGCAAAATACCATGAAATCCACAAGTTCTCAACAATCACATGAAATCACGCAGATAACAGTGATACATATCATATAGTTCTGAAAAGTTCCACAATGCTACCCCGATGTTTATAAAAGATTAAAAAGAAAAGGGGTTGTACGAAACTCACCTGAAGTCTCAAGATAATAAGATCACTCGCAGACTGGTGATAATAGTGTAAGTCTACATTAATTTATGTTTAATGAGTTATTTATTCTTTTAACTTACTGATTAGATATTTCTGAACGTCCAATGTCAAAGACATTGTCTTAACAGTCATCAAACTGATGTTAAGTATTAATTAATTAATTTAATGTTATATCATACAATGTATGATAATGTAGGAACCTACGCTGAATTAGGTTACAAATACAAGGTTGATGACACACTTGATTAATCAGAATAATCTCGGATTAACCAAATAGTTGATGTTGTTGATTATAATGCTAAAACAGTTTCTAGACAGATTAATGGCTTAGGAATGATCAATCCTTGTTATTGATTACCCAAATATCATGAAATATCACAATGTAGCATTAGAATAGGTTTAACAACCATGCTTAACATACTAATCTGACTGTTATCATAAACATCAGATAATCGTTCCAATAAGTATGTTAATGTTTGTGATTAGTTTGCAACACTTGGATTTAACCTAGCATTTCAAAGATTAACCAAACTAATCACCTACATTGTCATAATTAAATGGTTTAAACCGTTATAATCATGGGTATGATTTCATGCAAACCGGGCATTACAACGGATCAAAACAAGGATTTACCTGTTAAAACATCGTGTTCTTCGTTTATAATCAATCCTAGCCATCATCTAGACAATAATCAACAACCCTAACTATATCATTACGTTCAAAATCAAGATCTAATCAATCATTATCAAGCTAGAAAGTTAAAACGAACCGTTACCTAATCTGACGGATTTCTACGCGTAGAACAACGATCAGAACTCGTAGATACGATCCCTAGTGCGATCCGGATGATTTGGTGGTTCAAAAAATGAGTTTGAAGGGTGAAAATATGGTCTGGAAGTGTTTTTGAGCGTACAAGATCGAGATGAAGGAAAATAATACGTTCTGGAAGAAATCTGATATTTCAAGCTGATCCACCGCCTCCAGACACGCCGGGCGCACCGCCCCAAGTGGGCGTGTGGCACCAAGCGTACCACCCTAGGTCATTTTCGTCAACTTTTTGATTTTATCTTCGTTTCGCGATTCTGGACAATCCGTAACTCCGTTTCGCGCACGGTTTTCGCCTACGTTCATCATTTTTCGCATACTATCAACATGTAATAATTACAATAGCTAAATCAACGTGGATTTTATGAACGACCACATGTGTTCATGCCATCGATGACGTAATTTCTCAACTGCAATTGTCACACATACCCAATATTAGTCAATACACATATTAGTATTTTAGGATGTTCTTACAATAATTTTCAAACTTCTCTCTTAATTAATTTATTGTATATTAAATAATAACATTAAATATTAAATATAATTGTAACAATTTTAAATTAAAAATATATATATAATTATGACATTAAAAGATATATTGATATTTAAAATACACTCTTTTTAAAAAAAACAAATTATTATAAATATGAAATAGACAAAAATACTTTTATAAATGAAATGTAAAAAAAAATAATCTTTGAAAAAAGTAGTGTTTAAAAAACTATGTTATTATTTTAATAATAAAAGTAATAATTATATGAAATTTTAATCAAATTTTATATTAAAAATCACCTTATACTAAATTCTCATTGGTAATTATATATTATATTTTTATTTAACCGATTCATTTTCCTTCTATCAAATATTAACAATTTTATTCAACTTGGTACTAATATAATTATAATATTATTTAAATTTTTATAAACTATTGAATGAGTTAATTTAAAATTTTAAATTAATTATAGAAAGATTAATTTATTTGAAAATTTAAATTGTTTTAAGTCTCATTCAATTAAATTTTAAAAACTTAAATTAATATTACATAAACATGTAATTAATTTATGGTTGTTTTTTTGATTGACATGTGACAATTGAGATGTGTGATAATGATAAGATGCAAAAGAAGATTTTTGTTTATTAGTATAGTAAGATAAGATTAGAAGTATCAAATAATGTTATTTTATCATTTTGTTTTTCAAAACTAATCAAAACATGTTTTAAAACAATATATTGTTTTATATTTTAGACCATTTTTTTTTTGTTTTTCAGTCATTGTTTTACATGTAACAGAAAAAATTGTAATAATTTTATCAATTTGTTTTCTGTATTAATTGTACACCACAATGTTACCTCATAATTATGCTATTTCATCATTGTATTTATTTTATTTTTTTTATAAATATATTATAGTTATTATAAAGACAAAAAACACTTGTTTTTATGTTATTTAAAATCATGATAATAATAACAACAAATATAACAATACTAATAATCTCATGTTAAACGTTAAAAAAAAAAGGCAAAGTGTGACAAAAATCGCTAAAAGTAATCATAATAAAAAATATAATTTTACCATTTCTCCTACAATTTAATTTCAACAACTAATTAAGAAATTTGATGCTTAAAATTAGTTCTTAGACTTTTTAGTCTAAATACTTTCTTATAATAACTCGACCCTATGTTTAAATATACAGTATATCACTCTCACGTATGTAAACTAATCAGTGGCGAAACTTGACCATAATCCTAAGGGGACGAAATAAATTTTTTTTTCAGGAGGGGAAAAAATTTTACACTACGTATTGGGAAATTTACACTACTACACGAAAAAACAGGGGGGCGGTCGCCCCCAGGTCTGAACTAAGTTGCGCCTCTGAAACTAATAGTAATTGACTTAATAAATTCCTAGTTATACGCTTTCATGTTTTTTTCGTAATTAAAAAGAGTATATACAACACAAGTTTAACTCTTTCATGAATACATATGATCTATAAAAGGGTAGGAAGACATGTTTGATATTTTAAAAGTCACATTTGTCTTTACAATTTGCTTATCTTATAAAGCCTGTCAACATGTTTCTTATATTTATTATTATTCAATTAATTAATAACTCTTCTTTATTCAATTTTTATTAAAATTGTTCTTTCTTTCACTACAACTCACAAAAAAATATATATAATAAATACAAGGATGAAAATGAGCCCCTAGCTAAATATGAGGAAACCTTATTTTTTATATATATAATTTGAAGATAGAGGTATGGAAATGAGGATTGAAATTTACTATAATACAAAAAAATAGACGAAAATTCTAAATCACCTTGTAGCTTTGTTTTTTTGATTTTTCTTTCATATTAAATGAGAGAATATACATCGTTATCTAATGTCTCTTTATTTTCTTATTTTTAGCTCTTAGTATATAATAATAAAATTTAATTATAAATAGTTATTATACTTTTTAACAATATAATTATTATTTATTATTTATTTATTCAATCCGTATCTGTGAAGAAATAAAAAAGAAGGTATTTTTTCATGTTTCTGTCGTGTAAATGAAGATAGAAATACCATTGAGGGAATGGTTTTGACTTTTGAGTGCTAATAAGAAAAAAATAAGAGGGGAATACACACAATTTTCTCTTAATGATATTTGAGAAAAATATATATGTTAATAAATATTTTTCAAAATCATCTATTTTAATACAAAGTCTTTCCACCAATTAATGCCCTTTTTTAAAAAAAAATTCATCAATAGCTTTTCAGAAGTAAGAAACCGACATATATATATATGAAGGTGACGAATATAGATTTTTGGAAAAGTGAAAATTGGCAAATTAAAGTTGCTACAAGCACTTAAGTTGTTTGATGTGGATCATGTGGTGGGTCAAATGACAAAAGTCAAGTTACCCGGCAAAGTCCATGTCCCACAATCTTGATTCTTGTATATGAAGGTGACGAATATAGATTTTTGGAAAAGTGAAAATTGGCAAATTAAAGTTGCTACAAGCACTTAAGTTGTTTGATGTGGATCATGTGGTGGGTCAAATGACAAAAGTCAAGTTACCCGGCAAAGTCCATGTCCCACAATCTTATAAAATGCATCCGATCATATATCATCGTATATATATTTAAAGTGCAAGATATGAAAGAAAAATATACAAGTTTTAACTAATTAACCAGCAAACCGGAGGTGATGAATCCTAATGCCCACAACGACAGGTTAGCAGCTTCATCATCATCATCATTCTTATTCATAATAATACACTCGATCTGTTACAACACACGTACACGCACATAACAACACATTACACATATGCTTTATTTTTTTATCCACCATCGTCACTCACCCCTCATGCAAATGATGCATGATTATGTCTTTATACTTTATAGCTTCATAAGTATTTATAATGGATCAATGAATTGTTCAAAAAAAAAAAAAACTAGAGGTGGCATTTTTGACCAAAATCAAAACAAATTAGTTGGTTTTGGTAAATAATTGTTGTATATTAATGTTTTGAAATGAGTAACATCATAATATAAAATGAGTTAAGATGGGGTAACATTTAAACAAAATAGGGTCAATATTACACATATGTTACAACACACGCGCACATAACAACACATTACACATATGCTTTTGTCAATATTGGTAACCTAAAAAGTATGTGAATGCAATGGATTCAAACATTTAAGAATAATTAATAACATATTTGATGAGAAAATTATTAAAATTTATCCTAAGGGACTATTTGTTTAGGCATAACGCGTTTTAACTTTGATCATATTGATGTATTTTAAGAACAATCTACTTAGACTCAATATGATTTTACTTAAGAACCCGTTATAACCCGCTCACATCCTGACCTAAACTCGTTCTGACTCGTTAACCAAACCATCAATTTTGTCAAGCATAAAAAAACCAAGACCAAATGTAGCTGTAGAAACTTAAGTTTGTCGTATCTAGTATATTAAGGAAGGTTCAAATAGAAAATATTTTTCGCCTAAAAAGTGTACATATGAAATAATAAGAATTTGAGATGTGTTATGACCATAAAAAAATGAAAGGTATTTTAAGTATCATAAGTTTTATTGACTTTTTAAAGTTTCTTCTTCAGTATTTTTTATGTTCATAATTTTTTCACACATTACTAAAAAAATTACACCACAAAATTAAATATTTTTATCTTTAATATAAGTATAGCCATTGTACTATATATTTGGTAAATGTATTGTATATTTTTGTGATACGATTTTTTTGTGTTATATTTTTCATTTTGTTTTTTATGTATTGTATTACATTAAAAATATGGTACCCTTTTTGAAAATTATAACACTTTTTTCAAAAATACAGTCCATGTACAAAAATAGTAGCACAATTTAAAAGAATTTAAAATTTTATTTTGTATATATCAATACTATAATCATATTAAAGAAATAAAATTTATGATTTTATGATGTAAGTTTTGAAACAATAATATTGTATTTCAAAAGTTATAAATATATAAAAAAGGGGACAAAAATTTGAAAAAAGTTGATAAAAGTTGTTATACTCAAGTTAGCCTTTATTTATTTTTCTCTATCATGTTATATGTTAAACTCTTATTTTGTTCTATTCTTTTTAGGCAAAAAAAAATTATTGAACATTCCTTATAAGTGCAGCGGCATAATCAAATAAAACATAACTTTAACTTGCCTAAAAACATAAAAAAACATGTTTTTTTCTAGTTTTATATGTTAAACTCTTATTTTGTTCTATTCTTTTTAGGCAAAAAAAAATTATTGAACATTCCTTATAAGTGCGTATATATACAGCGGCATAATCAAATAAAACATAACTTTAACTTGCCTAAAAACATAAAAAAAACATGTTTTTTTCTAGTTTTATATTTTTCTGATATTGTATTCTTTTTCATAATGTATTTTTCTGTACAAGATTTTTATTTTCTATACTAACTTTTTGTGTTTTTGTAATAAAATAGATTTTTTTTCACCGCCCAAAGTTGCCAAAAGTTAAACGATTATTATAATTAGAATAGATTTGTTTTTAAACATATTCAAAACATTAATTATCTGTGAGAATTTGTATAATTATGAGTGATCCAGGCTGCCAGAAGAAGTTTTCCAGCCCTTACGACTTTACACTAGAAGCTTTATTTATTAAAATTATATACCATACATACATGCATATACATACATACATACATACAGGGAATGAAAGTATACATACCATGTGCAATAACCCAAAATAACGTGTCAAGATCAAGCCAAATCTTTGATTTTTTTAACATCATTGTAACCATATTTAGAACGCTTTCTTATTTTATGAGTTTTCGTAAATTTATTACTGTTTGAGAGTTAACATCGTTGAAAGTTTTTGCGCAAACTCATAAAATAAGAAATTGTTGCAAATGTGTTTACAATGGTGTTAAAAAAATCAAAGATATGGATTGATTTTGACGAGTTATTTTGGGTTATTGCACATTTAGTGGGTTGTTTTTACTTTCCATCCCTATATATATATATATATATATATATATATAAAATTTTGGAAGGATTTTGAGAATTAAGAATATGTTGAATATCAACAGATCTAGTATCAACAAGAATAGCTTGATAATATTCTATAGTTTTATATATATATATATATATCTATATATATATATATAAGAAATGTATCATATTATAAACCGAACGTAAGAGTCTACCCTTAAATTTAATCTTATTCACCGTTTTAAATCCTAAAAAATAACGAATGGTTCACATTAAACATATTAAAGTTGGTTTCTTTAAATTTAAAAAAATTATATATTTATTTTAAGGATATAAAATGTATGACTATGATTAAATTTGATGGTTAACTTTCTAGGAAACCTTCTTAATTCTTAAATAATCAATTAAAGCAACAACGCACGACATAAAAAAAAATCCATTAAAAAGGGACATTACGCACCATATTTTAAGACGCGCACTTACTCTAGGTTTCACTTTCCATCAATTAATTATCTATTGGTGTGGTTTAGGAGTAATTTTAGTGGGCTCTTAAGTTTGACGTTCCAAAGAGGAGAAAAAAAATGCCAAGAGTGAGAAGAAGCCTCATAAATATTTCAATAAACCTTATATAATTTGAATATATTTTTACATTTACAAAATCATTTGTGAGGCGGTGATATTAATACTTTGACGTAGTTTCGACTTTCGAGGCAACTTCAAAAAACATCGCTTTAAAAGGGTGTTATAGCAATTTCATTGAATTAAACTTTAATTACGTGGGTGGAACTTGGAAGGATTCTCGGATATTTGTTTTTTTTTAACGGCATTTGATGTCAACGTGTGAACCACTGATTTCCAGGCTATGTCACTCGGATATTTGTGATGGGAAAAACGTAATCATATCCAACGTATCGGCCATAAATGGTTAATACTAAAATGGGACTTAGTCATTTGATCAAACTAATTGAAAACAAATAAGGTATTCCTAGTAATGCAAATTAACAGAACATTTAATAACCAACTTGTGAACCATTCGATGCAAAATTCGTTTATGTTAATTTGTTTAATAATTAAACAAATGGTATTCGTTCATTTGTGTTCTATAAACTAATTAACAAGAAATTTCATTACATAAATGAACATGAAAAAGTATATAAATGAACATGAAAAAATATGATATTCGTTCATTTGTGTTCATTAATATTCGATAATGTGTTTATTTATGTTTGTTTACATTCATTTAATTATTATGTTAATTTATTAAATGTGTTTTATATTAGGGAGGTTAATCGGCTTAGTGATTGGTATTTTATACGATCATGTTCTATTATCCTAAGCTTCTAATAGTTTTTGTTATGTTTCTTAGTGTTTCTTCTTCTATGTCTTCTGTACTTCTCATGTAGGGGCGGAGGATTAGAAGGGACCGGGGGTGCCCCGGCCCCCCCTGTTTTTTCGCTTATAAGTGTCGATATAATAGTATTTCGTCCGAAAATCCTTCAATTCCCTTCGTTTTCCTCCTAAAAATCCTTCAGCCCCCTCCGTTTTCTTCCTAAAAATCCTTCGGTCCCCTCCGAACTTTTTTCCAAACTCCGCCACTGTTCTCATGAAAGGTGCAACAATATCATTAGTAGCAGCAGCAACATTAATAACAACAAAAATACTAGTAGGAGCAATAATAGTTAAGTTTTATCGAGCAAAATATATATTTGAGTGAAACCTCTTAATTTATCCTATGAGATAGGTAAGATTTGTTCCATCTTACACTCTTACACCATGCTATTATATGGAATTATGATAAGTATATTTGTTTGTTTATTACAGGCTCTTTAGCATTTTTTTATTAAATAATTAAAAGCCCAATTACTATTTTTTTCGTTATATTTTCAAGCCTCAACGGTCCTATTCTTGGCCAATGTTTGTGAGCACACTCATGCCTTTTGGGCCACACTCCTCTCACGCATAAGATAGGTTTCTTGTGGAATTATAAAAGTCTAGTGTACCAATAACACTATTTTTTTTATACATTTTAATATTAAAAAATACTAAATAATACGAATAAATAAAAGTTATGTGATAAAATAAATGATTGGTTTAAACTTGCGATAAAGTCAAGTAAGACATAAAGTGAAGACAATGTTACCCACTTATCCCCATATTTTATTTCAAAACCTCTATTGTTCATCTATATGATTGTTTTTTAATTAACATAAATCTGTGTTGACCGTTTTAGGGTTTTCCATGTGGCACTATACACTGCCTTTATAGGAGTCATGGGAATACTGGTGACAACTATTCCTCAAATGATCGAATTGACCCCAGAAAACAAGACAAAAATGGGAATTTGTTTAGCAACATTAGCCTTGAATTTTGTTGATGGACTATGGGTGTTCTCTCAAACTAATGCTACACAACACAATGATTGGAAAACTTTCATGTTCAAACTTACTGGAATACTTTCTCTATATTTTGCATTCTCCATGCTTATACCTATTCAATGGCTCACTTGGCTTGGTGCTGTCATCATATGCACCATTGTGACCTGCATAGAAAGCCGTTACATATCGCAATTAATATACAACTGGTCTTGTCCAAAAATTACTTTTGTCACGAATTATGCGATTGAAAGGTTCAAAATTTTGTTCTTAAAAGACTCAAACACTACTGCTGGTGTAGCAGGGGACAATGCAGTGTAGACCAAGAAATCCGTACATACGATAACATATATGTTTTGTATAATAGGTACTTTTTGATTTATTTGACAACATTTGAATTCACTTGTATAAATATGATGTGTTTTTGGCAATGTTTTTAAAACCGGACATCAAATATATCTCTTTACTAATCCGACGTCAAACACCTACATATATATATGCATATATATAGAAACCTCAGGTATAAACCATGCATACAGATCATGAAAAACATTGTAGAATAGAAAACGATGGTAGACTTCACATGCTTTCTAGCCAAAAATGCAGATATAACATATGATATAAATCATTTAAACAAGCATGCAAGTAGATATCATGCATACGGATCAACCAAACCAACATATACACAAACATTATATAAAACTAAGGCAAGCAACTAGCATGCATACAAATCAATCAAAACCACATATGAAACAAACGTTTTATAGATCTAAGGCCTACCACTAAGGACCCTACCCTAATTCCTAAACCATGTATAAATCTCTCGCTTTTATCCTACGTCTTCATACATTCCTATCACGGATCATGTCATTCAAGAAGTACAACTCTAATAGGTCCTGACGAATATGCTCATTCCATATCAACCTTGGTTGTCCCCTACCCCTATTTCCCTCCACAATTGGGATGTATACTCTTCGTACGGGTGCGGACATGTTTCTTCTCCTCACATGTCTGAACCACCTCATCAACTCTTACCATGCCTGAGATGCACGCTGTTGGAACTTTAAAAACTTGTTTTATTATTAAAATGTTTTGTGTAAAGTGTGAAAAAAAGAAAAAAAAGTAAAAAGAAAATGATAAACTTTTTATTACCAATTCAATTGTAATGAATTGCTCATGAATATGTTTGTTAGTGGGCAATTGTAATGAATTGACTATGAATATGCTTGTTACTGGACATAATGGCAACCTTTGAAATGCCATGACTACAAGTATATATAGAGGCATTTGGCCTCTTGTTGAAGTTGCTAGTTTTGAGATCTTTACACCACTTGAGATATACACACACAAGCTTCAAAGGTTCCAAACACAATCATATACTTTGTTGAGTTCTCAACAACCTATAACGATCGATTCCTCGTGTTAAACACTCTTGTTTCATGTGACGTTTCGGGTTTTCGGTTAACTCCGGCAGTACAAACTCTTCGGCTGTTGTACCCTGGGAAACAGTCGGGTTCACCTGGGTGGCCCGGAATCTGTTTTAAGGGACCTCAGTTGAACATAAATCCTCAGCCACCGAACTCATTTCAATTCGTTTCGTCTTTATTTTATACTTCTTGTAATTTCAATTTAAGCATTTTTTTATATTTCTTGTATTACTTTATTTTATATTATGTATTTTTCTGAATTGTAATTCGAGTAATTGAATAATAAAAGTATTTGTTTATTTTGTGAACGGTGTTCCTACACACGCTACCCCCAATAATTTCTTGATGACTTCATTCCTTATTCGGTCAAGTTTTGTCTGGACTTACATCCATCTTAACATCCTTATCTCTGTCATCTTTAACTATCTCTCAATGAATGGGTAAACGAGGCGCAGAATGGTTAAAAATCCATCATATTGAATGAATTTCCTTTCGTCTTCAATGATCATTGCAACTTGATCATATATATATATATCGTCATTAATTATATATAGTGACACTGGTAATTTAAACAATCCTGATTCAATCTGAGTCCGTTTAAATTCATCGTCTTTTAAATGCGGTTAATTGAAATAAATATAAATTTTTAGACGCGGTTTATACTTTTGACTTTTAGACACGGTTTTGATTTTTAAATATTAGATGTTGTTTAGCTTGTTGATTTTTAGACGAGATTAATTGAAATAGATTTGATTTTTAGATGCGGTTTTTATGACTTTTTGATTTGTAGACACAGTTTTGATTTTTCATTTTTAGAGGTGCAGGTTTATTTTTTATTTTTAGATGCAGTTGTTTAATTTTTGTTTCTTAGACACGAGTCACGTGATTTTGTCTTTTGGTTTTTATACGCGGTTTACTTTAAGATTTTTGTGAGATAATTTGGTTTTATGCTTAACTTTTATATTAGGGTTTGTACGAGTAATTTGGTAGTTTTTTAATATCTTAATAGATGATTCTTCCTTCGTAAAATTATTTTGTGGTTTTTTTTGAATAATTTGGAATTTTTAATTACATATGAGTTGTACTTAAATAATTAAACAAATATTTGTTTTGTTTCAAAACGAATTGTTGAGTAATTAATTTATAACATTAAAATACCCACTACGGTACGGGTATAAATGCTAGTTAACTAACTATACGGTGAGTCAAGTCTTATACATAAAATTGGTTTGTCAAGCCATTTAATTATATGTTTCATTTCCTCAAGACAAGTTTCCATGAACTTCGCCCCTCAAATTCGTGATAAGAAAAAGGTCACATTTCTGCTTAAAAACTTATCTACTCAATCTTAATTAATATGTAAAAAGGAGTTCAGGAAATATATTAATGCAACTGTTTTCATAAGCAAGTTGCATGTGATACATGAAACAAAATTTATACGTAAAGGAATTTGGATGGATTTAGTTCCGAGTTTATTCAAGATGCAGGTCACAACTGATCGATCCTCCCTCAGTCCCTAACTCCCAATATATATAAACAAATAAACAATCTTACCCGGTATATTCCCACTTGTCAGTAGAGTCTGAAGAGAAGGATATACACAAACCTTAATTACTCCTATGATCTTATCCCAGTTAATTGGGATAGAGAGGCTGCTTCGAAAGAGTCTCCAGCTCAAAGTTATCGTTTGAAGTTGATCCTCCCAACATTTTTAACGTTATTTTCACAAAATACGTAAAATAATGTTAAAATTAGGGCAATATTACCTTCCTACTTTTAGGGTGTGACTCCCTATATATAACTCATTTCCTTTATTCTCATTTTCATATCGCATGCAGACACAAAAAAAAAATCACAAAAATGGCACAAATGAATCTTGTTATGAATGAAACTGAAACAGAGGCAGCTACAAAAGAATTAAGGAGAAGCGGGCGTACAAAACGAATTCCAGCTAGATTACAAGAGTGTGAGCTGTAAATGCCACACATTCAGTTATTTAAATTAAACTTAATTATGTAATCAAGTCCATATATAAGGACATAGAGGGAAAGTTAGTGAGCATAGAAAAATGATGTCAAGGTTGTTATTCTCTCTCTCCTCCTCTCTGCTGTAATCAGTTAGAATCTTAATACAATCCTCTATTCCTCATCCTTCTTCTCCATCTCTCTGTTATTACTTTTTAGTTTCATTTCATTGGTGCTTTCATTGGCCATTAGCTTCCATGGCTGATGGTACCAGATTTCGAGTTATTGATGACAATATCAAAGCCCTACAGGATTTTCAGAAGCAATCGGCGGTTTCTCAATCAGAATTGCAATCAGAAGTGAGTTTGATCGCTACTTCTTTGGAAGATACGAAGAAGATTATGAACAAGGTATTGGTCCGATTGGATTCCCTTACTCCTAAAGAGAAATTCAAGCACACCGAGCATGGCCCTAATTCTTCTGGTAATGAAGGATCCTCTATCCTTGGTAGACATAAACCAGCCCCAATTTATTTACCTCGTTTTTCAGGAACACACCCGGAGCGGTGGGTTGCACAGGCAAATCGGTACTTTGATTTCTACTCCATCGATGATACTGATCGACTTACCATTTCTTCGTTTTATCTGGATGATGTTGCAGCGGATTGGTATGATTGGCTTTGCCGACATTCCAAATTCCATGGGTGGAAGCAATTCACGGCTGATGTAATTCAACGGTTTAAGGCTAGAGATCTGGAAGAACCTGAAGGAATCCTAGCTAAGCTTCAACAAACGTCTACTGTTGAGGAGTATCGTACTCGTTTCGAAGAAGTTTCTACCTGCACGATTGAGCTTCCGGCGGCATTCATGGTTAGTTGTTTCGTTTCCGGCTTACGTTCCGATATCAAACAATCTGTCGTTATTCATCAGCCCACTACTGTAGATGAAGCCATGAAATATGCCCAATTACATGAAACTAGGCTGCAATTGGAAAAAGGGGTGGGCCGGGTATCTATTAATCCATATTCTAAGCCCATTTTACCAAACCCTAAAACCCCCAGCCTTCCCTTGACACCGCTTCTTACACCACCAGCCACCACCAACCCGATCGGATTTCGTCGCTTGACACCATCCGAATTAGCGCAAAAGCGTTCTCAGGGCTTATGCTATAAATGTGATGAGAAATATACCGCCAACCACAAGTGTCGTTCTACTCCTCAGTTACTGTTTTTTGATGAAGATTCAACAGGTGATTCGAGCGCACCACAACATGATTCGGAACTGGCTGAGCCATTACCACCGGACGACGCAACCCAACACTCAGCCATCTCTTATAATGCTCTTGCTGGGGGCACCTCTGCTACTACACTCAGATTTACGGGCATGGTCAAAGGCCAACCGGTTCAGGTGTTAGTCGATGGCGGAAGCACTCACTGTTTTGTTCAAACAAGAGTGGCTAAATTCCTCAATTTGACAATTGAACCCATTTCCCCTTTTTCAGTCATGGTAGGCAGTGGGGAAAAATTACCTTGCTCAGGTATAGCTAAACACGTGGAATTAATCATTCAAAAGTCCACTATCTGTGTTGATTTTTATGTGTTACCGCTACAAGGATGGGATATGGTCCTTGGAGTATCATGGCTATCGACTCTGGGACCGGTTATTACCAACTACGCTAATTCTTCATTTGAATTTACTGTGGGCAAGGATAGCTATCACTGGCAAGGAGAAACTACTCCTGCTTTACAACCGGTCCAATTTAACAGCTTGTGCAAACTGGCTCAAGCCGATGCTATTGCTGCCTTTTATCAACTCACCTTATACTCTCCTTTCACAAACTCCCCAACCCCATGTCCTGATGACATCCTACCCATTTTACAAGAATTTTCTCTTTTATTCCAACCCCCTAAAGGGTTACCACCGATACGTTCTCAAGATCATGATATTGTCCTCCTTCCCAACACTTCTCCAGTTGTGGTCAAACCATACCGGTATCCACACTTTCAAAAACAGGAAATCGATCGGTTAGTGCAGGAAATGCTGGATCAAGGCATTATTCGTCCAAGTACAAGTCCCTTTTCTTCGCCCGTTCTGTTGGTTCGCAAGAAAGATGGTACTTGGCGTTTTTGTGTGGACTACCGAGCTCTTAACTCCCTTACGATACGCGATCGCTTCCCTATCCCTACTATTGATGAACTCTTTGATGAATTGTTTGGAGCTAACTTCTTTTCTAAATTAGACTTATTGGCAGGCTATCATCAAATTCGATTGCAGGAGGGGGCAATAGCTAAAACGGCTTTTCGGACCCATGATGGTCATTACGAATTTCTGGTGTTACCATTTGGTTTATCTAATGCTCCTTCAACTTTTCAAAGGTTGATGAATGACATTTTCCGTCCTTACCTTCGCAGGTTTGTTCTAGTTTTTTTTGATGATATCTTGATTTATAGTTCCTCCTGGACGGAACATTTGCAACACCTTCGATTAGTTTTTCAGCTACTGATCGATAATCAGCTTGTGGCTAAATTCTCAAAATGCATTTTTGGTCAACGCACGGTCAGCTATTTGGGTCATGTAATTTCTGATCAAGGTTTAGCTGTTGATCCCTCAAAAATAGACAGCATCCAACAGTGGCCAACCCCAAAAAATGTCAAAGATGTCAGGAGTTTCTTGGGCCTCGCGGGTTACTACCGGCGCTTTATCAAAAATTTTGCTTCCATTGCAGGCCCTCTCACTGATTTGCTGCGTAAAGACGCTTTTTGTTGGACTGACACCACCACTTCGGCTTTTCAACACTTGAAAGCCAGTTTGAGCTCCGCACCAGTTTTACAACTCCCTGATTTTTCTAAACCCTTCACTATTGAAACCGATGCATCAGGCACGGGGGTAGGGGCTGTGTTATCACAAAATGGCCACCCGATTGCGTACTACAGTAATAAATTGTGCCCTCGTATGCAACACGCATCAGCCTATCAGCGAGAGATGTTCGCCATCACCCAAGCGTTGGCCAAATGGCGCCAATATCTACTGGGTAGGCGTTTTCAAATCATCACTGACCAACAGTCATTACGCAACCTCAAAGATCAAGTCATTCAAACACCCGATCAACAAAAATGGCTGGGCAAATTCCTTGGCTATGACTTTGACATTATCTACCGTCCGGGTAAAAACAACGGCGCCGCGGACGCCTTATCCCGTATGCCAGCAAGCCAATTCTTGGGCCTTTCTAGCCACACACCTAATTTTCTCTCTGACTTAAAATCCGACATAGCCCTTGACCCTGATCTCCGTTCCTTATTACAAGCTATTCAAAAGGCACCATCTCAGTTCCCTGATTACAAAGTTCAAGAAGGCCTCCTGCTCTTTAAAGACCGGCTTATGATTCCGCATAATTCAAACCTTTGCCAACAACTACTATTAGAATTCCATGCTTCACCAACAGGAGGTCATTCGGGAATCACACGCACATTTCATAGGCTGTCTTCCAATTTTTTTTGGAAACACATGCGTCGAGATGTCAAACTTTTTGTTAATCAATGCCAAGTCTGCCAACAAATGAAGTCAGCATTTTTACCTCCTGGGGGCCTTCTTCAGCCACTTCCTATCCCTCAGCAGGTCTTCGAGAACTTGGCCATGGATTTCATTACCGGTCTCCCATCCTCCCACGGTAAAACAGTCATAATGGTAGTAATTGACCGACTCTCGAAGTATAGTCACTTTATCGGCCTGCCATCTTCCTTTAATAGTGTATCTGTGGCTGAGGCTTTTGTTTCGAACATTGTCCGCCTTCATGGCATACCTCTTGACATTGTTTCCGATCGAGATCCGCGTTTCATGTCTGAGTTTTGGAAGGAATTGCACCGTTTACAGGGCACTACGTTGTCCTTTAGTACGGCATATCACCCTCAATCCGATGGGCAGTCGGAAGCTATGAATAAATGCCTGGAAATGTATTTGCGGTGCTTTGTAGCTGACCATCCTACACGCTGGTTATCCTTCCTTCCGTGGGCTGAATTCTGGTACAATACCTCCTTTCAAACAGCTGCCCAAATGACTCCCTTTGAAATTTTATATGGCAGAAAACCGCCTACAGTGGCGCGATACATCCGTGATACTAGTAGCAATGCTCTCCTTGAGGCCCAACTAAGGGATCGTGACCAGGTCCTCAGTACTCTCAAGCAGAACTTACTAAAAGCTCAAGCCCGTATGAAGTTATATGCTGATGCTCACCGCAAAGATGTTCAGTTCGCAGTAGGGGATTGGGTCTATGTTAAGCTTCAACCATACCGCCAGGGATCGGTCCGTCTTCAACGCCATCATAAATTGGGTCGTCGATATTTTGGACCCTACAAAATACTCAACCGCATTGGAGCAGTGGCTTATAAGCTGGAACTCCCTGCCCATACAAAAATCCACAACGTCTTTCACGTCTCTGTTTTAAGGAAGTGTATCGGACATCCTGACCAACAGATTACTCCACTTGATTTGGTAGATTCCCAAGCCACCTTAATCCTCACACCAGCAGCGGTGCTGAACCAACGAACCATCCAACGCGGCCACCAACCTACTCCACAATACCTGATTCAGTGGAAAGGATTAACGACAAAGGAAGCTACTTGGGAAGATCAAGCTTCGTTCTTGCAAGCTTTTCCAGACTTTCACCTTGAGGACAAGGTGGGTTTCAAAGAGGGAGGAATTGTTATGAATGAAACTGAAACAGAGGCAGCTACAAAAGAATTAAGGAGAAGCGGGCGTACAAAACGAATTCCAGCTAGATTACAAGAGTGTGAGCTGTAAATGCCACACATTCAGTTATTTAAATTAAACTTAATTATGTAATCAAGTCCATATATAAGGACATAGAGGGAAAGTTAGTGAGCATAGAAAAATGATGTCAAGGTTGTTATTCTCTCTCTCCTCCTCTCTGCTGTAATCAGTTAGAATCTTAATACAATCCTCTATTCCTCATCCTTCTTCTCCATCTCTCTGTTATTACTTTTTAGTTTCATTTCAAATCTCCTTTTGTTCGTTATCTCTCTCACAATCTTAGGCATTTCTATCATTAATGTCGAGTCTCGTTCTCGTGCAAGATCATATGTTGAGCTACAATGTCGATCAGCCTTATATTCTGATCTATGTGTTCAAACTCTTTTACCATACGTAAGCAAAACCCGACTACCAATCAGCCCGCAACTATTGGCTCAAATTTCATTAGCTTCGTGTCTATCCAAAGCTCGGTTTACCAAAATCTATCTGAACATGGTAGCAAAGAAACTGAACCAAACAACTGAGGAAGCATATGCTACCAACGATTAAGCGATAGAAGAATGTATTAGACAAATCGACGATGGAGTGAACCAGATTACGAAATCTTTTAAGGAGTTGCAGAAAATAGGAAAAGATGGGGATGAAAATTTGATGTGGCATGAGAGCAATGTGGAAACTTGGGTCAGTGCTGCGTTGACCGATGCCACAACGTGCATTGATGGGATATTGGGGGGTGGGATCAACAACAGGGAACTGGTTATGATCAAGGCAAGGTTGTTGAACGTGAAGCAAATGGCTAGCAATTCACTCGCGATGTTTAGCCGTTTCACGACAAGATATCGAGCCTCTCGTGGTATCAAGAATCCTGAAATTTTGTCACGAAGAAGGATGTTTTAAAATAAAAGTGATCGACGGTGATCTTGTGTTTTATTAATTAAACCTTTGATTATGATATGATGTAGCAACTTTTAGTATATTAATTAAGTAGAAGTAGATGGTTCGATCCTCTTATTTTTTTTCTCGAACCGAGAGATCCATGAATCAGGATCCTGATGCATGTTATATAATACGTACTTATGAAACACAATGATAATATAAAAAAAGGATTATCATATTGATTTTATTAAAAAAAAATGATATGTTATGCTATACAAATCAAACAAAGATACCCAATGTATTCTTATTTTGTAAAGTCTAAAGGGTGATAAAGACAAATTTACCCTTACCTCAAAAATGTGGCAACTATGCTTTTTCATAGGAGACCCCTAAAAAAGATTAATTTTTTTCCAAGATCCCATGAACACTTAAACATAATGAATCATTAATTATGTATATTGACACTAGTGATCTAAACTATCCTGATTCAATTTGAGTCCGCTTAAATTCATTGTCTTTTAGATGCTGTTAATTGAAATAAATATGATTTTTTAGATCTAGGGTTTGTACAAGTAATTTGGTAGTTTTTTATTTCATAATAGTTGATTCTTCCTTGCAAGGGCGCCACCTTGGACCCTGCAAGGGCGCGTGACCCCCTTGACTCCTGCTTGGTCTGGATCGGAGCTCAGAAATCTTAAACGAAAATGTACTATGTACCTTCAAACTCTCTAATGACGATGTTTTTTAATTTTAATAATTGTTTTAATATATCGCACTGTTATTACGTGAAAAACATTACAATACACAAACCGTCAACCCGACCCGAAAATTTTTATGTCCAGTTCTATTTAATTAAAACGTTGGAAAATTGTGAGCCCACTGAAAAAAATTCCTAGATTTGCCACGGACGAGAAGTCAAGTATTGTACATAAAATTGGTTTGTCAAGTGATTTATATGTTTCATTTCCTCAAGACAAGTTTCCATAAACTTCGCCCTTCAAATTCATGTAAGCTATAATTTAATTACTACTCAATCTTAATTAACATGTAAAAAGGTGTTCAGGAAATATATTAATGCAACTGTTTTCATAAGCAAGTTGCATGTGATATATGAAACAAAATTTCTACGTAAAGGAATTTGGATGGATTTAGTTCCGAGTTTATTCAAGATGCAGGTCACAACTGATTGATCCTCCCTCAGTCCATATATATGTATAAAACTCATTTCCTTTCTTCTCATTCACACAAAAAAAATCACAAAAATGGCACAAATTAATCTCCCTTTGTTCGTTATCTATCTCACAATCTTAGGCTTTTCGACCACTAACGTCGAGTCTCGTTCTCGTGCAAGATCATATGTTGAGCTACAGTGTCGATCAGCCTTATATTCTGATCTATGTGTTCAAACTCTTTTACCATACGTAAGCAAAACCCGACTACCAATCAGCCCGCAACTATTGGCTCAAATTTCATTAGCTTCGTGTCTATCCAAAGCTCGGTTTACCAAAGTCTATCTGAATATGGTAGCAAAGAAACTGAACCAAACGACTGAGGATGCATATGCTACCAACAATCAAGCGATAGAAGAATGTATTCAACAAATCAACGATGGTGTGAACCAGATTACGCAATCCTTTAAGGAGTTGCAGAAAATAGGAAAAGATGGGGATGAAAATTTGATGTGGCATGAGAGCAATGTGCAAACTTGGGTCAGTGCTGCGTTGACCGATGCCACAACGTGCATTGATGGGATATTGGGGGGTGAGATCAACAAGAGGGAACTTGTTATGATCAAGGCAAGGTTGTTGAACGTGAAGCAAATGGCTAGCAATTCACTCGCGATGTTTAGCCGTTTCACGACAAGATATCGAGCCTCTCGTGGTATCAAGAATCCTGAAATTTTGTCACGAAGAAGGATGTTTTAAAATAAAAGTGATCGACGGTGATCTTGTGTTTTATTAATTAAACCTTTGATTATGATATGTAGCAAGTTTTAGTATTAACTAGCATTTGAGCCCGACGCGTTGCTCTCGGAACTATGTAAAAAATGTGTTGGTAATCAAAACCAGCTTATACGTAAGGTGCAAACTACTTCACAACTCTAACCCATTGTGGGGTTGTTCATAAGCTAATCACAATCCTTTGTTTAAAATTTCTCTCTATATGTTGTTACACTCTAACCATTTGATCACCATGACATAATATCCAAAATCCCAATCTTTTCCTTTTTCATCACTTATCTTCTTTAAAAAGCTATAATCTTGTTATTTCGTAGACTCATCATCAAAAATTGTTCTAGTTTGCAAGGATTAACAGGTAACTCATCTTCTGTTATGTGAACAAATGGATTAATATCTTTCTCATTTTCAAGAAAGATACATTTTCAAAAGCAAATTATTCCAGCAGATTGAGAACAATTACCATTGAAATTTGTGATCTAAAGTACAACACAGTACGCATCAACTATCATTATGATACATTTTCAATTTAACGTCATTTCATAGGAAAAAGACATGGGATGGGTAAACATCGGCAACATCAAAACCTAAACCCTAAAAATCAAAAGATTAAGAGAAAGAGGATAAAACATGAAATGCAAAATTTCTCTTCAAAGTTTCGCTCATCCACTTTTGCACAAATTAATAGATTGTGTGTGTTCTTGGAAACCAAAAAAGTAACTATCAAATAATTCAGGATACATACTAAAAAATGGACATGAATGCATTAAAATACATGAATAAGAAACAAAATCATGTAAATAGATGATTAATTGTGTACTATTATACGAATTCAAAAACCATCAATCATTAATCAATGAAAGGTAGACACCAACTATACAAACTAAGAAAGATTGTCATTTTAACACCGAAGGAAATTGTTGAGGAGTTGCAAAATAAAAATAAAAAAATTGGATGCATAACATTATTGTATTGATTTATTTGATGCTTAATTATAAAATTAGCTTCCTAGTTTTTTGGTTTGATGATGATTTCTTTCAATGGCTCAAAATCACCTTGTTTTGAAGATGAACAGGGCAAAACAACCGACTGTTTTTTGTCCGCTCCTTTCTTGGGTTTTATGAAAGAATTGATGTTCTAAAATGCTTAAAAAAATAATATCATCACAATTGTAATATGGTATCTAAAGTGACACAATCTTTAATGCAATTTTTTGAATACAATTTGGAGAACTATTAAACTTGTTAGTCATGTTCAATCCATTTATAGTTTTTCTTAAAAAATTTCCACTTGACCAGTAACAGACTAAAGTATTACACAGTTGACCCATTTACCTTTTTTGAGTAAAAGAATTTTCACTTCTAAAATAAATCTTAACTTTCTGATGATTGTGAACTCAACTTTATCAATATTGAAAATTGACCAAACGTTTATTATGCACATATTGTATGGTACAAACTGCATATTCCCTCTTAGAAGATTGAGCCTAAATCCAAAAACGGTTGTATGAAATCGCTAAAACCAATTTGGTATATATTACTAATGCGATTGTATTCTTTTAGAACACATGGCAATTGAAATGGCACTTCATAGGTTTTTGATAGCAGGCTATAATATATGCTTATTGACTATGGAAACTAAATTCATGGAATCTAAATTCACAGTTAAAAACCATAAACATTTTAACGAACATAGAACCATCATATTATAAAATAAAATCCTAAATCAATAAACAAAAAAAAATGAGATGAAGACACATAATTATCCAGAAATCACATATTCATATAATTGAAAT
Source organism: Mikania micrantha (assembly GCA_009363875.1). Lineage (NCBI taxonomy): Eukaryota > Viridiplantae > Streptophyta > Magnoliopsida > Asterales > Asteraceae > Mikania > Mikania micrantha. Next base: position 91,629,217 of record CM018696.1, read on the forward strand.
GCAAACTGGGGAATGAAATTGGTGAAAACCTTATTGGGGGAATGTAATTAGGGTTTTAATTGATTTTAACGACATCAATTTTTATAGAGCAGTCGATTTTTATAGACCATCAATCAGAAAGGGTGAAGGATAAACAAAGAAACCCTAAATTTACTTAAGAAAAATCGAATTACGAAGATGAAGAAAAACAAAAAAAGAGATGCAAGGTGTATAGACCATCAATAAGAAAGGGTGAAGGATAAACAAAGAAATCCTAAATTTACATAAGAAAAATCGAATTACGAAGATGAAGAAAAACAAAAATGAGATGCAGGGTGAGTAAACCACTTACGTTTGGGAGATGATGAACATAAATCTAAAGATTTGAGAAGGAGGCATAGGATTCACCCTAGTCGACATATTGTCCTTGCGTCCATAAATGGAATGAAGAAATACGAAGATGTATATCATAATCTCAAGCATCTGGATTTTACATGTATCCTCAAAGATCAATAGAGGTTTTATAATTGATTGTTGATTTTTGCACCATCTTGAGGGGCGAAAACGGGAGAAGGTGACGATAAGACGGTTATCAGGGGTGGAAAGAAGAAGAAGAATGAAGTTAACGGAGTGGTGACGGTAACTGTAGGAAATTGGACTGGAATGACGGAAAATCAACGCTAAATAAGATATATAAAATTAAGTAGATAATGTGGAGCTTGGTCATGGGTGTTTCTGTATTTATCTTTTTATTGATAGGTTTATACAAACAAACATTTTATCACAAAGTCTTCGAAACATTTAGTTTTATAAATTTATATAAATGAAATTATGAAAAAAGAAAATCGATATGCTTAAATTGCGCGTGAAATGAAATTGAAGGTACTTGAAAAGGCATGGAGAGCTGAAAATCGGTTTTCTATATTTGGTGACTTGGTGTGTTGTCAATTGTAAACATGAGAAAAATGTTAGTTTAAAAATCAAAGTGTTAAAGGTGTTAAAACGATAATGATTAGTACATTAAATACATCAAAAATACACATATTAATTTAAGTAAGGAAAAGATGTACATTTGAGCTAGGAAAATAATAATAAAAAGTTGATTTAATATGGTGATTATTGATAATTTTAATTTTTTATTAGTTTCACAATATAAACGATATTTTAAATTAACAGAAAATTAAGTTATATAATGTAAAACAATGTTCGATTATTATGAAAATAGTGAAATTGTTAATAATAATAGGTTAAATTTGATATTTATGCAAAATATTTAAATTAGTATACCCGACATATTTGATTTTTTTATCAATTAATGAATAAAAGATGATAGAAATAAAAATAAGCATTGTCAATATGTTTTCTTTTACTTTGTTTGTTACATTTATTTATTTTCGACATATATAATAAGCATAATAGTCAAAATAGTCAAAGACGTAAGGTTTGGCGAGAAGATTCCAACACATATATAATTAGTTCAATCAAAGTTTGTTAGAGTTATTAAATATAGTTTGTATGATTTTTTTTAAATAAAATTGTTTTTCTATTTGATATCCCCTGTGTGTGTGTGTATATTGTTATTTCCATATGTACTACTCTTGTAACGTTTACTTTATATAGATAAATTTCACAATTAATATAGACGATCCCTAAGTGATAAACACACATTGCACATCATTTTTTCCTACAAGGTAATATCGATGGATTATCAACAAGACCCAATGTCACCAAGATAACCTACGGACTCTCTTGGGTTATTTTCATGGATACATGTAGATTGTTTGCATCTCTGATTAAGTAACCACTATATGAAATGCTATTTTTAACGGCGAGAAATAAATTAACGACAACAGCTGACACGAATCTGGCAAAGGCGACACCAAACAGCGACGAGGAGAAAACCCATATAATCGTTGTTCAGGGCTGGCCTAATGTGCCAAGTAGCCCAATATAGGGTTTAGGGCTTCCAAAACTTCCAGGGTCTCGACGTCTCGTGTTTTTCACGGTTTTGGGTTTAATTTACTTGATCCAGAATTTTGGGTAAAAAAAAATTGGTTGGGCCACTTATTGATATTAAGCAATTGGGCTTTAAATCCCGTCCGGCCCTCCGGCGTCCCCGCGTCCCCGATATCTTGTGTGTCCATCGAAAAGGGAAAAAAGAGTTCTGAATTGTGAATACTAGGGCAACCGAGGGTGGCGATCTTGGGGAATCGAGATGGCTGGTGTTCTTCGATCGGCATCACGGTTAGGGACTTAGGGTTCTTCCTCTTCCTCACTACATCAGTCGATTCGTCAATATATTGAAGCTTCACGAGACACGGGTGACGGCTCAGGGCTCACGGTCCTTGATTCTTCATTCGTGGATCAGAATATTCGATGCTCAATGCTAATGCTCTCTCGATAGGTATTACTTTAAGTCTTCAATACTTTGATTTATTTGTGCCGTTCCCAAGCCCAGAGGGCAAAAGAGGAGGTTTCTAACTCATTTTTGCATACTGAAATAGCAGTGAACTAGTGGAGGGCTCCAAAATGACTCATGGTGGCTGTTGCAGCTAACAACCAATAGCCGTGCAGGACTACTGCAGGTCAGTTTTTTTGGTACTATAGGGCCTCTATTTTATTTTTCTTTGGGTCTCCATAAAGCTTGAGCAGACCCTGGTTGTTCTTTCCCTAATTCTCAGCTGCTAGCCCTTTTCGCTCGATCGATCATTCTGTCCTCCCCCGCCACAACCTTCACCTGTGCCACCACACTCACTTTCGACCATCACCGCTGGTTGCAAAAGTCTAGATCCACCATTGCCGCTGCTGCAAAAACCAGAGCACGCCACCATCACCGCCGGCCCCAACGATCAGAGCCACCTGCCGGTCGGGCCGCAAAGACCAGAGCCACCATCATCATCACCATCACCATCATATCTCTCTAACTCTACCAAACAACAGAGGTCTCTAGAACCTTAAACTCCTTCACTTGTTGATTTTTTTTCTGTAAGTTTAATTTGGATTTCTTGATTTTTGTCTAGAATTCAAGTTTTATTAATAGTTCTCTTGATCTCAGTAATTAGACTTAATTACAACTAAGGCAACAACTACATTGTGGTTTTGTTTCTTATTTTAGTTTCAAGGTTTCTATCTGGAATTTCATTTTTTCCAGCCTTGGAGTTCACATTAGACATGATGAATCTTAACCAGGTAAACCTCCATTATATGAATAATACCAACCAGCTAATAACCAGGACCGGACAACGAATATGCAAAATGCATGCAGAATGGTGTTGATATGGTATGTGTAATTTATAAAACTGAAGTTATTAAACAGAGGGAACCTTTATAATCTGTTCATCAAAGAACATCATAAATAATGTGAGCTCATTGAATGCTTTTATAAATAGGAAAATCGTGTTGGAGAATCCGTCATCAAACAAGTAGACAATCTTTGAAGACAATCTTGTTGCTAATAAGCATGCGTTGTTTGTATAGAACTGTATGAGAAATTCCATGAATATGTGATGGTGTTAGATGTTATTTTAAGGCAACATGCTGAAAAACAGTAAGCATATTTAAAATTAACAACTTTCAATTTACAATACATGTATTCATTAGCCTGAATCATGATTTTTTTTTTCTGTATGTGTATATGCATAGGTTGTGTTCTTGTTAGGCAGTGTTTCTTTCACAATGATCCAAGAAACTCCATAAACATTAGGGGTGTGGTGTTGTGTTGCAGGGGTTTTCATCACATTAAAATTTCATTATCTCAATATATTTTTAAATCTTATATATTGACGCAGATGATCGATCGGTTGTTTCTTTTGTTGTTTAGGAACTAAAGATGAGTAACTATGCTGCTAATCCTTTGACCAACCCAATAGCATCACAATAAGCACTACATTCACTGAACTTGAAGGCAGAGTTTTGGAACCATCAAAATTGAGATTTGGATATTGCAGAGACTGGTTTCCTCGTGGTGGTCGATGGAACTTCAACAAGAAGGTAAATAAATTCTTCTACTTATAGTTATTTATATTTTTTAAATGATTAAGAATTCAAGTTTGTTAATAAGGTTTGATAAATCGAATAAAGGTTTAAACATATTAAGGTTTAGTGTTTAATGGCTTGTAGTGAAGTACCATATAAAGGTTTAAACATATTATGGCTCTTTTGTTGACCCATATGCTAGATACTCTCTTTCATAACACATTATTAAATATTAACACTGTTATTCATGCTATTTGATGATGATATCAATGGTTTGCAGGGATGCTAATGCAGAATTACATGGAGTTTCAAGTACAGTGATTAATAATCACAAAAGCGGCGACAAGCATCATTAGTGGCGATTGTCTAGCGGCGATTTTATAATCATTGGTGATAAAGTATTAGTGACGACCTTTTAACGACGATTTGTCGCCGCTAATACTATTAGCGGTGTTTATTGTTATCATTAGTGGTGACAATTGTCCCGCTAATGATGTCGTTTCCTGTAGTGATATATGAAATTCCAAACACGTAAGCCTCTTTTTATATAGTGAGTAGCAACTAGAAACAAAGTAACAATGCGGATGACAAAAAATGCAAATTGAAATAAAGAAAAATGTGATGAATTCGTAGAAGTTACTTTGTTAAGGTCTCGTGTTAGAAATGATTCCTCATAAAACATGTTTTGTTGTTTCCTCAAAAAACACGTTTGTCTTGTAGAATACAACATAAAACATCTAGTACTTTCAAAGTTGATTGTCAAGTTTTAAATACAATTGAAAAATATATGTGAAAAATGTATATTTTAGTGTTAGATGTTTCTATGTGTTTTTCATAACTTCAAGTGTTTTATAATGCATACAAAGTGTTAAATTCTAGTTATTATAGTTCTATCAACTAAGATATCCTTTTTAGCTTTTTTATGCTTAACAAAAAAAACATATTTTGTATTTTATAGGATTAATCAAATGAGTTAATTTGCATTAAATATTTGTAATAATAACGTAATTAGTTTGATGATTAGCAGAAACACATAATGTTATTTTTCAATTGTTGCCCATTAGCATTAGCATTAAAAAACTAGTGATCCAAAGTTTTGCTAACTCGCAGTCACATGTTTTAAGAATACATGTCCAACATAATCAAATATAAAAAGTTGGTGATAATTTTTTTGTCACTTTCAAACAAAGATGAGATTGATATTGTACATATAATTATTTGAAAATACTGAATACTGTATCAAATTTTGGTTTTATAATATTAATAATCGTTATTGGTGTCTAATATTTTCATGTTTCGAAAATATGACCGTAGTTTTCTGCTGCCTGTTTATTAATTCAAGTATTTAATCGGGAGAGGGGTTTATGCATTGTTTTCAGAACCAAAGGTTGGCCAGACCGGGAACTGGAGGGTCAAGTTTATCCTCGACAACATCGTTTCAAATGGCCAGGTTGCAGATCTCTCATTTGTCCGAAAGATCCAATCGATTGTAAGTTGTAATTATTCAATCGCATTTCATATTTCTGTTATCTATTTTAAGAATTGCGATTGGAGATTGTTTATTTTGAAATTTAAACTATCTGGTTCATGTTCATAAGTAATCTGTAGCTTTTATTGAGACTTAATAGAATATATGACAGACATCATCTTAGTCAGTAAGTAGGCATGTGATCGGAGGTATTTTGATATTCTCTTAGATCAATATTTCCATAGTATGTTAAGTATTCAAATTGGAGCTTGTTTAGTGCAAGTTAAAACTGTTATTATATGTATGTTGCTAACAAGAAATTACACTTTTGAGGATTCAAGAGAGAGAAAACTTGTTTTCATGTGCTAAGTTCTTATTTCGTGATTTCTACAGTTGGACAAATATCAGGAACAAGGGCAATTGTTAGAACCATACCTAGAGAGCATAATTTCGCCCATATTGTTCGATCCAAAACAATTGAACTAGGCACAGATTCCAATAAACTTGTTAAAATAATCAAGCCTTTATGTATTATAATATATACTTTGGTTACAGTTTGTGGCTACAAAGCTGTAATCAGGTTCTTTCCACATCACGTTTCTGATTTAGAACAAGCAGTGTAGGGCTGTAATCGAGCCGAGCTTTTTTCAATCGAGCCGCGAGCTTTTTGAACAGCCCTACAGCAATGTGTCTTTTGGAGAAATGCCATGGCACGACTGTTGGAGCAGCATTGAGGCAAGAAAGTACCGGAGAAATGGAGACCAAATGTGTTATATTATTGTGGCTATCAATACTTGTATCGGTTCCTTTTGATATATCATCTGTGGATACAAGTATTGTAAATACTCAATCTGTTGATGCAAATGAACCACCTCCTTTGGTGGCTAGGATACTAAAGATCTCAAAAGAATACCTTTCAAGTGCGGGTCCCTCAAAGAATAGCTGGATTGCTTCTTTCAAAGCTTCTAACACGTCCAGATATGAGGTTTGCTTTTACAAGGTTCGATTGTAGGAATTGTAGGAATTCAATACATCTGCATGCATAAACAACTATCAATGTATTGAGATAGAAGTTGACGAAGTTTTAAAGGATCCATGCGTGGAGGGGCCCGGCTCAAGTAGCAGACCCCCCGCTTATCAGCCTTAGCGGCTTCCTTCATTAACCGTTTTTTTCCTTTTATTTTTCCGTTCAGCCTTTACTTTATCTAATTCTAAATCTGGCATTCCCTTTGTAGAATCCTCTCTTTTGACTTGTTCTTCATCAGCCATTCTTCCAAACCTAAAAGTGGGGAACAAATCAGTGGCTAAAAAGAAAAGAACATTATAATATAAAGGTATATACTCTAAATGGTTCTTTGTTGGTTCTTCCTAAATAAAGCACTCAGTTCACAAATTGAGCAATTGTAGATCATCCAAGTGCCAAGAAAACTGTTTGTTTTGCAACTAATTTGCCACAGTTTATAAAACTAGCTCATCGTTACCGAGCAAAGTGTAATTTATCAAGTTTTCACCCAAAAAAAAAACTGTTACAAACAAAAAACACAAGCACAAAGGTTATAAAATGACTATCACTTCATTACTCAATTCCTAATCTGCAGTCCAAGAGTTATCTGATGCCAAATGTTAAGGAACCAAAGAAGGAAAACTATAGAATATAGACTTAACAAGTGTAAATTTTTTTAATGGTGTCATTAGCATTAGTCGGAGTAATACCATAATAAGAATGCGATCACTAGCGCTAAAGATGATAACAGATGCGTCAAACCTGCCCTCGTTCTGACTATCGGAAAGGTCGATTCATCTGATTTATATAGGTTGGATACTTGGGAAACAAATATACAACTTCAAGATTTTCCCTATCAATGATAGGTTCATGTGGGTCCCAACTAAAGTTTTAACAACTCCTAAACCCCAACTCATCAGAATGATCATCCGTTCCGTTTTCTGTATTCGGTTTGTTTAGTTTTCTGAAAAATTTTAAACCCTAACTGAACCAAACGAGAAATACGTCTAATCAAACCGAATTCAACTTGATTCGATTTCCATTAAAAACGGAACAAACCGTTCATCCAAATTCAACCAAAAAACTAAGAAATCACAAGTAGTTACAACTGGTATGAATAAATTTAAACAATAAAAACTCGTTATTTCTCAAATCATTAAACCATCATCAGAAAACTAAGAACTTGTTCGATTAAATTTTAGTTTAACAACTAATTCTTGATTTCTGATCGGAACTTATATCTATTTTCAGTCGAATAATGACTGATTTCTATTTTCAAAAATAAGTAAAAAAAACATGTTTTTTTAATATTAATGTATTTTAATGCATTACAAATTATTTTTAAAATTAATAATTTTTTTTTTATTTATTCAATCCGTATCCGTGAAGGAATACAAAAGAAGGTTTTTTTTTCTTTTTTTATGCCTTTCGACCAATACCCTTTTTAGAAAAAATTCCATCAATAGCTTTTCAGAAAAAAAAATCCCACATAATAAGGTAAACAAATAAACGTATCCAATATATTTCCACTCTTTAGTATGACCTGGTAATGATGAAAACAAACTTTGCACCCATCCTATTTGGGATAGAGAGGCTGTTCTGAACGAGTATCCGGCTCAAAGTTATCGTTTGAAGTTAATAATCCAAACGTTTTTAACGTTATTTTCAAAAATAAGTAAAATAACATTTAAATGATTGTAATTTTACTTTTTTCACACATACCCAACCATATCAAAGTGATCATATATCCCAAAAGTTGTAATCGAATGTCCTGCGAATTCAGCCTATTGGTTGGAGTTTCATTTTGTGACAAAGATGTCATGGGTTCGAGCCTTATCAAGGGCGGTTTAAAGGACATTCAGGTGAGAGAAGAAATTTAGAGCTTAATCTCGGGTTCTGGACTGATAGGAGGGGAGAGCTTATCCATTCCAAGGGGCTCCCAAACATCTGATGTGATCGCATCTTACCTCTGTCCGGTGGGCTCTACTAAAACAGCATACCTGATATGCAGGATCGTCACCATTCAAAAAAAAAAAAAGTCGTAATTGAATGGTTGGGAAAAGTGGAAATTGGCAAAATGGCAGAGAGGGGTATAACTTGTTGGATCCAATCTCCTTTACTCTCCGTAAATTCAAGGTGTTTTACCAAAATATGATTTGCTACTTAAATTATATTGCGCCAGTTGACTGCATCCGTCAAGAAAGCGAGCATCAGCATCAGTCATCACCCGCAAACGAGCATCACCATCACCCCCATTGATATGTTCCCCACATGACAGAAGTCAAAAATATCTGCAAAGTCCATGTCCCACAAAAAAATTAAAAAACCGTATATGGTCATCTTGACTCATCATACAGCAGTTGTATATTTAAAGTGCAAGATAAGAAAGAAAAACATATGTTTTAACTAATTAACCAGCAAACCGGAGGTGATGAATCCTAATGCCCACAACCAGTAGCGGATACAAGGCAATGGGAGGGGGGGATAGGCCCTCTGTAGGACCTCGCGAGCGTATGTTAAAACATATTGTTTTTAAATAATTTTGCTTAATTTTGAAACAAAAAGGGGCACAAATGTTATAATAAGGAGCACAAATCTTATCAAAAGGGGCACAAATCTGATTACAATGGATATCAATATGATTACAAGTGGCACAAACTTGATTACAAATGGCATAATTGGAAGTGAATAATGAAAAATGCGTTCTTTTCATAAATTTTATACGAATATAAATCTGTGATGTAACATTGAAATTGATTACTTAAACAATTGTTTTTTAAATAGTTTTGATATGTTTGTTTTGTGGTTTCAACTAACCCGACCAACTTTTTACCCGGACCAATAGGTTTGTTTTGTGTTTTCAACTAACCCGACAACCCACTTTTTATCCAAACCCATTTTTACCACTCATTTTTTGCCCCCCGTGAAAAAAATTTCTGAATTCGCCATTGCCCACAACGACAGGTTAGCTGCTTCATCATCATCATTCTTATTCATAATAATACACTCGATCTGTTACAACACACGTACACGCACATAACAACACATTACACATATGCTTTTTTTTTAATCCTCCATCGCCACTCACACCTTATGCAAACGATGCATGATTATGTCTTTATACTTTATAGCCTCATAAATCATAAATATTTACAATGGATCAATGAATTGTACAAAAAAACCAAGACCCAATGTAGTTGTATAAACTTAAGTTTGTCGTATATATCTAGTCTAGTATATAAATAAATGTTCATATATGAAATAATTTTTGCCTAAAAATCGTATAAAATAATAAGAATTGATCACGTGTCATGATAGGAAACAAAATGAAAGGTATTTTGAGTATCACAATTTTTTATTGACTTTTTTAAAGTATCTTCTTCTCTTTTTTAATGTTTATAATTTTTTCATACATTACTAAAACAATTACCTACACCATAAAATTTAATATTTTTTTATTTTTAATATGAGTATAATATTGATATATAAAAATAACTATATTTTTTAAATTGTATTATATTTTTTTGTAAATGTATTGTATATTTTTGTGATGTTTTTAATTTTTATGTTGTATTTCTCATTTTGTTTATTTACGTATTATATTACACTAAAAATCTAGTACACTTTTAGAAATTACAACACTTTTTCTTAAAAAGACAATACATGTACAAAAAGCGTAGTACAATTTAAAAGAATTTAAAATTTTATTTTGTATATATAAATATATAATCATATCAAAGAAATAAAAAGTTTGATTTTATGGTGTAAGTTTTTAAAATAATAATATTGTATTTAAAAGTTTTATACATACATACATACATAAGAAATGTATCATATCATAATCCAATATTGAAGATTCCCTTAAATTTAATCTTTTTATTTACCATTTTAAATCATAAAAAATAATGCGTGGTTCGCATTAAACATGTAAAAGTTGGTTCTTTAAATCTTAAATAATCCTATATTTATTTTCAGGAAACCTTCTTAATTCTTAGATAATCAATTAAATAAATAATAAACAACATAAAAAAATCAATAGTTAAATAAAGTTTGCAACCATATGGTTTATTTTTGCAACTTGCAACCATATGTTCTTAAAAAGAATGCAACATGCACATATTCCGTTAAAATTAACATAACGTCGTTAGTTTATGAAGGGTAAAATTGTAATTTAATATTTTTTATTAAATTAATAGTCTTAAATGAACTCAATTCAAGAAAGGTATTTTAAAATACCATTTTTTTTTCAAACTAAATTTATATAAACGACTAATCATAAATCATTTACTCTTCTTGTTATCATAATCATATGTTTAAACCGGAATCATTTATAGGTAAATTGTATTTTAGAACTGTGGTAGTAAAATCAATTGTTTACATTTATGCTAGAAGTGGTTACTTATTATTTGCTTTTTTAAATAACTGTCTTGTTATTACCTGAAGGATGTATTTAGTTTTAGTATCATATGCTTGGACTTTATTTCACCCCATACTATACGCAATTATATTTTGATGTAGTTTCGTGGCAGCTTCAAAAAACACGTTTTAAAAGGGTGTTATTGTCATTTCATTTAACTAAACTTTAATTAGGTTGGTGAAAGTGTGGAACTTGGAAGGATTATCGGATACTTACGATGGGAAAAACGTAATCATATATTCATATCCAACATACCGGCAATAATGGTTTTTTTTAACGGCTTCAGGCTGAACAACTGATTTAAGCCCAAACGGGCACACATCCAAGGGCAGACCCAGTCGTCACCCATTCACCCACCAGATAAGCGGGAACCAGATAAATCCGTAAACCCTCTCCCCTTCTCAGGTTTGAACCCCTGACCTCAATGAGGTGCAGCTTCTCCCCTTCGTTGTAATACCGCTAGGCTAGAAGCCCTTTGGTGGCCTTAAACGGTTAATACTAAAATGCAACTTAATCATTTGATCAAACTTTCTCGAACTTGTGAGATTGCAAACAAATAAGATATTCTTAGGATTGTAAATGAACAGAACATTTGATAAGCAACGTGTGAACCATTCGGCAACAAATTCATTTATGTTCATTTGTTTAATAAACAAACGAACATGACAAGAAATTTCATTAAATAAATGAACATGAACTAATGTGGTATCGTTCATTTGTGTTCATTAATATTCGGTAATGTGTTCATTTATATTTGTTTACATTCATTTATTATGCTAATTTATTAAATGTACGTGTTTTATATTAAGGGGTTCATCGGCTCAATGATCGGTGTTTTATACAATCATGTTCTGTTATCTTAAGCTTCTAATAGTTTTTGTTATGTTTCTTCTTCTATGTCTTCTGTACTTCTCATGAAAGGCGCAACAATATCATTAGTAGTAGTAACAACATTTATAACAACAAAAGTACTACCAAGAGTAATAAGAGTAAGGTCTACTTGAGCAAAATATATTTTTGAGTGCAACCTCTTAATTTATCCTATGAGATAGTTTAAAATTTGTTCCATCTTACACTCTTACACCATGCTATTATATAAAAGTCTGCTATGTATGTTTGTTTATATTATAGTTTCTTTAGAATTTTAATTAAATAATTAAAAGCCCAATTGCTATTTTTTGTTTAAATTTTCAAGCCTCAACGGCCCTATTCTTGGCCAATGTTTGTGAGAACACAAAATTAATGCACACTCACGCCTTTGGCCACACTCCTCTCAGGCTCTCACGCATATGGGCGGTGTACCTGGTCTTTACCAGCCTATGTACGCGGTTGTGCTCACATCTCCTCACACGAGTATACATATATAACACATGGTATAATAATTAAAAAACCTCTATCCGTCGTCTTTTTTGATGCAGACATGGACCAACCACTTCTTCCATCTTCCCACCCTCTTCTTCTTCTTCTTCTTCTAGGTTAATACACTCTCTTGAAATCAACCAATCAACAATCCATCAATGGTGCAAAAAGGGACCAACTCTCGAACACAGTGATCGGCCATGGGAATCCTAGGAAGACCAGCTTACACAATCGGCTTTTGGATTCAGGAAACCAGCCAAGCCATGGATTGTCTCGGTTCGCGTCTCCAGGGAAACAATTTCTTCAAAGAACAACATATGTGTCTATTCACATCTTCAAATCCATAACCCCTATTAAAACATGAGCTTTCATTCATTTTGGTTTGGGGTAATCAATGTTGGTTTTGTTATCCATTCTAAAATTATTAGTTCTTAATTTTGTTATCCATTTTAGCAAATGTTTTGTCCAACTCTTTTACTATAAAGGTCTGCATATATGATCCACAAACTGCAGATATTTTGTCTCTAAAAAACAAGCACCACCTAATGTTATGTCTAACCTTAGAATTTCTTTAATTTTGAATTCAAATATTTATTTGTTGACCTTATAAATTAATCACTTATTTCTCATAAGGTATGCTTGTTGGGGAATTATAAAATTAAGAGATAAAATAGGTGATTGGTTTAAACTTGAGATAAAGTAAAGTAAGACATAAATTGAAGACAATGTTATCCCCGTATTTTATTTGATAACCTCTGTTGTTCTTCTATAATGATTGTTTTTTTAATTAACATATATAAATCTGTGTTGACCGTTTTAGGGCTTTGCATGTGGCACTATACACTGTCTATATAGGAATCATGGGAATATTGGAGACAACTATTCCTCAAATGATCGAGCTAACCCCAGAAAACAAGACAAAAATGGGAATCTCTTTAGCAACATTAGTCTTGAATTTTGTTGATGGACTATGGGTGCTCTCTCAAACTGATGCTACACAACACAACGATTGGAAAGCTTCCATGTTCAAACTTACTGGAATACTTTCTCTATATTTTGCATTCTCCATGCTCATACCTATTCAATGGCTCACTTGGCTTGGTGCTATCATCATATGCACCATTGTGACCTGCATTGAAAGTCGTTACATATCACTATTAATATACAACTGGTCTTGTCCAAAAATGACTTTTGTCATGAATTATGTGATTGAAAAGTTCAACATTTTGTTCTTAAAAGACTCAGATGCTACTGCTCGTGTTGCAGGGGACAATGCAGTGTAGACCAAGAAATCCGTACTGTACACACGATAACATATGTTTTGTATAGTAGATACTTTTTATTTTTTTGACATCATTTGAATTTACTTGCATAAATATGATGTCTTTTTGGCATTGTTTTAAAACCGGATATCAAACATATCTCTTTAGTCTTTACCAATCTGCCGTCAAACACCTACATATATATATATGCATATATATATATAGAAACCTCAAGTATAAACCATGCATATAGATCATTTAAACAAGCATGCAAGTAGATATCATGCATACGGATCAGCCAAACCAACATATACACAAACATTATATAAAACTAAGGCAAGCAACTAGCATGCATATAAATCAATCAAAACAACATATGAAACAAACGTTTTATGGATCTAAGGCCTACCTAAAACTAAGGACCCTGCCCTGAATCCTAAACCATGTAGAAATCTCTCGCTTTTATCATACGCCTCCTTGTATTCCTATCACGGATCATGTCATTCAAGAGGTACAACTCTAACAGGTCCTGACGAATCTGCTCATCTTATGTCAACCTTGGTTATCCCATGCCCCTATTTCCCTCCACCGTAAGGATGTATACTCTTCGTACGGGTGAGGACATGTTTAATTCTTCTCCTCACAAGTCCGAACCACCTCAATCTCCCAACTCTTACCATGTCTGAGATGCACGCTACCCCAATCTTTTCTTGATAACTTCATTCCTTATTCGGTCAAGCTTTGTCTAGACTCACATCCATCTTAACATCCTTATCTCTAACTTTCTCTCAATAAATGGTTAAATGAGGCGTTGAATGGTTAAAAATCCATTATGTTTAATGAATTTCCTTTCATCATCAATGATCACTCCAACTCGATCATATATATATATCATCATTAATTATATATATATTGACACTGGTAATTTAAACTATCCTGATTCAATTTGACTCCGTTTAAATTCATCGTCTTTTAGATGCGGTTAATCGGAATAAATATGATTTTTAGACGCCTTTTATACGAATTTTTGACTTTTAAACACGGTTTTGATTTCAAAATTTTAGACGTTGTTTAGGTGGTTGATTTTTAGACGGGGTTAATTGAAATAGATTTGATTTTCAGATGTGGTTTATATGAATTTTTGATTTGTAGACAATTTTGATTTTTGATTTTTATAGGTGGTTGGATTTTGATTTTTAGACGCATTCGTTTAATTTTTGTTTCTTAGACGTGAGTCACGTGATTTTGTTTTTTGGTTTTTATACGCGATTTACTTTATGATTTTTTGGGTTAATTTGGTTTTATGTAACTTTTATACCAGGGTTTGTACGAGTAATTTGGTAGTTTTTTTGTATCTTAATGGTTGTTGCTTCCTTCGTAAAATTATTTTGTGGTTTTTTTTTAATAATTTGGAATCTTTAATTACCATATGAGTTGTATTTAATTAATTAAACAAACATCACTACAAGAAAACTGACCATTAGCGGCGACAAAAATCGCCACTAATAGTGCTCAAAATCGCCACTAATAGCTTTAGCGGCGACGGGTCGCCCCTAAAAAAACATCGCTAATGGACAAAAATCGCCGCTAAAAAGTCACCGCTAATAGGGTTGAACCATTAGGGGCGGTATACTTGTGTGGTATAGCCACTGAACTCTCGCCCAAGAGTCAAGGGTGTTGCATCTTGAGTGTGAACGATAATAGCATGAGGTAGTTTCACATAACAGTAATTCAATCCCTGATCAACTGGTAAGGTTTAGCATACTAATCATCAAATACAGTTGCAAAAAAGTTGTTAATAAACAAATTCACATCACTATTCAAGAGGAAGCATACAAATAGTCTATAACTAGATCAAAATAATCTAGAAAACTAATTATTAAGTTACTCAGATCATATGCATTTGCAACACTTGGTGTCTTGGTGCATTCACAATTTAGTACATCACTAAACACTGCATCATAAACCAGCATAAAGTTGTAACTATTCTGTGATAAACTATAACGAGACGGGGTATTATATTAAAGAAGCGATTGAATCAACATACTGCAATTTTTAGGTATCAAATACAACTAATCCATTTAATATCCAAAAACCCTAGTTATTGTTAGTATCGTTAGTACTTAAAGGGTCATAATTGTAATAATAGCCTATTAGAAGGGGTTAATTGTAATTAGAGAAAGTAGTTGTTTAGTCAGTTGGAAATTCGTTGTATAACTACTTGATTTGGAAATAATAAACACAGCTATGATTGTCGAATTTCTTCTTTTCTCTTGTGATTCTTAATTCAATTCAATTGATAGCTATCAATTGGTATCAGAGCTACCGATTCTTGGCAGTTCTGAGATCAATTTTGTTCGATCATACAATTTTGTGGCGAAAATTGGAAGATGACGACTCGCAATCAGACGATGGAGCAGCGCGTTCAAGAACACGATCAGATGTTGATGCGATTGGAGTCTTTGGCTGGAAAACAATCATCGGAGTTGGAGACTATCAGAATGGCGACTATCAAGAATACTGAAAATATTGCAACTATGAGGACTCAGCTAGAGTCGCAAATGAACGAGATTCTTAGTAGTTTGCAAGTGCTGAACAACACTTCAACTTCTACAAGTAATAATCATGGACCAGGAGGATCAGGTAATTCAAATTACAACAGTAGCAATAATCGATTAACAAAAATGGAATTTCCAAAGTTTAATGGTGAAAATGTGGAGGGTTGGATATGTAAAGTGGAGCATTTCTTCATTATTGATTGTACTCCTGAACATATGAAAGTAAGATATGCCATTGTTCATTTGGAAGAAATAGCTCTTCTATGGCATCAATCTTTTGTTAGATCAAGGGGAGGTACAATTGAAGAAATGTCTTGGCATGAATATAAAGGATTTGTTAATGCTAGGTTTGCGGAAGTATTGGGGCAAGATGCCATGGGAGCATTAGCTTCTCTTAGACAAACTGGTTCATTGAAAGAGTTTTGTCAGGCCTTTGATTTAGCATTAACTAAGGTTACTATATGTGATGAGTATGCTGTTAGTATATTTTTAAAGGCTGTTAAGCCTGAAATTGGGTATCCAGTTAGGTTATTGAGACCTAAAGATTTGCCAGAAGCTTACATGTTGGCAAGGATTCAAGAGGAAAGCATTAAAGTGATTCAGGTTGGTAGTAAGCAAGTTAAACCAGCTTATTCCAATTTTTCTTCTACATCTAGTACATTTAAGGGAACTAATAATGCTGCCAATTTACCATTGCTTCCTGCACCACCAATTAAGGCTAAAACTTTAAATGCTAGACGGTTATCACATAAAGAAATAGAAGAAAAAAGATTAAAAGGAGAATGTTTTGGTTGTAATGAAAAATATGTTCCAGGTCATCAATGTAAGAATAGGCAATTGTTTTCAATTGAATTGATTGCAGAAGATGAAGCACAGGAAGATGTAAATGAAGTAGTGCTAGAAAGTGAGTATACACCATGTATTTCACTGAATGCGATCATGGGGGTATCATCTTATTCAACTATGAGAGTTAAGGGATCTATTGGTACGAAACCATTGCATATTTTAATTGATTCAGGGTCGACACATAATTTTTTGGATGCTAATTTAGCTCAAAAAATTAAATGCCCTTTGAAATCAGTTAATGAAATGAAATCACTGTAGCAGATGGTAATAGAATTGCTTGTTCTCAGTTGTGTGAAAATTTTAAATGGATGATGCAGGGAAATTGGTTTGCTACTGATGTGATGGTTATTCCTTTAATCAATTATGATATGGTTTTAGGATTCCAATGGTTGCAAACCCTTAATGACATAGTTTGGAATTTTAAAAAATTGATAATGAAATTCAAAGTGGGAGAAAAAATATTTGAATTAAAGGGAAGTGGATCAAATGCTATGACATTTTGTTCCGCAGAAAAAATGAATTTGTTGTTGAAAGGAGGAACCAATGTTGTTGCAGCTCAATTTTTTTATTTGCAGTCTTTGGAAAGTCAACAATTTCAGCATGTGCCCATAGTTGAACCAAAATATGTTAATGAAGAATTGGAACTATTGTTAAAGAAATATGAAGATGTGTTTGCTGTTCCAAAATCATTACCACCCAAGAGAGACTGTGACCATCAGATTATTCTCAAAGATGAGAATGTTACTATAAATCAGAGAGCATATAGATATCCATCTGGTCAAAAGAATGTTTTGGAAAAATTGACACAAGAGTTATTAGATGCTGGAGTGGTAAGAAACAGAAAAAGTTCTTTTGCTTCTCCAGTAGTTTTAGTTAAAAAAAAAAGATGGAACATGGAGGTTTTGTGTGGATTATAGACAGCTGAATGCAGCCACAATTAAAGATAGGTTTCCTATTCCTTTAATTGATGAATTATTAGAGGAATTAGGAGGAGCATCAGTGTTTTCTAAATTGGACTTGAGGGCAGGTTATCATCAGGTCAGAATGCATGAAAAAGATATACATAAAACAGCTTTTAGAACACATCAAGGGCTTTTTGAATTTGTAGTTATGCCCTTTGGGTTAACTAACGCACCGGCCACTTTTCAATCTCTTATGAATGCTTCTTTTAAGCCATTATTAAGGAAAACTACTTTAGTTTTCTTTGATGACATATTGGTCTATAGTTCCAATTTAAAGCAACATTTGATTGATTTAGAGGAAGTATTAATTCTGTTGAGGAAGCATTCTTTGTTTGCAAAAATGTCCAAGTGTTCTTTTGCTGGTTCTTATGTGGAGTATTTAGGGCATATCATATCAGGAAAAGGGGTGCAAACTGATTCAAGAAAGATAGAAGCTGTACAGCAGTGGCCTGTTCCCACTACTCTTAAACAATTAAGAGGGTTTTTGGGATTAACTGGATATTATAGAAGATTTATTAAATCTTTTGGAATAATAGCTAAACCCTTAACTGATTTGTTAAAAAAAGATTCTTTTTTATGGAATGATTTAGCTCAAGAATCTTTTGAGCAATTAAAAAAAAGCTCTATGTTCATCACCTGTGTTGGCATTACCGGATTTTTCTAAAATGTTTGTAGTGGAGACTGATGCATCAGCAAAAGGGTTGGGGGCTGTTTTAATGCAAGAAGGTCATCCGGTAGCATTCATAAGCAAAGCTTTGTCTATTAAGCAACAAGCTATGTCAGTTTATAAGAAAGAGCTATTAGCTATTTTGATGGCTGTAAAGCAATGGCATCATTACCTAATTCCTAAGAAGTTCATGATAAAGACAGATCAAAAGAGTTTGAAATACTTATTAACCCAGAAAATTACAACTCCTTTACAGCAAACATGGTTAGCCAAATTAATGGGCTATGATTATGAAATTTCATATAAAAAGGGTGTTGATAATGTGGTAGCAGATGGGTTATCAAGAGTAGAGGGATTAGCTTTGTTTGAAATGGGCGTGAGTTCTATTGATTCTATGTTGCTGCAAAGAATAAAGGAAATCTGGAACAGTGATATGCAATTGCAAGCAGTGATTAAACAAGTGGAAGCAGGGCATCAAGTAAAAAATGTGAGCTGGGATGGTCAACTTTTAAAAAAGAAAAACAAGGTGTGGATTGGGAATGATGAACAGCTTAAAAATGATATTATGGTCTTATTTCATGCTTCACCTCTGGGCGGTCATTCTGGGTTTAGACCAACTTTACAGAAAATCAAAAGTTTATTCTATTGGAAGGGATGTTCAAAACAAGTAAGACTTTTTATAAAGGAATGCAGTGAATGTCAGAGAGCTAAATATGAACCAATTGCCAACCCAGGTCTATTACAACCCTTACCAGTTCCAAATTATATCTTTACTGATATTTCAATGGATTTTATATCCGGACTGCCTAAATCTCAAGGAAAGGATTGTATTTGGGTAGTGGTTGATAGGCTAACTAAATATGGCCATTTTATTGCTCTGTCTCATCCTTTTTCAGCTGCACAGTTAGCTCAACAATTTTTGGATTCCATTTTCAAGTTGCATGGTTGCCCTGTGACGATTGTTTCAGATAGGGATCCCTTATTTTTGAGTCAGTTTTGGAAAGAATTTATGAGGTTGCAAGGTGTACAATTGGCTTATTCAACAGCTTATCATCCCCAAAGTGACGGACAAACGGAGGTACTTAATCGCTGCTTGGAGACTTATTTGAGGTGTATGTGTATGCAGACTCCTAATCAATGGTTTAAATGGTTGAGTTTGGCTGAATGGTGGTATAACACTACATATCATTCTTCTATTAAGATGAGCCCTTTTCAAGCTTTATATGGATACCCTCCTCCAATTCATATACCTTATATTCCCATGGATACTTCTGTTGCAGCAGTAGAGACATTATACAGAGATAGGGAGGTAATGATTCAAGTGTTGAAAGAAAATTTAATGATGGCTCGGAATCGTATGAAGCAATATGCAGATACAAATCGCAGTGAAAGAAGTTTTGAACCTGGAAATTGGGTCTACTTGAAGCTTAGACCTTTTGTGCAGACTACTTTGAAGAACACTAAAGATTCAAAATTGACTCCCAAGTATTTTGGACCGTTTTTAATAATTGAAAAGATTGGAAAAGTGGCGCATAAATTGGATCTTCCTTCAGAAGCTCAAATCCATCCGGTCTTTCATGTTTCTCTGTTAAAGAAAGCTCATGGATCTCATCATTCATTGACTCCTTTACCTGCTTTGCCTCGTTTTTCTTTACAACCAAGAGCCATTATTGATCGTCGTTTAGTAAGAAGAGGTCCAAGAATGACTACACAGGTTTTGGTGCACTGGAAAAATTTGGAAGCTTCTGAGGCTACATGGGAATTTTGGGATGATTTCATTTTACGATTTCCAGATTTTCAATCTTGAGGACAAGATTGTTGTTGGGGGGGAAGCATTGTTAGTATCGTTAGTACTTAAAGGGTCATAATTGTAATAATAGCCTATTAGAAGGGGTTAATTGTAATTAGAGAAAGTAGTTGTTTAGTCAGTTGGAAATTCATTGTATAACTACTTGATTTGGAAATAATAAACACAGCTATGATTGTCGAATTTCTTCTTTTCTCTTGTGATTCTTAATTCAATTCAATTGATAGCTATCAGTTATCAATTCAATAAGACTGAATAATAATAACCCAAAAGCCCCAAAATCCACTAGCCCTAGATAGTTGCACCATTCAGATTCACAAAGAAAACAAAACTAACCAGTTACGCCCCAGAACTTCTTCAGCACGATAGCCAGTTATGATCTCAAAAACTGAATTAACGTAAATAATGGGATGGCCAGGCTCCAAAGCATCCGACACCACAAACCCACACGGCGTCGGTTGAAGCAGGCTATCGACGGGGAACGACAAGGGACCTCCATCATTCAACAGAAATCCGTCCTCGTCTCCGCTCAAATCAGAATTGCTACTATCCCACTCCATAAATTTGAAGGACCAATCGTTCACCCCATCAAATTGAACAACGAAGAACAGCAGAAACCTAAAGGGTGTTGCCCAAGGTCGGAGCAGTGGCGGTCCGGATCTTGTGCGACGGCGGTCAGTGCAACGATGTTCACAGACGGAGGGAGCAGCAGGGGCGGCAGCGGCGGCGTTGAAGGGCCGGCAGGGAACAGACGATAGGAGGGCGGCGGCAGCTTCGAGAGATAGAGAGAGATAGATGTGGTGAGGGTTCAAGATCGTAAAAGGAGGGTGAGTGTGTGATGCAGGTCGATCAGGAGGGAAATGGTAAATGAGGTAAAGAAGCCGCTCTTTTTTTTCACCTTTAGCGGCCATCGTCGCCGCCATTGACGTCGCCGCTAATGCTAACTCGCCCGCCGATTGTCGCCGCTATTACACCTTTTTCTTGTAGTGCATGTGTTTTGTTTCAAAACGAATTGTAGAGTAATTAATTTATAACATTAAAATACCCAACTACCAAATGGGCATAGAAACTAGTTAGCTATAGACAGTATGTCAAGTCTTGTACATAAAATTGGTCTGTCAACCGATTTACATGTTTCATCTCCTGAAGACAAGTTTCCATGAACTTCGCCACTCAAATTCATGATAAGAAAAAGGTCACATTTTTCTGCTTAAAACTTATATACTCAATCTTAATTAATTAATATCTGAATAGGTTTTAAGAAAATATATTAATGCAACTGTTTTCATAAGCAAGCTGCATGTGTTACATGAAACAAATTTTCTACGTAAAGGAATTTGGATAGATTTAGTTCCGAGTTTATTCTAGATGCAGGTCACAACTGATCGATCCTCCCTCACTCCCTAACTCCCTATATATATAAACAAACAAACAAACTTCTCCATTATTTTCTCAATTTTCAGTAGGGTCTGGGGTAAGGATATACACAAACCTTACCCATATCCCAGTTGGGATAGAGAGGCTGCTCCGAAAGAGTCCCTAGCTCAAAGTTATCGCTTGAAGTTTATTTTCACAAATAAGTAAAATAACGTTAAAATTAGTGTAATTTTACTTTGCCCTTTAAGGGTGTAACTCCCTCTATATATATATATATATATATATATATATAAAACTCATTTCCTTTCTTCTCATTTTCATATCGCATGCAGACACAAACAAAAAATCACAAAAGTGGCACAAATTAATCTCCTTTTGTTCGTTATCTCTCTTACAATATTAGGCTTTTCGACCATTAACGTCGAGTCTCGTTCTCGTGCAAGATCATATGTTGAGCTACAGTGTCGATCAGCATTATATTCTGATCTATGTGTTCAAACTCTTATACCATACGTAAGCAAAACTCGACTACCAATCAGCCCGCAACTACTGGCTCAAATTTCATTAGCTTCGTGTCTATCTAAAGCTCGGTTTACCAAAATCTATTTGAATGTGGTAGCAAAGAAACTAAACCAAACTACCAACAAACAAGCGATAGAAGAATGTATTCAACAAATCAACGATGGTGTGAACCAGATTACGCAATCCTTTAAGGAGTTGCAGAAAATAGGAAAAGATGGGGATGAAAATTTGATGTGGCATGAGAGCAATGTGGAAACTTGGGTCAGTGCTGCGTTGACCGATGCCACAACGTGCATTGATGGGATATTGGGGGGTGGGATCAACAACAGGGAACTGGTTATGATCAAGGCAAGGTTGTTGAACGTAAAGCAAATGGCTAGCAATTTACTCTCGATGTTTAGCCGTTTCACAACAAGATATCGAGCCTCTTGTGGTATCAAGAATCCTGAAATTTTGTCAGGAGAAGAAGGCTGTTTTAAAATAAAAGTGATCGACGGTGATATTGTACGTAGTTATATTAATTAAACCTTTGATTATGATATGATATAGCAAGTTTTAGTATTAAGTAGATAATGCGAAGCTTGGTCATGAGCTTGTCCGTGTATATCTTTTTCTTGATACTTGTATACTGTTAAAAGATGTTTATAGTTTAATTTGTAATTCAGTTAGTGTTGATTATTTTAGGTTAAATATGTTAACTTGTTATGTTGCATAAGTATATTATGCAGGATATAATTGGTAAAATTAAGAAAGATTTTGAAGGACCAAGGATGTAATATGTGAGATTATATTCTTGAAGGTTTATAATGCAACATAAGGAGGATAAGATTAATATGGAGAGGCAGAGATCTTCATCTTCATATTCTGAAAGTCTCTTTCTCTCTTTCAGACAGTTACGATCGATCTAGATTTTTTGATCTTGTTTGTGTTATTTGATTAATCTTTTTTACGAGTCATTGTTACAGATTTGTGGATCTGATGGTTGTGTTCATAGTTTAGTAGCATTTTTCATACATGTGTATCGTATTGGAGGTTCTATTAGTTGTATTTCTTGTTTCTCTGATTCTCATGAGTTAGGGTTTTTGGTCTTAGGGGTTGTTTGGTACTTTGGTAGCATCTGAATGTTTGAATCTGAATGTGTCTCTCTCATATTAAATATATCTCATATTAAATATTTTTTTTACAATTTTAAACGAAGAAAAATAATTTTTAATACATTAAAAATATATTAATATTAAAAAAACACAATTTTTAAAATCCAAATTATTTTAAAATGTACAATTTTAAAAAATAGTATTTCAAACAAAATGTTTAAAGAAACAAACTTTGAAAAAATTAGTGTTTATAGAGATAATATAACTATTTTATTACTTAAAGTATTAAATTATAAAAAAATTTAGTCATATTTGTATCAAAAACTTTTCTTATGTTGTCTAAATTTTTATTAATAATTACTTATTATATATTTTTAATTTAAACCGTGTAATACACGGGATACTAACCTAGTATATTAATAAATTATAGTATGTAAACACTTAAAGAATTAAATCAATTTCTCTGTCTTTTAAAGATTAAAAAAAAAACCTCGAATCCATTTTCAAAACCGAAATTCCAGCCGACACTCACCCCACCGCCGGTCATCGGCCACTCTCCAGAACTCGTCGTCCTCTATAGTCGAAATCTCCGTCTCTCCGCTTCTCCGGTTGTCCTCCTCGTCTCCCTGCTTCTCCGGTCATCCTCTCCGTCTCTCGGCTTCTCCGGTATTCCTCTCCGCCTCTCCGGTCAGTGGCGATTAAGGTAACAAACTCGATCGCCTAATAGTTTTAATGTTTTATTGGGGTTTGTACAACTTTTAGTTTCGTTTATATTTGCTTTTTTTCGATTATATTGTATTTTTTTGTCTGATTCAAGTTACGTAAACATGTTTTTAACGAATACGGGTTTTTAATGTTTATTTCAAGATCCAATCGAGACAATATGTATATCTTCTCTGTCCTTTATCTGTTTAATGTTGTGAATGTTTCCTTCTATCTAATCACTCGAGCAGCTACTGGTTCAATTTGGGGTTTTCTTACCAAATGTGATTTGTAAGGACAGAATTGTCGTCCGTAAGAAATTATCTCAACACTTTCACTTTTAACCTTACATGAGAAACAACTAAAAAAAACTGAAAATCTGAACATAACATGGGGTGTCATCGTGTATGTGTAAGTGCTGAAATGACAACTGTAAAATGAAACATGTTAACAACAAAGATTTACCTTTTCTGCTTCTTCCTTGCACTCATTAATTGACTTAAGAGTACCTTTGCAATTTCCTGAAACTCTTCCGACTTCATACTCTGCAAAAAAGTTTGTGTTATCTGATTACAACTTTGAAATGGAGTTTTATGATAAATATTTGAAACATACAAACATTATATTGAAATACTCAAAACTAACCTCTTGAAAAATTGTGTTTGATGTTCCACAGATGTTATTATCCATGCGTGCACGACTGATCTGGTTTTTTTTTTTCCTTCTCCGGTGGCTTGCTTGGGTTTAAATGCCAGGTTTCCATTGCTACCGAATCATTATAGGTAACTGTAATGCCCACGTTCATCTTCTACATTTACGGTAACTGTTTTTCTTACATAAAAAACATAGCCGTCTGATACGACTAAACCGGTCCAAGTGTACACTCGTCCTAACAAGAACAAGAAGGGTAGCTCGGCGGTTACAATGGATCAGCTTGAATTAGTGATGGGTCAAATCTTGGATCCATTATTGCGAGTTTAGAGTATCAGTAGGAGAGTGGGTGATTAGTCTCTCTCTCTCTCAATATATATATATTTTCATTTCACTTCCCTTTATCTCGTGACTTGAGCACTCATGCCCTTGCACTAATTTCTCTTTACACTACACACTTCTTTCTTTCTTTCTTAAGTTTTTCACGGTGTTCTTCAGGACAAAAGGTTCAACAAATCAAAGCATAGCATAGCAGCGCGGGAAGGAGATCTTCGCTTTACTTTCTCTCTCATGGAAGTAGAAGATAAAGCTAAACCTTCGATGGCGGGTGAAGAAATGGAAGAGGATGACGAACACGTATGATTCGAAAGAAGCGGTGCTTCAGAGATACTTTCTACAATAATGGAAACTTGTCAAGTCTATACTTGACAACATCGTTTCAAATTGCCAAGTTGCAGATCTTTCATCTGTCCAAAAGATCCAATCGATTGTACGTTCTAGTTATTCAATCGCATTTCAGATTTCTGTTATCTATTTTAGGAATTGCAATTGGACCTTGTTTATTTTGAAATTTAAACCATCTGGTTCATGATCATAACTAATCTGTAGCTTTATTGAGACTTAATATCATCTTAGTCAGTAAGTAGGCATGTGATCCGAGGTATTCTGATATTCTCTTAGATCAATATTTCCATAGCATGTTAAGTATTCAAATTGGAGCTTGTTTAGTGCAAGTTAAAACTGATATGTCACTAAATCATGCATAACTTTCTTAGATGGACTGCTATCAAATCATTATGTTTCACTATTTTGTTATTGCATGTATGTTGCTAAACAAGAAATTACACTTTTGAGGATTCAAGAGAGAAATAATATTTGTTTTCATGTGCTAAGTTCTTATTTCGTGATTTCTACAGTTGGACAAATATCAGGAACAAGGGCAATTGTTAGAACCATACCTGGAGAGCATAATTTCGCCCTTGATGCGTATTGTTCGATCCAAAACAATTGAAATTAGGCACAGATTCCAATAAACTTGTTAAAATAATCAAGCCTTTATGTATTATAATATATACTTTGGTCACAGTTTGTGGTTACGAAGCTGTAATCAGGTTCTTTCCACATCACGTTTCTGATTTAGAACCAGCAGTGTGTCTTTTGGAGAAATGCCATGGCACGACTGTAGGAACAGCATTGAGGCAAGAAAGTACCGGAGAAATGGAGACCAAATGTGTTATATTATTGTGGCTATCAATACTTGTATTTGTTCCTTTTGACATATCATCTGTGGATACAAGTATTGTAAATACGCAATCTGTTGATGCAAATGAACCACCTCCTTTGGTGGCTAGGATACTAAAGATCTCAAAAGAATACCTTTCAAGTGCGGGTCCCATGCAAACAAAAGCTGGATTTCTTCTTTCAAAGCTTCTAACACGTCCAGATATGAGGCCTTCTTTTACAAGGTTCGATTGTAGGAATTTTCTGTTGATAAATACCATAATGTTATGATTCCAGTATATTTCCTTCAGTTTCTCAATTATCAATGTATTGATTCCAGTATATTTCCTTCAGTTTCTCCAAATAACATTTACCCTTCTGTAAATAAAATTAATATCCTTGTCCACGAAAACCACCAGCTTTTTTACGGTGCACATGAGCTGCAGGATCTGTAAATAAAATTAATAGCAAATGATTCTTAAGAGTGGATACAATATAAAGACATGACTAAAAGGAGAAATAAAGGGCAAGACCTTCAGGTGTGAGCCAAATTCTTTCAATATCTCCATATTGAGATAGAACTTGACCAAGCTTTAATTTATCTAATTCTAAATCTGGCATTTCCTTTGTAGAATCCTCTCTTCTGACTTGTTCTTTATCAGCCATTCTTCCAAACATAAAAGTGGGAAGAAATCAGTGGCTAAAAAAAGAGAACATTATAAAATAAAGGTATATACTCTAAATGGTTCTTTGTTGGTTCTTCCTAAACAAAACACTCAGTTTCACAAAATGAGCAATTCTAGATCATCCAAGTGGCAAGACAACAGTTTGTTTTGCAACTAATTTGCTACAGTTCATAAAACTAGCTCATCGTTACCAAGCTAAGTGTAATTTTTCAAGTTTTCACCCAAAAAAAATGTTACAAACAATAAACACAAGCACAAAGGTTATAAAATGATTATCACTTCATTACTCAATTCCTAATCTGCAGTCCAAGAGTTATCTGATGCCAAATGTTAAAGAACCAAAGAAGGAAAACTATAGAATATAGACTTAACAAGTGTAAATTTTTTTAATGGTGTCATTAGCATTAATCGGAGTAATACCATAATAAGAATGTGATCACTAGCGCTAAAGATGGTAACAGATGCATCAAACCTGCCCTCGTTCTGACTATCGGAAAGGTTGATTCATCTGATTTATATAGGTTGGATACTTGGGAAACAAATATACAACTTCAAGATTTTCCCTATCAATGATAGGTTCATGTGGATCCCAACTAAAGTTTTAACAACTCTTAAACCCCAACTCATCAGAATGATCATCCGTTCCGTTTTCTGTATTCGGTTTGTTTAGTTTTCTGAAAAATTTTAAACCCTAACTGAACCAAACGAGAAATACGTCTAATCAAACCGAATTCAACTTAATTCGGTTTCCATTAAAAACAGAACAAACCGTTCATCCAAATTCAACCAAAAAACTAAGAAATCACAAGTAGTTACAACTGGTACGAATAAATTTAAACAATTAAAACTCCTTATTTCTCAAACCATTAAACCATCATCAGAAAACTAAGAACCTGTTCAATTAAATTTTAGTTTAACAACTAATACTTGATTTCTGATCGGAACTTATAGCTATTTTCAGTCAAATAATGACTCAACACGTGAGTTCTGATCGGAAAGTTTTAGAGAGAGAGAGGAAAACAGAAAATAGAGAGCCATACCCGATGGTCGCGAAAAAGATGGTTCCGCTTCTGATCGTAATCCACAGTCGGAGGTCGCCAAGGTGTTGTTAGGAGGGGAGCTATTGATCGGATGCTTTTATAGTTAGGTCACATAGTTTTTGGGGAATTTATAAATTACCATCTATATTAAAAAGCAAGTTGAAAAAGAATAGTTGCACAATAAATTTTTTTTTTTATAAAAGCAAACTCCCGGGATCACCCTGACAAATAGATCACTCTTCCGTCCGAATAACAGAGCGTGGTGACTTGACCCATCTGTCCAGAAGGAAACCTACAATTAGGAAAACACCCTGGCTCACCCAGAACAATATTTGCTCTAGATGAGACTCCAACCCAAGACCTCTCATAAGAAAATTCAAGAGGCTACCATTATGGTAGAAGCCTTTTGGTAGTTGCAGAGTTAACTGGCGGGCCCTCTGATAGCTTTTGAGGCTGACAGAAGAAAAGAAAAATAAAATAAAAGTTGTGCACACTAAACTGGCGTGCCTTGCTTTTGCGGCTGGTTGGAAAAAAGCCACAATGAACCATTCAACCAACAACCAAGTTTGTTATTTATGAGAAATTTGTATAGTGTTCGTGATTAGAGATTTGATTTTGCTATGTAAGTTATGTTTCTGCAAATGATATATAATATCTATTCTCGGAAGTGTATTGCGATAGGTCGTCGCAACGCGCGGTAAAGAATAAACCTAGTTATTAAAATTAAGCATGTATACCAACACGAACACAAATATATTAACGATCATAAATTTTGTGTTCGTTTTTGTTTACTAATAAAATGAATATGTTCGTGTTCGTTTGTTGGAATATTAAACAAACTGTCACACTCCAATTGACGGCGGAATAATATCGGGGCGCGACGCAGCTATTCATAACACGTGACGCTAATTAAGTTTTATAATTTAATAATACCAAATTCAATACATGCTTAAATCAAGTAGTTTTTAACATAACAAAAAATAAATTAAACATTGTTTTTATTTATTACACTAGGTCCGTAGCATCCTACGTGTAGCATAAACTTGACAATACTCAAATGGCATTTCCTGCAACATGTATAAAAATAGAGCCAACTAAAAATTTGGTAAGTAGACATCGGTTTAAACTATATGTAATAGAATTGAGACTTGTGCGATTCATATGTCAAGGTAGATTCCAAGCATGTATGTATAAACGTATGTATGATCGTGCCTTTGTTGACTTGATACTCGACTCGAAAGTCGCGATTAGCTTGTATTGGTTTCAATCATCCAAAGGCCCTCATTAGAGTCAAAATGATGGATTGTTGTCACCCAATAAATCTATTATTGCTACCATTGGCTCATATAGTTAGTGATCATAGTAGAATTAGACTTCGGATAGCACACATAGAATCATAGTTTAACACATATGACATTGTATCATACACATAAACATATAGCTTGAATCTGCAAGTTTTGTGAAATAGAATTTGAAATTGAATAGCGTATACAAGTTGCGCCCAAGACTTTGAAATGAAAAAGTCTACAAATATTCACGTAGTATGATTGATAATTGACTTCTTGATTGTTGTTTATATGAAGACTTATAACTCGGTTCCTATAAAATAATGAGTTTCTTTTGAGTTTGTTGATTTTCTATAGTTTATGTAGTTGTATTTGTGTTTCTGTGTCGGGGTTTATTTAAAATGATTATGCTTTTAACTTGTATTTGAAACATTCTTTTATAATGCCTTAAAATTACTAAGTGTTGGATTTTATAAACATTTCGTCATTATAACGACACATTTTGGGAAGTTACCATTTTTGCTTAACAACTTCAAAACTCATTAATTATATCAAAATATATATTTACAAGAGTATACAAATTTATACATATGATAATGATTAATTTTTTTGTAAAAAATGTTTAAGTTTATAAGTTTTGCCTTTGGACAAATTATGTCTGGTTTGTTCGGATGAACTTTAAAAATAGAAATCGTTGAAATAAAATTATGAAACTTTACAATATATTATTTGAAGATATTTTTAACAACTTTTATTTAGAATACGTTTCGTGATTTTGCTTGTAAATGGGTCAAAACAGTCACACAAATATAACTCATTAAAGTTTCTGTTTTGATAGATTTGGTCCAGTGAGTTCCGATTCATTTTTGACATAGTAAACCTTTGAGTTACATTATGAAACTCTCCAGTCTACCATTTTAATATATTATGAACAACTTTCATTTAGAAAAGTTTTTATGATTCGGGTCTTAAGTAAGTTAAAACAGCTGCACAAGTCGGGGGTACAAATCTGCGCACTAATCTTGTGAAGGTTGTTTGGGGTATCATTTGGTCGAGTTAGAAACTGTATAAGTAGTGAATAGAAAGCGAACATGATTAACTTAGTCATGGAACTTGAGTTTGCTCCGTTTGAAGTTGTTATGACTATTTTATGACTTTTTGAAGTCATGACTCTGTCATAATTTTGGAATGCAAAATTATTAACTAATAAAGTTTCACCAAGCTTTAAATCACCAAACGTTCATGTAATAGGACTAAGAATGTGAAATCATTCCGTGGCCTCAGCTATGGTTTTTAGATTATTCCAAAGTTGGATTCATATGTGTATATGCATGTATATATATATATATCATACTCACGCATACATACATATGTGTATATGCACGTATACATGCATGCATGTATACATAATATCCTTCACACACATGCTCGTATATGTATATATGCATGCATACACTCATCCAAGAGTAAAT
Source organism: Mikania micrantha (assembly GCA_009363875.1). Classification (NCBI taxonomy): domain Eukaryota; kingdom Viridiplantae; phylum Streptophyta; class Magnoliopsida; order Asterales; family Asteraceae; genus Mikania; species Mikania micrantha. The sequence goes on from CM018696.1 coordinate 91,659,850, forward strand.
CTAAAATAAAATGGATGGTATACCTTTGAGAGAAGGAAACTAGAAGAAGAAGTATGTTCTTGTTGTACTACTTGTTCTTGTGCCAAGAACTCTTCAAAAATGACAAAAGCTTGTGGGGAAATGGTGGATGGGTCTTTGGAAGATGATAGATGGAAATTTGAAAGTGGTGAGAAAATGGTGGTGGTGGTGGACGTATGAAGGGAGAAAAATGGGAGGGTTTGTGTGTTTAAGTGGAGAAAAATAAAAGACGTGTAAGGCTTTAAAAATTCTTGTCATATAGAAGTGACATGAGCCTTACAATTTCCCACCATGTCGTACTTTATACATTTGTCTTATTATAAACAACTGCAGGTGAAGTGTGGTATATATATTGGGTATTATGGTGGTTAAATCTTGTATCGGATATAAATTTTAGTATTATTTATACGAGGTTTTCAACTTAAAATTATTAAAACATTAAATCTTGTTAAAATAATTAAATTTTAATAACTAATAATAATATTAAATGATATATGATATATTGTGTCTGTCTTATTCGGCTAAACACAATTACTTTCTGTTGTTTGGAACCTTAACGCGTAAAATTTTGCCTTTATGGTTTTTTTTATTTGTTAATTCAAATTAATTACTTATGAATTATTATTTCGTGTTAAATTAAGTATACTGACTAAATTCGTTAAGTGATTTGTCATCAGGGGCGGAGGATCTTAGGGGCCCGGGGTGCCCCGCCACCCGTTTTTCTGGCCAGAAGCCCCGATATAGTAATTTTTGATTGGGAAATTTTATATGTATTGAGTCCGGCCCCTTCGGTTTTTTTTACAAATATTCCTAGGGCCCCCCTTGGATTTTAAAAAATAATAAATTTGAAACCTTTAAGGGTTCACAGTGTCGGTTGTTATCTCGTTTTTTTCCCGATATTACATTTAAACATTAAAAATTGTGGTGGGCCTGGAATTTAATTGGGCCAATAATTTAATCAAAAGGAAACCCATTTACTAATTCCTAATGTAATATAATAGCAGAGAGCGGGTAGCAGAACTCGAGCAGAAGGAAATAGGGTTCCAAATCCAATCGTGATTCAAGCTTCAAGCAACATCTGTTTCTTCTTCTAAGTTCTAATCTTCTTCAACAATCAGTGAATCAACCACGAGGCCCACGACTCCACAACCACGAGTGACGACAAACCACTGATGAGCGCCCAGCTTCTTCTGTTCTTTGAGAGTTCGACTGTTCGAGTGACCAGGGCGGCCTAGCGGTGACGACCCGACCCGACCCAGGTAACCACTAATTACTAACCCGTTTGAGTTTCTTCACTTATTGATTACTTATTTACTTGATTAGTTAATTTTTTGTTTTTGTTGAGTCTTTGATTGCGTGGACTGTGTGAACCGCCCTTGTTGTTAACTTGTTATTTGTTTGTTGATTATTGATTGTTTAATTAGTTTCTTCAATTATTGTCTGTTTAAATTGATTGTTTAATTTGTTGTTAGGATTTAGGATTAGAAATTTATCCGGTTTGTGTCATGAAGAAAACAACTCTTCATCACTTTTGAGTGGAACAAATATTTGATATTTTAAATTGTTTGACCTGACCAGAATTGCCATTTGTCGACCCAAGTTTTTAGCCCGAAACGTAGCAATAAGAATTTTTTTTAACCTATATCTTTCGGCCCCCTGAACATTATTTCCAAGCTCCGCCACTGTTTGTCATAAATATTCGTTTTAGATTGTTTAATGTAAGACAATGTCGAAATTATGAAAATTACCAAATGCAAACTATGCATTTTAAATATTGCTTAACTTTAAATGTTATTGCATCTGTTGACAATTCTGTCATAGTCAACGTTAAATAAACTAACGGTGTTGATAAGTCAAATTTGAAAGTTGACGGATGTTGTAACACCCCGACCAATGGCGGAATTATCGGAGCGTACACGAAGTGTAGATTGTTCAAAAGCACAGGGTGTTTATTGTAATGAGTTCAAACCATAAATTCAAACTTAATAATTCAAATATCTTTAAAACATCCATTACATCAAGAAGGAAATAATAATTTAAACATTCAAAGTCTAAACATAAAACAAAACTAAATTTAAATTTCCTTACAGACCTAACTAGCATTTCCACCTTAAACATGTCTATAATAATTATATTACTAATGATAATATTTATAAAATTAATAATACTAATAATACTAATGTTAATAATAAATATAATAGTAATAATAATTTTGTTAATAACTATGATCATAAAATAATAATGGTCACAATAACAAATATACTATTAATAATATTCGTAATAGTAATATTAATACCTTTGATTATAGTAATAATAATTAATAATAATAATGTTAACTATATTAATCATAGTAATAATAAAATAGTAGCAATTAATAATAATATTAACTATAATAATAATATAGTAATAATAATTAATAATAATATAATAATCATAGTAAAAATAAAATAAAAATTTTAAAAATACACGTTTTTTTTACGATATTTGTTGTTATATTTATTTATCTATTTTAGTTATTTATGTATTTATTTTAAAAAAATTATTTTTATTTATTATTATATTTTTTTATAACAGTTTTAGTTTTATAAAAATTTATAGTGAAATCAGAATTTAAAAATAAGTATTAAGTAAAAAGATATAAAAAGTTTACTAAAAATAGGAAAAAAAAAACCGGCCCGGCCGGGTCTTGAACCCGCGACCGTTATCCTCACATGTGAGAGTGTTAACCGGTTGATCTAGGCGCCTGGTTGTGATCAAGATCCATTTAAATTGGTTATAAAGCATCCTGAGTTTAATATCCCAAATCAAAATTACGAAAAACGAAACCCTAGCCTCTTTCTCATCCAAATTCGATAGATCTGGAAAACGATAGAGTTAATAGCCTTAGGGCTTTTGTTCTAAATCAAAAACCGAATACAATGATGTATAGAACACTTACAACCGTTTGTGTTTGGCCTGGTTTCGAGCTCACGTACAGAACCGTTCGACCCGAAGCTTTTATGGGCTTGATTCGCGATCTGAGAGGCTTCTGAATGGGTTACGAAGGCACAGACGTGCTCGTCGATGTTAAGAAAAGATGTGGGTGTGATTAATTTGATTATTACGCTCGTTTATATAGATTTTAAGATACACGATCGTGTCCGGTTTATTAGGAACGAATTTCGTTTTGAATTTGACCTATTCGACTATTTGGTTGATGTTAACGATCCCACGATGTTCGGTTGTTGATGAAATTTCAAACTTTATCGATTTTTACTCCGAAAATCGTGTTGTGAGTTGAATGGGTCGAAATGGGTGTTCATGAGATGAAATGGGTGAAGGGGATAGGTAGTTTGAGGATATGGCAGAAATAGTCCTTCCTTGTTTCCTTTTATGTTTTATGTTTCTGTTTTAACAATACTAGTCCCTACAAGTTCTTAAACCTTTTATAAAATTTATAACTTTATAAAATCACCACATTTTTCTAAATTTAATATTTATACATTTTAATAATAATAATATTATTAGTGGTATAAAATTTATTGTTGTAAATATATATTTATAAAAAAAATTTATTTATTTATAAATCTTAAGGACTTGAGATTTTTATTTATTTTATTGTTATTATTGATATTATTAGCTCCATGTACATATAAAATAATAATAGATAACTAATAAAATTTCTTATTGCAAATCTTGAAATTACATAATTACTCGAAATGTTATAGTCTCCCATACTTTTAGAAATTTCGTCCCGAAATTTAGAAGAAACTATAGAAAACAAATGTGGGTACTTCAACTTCATTTGGTCTTCGCATTCCCAAGTGAACTCGTGACCATGTTTAGATTCCCAACGAACTTTAACAATCGGAATTCGGCTTCGCTTGAGTTGTTTGACATGACGATTCATGATCTCTACCGGTTTCTCAATAATGTTCATCGACTTGTCAATGCGAACATCATCGAGAGGTACGTGTAGAGTATCATCGGCTAAGCACTTCTTTAAATTAGATACGTGAAAGGTCGGATGAATGTTGCTAAACTCTTGTGGTAGATCGAGCTTGTAGGCTACCTTCCCAATTCTTTCGAGAATTTTAAAAGGACCCACATAGCGAGGAGCAAGCTTTCCCTTTTTACCAAATCGTATAACTCCTTTCCAAGGTGAAACCTTAAGAAGTACCATATCACCGACTTGGAATTCCAAAGGTTTACGACGTTTGTCGGCATAACTCTTTTGTCGACTTCGAGCAGCTAACAAGTTGTCGCGAATAAGATGAATCTTGTTGGTCGTTTCTTGAATCAGTTCAGGACCGATGATTTGAGTCTCACCAATCTCGTTCCAAGCAATAGGCGATCGACATTTACGGCCATAGAGAGCTTCGAAAGGCGCCATGCCGATACTCGCATGATAACTGTTGTTATACGAGAACTCGACAAGCGGTAGATGATTATCCCAATTGCCACCAAAATCAATGGCACAAGCTCTAAGCATGTCTTCGAGAGTTTGAATCGTTCGCTCGGTTTGACCATCCGTTTGAGGATGATAAGCCGTGCTAAGATCCAATCGAGTACCAAATGATTCATGTAGAGATTCCCAAAAACGAGCAGTGAATCGAGCATCACGATCAGATATGATGCTAAGAGGTATACCATATCTGCTTACGATCTCATCAACATAGATACGAGCTAACTTTCGCACGGGAAAATTCTCGCGAATCTGTAAGAAGTGAGCCAATTTAGTCAAACGGTCAATGATCACCCATATACTATCATGACCACTAGAAGTTCTTGGGAGTTTAGTGATGAAGTCAATAGAAATGTTTTCCCACTTCCACATGGGAATTTCATGTCGAACAAGCAATCCATAAGGTCTTTGGTGCTCGGCTTTGACTTTAGAACAAGTCAAACATTTTGTAACATACTCAGCGATGTCTTTCTTCATGCCGGGCCACCAATAAAGAACTCGAATATCTTGATACATCTTGTCCGCTCCAGGATGAATGGAATAACGAGACTTATGTGCCTCGTTCATGATGGTCATTCGAAGATCGTTTCGATTAGGAATCCAAATACGATTCAAGAAATAGAGTAAACCATCATACTTGATTTCTAGTTGCACTTCGACACCACAAGACATTTCATCCTGCAATTTGCCTTGATTCAAAGAGATTTGTTGAGCCTCATAGATGTGGTTGCAAAGATTTGATTGGATATGAATACTATGCACTTGTGTATGGCTCTTTCGACTAAGTGCATCGGCTACAACGTTGGCTTTAACGGGATGATAACGAATCTCGCAATCGTAGTCATTTAGAAGTTCGACCCAACGTCGTTGCCTCATGTTAAGTTCTTTTTGATGAAGAATATGTTGAAGGCTCTTGTGATCAGTGAAGACAACGCACTTTGTGCCATAGAGATAATGCCTTCAAATCTTTAAGGCAAATACAACAGCACCGAGTCCGAGATCGTGAGTGTTGTAATTCTTTTCGTGAACCTTCAATTGTCTCGATGCGTAAGCAATAACCTTTCCTCGTTGCATGAGAACACAACCGAGTCCTTGATTAGATGCATCACAATAAACAACGAAGTCATCGTTTCCATCGGGAAGAGTCAAGATAGGAGCATTACAAAGCTTTTGCTTTAGCTTTAGCTTTTGAAATGCTTCTTCTTGTTTCGGCCCCCATTCATAAGGCTTGTCCTTATGAGTCAAAGCGGTGAGTGGAACAACAATCTTTGAGAAATTTGCAATAAAGCGTCGATAGTAACCGGCAAGTCCGAGAAAAGAACGAATCTCTGTTGGAGTCTTTGGTGTACTCCAATTCTTAACGGCTTCAATCTTTGTCGGATCTACATGAACACCTTTTTCATTGACAATGTGTCCTAAAAATTGAACTTCCTTAAGCCAAAATTCACATTTAGAGAATTTGGCGTACAGTTGTTCTGTTCTTAAGAGCTCCAAAACCAATTTAAGGTGTTGTTCATGTTTAGATTTGCTTTTAGAGTAGATCAAAATGTCATCAATGAATACGATCACGAATTTGTCCAAATACGGTCTACACACTCGGTTCATAAGATCCATGAAAACCGCAGGTGCATTGGTTAGCCCGAAAGGCATAACCACAAACTCGTAGTGACCATATCTAGTTCGAAAAGCAGTCTTTGGGATGTCATCTTCATGAACCCGAAGCTGATGATAACCGGAGCAAAGGTCGATCTTTGAAAACCAAACCGATCCTTGAAGTTGATCGAATAAGTCATCGATTCGAGGCAATGGGTACCGGTTCTTAATGGTGAGTTTGTTAAGTTCACCCGTCCTTCTTTTTAACTAAAAGAACCGGTGCACCCCAAGGTGAATGACTTGGACGAATGAAACCCTTATCGGATAACTCTTGGAGTTGACTAGCAAGTTCTTGCATTTCAGAAGGTGCAAGACGATAGGGAGACTTTGCAATTGGATTAGCACCGGGTACTAAGTTGATTCGAAACTCGACTTGTCGTACGGGTGGAATTCCCGGGAGATCATCGGGAAATACTTCAGGATAGTCGCGAATGATCGGAATGTCTTGAATACTTTTGCCCTTGTCTTTCTTCTCCACAACATGGGCTAGAAAGGCTACATACTTCTTTCGTAAATACTTGTGAGCTTTCGTGCACGACATGAGTTTAAGACCGCTACAAGGCGTCTCTCTAAAGATTCTCAGAGTTTCACCCGACGGTAGTGGAATACGTATGAACTTCTCGAAGCAAACAATCTCGGCTCGATGAGTGGCTAACCAATCCATGCCAATTATAACATCAAAGCTACCAAGAGACATGGGTATAAGATTGATAGGGAAAACGTGATCCATAAGGTTCACCGTACATCCTAATATAATAGTATCAATGTCTATCGCGTTACCGTCAGCCACTTCCACATTATAAGGTTTGTCTAATCTAGTTCGTGTTCTACCAAGTAAAGGCTCAAATTGACTAGACACAAAACTCCTATCAGCACCAGAATCAAATAACACAGAAGCATAGCAGTCATTAATCAAGAAAGTACCGTTCACCACATCTTGGTTAGCTTGAGCAGTTTGTGCATTAAGCTGGAAAGTATGTGCCCTTGTAACCCTTTGTTCGTTGCCCACAAGCCTTGGGCATTTGTTTCTAAGGTGATTGGGGTTGCCACATTCATAGCAGACCCTTCCATTGGTTATAGCGGGAACCGGTGCAGCTGGTTGTTGGTTAACTGGTGGAGCTGGTTGACCTTGCTGAAAGTTTTGTCCATTCCGACAGTAATTTGCAAGGTGACCGTATTTCCCACAAATAGTGCATACCCTGCATTGTCGATTTGATGCATGATGGTACCTGCAAGTAGGGCACAAAGGTTGAACCCCCACATAGGTTCTATTGTTTGGGTTTGGTGGAGCTTGTTGGTTGATATGTGTAGCAGGGATAGCAGGGGTTACTACCGCAAAGGTTTTAGCCTTCCTCTTATGGTTAATGGACTTTGAAGCATTAGAAGATTCAGATTTAACCTCTTTAGAAGGTTCATCAGTAGTGGACTTGACTTCCACTTTCTTGGCCCCCTTTTTAGTTAAAGTACCTGCCCTAACATGATTGTCAGTTAGGGTAGCAGCCAATCGAATTGCATCTTCCAAGGTAGTCGGTTTGCTCCCATAACAGGTATCTTGGATTTGCATGGGTAGGCCACTAATATACTTCTCAATAGCACGAGAAAGTGGTGACCATGTGTGGTACCAACAGACTAAGTTCGTGGTGACGGTTTGTGTAAGCCAGATTTTCACCACTATCCTGTTTAAGATTCCAGAATTCCGACTCCAATTTCATCATTTCGTTGCGAGGGCAAAATTCTTCTGTCATTAGTTGTTTGACCTCATCCCAAGTTAAGGCCATTGCAGTTTCTGCACCCCCTAGTTCGTTTCTCGGTATTCCACCAAGTGAGTGCCCTTTTTTGAAAGACACTGGTGGCATAACGAACCTTAAGGTTCTCAGGGCAGTTCGAATGGAGGAAGGTACTCTCCATGCTTTCAAACCACTGAAGCAGTCTAGTGGCCCCTTCAGATCCAAGGAACTTGGTAGGGTGGCAAGAATTGAAATGCTTGAAGGTGCAAGTTTGGTTTGCACCCTCACCATTTCGGTTGTTGTTTTGAACCCCATTAGCTTGATTGAGCTGGGTCACAAGACCAGGCAGGACTGTGGCCATTTGCTGAGTAATGACAGCAGCCAATTCTTGCATGATGGGGTTATTGAGGTTGGTGGTGTTATTAGCATTGTTGGTGTTGGTGTTTGTGGTGTTTGTGTTATTGACATTGTCGGTGTTGTTGGTTTCATTACCACTGTTGTTAGCATTCGTGTTGTTGGCAACATTGTGACGAGGAGGCATGATTCTACAAGAGTTCAAAATGAAAATGATCAGAAATAAATCAAGGAGTTCAAAAACAAGAAATTGATAGTTCAAATGAGAGTTCAAGCACAAATCAATACAGATTGCATTCCCTAAGGAACACTTTTGACATATCAAAGTGTTTAAGTCCAAATTAACTTTTAGAAAGACATACTTTAGCCTATAGGTTCATACTCACTCCAAGGGTTCCCAGGAAAGTATAACAGGTCCATCGGTTGATTTGGATTTATACGAAATACTTTCCTAGATAGAACTCCACAAAGTACAGGCATTCCCCCTTCCAGATTGTATGTGTTTCCTACTCATTAATGTGAACCTAAAGACTATTGACGGGAGTCTAAGATTTAATTAGACTTATAAGTCTAAGAGTAGTCTTCATAATGACGATCCTCTTGCAAGACGTAAGAAAGGGGTCAAGAAGTTCAGAACCCTAAAGTCTAGTGTGTGCATGTTAGGCATCCTAAACTAGGTTCAAATAATTGACCTATCAAATAACTAGTCAAGTAGTACAAGTAGTCACATAATCAAATTTGACCTATCATGGCAACTATGTAGTTCAAACTTAAGGTTCATGGCCTAGTCCTTACAACTATAAGGTTCAACTTAGAGTTCATGGCAACTACATAGTTCAACTAAGTCATTCTATGGTTATAGTATAGGTCATTCATTTTATAACCTAATTCTCTATAAACCAGGCTCTGATACCAATCTGTAACACCCCGACCAATGGCGGAATTATCGGAGCGTACACGAAGTGTAGATTGTTCAAAAGCACAGGGTGTTTATTGTAATGAGTTCAAACCATAAATTCAAACTTAATAATTCAAATATCTTTAAAACATCCATTACATCAAGAAGGAAATAATAATTCAAACATTCAAAGTCTAAACATAAAACAAAACTAAATTTAAATTTCCTTGCAGACCTAAGTAGCATTTCCACCTTAAACATGTTTAAATAAAAGGTCAACTATAAAGTTGGTGAGCTTCACAGGTTTAAGCACACACACCAAAATAGTTGAATAAAATGTTGATAAATGTAATAAATAATATGTGTAACCAAGCAATATGAACATACAATATTGAATTAGTAAATGAAGCAGATCAACTAATGTTAACAGAATAATGTTTGACCATAGTAAGCATCGCAATGCTTGAACTAGTAACTATCACTACGGGCTTCCCCCGAAGGGTAAATCAAACACAGTGAAATGGCCGGTCAATAGATCTATCATAGTCACTAGGGGTGATCAATGCTAAATGTTAACTAATGTTCAATATGTATAATGTCATAAACTAGTTGCACAAAATAGTTTAAAAATTGTGATAACATGTTTCACCCCAAATAATAAAAACATAAAAAGGGGCTATGAAGACTCACCTTTGTGTGATGAGCTAATCGTTGCTAATAAATGATAAATAGTCCAAATAGAATCCAACATGATCTAGCTTAACCTATAATTTAATCGCACATAACTAAAGTAATTATGACTTTGCATGGAATTTTCATAATGTATTTATGTTCCATATGTTTATAACCCAATCCATAAATATGATTTTATAAAAATTGTTTACAAGTCTTGTTATTGTTTAAAGTTTAAAATATTTATAAATGTTGAAAAATAATAGTAATTCTATTATATTAATACTATCAATATTATCGATAATAATAATTATATTACTAATGATAATATTTATAAAATTAATAATACTAATAATACTAATGTTAATAATAAATATAATAATAATAATAATTTTGTTAATAACTATGATCATAAAATAATAATGGTCATAATAACAAATATACTATTAATAATATTCGTAATAGTAATATTAATACCTTTGATTATAGTAATAATAATTAATAATAATAATGTTAACTATATTAATCATAGTAATAATAAAATAGTAGCAACTAAAAATAATATTAACTATAATAATAATATAGTAATAATAATTAATAATAATATAATAATCATAGTAAAAATAAAATAAAAATTTTAATAATACACGTTTTTTTTAATGATATTTGTTGTTATATTTATTTATCTATTTTAGTTTATTTATGTATTTATTTTAAAAAAATTATTTTTATTTATTATTATTATTATATTTTTTTATAACAGTTTTAGTTTTATAAAAATTTATAGTTAAATCAGAATTTAAAAATAAGTATTAAGTAAAAAGATATAAAAAGTTTACTAAAAATAGCAAAAAAAAGGGGCCCGGCCGGGTATTGAACCCGCGACCGTTATCCTCACATGTGAGAGTGTTAACCGGTTGATCTAGGAGCCTGGTTGTGATCAAGATCCATTTAAATTGGTTATAAAGTATCCTGAGTTTAATATCCCAAATCAAAATTACGAAAAACGAAACCCTAGCCTCTTTCTCATCCAAATTCGATAGATCTGGAAAACGATAGAGTTAATAGCCTTAGGGCTTTTGTTCTAAATCAAAAACCGAATACAATGATGTATATAACACTTACAACCGTTTGTGTTTGGCCTGGTTTCGAGCTCACGTACAGAACCGTTCGACCTGAAGCTTTTATGGGCTTGATTCGCGATCTGAGAGGCTTCTGAATGGGTTACGATGGCACAGACTTGCTCGTCGATGTTAAGAGAAGATGTGGGTGTGATTAATTTGATTATTACGCTCGTTTATATAGATTTTAAGATACACGATCGTGTCCGGTTTATTAGGAACGAATTTCGTTTTGAATTTGACCTATTCGACTATTTGGTTGATGTTAACGATCCCACGATGTTCGGTTGTTGATGAAATTTCAAACTTTATCGATTTTTACTCCGAAAATCGTGTTGTGAGTTGAATGGGTCGAAATGGGTGTCCATGAGATGAAATGGGTGAAGGGGATAGGTAGTTTGAGGATATGGCAGAAATAGTCCTTCCTTGTTTCCTTTTATGTTTTATGTTTCTGTTTTAACAATACTAGTCCCTACAAGTTCTTAAACCTTTTATAAAATTTATAACTTTATAAAATCACCACATTTTTCTAAATTTAATATTTATACATTTTAATAATAATAATATTATTAGTGGTATAAATTTTATTGTTGTAAATATATATTCATAAATTTTTTTTTATTTATTTATAAATCTTAAGGACTTGAGATTTTTATTTATTTTATTGTTATTATTGATATTATTAGCTCCATGTACATATAAAATAATAATAGATAACTAATAAAATTTCTTATTGCAAATCTTGAAATTACATAATTACTCGAAATGTTACAGTCTCCCCTACTTTTAGAAATTTCGTCCCGAAATTTAGAAGAAACTATAGAAAACAAATGTGGGTACTTCAACTTCATTTGGTCTTCGCATTCCCAAGTGAACTCGTGACCATGTTTCGATTCCCAACGAACTTTAACAATCGGAATTCGGCTTCGCTTGAGTTGTTTGACATGACGATCCATGATCTCTACCGATTTCTCAATAATGTTCATCGACTTGTCAATGCGAACATCATCGAGAGGTACGTGTAGAGTATCATCGGCTAAGCACTTCTTTAAATTAGATACGTGAAAGGTCGGATGAATGTTGCTAAACTCTTGTGGTAGATCGAGCTTGTAGGCTACCTTCCCAATTCTTTCGAGAATTTTAAAAGGACCCACATAGCGAGGAGCAAGCTTTCCCTTTTTACCAAATCATATAACTCCTTTCCAAGGTGAAACCTTAAGAAGTACCATATCACCGACTTGGAATTCCAAAGGTTTACGACGTTTGTCGGCATAACTCTTTTGTCGACTTCGAGCAGCTAACAAGTTGTCGCGAATAATAGATAACTAACAAAATTTCTTATTGCAAATCTTGAAATTACATAATTACTCGAAATGTTACAAATGTCACACCAACTGTTCATTAACATAAATGATTACAAATGAACCAAAATAAATGAACAAGCATAGTTAAACATAAATGAACACTATTAAACAAGCATACACGAACACGAACACTATTGAAGAAGCATAAACGAACACGAACACTATTGAACAAGCATATACGAACGCGAACGACAAAGTCTCGCAAATCTAACATTAGATAGCTAAAAAAACATTAAGAAACACATATAAATTAACATAAATGAACAAACATAACCGAATAGTATCATGAAGATAAATAAACGAACTTTAGGTGTGTTAATCTTTGTTCATGTAATTAAATACACACAGGTTTTATGTTAGTGTTTGTTCTTTTATTAAATAAACGAACATAAACGAATTTCCAGCCCGAACAGTTCATGAACTGTTCTGTTCATTTACACGCCTAACTAAAATGTGTTAATATTAGTCATTAATATAAATAAAAAATTATACATTTATTCGGTTTAATTGGTTTACCAAACAACTGAACAAAACAAATAAAAGCAAAAGTTGTATCTGAAAACCTAATTCATAATTATGTTTGTTTTTCGGTTAAAGATATGGTTTGTTTGCAATTTTTTTTTTATTTTTGGTATCTTTGAACACCCCTAACATAGACCAGTTAGGAGATGAAAAGAGTCGAGGAAGAGACCAATTGATGAAATGCAAGATATCATAGAGGAAATCAAATTAACAAATAAGAAAGCAATTGTAAAGTGTGACAAGTGTCATAAGAAGGAAAGGAACAAGAAGAGGAAGGATATATTTTTGACTTAGTGATTAATAGGATGTTTGGTTTGTTATGTGTGTCTCTTGTTTATTTGTCTAAGTGGTATATCTTTTGAAACAACAGTTTATTCACTTAGTTTGTTTAATGTATGACATCAAAAACATTTGATAATTCCCATTTTGGGTGTATATTATACAGAGTATTTTAGTAATGACTACTTTGTTGATTTTTATCAAGTTCTTCCACCTTCTTTAAACGTTCGTAACTTTTACATACGAAATTATTATTTTTTAAATATACCATATAAACGAACATCTTTTATCTTGAAAATTAGTACAATGTTGCTATAAACGTTTTTTTAGTTTATTGTGTCTTTTATGTAGATCATTGTGTCTTTCGTGTTTCCTGCTCAATGTTGTTTTTTCTGTACAATTTAAGACACAATAATAATGTTACAAAATACATAATGTCAATCAGGGATGACACAATGACGAATATGAATAACACAATGACAAATATGAATAACACAATGTTCTTTAAAAGCACAGTTACTTGAATAAAGAAACAATTATCTGTAAGAAAAACACAAAAAAATATAATTATAAACAAACGTTTAAAAAATATATACAATAACGATAACTAGACATAATGGATTGAAAAAAATCATTTTTATAGCAACACTATACACACATGCATCACAACATGTTAAGTCACAATTCATTTAAATTTAATAAATTATAGGTAAAACATAACGATTATTTAACACATACGCTAAATAAAAAAAATAAATGTTACGTTACATTAGCTTGGAGTATAGACTATGAGTAACCAATCAAATGATACAAAATTAAATAGTAAATACTATAAATAGATACTCTTTTATCATACTAAAATATCATTTTGTCGTTAAAATTTGAAAATTATTTTTGGGTAAGGCTAAATATACTCCCCTTATAACTTGTCATACCCCCTTTCAAAATATAATTTAAAAAAAGCTTTTATATAAAAGTTATAAAAATTTTGGCAAAAAATGCCCAAAACCGGAATTGAACCCTCGACCATTGAAGAAAGCTTAAAGACGTTGGAACCAGCTGGGCTAGAGATACAATTCGTTTAAGTAACCGTTCGGAATTCTTATAACATACGTCTGGGTTTTCACCCCAAATCTGATTAATGCGTATGAACCCTAAATTTTTTGATCGCAAATTCAACCGATTAAGAACTCGATCATTGAGAGAAGCTCAGGGCTTTCTTTTAGGGTTGTAAAACGAGCATAATGATATAAGGAACACTAACCTTCGTTTAAGTTTGGATGGTTTTCGAGTGTGAGGCCGAGAGTGACGAGTAGGGGAGTTGCAAGTCTGATTCACGAAGATTGAGCGATCTTGAGAGTTGTTTTCGTGCACCGAATGGTTCGCAAGGATTTGAGGAACATCTCAGTCGATTTAATTTAGTTTTTATGCTCATTTAGATCGATTTTAAGTTCGAGTTTATCCTTCAAATCTATAGGATTAGTTTGATTCGAATTTGCTTCAAATTTGTGATAAGTATTGATCCTCTAATATTTGTTATTGATAAATTTTGAAACTTGGTCATGTTTATCTGTTAATTTTATTGGAATGGTTGATGACTAGAATGAGTATGGAGAGTGATGTGAGTTTGTGAGTTTGGATCATGGCTGCAAACTTGTAGGAAAGATGAATTTATTGTTTGTGATAATGTCAGCAACACCCTTATGTTTTGTTTAAAATTTGGATTTTTTAGTTAACAATTAAATATATAAGGTTTACTTGTATATATTTAAAAGGTTTAAGAGGAGGGGTAGGACAAGTAAAAAAAATAAAAAGGGGTATGCTTATTTTTTAGTTTTTCCTGGTTTAACAAGAAAAAATATTGAATGATGTATTTAGGATGACGTAATATGTGCCACGTAACATATTACGTAGGATACGGATTTAGCATGGCCCTTGGCCGCCGTTCAAAAAAAAAAAAAGCATGGCCCTTGGCCATGGTGGAGCCTCAAGGCAAATACTGTGTAAGATAAACACATAAATTAATGTGATGTTTGAATCTTACTATTAAATAATGTAAATTAATAAATCATCCTTACAAAAAAGAATCAAATAAAAATAATAAAATTCATAAGTTTTTTTTGAACGGCTAATTCCGTCCGTAGTGTTAATTTTTCGGCCCAAATGTTATTTTTAGTTAAAAATAGTAGTTTCGTCCATCGCTTAAAAAAATTAGCATGTATTTCTGGTTTTAAAATTTTCCCCCTCCCTTACTCCGCTTAAGCTCTGTCACTGTCATCAGTTATAGAGGAAGCTCAATATTTTGAGAAACCTCTGATGGATAGATTTGAAATGATAATTATGTGTGTTTAATGCAAAATCTTACATAAATTAAAGTGTTTGATTGGCTGGAATTAATTAACTAGGTAAGTTTCATGGTTGCAGGTTAAATGCGAGAATTGGAAGCAATTTTGGAAGCACAAAACGATTAATAAATTTGTGGATCTTGAGTTAATATGATAGAGGATCAAAATAAGAGAATTTAAGTTTTTATAGGGCACAAACCAGACTTAATATGAGAAATATATGAAGAAAACAAGTTAGGAAAAATTATGGCTAGACCATAGCTTATGGGTTGGTCCTAGCTTAAGGTAGTCTAGAACAGAGTTTTACTTTTATTTTTGATTGACACTTCGACATCGGTCAACCCCCTTTGGATTCGATCCTGCGACCATTTGGTTGTGCCTTATCCTACCACCAAAATGATCCATGTGATTTGCTAGTATTTAACTCTTGGTCCCTAGGTTTCATGTATTACTCATATGGTCACAAACTTTAAACATTTGCAACACATATAGTCCTTATGTGATGGTAATTTGATCAGATATGTTATGCAAATTTGGTGGCCTAAGGCTACATCTATTGCAAATGTATAAAGTTTGAGACCATATGAGTAATTTATAAACATAATGACCAAGAGTAAAATACTAACAAATCACATTAATCATATCAGTATTTTACTCTAATTAATATTTAGATAAGTATTAATGAATGACTAAAGATATTTAATGTTTATGTAACAATAAATGAGTTATTAAGATAGCTTTTAATGCTTACAGGATAGGATAATATAGAGTAAGATGTAAATAACAACAACTTATATATAAATACTAGGCTAGTAGTTTGAATATTATATGAGTTAAATATAAAATAAAATAAATCATCCGTAGTGAAAAATTAGATATTATAAGATAATTTTTTAATGTAAGATATGATTGAAAATTTTTTGTGTAGTTTAATACTTTAATTATTCAAATAGTTATATTATTTTTTTTTAGAATACTAATTTTTTTCAAAGTTTTTTTCCTTAAATATTTCATGTTAAAAAATTATTTTTAAAAATTTTATATTTTACGATAATTTAGTTTTTTTTAAAAAGCGCTTTCGTTTAATATTAATATATTTTTAATGTATTAAAATTTTAATTTAAAATTATTAATAGTGTATTTAATATTTAATATTATTATTTAATAAGAGTTGTATTTAACAATATAGAGTGTTGAAAAATTAAAAATAATGTGATCTAGAAACAAGTTATGTGTCTTTAAAATTTTAATTTATTAATAGATTCATAGCATTGAAGAGTTGTATTTCGTGCTATAAATATTATACAAAGCATCATAGACATCAATTAAAATAATAAAGCTTTTAAAAAGACATAATAAGCATCCCAGGCTTGATAAGTGTTCTTTAATTATTTTTTTTAAAAAAAATTATAATTGTATTCATTGTATTATATATTTATCATTCTATTTTATATTTATAGTTAATTTCATGTTATTTTCTTATTATTTATATGCATTAAATAAATCTATTGTTATTTTATTACTAGATTTAAATATTAGAAGTACAATGTTGTTTTCTCATTTTGTTTTTCAAAACTAATCAAAACATATTTTAGATCAATATATTAGTTATAATGTTTTATAGTTTAGACCATTTTTTTTTGTTTTTCAATTATCGCTTTACGTGCAATAGAAAAAATTGTTATTATTTATCATTTTGTTTTATATTTTAATTGTACACAACAACATTATCTCATAGTTATGTTATTTCATCATTGTATTTTTAATTTTTATATGACGATATTATACTTACTATAAAGACAAAAAAACACTTGTTTTTATGTTGTTATTTAAAATAACAAAAACAACACCAACAAATATAATAATAATAATCTCATGTTAACCGTTTAAAAAAAAGAAAAGGAAAAAATATATGTGACAAAAATCGCTAAAAGTAATCATAATTAAACAACCATTTTACCACTTCTCCTACAATTTAATTTCAACAACTAATCAGGAAATTTGATGGTTAAAATTAGTTCTTAGACTATTTAGTCTAAATACTTTTGATAGTAACTTGTCCCTATATATGTTTAAATATACACTAAGTCTTCCTCACGTATGTAAACTAATAATTGACTGTCGATAACAACGGGTAGAATAAATTCCAAGCTATATATGTTTTCATGTTATTTCACAATTGAAAGAATTATATACAATACAAGTTTTACTATTTCAAGAATACATATGGATCTTTCAAAGGATAAATATGATATTTTAGATATCATAGGAAGGCATATTTAATATTTTATAATTAACATTTATCTTTACAATTTGCTTATGTTATAAATATTAAGTTCAACTAAATAGTCTCGTTTCCTTAAAAGTTTAAGGAAAATATTACTTATTATTAGATCATGATATCAAATTTAAAAAGGAAAATTTTAAATTTTAAATAGTAAAGTTGTTAAAGGATAATTTAGTCATAACCACTTTCTCCCCACATTTTTTAAACGTTCATAACTTTTACATATAATAATATTTTTTTAAAATATATATATAATAAAAACAAATATTTTTTATTTTTAAAATAAATATAGTGTTGCTATAAAAAATGAATTTTTTTCAGCTCATTGAGTCTAATTATTGTCACTGTGTCTTTTTTAAACGTTTGTGTATATTTTTTTTTGTGTTTTTCTTATAGGTAATTGAGTTTTTTTACAGGTAATTGAGTTTTTTTACAGGTAATTGTGTCTTTTCAATTATCATTGTGTTATTTATACTCTTCATTGTGTCATCATTGCTTAACATTATGTATTCTGCAAGTCTGCCACATCATTATGTCTTAAATTATTTAGAAAAACACAACATTGAGCAGAAACACAAAAGACACAATGCCTATACAAAAGACACAATGATATGTACAAAAGACACAATGATATGTACAAAAGACACAATAACATGTACGAAAGACACAATGACCTTTATGAAAGACATAATGCTTATACAAAAGACACAATGTATATACAAATGACATAATGACCTATACAAAGTTGTTCATAGTCGTTATCATGTCTCTTTTATAGGTACTTGTGTCTTTTTTAAAAATTATTGTGTTATTCATATTTGTCATTGTGTCGTCCTTGCTTGACATGATGTATTGTACAACATCATTGTGTCTTAAATTGTTTACGAAAACACAACATTAAGCAGAAACACAAAAAACACAATGACCTGTACAAATGACACAATGAACTAAAATAACATTTTTTTTTGTATAGCAACACTACTAATTTTGAAGGTACAAAAATGTTCATTTTTATGTTATATATATATTTTTAAAAAAAATAATTTTGTATGTAAAAGTTATAAACGTTTAAATAATGTGGAAGAACTTGATTAAAAGTCAACAAAAATAGTGACTACTAAAATACTCCAACAAATTGATTTAAACATAACAATTGATTAATGAGCTAATGACGCAAGATCTTTATTAAGCTTTTCAGGTTAAGAGGCTTATTAAGTATAACCTAACCGTATCTTATAAAGTCTCTCAACATGTTTCTTATATTTGTACTTATTCAATTAATAATCCTTTTTTATTCAATTTTAATAAAAATTGTTCTTTCTTTCCGTGCAACTCACAAAAAAATATATATAATAAATACCAGGATGAAAACGAGCCCTAGCTATATGAGGATACCTTCTTTATTTACACACACATATGTGTATACATACATACATATATACATATATATATATATATATATTTATCTAACTTTCTATCTTATTTGATATAAATTTATCTAATTAACTAAATTTTATAATAAAAAATAAGTTTATGATATATATTTACGATGAGAGAGAAAAAAATTTTTGATGTAAAATTTTTGAAAAAAGAAAAAAATTATTGTACTTATGTTTTTTACGTTAATGTAATTACGAACGTTCGAAAAAAATTTGTAATGACTATAATGAAAATTAACGAGAAAAATATGACGAGTTTAATGGTGTAATTTTTATAAAAAAATAACATAGTATAAAAAAGTTATAAGTGTATAAAAATAAAGAGGAAACTTTAATTTAAAAATAGAAAAATAGATAGTTTTTTAAGACTGTGACACTTGTCAATCTTATATTAAATATGATTTTTGTAATTAACACAAAAGACTAAAATGTCCTTTTGTATTAATAGTTAATTAGTGACACATGTAACCATTAGATTAAATCTTGGAAATTTGAATCATTGGATTTGAGTTATAAAGTTTTCTCAATTAAGATGGGTTGTTATTTGATACCTTCCATATATATATATATAGGAAAGGGATCATATAATAACCCTCATTAATTGAGGTAACCCATTAACCCTGGCAAAAAACGCTCAAATCGCAAAAAAAAAATTTTCATGTTTTTTTTATGCAAAAATAAGGGGGCTCCTTTTTTAATCGTTCGCTAATTCACAAGCGTTAAAAAGTTAAACGAAATGTAAGTTTGCGTTACACTGCGACACTTAAATAAATGTTCACAGTGTAACGCAAACTTACATTTCGTTTAACTTTTTAACGCTTGTGAATTAGCGAACGCTTAAAAAAGGAGCCCCCCTATTTTTGCATAAAAAAACCACGAAATTTTTTTTTTTGCGATTTGAGCGTTTTTTTCCAGGGTTAATGGGTTACCTCAATTAAGGTGGGTTATTATTCACTCCTTACCCTATATATATATATATATATATGTATAATTTGAAGAAAGAGATATGTAAATAAGGATTAAAGAGGGAATTGGGGAAATATGGAATCAGGTAAATATGAAATTGAGATTTTTAATAACCCACTAAATGTGTACTAACCAAAATAACTTTGCCAAGATGAAGCCGAATCCGAATCTTGGATTTTTTTTAAACATCATTATAACACATTTTGAACACCATGTTCTTTTATGAGTTTGTGGAAATTTATCACCGTTTAAAAAATATCATCGTTGTAAGTTTTGTGCTACAGTACTGTAAGTTTTAAATATTTTACAACTTACAGTACTGTAAGTTTTTGAACGGTGATGAATTAGCCCAAACTCATAAAAGAACATGGTGTTCAAAATGTGTTACAATGATGTTAAAAAAATCCAAGATTCAGCTTTATCTTGCCAAAGTTATTTGGGTTAGTACACATTTAGTGGGTTATATTTTTAACCTCTGTATATATAATTTGAAGAAAGAGATATGTAAATAAGGATTAAAGAGGGAATTGGGGAAATATGGAATCAGGTAAATATGAAATTGAGATTTCAAATTTGAGGGAAAAAGTACCGTCGAGGCGTGGACGTTTCATTTATTTTTATAAAATAGGATTATAATTTCGTAATATTTAATATTTTAAGTATTATAATATTATTATTATTTCTTTAAACAACTTTTTTATAATTCGTTTTACCTTAAAAATTGTGTTCAAATAACTGTTTTTAATATTAATATATTTTCATGCATTAAAAAACCTTTTTTATTTAAAAAATGCATAAAAAGTATATTTAATATTTAGTATTATTATTTTGTTAAACGTATTTAATAGGAGAGAGAAGCGGGAGATGAATGTTGAGATGCTATAGAATAATGTCATGTGCCACTAAAAATCTTTATTTATTAGTATATGCAGATATTTAATTATTTAAAAAATAAAAAATATTAGCTGGTCTTAACAGATTAACATGTGTTTTAACATATTAAGACACGATTTTTATCATGTCTAAACGTGTCAACGTGTTAAAGACACGAAACATGTTAATTTCGTGACATGTCGTGTTAACATGTTCCTATTTGAAATTGTCAGTCTTAATCAAAACGTGTTAAAAAAATGGTGAACACCACCTTAATCGAAACGTGTTAAGTCTCAACTCATTTGGATTTATTAAAATTAAAGGTGAAATATAAAGATTATTTGATGCATACGCCCTTTAAGAGAAGATGTTTACGTTTATCAATAATCTAAAGAAATAAAACATAAATATTTATATGAAATAGAAATTTTCACGCATATATTATCGTACGTGTAAAAATAAAATAAATGCTACATGACATTAGCCCGGAGTCTGGAGCCATTGGCCATGGTGGAGCCTCAAGGCATTTTTAGACTAGCGGAAATACAATACTATAACACCTCGACCGATGACGGAAACATCGAGGTGGCACGGAGTGTAGATTGCTCATAGTTTAGGGTATAAAGATGTAAATAATCATAAATAATCATTCAATGCAATATTAATTCAAACATTTATTACATAGTCAAATAAATTCTAACCTAGCTATTACATCATTCAAATTCAAATACATAATTCAAAACAAATAAAGACTAAATCCAAGCTCATATGAATGCTAGTTTCTATTTCCACCTGAAACATGTTAAAATCAATTGTCAACTCTAAAAGTTGGTGAGTTTCATACATTTTAACACTCACATCAAAAGGTTTAATAATAATGTTATAGATAATGTTATATGTGAACTCTAAGCATGATGAACATAGTTAAAATGAACTAGCAAGTAAAGCAGATCAACTAATGTTAACAAATGATGTTTGACCTATGTCTAGCATTACTAAGATGCTTAAATAGCAAACTATCATCATGAGCTTCCTCATAAGGGTAAATCAAACATTGGTGGGATGATCAATCCAATATATCTATCATAGTCACTAAAATGAATGTGATCAATGCCTATGCTTAGCTAAAGTTCACTAACTATAAGACCATTAGCTAAGTTCACAAGTAAATGAGATAAATAAGTAACATGTGTTCACCCCTAATTAAAAAATAGTAAAAGAGGGCAATGAAGACTCACCTTAGTGTGAGGTGGTCTTTGCAATGGCTTGTCAAGTATAATTCAAATATTTCCAACAAATTAAAAGTCCACCTATGTAATTCATTAGGCATATGTTAACATAACTATGTCTTTATATGGATTTTCTAAATTCAAAATGGATCAACGGGTTCGATTTGTTTTGAATAAACACAACTAGATTTGTTATGATTTAAATAAAAATAGTAAAATGTTTAAATTACAAATGTTGATTTAAAGTATTTATTTAAAATTTTAGAATTTAATTATTGTATGTTTAAACAAAAATTATCAAAGTTCTTGTTTCACTAATTATTAAATAACTATTAAAATAATTTTATAAATCAATTATTAAATTTATTAATTTCTCATGAAATGTAAGAAAATAACTTATTTAGATGCCAACTTATAATTTTTTTAAAGTTTATGATTAATTCATAAAAATTAATCACATATTATGATTAAAACATGTGTAAATATTATGTTTATAACATTTATAAATAACTAAGAATAAATAAATAAATGAGATAAAGAGTTATAAATAAATAAATAAATTCATAAAACTTATTTATTTATTTATGTAAATTTATAAAACTTATTAAGTTATTTAATTATTACTATTATGTAAATGAATAAATAAGTAAAAAATAAATAAATAAATAAATAAATAGATAAATAAATAAATGAGATAAAAGTTATAATTATTAATCATTTATTAAAAATTAATTATATAACATTTTTTATACAGTAGATATATGTATATATATATTTTTTACAGAATAATATTATATTTATAAAAATATTTTTCTATGAATTTAGGATTTTAAAATAGGCTTTAAATAAAAAAATGGAGCAAAAACCGGTTTTAACTCGGTTAGAAGGTTCGAACCCGAGACCGCATCACACACACACACCTCTAAGGTATAAACCGGTTGATCTAGAGCGTATTTTGCGAACATTTCGGATTCATATACTAATTAACATAAGCTGAAAAAATTTCCCAATTTCAGATCAAGAACAAAGAAAAAGAAACTTGAGCCCTAGATCAATTTCATTCGAAATTCGTTCGAATAAGATCTCGAATGCAATACTAATCATGGGGCTATGATTCCCAGTCGGAAAACGATTTGAATGATGCATAGGATGTGTACCTTGGGTTTAGTTTGGATTGTTTCGAGTTGTAGGAGAAGAGACGATCGGCCGAACCTTGTTGGATCTTGATTCGCGATTGATTCAACATGTGAGTTTGTCTTGGGTTCACAGTAAGTTTTGTAACACCCCGACCGATGGCGGAAATGCCGGGATGCCACGAGGGATGTGTAGATTGTTCAAAAGCTCGTGGGCATCTAAATTAAATCATCACATATCATTCAATCAACCAAATTAACTACACAAAATCATGTCTATCATGAATTAAATACATCAGTTACACAAAAGAATTAGCTAAACTAACTAAACTGTAATCGCCAGAATTTTAGTTAATTTTAGCTAAGTCCAAGATCCTATGTGATGATGTCCAAAAGTGAGATTTCATCCTCTTCAACCTACTTAGCTTCATCACCTGAAACATGTAAGAAAATCAAGTGTCAACTACGAAGTAGTTGGTGAGTAATCATAAGTTTTTATACTTAAAAGTGTTTTAGTAAAATGAATTTAAAAGTTTGTGTTTGAAAAGGTTTTTATAAAAAGTTTAGATAAGATGAGTATAAAAACTTATAGTTTATCTGAGAACATCCACAAGAATACCTGTGACACCCCGTAATTTCCAGGTCAGCAACCTATTTATTTAAATGTTTATTTAAATGCTTTATGTACACGTGGCACTAGAATTAGATTAATTTAGTGTGACACGTGGCACGACAATACGAACACTGACACATGACTTGATAATTCGTGGAATTATCGGCAAACAGCACACACGTGTCAAAACACACAAACGTTGGTGAACGACAAGCACATTGTGTAGCACAACACTCGAAACCTCATGAAACACTCACACATTGAACTTGGAAGTTCAAACAAGGCCAAACGAAAGTCCGTAAACGTGAAAACGGCGACGAACGGATCAAACCCATTAAAATGGGCCTATTGGGCTCTTCAGGGGATGTGTCGCGCTACGCGACGGCCCACAAGGAACCTGTCGCGATACGCGACAGGTGGGCGGGGAAATTCGAACCCGAAATCCCTCGCGCTACGCGAGAGACTATCTTGAGCATGTCGCGCTACGCGACAAGACCCAGTTCGCAGAATCTTTATTTAACCAAGACACCATCATCACTAGCTACCCTATTTCGCACAAATCGAACCCCAGGCACTCAAGATCGTCTTCCCCACCAGAAAAACTCCATTTTTACTCTGTTACAACCATTATCAAGCTTGTGGAAGCTTGAGGTGAAGATCGGGAGCTTAAAGAACGACGTTGGAAGCTCGACACCATCACCACCTCTACATCCCTGCGTGAACCAGCTGTCCAGAAGCACTTAGGAGCCTTCTTGCTCGATTTCATCATCATCTCAACCATTTTAGAGCACTCAAAGGTAGTTTCTATACTAGAAACTCACTTTCACACCTCTTACACCCACATGCAAGACTTTAAACTCACATGCAAGCATGGGTAAAGCACAAGAACGAATGTTGTTTCTGGGTTTATTAGTTTTAATGTGATTTATGATGATCTAACATGATTTGCATGCATTTGGTGATGATCTATGATGATGTGTTTATGAGAATATCATTATTTGGTTATAAAACGTTGAAAAAGTGCCATGCATGTATGATCCATGACTCATGGAGTGATCTCGTAGTTGTAAACGTGTTTATAAATGATATTAGAAGATCTTCACATGATTGGATGATGTTGAAATGGCCAAAATTACGATTTTTATGAAACTTGCCATTAATAGTAACTTTTTACTTATGAAATGAGAATGTGAATGATATTTGGTGTCATGCATGTTCATGGATGGTTGTTTAGATGTTATTAGGATGATGATAAGTTTAGAATGTGATTTTGATAATGTTTAATGGTCATATTTAGCGTTATTACTATTTTTAGTAGCTTTTCGGGTCAAAATGTTGATAGATGGCAATTTGGGTTATGTTGACATGTTTAAACGATGTTAGATTGATCATTAGGATGATTTGTGGCATAAGGATGGGTTAGAAATGTTAAAATGATCATTTCTATGCAAAACTAGAAAGTTACTATATTTAGTAACTTTATTTTTACAAAAACCGATTTGTCAACGTGTTGTATGATTTGAGCATGCTAAACGGCTAGTTATGTTATAACATGATGATTAGATGCTAAGTTAGATGGTTTCCGATGTTACGTATGTTATAAATGGAAACTTTCCATTTTAGGAAACTTTTATGTGCAAACATGTTGTAAACAACTTATGTGAAATCGTATGATAATGTGCTATGTGTTAACATGATCATGTAGGACTATTGAACATGCTAGAACTCTTAAATCGAAATGCTTTGTGAACCTTCCATAAATGGAAACTTACTATAAATAGTAAGTTGTCCATAGACGCGATTTGCGCGTTTTGCACACGACAAGCACTTACACGGTCGCTACACGATTCACAACCGTCACACGATTCACCAACGGGTCGTTGACTTGACACGGTCATCTTTGGTCAAACACGGTCAAACACGGTCAAACATGGTCAAACACGGTCAATGTGGACCAACACGAGCAAACACGGTCATTGTGGACCGACACGGACAAACATGAACAACCAAGGGTTGTTGGGCACAAACACGAGCACTAACACCAACACTAGCACGGTCACTTACACGAACTCACGTACGGTATACGATATAGGTTGCCAGTGACCGACGTGCCATCTACGCAGGAGCTTACGCTTGACTTACTACTCTATCACTAAGGTGAGTTTACGGCCCCTCTTTACTCTTTTACAAGCTTTTCAAATAGGGGGAGAATACTTGTTAAATCGAGTCAAACATTTATACTTGTACAAACAAATTGTGTATACTGGTTTATTGGACAAACATAAGTGTTGTATCGTAATAAGCCCTCGCAAAGTCTTACCGTTAATGTATAAACAACGAGGTGAGTTTGAATAGATCTATTTGGGTGTGACGAGCCCCGCGTGGCGAAAATGTTGACTGGAGGTCATAACGCGTGAAATCTCGACCTATCTTGCTATGTTATTACGAGACATAGCGGAGGCAAGGACTAACAAGTCTAGTTTCGGTAGTGACGCACTGACACTTGGAGCCTAGGGCTCGGGACTAACATTAAATAAACAGTATGACACATGATTTCTGAATTGCAATGTTTATCAAAACCTGTGAACTCACCAACCATTGTGTTGACACTTTTTTTTTTTTTAAACTTGTATTCTCAGGTAACTAGCTGGCAGGCACTCGGAAACAGGAATGCACTTAGGGGATATGAGCATAGGATCCCGCATGCATTTTTAACTCTTGTCTTTCGAAACAATTTAGACTTTTATTCTATTTTAAACAGTGTTGTGATAAACTATTTACATTTCCGCTGCATTTTGTCAAACATTTATTCCGTTGTAAACTATTTTATGAGTGTATGTGTCAAACTTTGGATTAGTGAACGCATATAGAGGTGTTCTATATGACCTTGAGCTGTGATTCTGGACACGTCATATCCACGTGGACATGAGCCACGAGTGGGAATTTGGGGGTGTGACAGACTGGTATCAGAGCCTTGGTTATAGAGAACTAGGTTTGCATGTAGTAAACTTAGACTATAGCCATTGCTCAACATTAGACACTACACTAGTTTCGCACAACACATTATGTGCATAGTTTAGCAATATGCTTTGTAATTTTATCAGATACCTACGAGCATACCTTTGGAACCCTTAGCGGGTATCCACATCCGACTACGCATGAGAACTGTGTGATGGGATTAGTGAAAGGACGGACACAAGACTAAGGGGAAGTCTTCAATGTTCTGAAGAAGACTACACTAGCACGATCTAACTCATATCGAACGCTTTTCCCAATCTCCATTCTTGGGCGTAAACCCATTCACCTGACGTACACTCGCGGACTAGACCCTTAGTGACAGCACTTCGAAGAGGAACCTCGAGCACTACGGTGATCACTAGCTTCAGATTGAAGGAACTAGAATGACTATGTAAGATAAATTGACGATTATGGTGGCCAACGTAATCGTGAATTTATAGGTACATAACAATTCTGGCAAATTCAAGTTGTAAACTACACCCATTGGGAAATTGGGTAACACGCCGCTGCTAGTAGAGATCTGAGCTCCACTACTTACACCGAGCAGTTTATTTTCTATTGTATTTAGTATTGTTAGAACCTACATGAGCAAGCTAAGCTCATACAAATCACTTTGGTAATAATGATCTTATGAATTTATTACTGTACTTTGAGGAAACTGGTAATTTTACCCGCTGCACATGCTAACACCCTACTGCCTCTAACGATAGGTAATACAATATCTATTATAGATAGATATTACGAATGGCTGGTCAAGGAACGTATGTGCGTACAGACAACCAGGCAATCAGTTCTGCGGCTATCGAAGCTATGGTAGAACAACGGGTTAGAAAAGCCATTGCGGATCACAAGACTGCGCGCCTGAACAGTGAAACAAGCAACGTGACTCACAACAACAACTCCAAAGGATGTTCATTCAAAACCTTCCTTAGCTACCATCCTCATATATTCAGGGGATCGGAAGGAGCAGTAGGACTGCTCCAATGGGTTAAGAAGGTTGAGTCAATCTTCTGCATGAGCGGGTGTTCTGAAGAGAATAAAGTAAAATTCGCTACCGGAACTTTTGAAGGACAGGCACTCACTTGGTGGAATTCGCACATTCAGACTCTAAGTCTGGAGACTGCTAACTCAATCCCATGGGAAAACTTCATTAAGATGTTGAAGAAAGAATATTGTCCTCAAAACGAAATCAAAGAACTGGAGGGGTTCTGGATTCACAAAATGGAGGGATCCGAGATCGAACAATACACCGCTCGATTCCATGAGCTGTGTGAACTGTACCCAGAAATGGTGACCCCAGAATACAAAAAGATTGAACAATACATCAGTGGATTACCTGAACAGATCCAAGGTTTGGTTACCACGGAAGACCCCACACTCATCCAACCCACTATTTGTTTGGCCCATTGTCTGACTGACCAAGCGGTAGCACAGGGTAAGCTACCTAAGAGGAGTGAACACCTGAAGCCCCAAGGGACCAAGCGTAAGTGGGAGTCAATCAACAACAGGACCTTCTCACCACAACAATCAACCCAGCAGCTTCCCGCACTAACAAAAGTCTTTACTGCCACTCAATCTAATGTTCAAGGCAAGAAAGTATACCAAGGTAACTACCCCAAGTGCAACAAATGCTCATACCATCACTTTGGCCCATGCAATAGGATCAAGTGTACCAGATGTGGGAAAAATGGGCATGTTACGAGGGAGTGTCGTACCAACCCGAGGCCAAACGCAAGTAAAGTGACACCACAAAAGGGATGCTTCACCTGTGGCAAGCCTGGCCACATACGCCGAGACTGCCCACAAAACAAGAAAACAGGAGGCGACGTTGCAAGGGATAAGGCATTCGTAATTGAAACTGGAAAAGCTAAGGATGATCTCGACATCATAACAGGTACGTTCCTTTAAATATGCAAGCATACTACTTAATACCAGAGCCGATAGGAGTTTTTGTATCTAGCGAATTCAGTAAATCGCTTGATGTTACCTCAACACCACTAGATTATAAGTATGCCATAAGGTTAGCCGACGACAAGCTGATCGAAACGTAACACGTTTTCCGAGGATGCGTCATGGTTTTGGCAGATCACGAGCCCAAAATCGATTTAATGCCGGTAACTGTCGGGAGCTTCAATGAAGTCATGGAGCAGACTGACTATCTACAAACCAAGATGCGATTGCACGTAACGAGAAGATCATGCAAGTGACGTTGCAAGACGGAGGATACCATTGAACATCATATCGTGTATGTAAGCAAGCAAGTATCTGCAGAAGGGATACTCTGCGATAACTAGCCCTCATCACTGAGAAACCAAAGGCTGAAAAGAAAATCGAGGACATAGCTGTAGTCCGAAATTCCCTGAAGTATTTCCCGAGAACTTACCTGGGCTAGCACCAGAGTGACAAATTGAGTTCCGAATAGACCTCACACTAGGAGCAGCACCGATCTCTAAAGCTCCATACCAACTTGCACCAATGGAGATGCAGGAACTGTTAGACAAGGGATTTACCAGACCGAGCTTCTCGCTCTGGGGAGCACCAGCCTTATTCGTAAGGAAGAAAGACGAATCATTCCGTATGTACATCGACTATAGAGAGCTGAACAAGGTGATGATCAAGAATCGATACCCGTTGCTACAAACAGACGATCTGTTTGATTAGTCACAAGGGTCAAGCTATAATTCGAAGATCGATTTAGGAACGGGTTGCCATCAACTAAGGAAACAGCGGAACGATAATCATAAGACTGCCTTTAGAACCCGATACGGACACTACGAATTCCTGGTTATGCCCCTTTGGACTGACCAATGCACCAGCTGTATTCATGGATCTCATGATTAGGTACAAGCCTTATCTCGATAAATTCATAATAGTGTTCGTTGACGACATTTGTGATTTACTCAGAGAATCGGAAAGAACACGCTGAGCATTTGAGGCTAGTCTTGGAATTATTAAAAAAGAGCAGCTGTACGCAAAGTTTTCAAAATGCGATTTTTGGATTCGTGAAGTCTAATTTCTTGGACACGTGGTTAACGAACAAGGGATACACGTAGACCCAGCCAAGATTGAAGCCATCAAGAACTGGGAAGCACCCAAGACTCCAACTGAGGTGCGACAATTCCTAGGGTTGGACGGGTACTACAGGAGATTTATCGAAGGATCCTCAAAGATTGCTCAGTCACTGACATCCTTGACACATAAGGATAGGAAGTTCGATTGGGGAGACAAACAGGAAGCTGCATTCAACTTGTTGAAGCAGAAACTATGTACTGCACCCATATTATCCCAACCGGAAGGATGCGACGATTTCATAGTGTATTGCGATGCCTCGAAACAAGGACTCGGTTGTGTGCTGATGCAACGCGAGAAGGTTATAGCTTACGCTTCACGACAACTGAAGGTGCATGAGAAGAACTACACGACTCATGACCTTGAGTTAGGAGCCGTAGTATTTGCTTTGAAGATTTGGCGACACTACTGGTACGGCACGAAATGTACCATCTTTACTGATCATAAGAGCCTACGACACATCTTCGACCAGAAGGAGCTAAACATGAGGCAACGAAGATGGGTCGAACTCACCGGCGATTATGATTGCGCCATCAAGTACCATCCAGGCAAGGCAAACGTAGTGGCCGACGCGTTGAGCCGAGAGGAAACAACAAAACGCGTGCGTGCGCTACACCTAACGATTCATTCTGAATTACCAAATCAGATACGAATCACACAACAAGAAGCCCTAAAAGTTGAAAATCTCACTCTTGAAGCCATACGTGGCATGGATAAACAAATAAAAGCAAAAGACGACGGAGCTTATTACTTAATGGATCGGATATGGATTCCACGCTACGGGGGATTGAGAGAAATAGTGATGGACGAAGCACACAAGAGCCGGTATTCCGTACATCCGGGCTCTGACAAGATGTATCACGATTTGAAGACAACCGACTGGTGGCCAAACATGAAGGCTGAGATAGCAACTTACGTGAGTAAATGCCTAACGTGCTCAAAAGTCAAGGTTGAGTACCAGAAGCCATCAGGGTTACTTCAACAACCGGAACTACCAATGTAGAAATGGGAACAAATTTCCATGGACTTCATCACTAAACTGCCTAAGACGGAAAGTGGTTGCGATACCATCTGGGTTATCGTAGACCGACTGACGAAGTCTGCCCATTTTCTACCCATCAAGGAGACTGACAAGCTAGACAAACTCACACGCATCTATCTGAAGGAAGTGGTCACTCGACATGGAGTGCCAATCTCAATCATATCTGATCGCGACAGTCGATTCACGTCGCATTTCTGGAAGTCCTTGCATAAGGCTTTGGGCACGAGATTGGACATGAGTACCGCTTACCACCCGCAGACGGACGGACAAAGTGAGCGAACGATGCAGACACTGGAGGACATGCTCCGAGCCTGCGTTATTGACTTCGGGAGTAGCTGGGAATCTCATCTACCGTTAGTTGAGTTTTCATACAATAACAGCTACCACACAAGCATTCAAGCTGCACCATTCGAGGCACTTTACGGGCGTAAGTGCCGATCACCCATTGCTGGGCGGAAGTTGGAGACAGCCAACTGACCGGTCCAGAGCTTGTGCATGAAACGACTAAAAAGATCGTGCAAATACGTAAACGAATGGCAGCAGCTCGGGACAGACAGAAAAGCTATGTCGACAAGCGACGCAAACCGTTAGAGTTTCAGGTGGGAGACAGGGTGTTACTCAAGGTCTCGCCCTGGAAAGGGGTCATTCGGTTTGGCAAGCGAGGAAAATTGAACCCTCGTTACATAGGACCTTTCGAGATTACAAAACGAATAGGCCCTGTAGCCTACGAACTGAACCTGCCAGTTGAACTGAGCAGTGTACACAACGTATTCCACATCTCGAACCTCAAGAAGTGCCTATCTGATGAGACACTTGTTGTCCCTCTCGAGGAAATACAAATCGACGAACAACTGAACTTTGTTGAGGAACCGGTGGAGATTATGGACCGGGAAACCAAGAAGCTCAAACTCAGTAAAATACCGATAGTGAAAGTGCGATGGAATTCGCGACGAGGACCGGAATTCACATGGGAACGTGAAGACCAGATGAAACAAAAGTACCCACACCTGTTCGCAGAACAAACAAACACTGGCAACGCGAGTTGAATTTCGGGACGAAATTCTTTCTAACATGGGGAGGATGTGACACCCCGTAATTTCCAGGTCAGCAACCTATTTATTTAAATGTTTATTTAAATGCTTTATGTACACGTGGCACTAGAATTAGATTAATTTAGTGTGACACGTGGCACGACAATACGAACACTGACACATGACTTGATAATTCGTGGAATTATCGGCAAACAGCACACACGTGTCAAAACACACAAACGTTGGTGAACGACAAGCACATTGTGTAGCACAACACTCGAAACCTCATGAAACACTCACACATTGAACTTGGAAGTTCAAACAAGGCCAAACGAAAGTCCGTAAACGTGAAAACGGCGACGAACGGATCAAACCCATTAAAATGGGCCTATTGGGCTCTTCAGGGGATGTGTCGCGCTACGCGACGGCCCACAAGGAACCTGTCGCGATACGCGACAGGTGGGCGGGGGAAATTCGAACCCGAAATCCCTCGCGCTACGCGAGAGACTATCTTGAGCATGTCGCGCTACGCGACAAGACCCAGTTCGCAGAATCTTTATTTAACCAAGACACCATCATCACTAGCTACCCTATTTCGCACAAATCGAACCCCAGGCACTCAAGATCGTCTTCCCCACCAGAAAAACTCCATTTTTACTCTGTTACAACCATTATCAAGCTTGTGGAAGCTTGAGGTGAAGATCGGGAGCTTAAAGAACGACGTTGGAAGCTCGACACCATCACCACCTCTACATCCCTGCGTGAACCAGCTGTCCAGAAGCACTTAGGAGCCTTCTTGCTCGATTTCATCATCATCTCAACCATTTTAGAGCACTCAAAGGTAGTTTCTATACTAGAAACTCACTTTCACACCTCTTACACCCACATGCAAGACTTTAAACTCACATGCAAGCATGGGTAAAGCACAAGAACGAATGTTGTTTCTGGGTTTATTAGTTTTAATGTGATTTATGATGATCTAACATGATTTGCATGCATTTGGTGATGATCTATGATGATGTGTTTATGAGAATATCATTATTTGGTTATAAAACGTTGAAAAAGTGCCATGCATGTATGATCCATGACTCATGGAGTGATCTTGTAGTTGTAAACGTGTTTATAAATGATATTAGAAGATCTTCACATGATTGGATGATGTTGAAATGGCCAAAATTACGATTTTTATGAAACTTGCCATTAATAGTAACTTTTTACTTATGAAATGAGAATGTGAATGATATTTGGTGTCATGCATGTTCATGGATGGTTGTTTAGATGTTATTAGGATGATGATAAGTTTAGAATGTGATTTTGATAATGTTTAATGGTCATATTTAGCGTTATTACTATTTTTAGTAGCTTTTCGGGTCAAAATGTTGATAGATGGCAATTTGGGTTATGTTGACATGTTTAAACGATGTTAGATTGATCATTAGGATGATTTGTGGCATAAGGATGGGTTAGAAATGTTAAAATGATCATTTCTATGCAAAACTAGAAAGTTACTATATTTAGTAACTTTATTTTTACAAAAACCGATTTGTCAACGTGTTGTATGATTTGAGCATGCTAAACGGCTAGTTATGTTATAACATGATGATTAGATGCTAAGTTAGATGGTTTCCGATGTTACGTATGTTATAAATGGAAACTTTCCATTTTAGGAAACTTTTATGTGCAAACATGTTGTAAACAACTTATGTGAAATCGTATGATAATGTGCTATGTGTTAACATGATCATGTAGGACTATTGAACATGCTAGAACTCTTAAATCGAAATGCTTTGTGAACCTTCCATAAATGGAAACTTACTATAAATAGTAAGTTGTCCATAGACGCGATTTGCGCGTTTTGCACACGACAAGCACTTACACGGTCGCTACACGATTCACAACCGTCACACGATTCACCAACGGGTCGTTGACTTGACACGGTCATCTTTGGTCAAACACGGTCAAACACGGTCAAACATGGTCAAACACGGTCAATGTGGACCAACACGAGCAAACACGGTCATTGTGGACCGACACGGACAAACATGAACAACCAAGGGTTGTTGGGCACAAACACGAGCACTAACACCAACACTAGCACGGTCACTTACACGAACTCACGTACGGTATACGATATAGGTTGCCAGTGACCGACGTGCCATCTACGCAGGAGCTTACGCTTGACTTACTACTCTATCACTAAGGTGAGTTTACGGCCCCTCTTTACTCTTTTACAAGCTTTTCAAATAGGGGGAGAATACTTGTTAAATCGAGTCAAACATTTATACTTGTACAAACAAATTGTGTATACTGGTTTATTGGACAAACATAAGTGTTGTATCGTAATAAGCCCTCGCAAAGTCTTACCGTTAATGTATAAACAACGAGGTGAGTTTGAATAGATCTATTTGGGTGTGACGAGCCCCGCGTGGCGAAAATGTTGACTGGAGGTCATAACGCGTGAAATCTCGACCTATCTTGCTATGTTATTACGAGACATAGCGGAGGCAAGGACTAACAAGTCTAGTTTCGGTAGTGACGCACTGACACTTGGAGCCTAGGGCTCGGGACTAACATTAAATAAACAGTATGACACATGATTTCTGAATTGCAATGTTTATCAAAACCTGTGAACTCACCAACCATTGTGTTGACACTTTTTTTTTTTTTAAACTTGTATTCTCAGGTAACTAGCTGGCAGGCACTCGGAAACAGGAATGCACTTAGGGATATGAGCATAGGATCCCGCATGCATTTTTAACTCTTGTCTTTCGAAACAATTTAGACTTTTATTCTATTTTAAACAGTGTTGTGATAAACTATTTACATTTCCGCTGCATTTTGTCAAACATTTATTCCGTTGTAAACTATTTTATGAGTGTATGTGTCAAACTTTGGATTAGTGAACGCATATAGAGGTGTTCTATATGACCTTGAGCTGTGATTCTGGACACGTCATATCCACGTGGACATGAGCCACGAGTGGGAATTTGGGGGTGTGACAATACCTGTATGAGATAATCCAACACACATCCACCAATTCAACAATCAAACACATAACCACATATCAATTAAGTCATAGTCAATCATAGATAATCAATCACATAACCATTCAACCATTCTCAATATCAGTAATCTCAAATGATATCTGTGACTATACATGGACATTATGTAATTAACATAAGTTAAAGACATGATCCATGGAGTGGTAGCTAACCACGTGGCTATACATGAAGTCAAAGCAATTAACCGAAGTTAAAGGCGATGATTCACGGAGTGGAAACAATCCACGTGACAATACATGAAGTCAAAGCAATTAACCGAAGTTAAAGGCGATGATTCACGGAGTTCGTGACAATACATGTAATCTTTGTTATTGACCGAAGTCAATAACAATGTTTACACTGATATATATAAGTGTAAGAGATAATCCATAAATAATGATAATTTTATAATATGAATATCATCTTGATAAACAGGTATTATCCTTGTATTATCAAAATA
The DNA here is from genome assembly GCA_009363875.1 of Mikania micrantha. NCBI lineage: Eukaryota > Viridiplantae > Streptophyta > Magnoliopsida > Asterales > Asteraceae > Mikania > Mikania micrantha. Next base: position 91,695,448 of record CM018696.1, read on the forward strand.
ATATTAAAAGTTGGTATACATGTTTCGCCTCCGAGTTGTAAAACAAAACGGTTTAAAGAAAGGGAGGTTATGAGAACTCACCTGAGTCCTTAGAATCTGTATTCTTGTAATGTGCACGCTCACGTAAATGAAACCAAAAGTAACTTAATCAACCTGTAATTACCATGTATTTGTGTTCATCATTATATGTTTCATTTCTATTTGAATAACCATGTATTTACTTTACACCTTTAGTGTTTCGTAATTTAATTTATTTAATTCAAGTTGAAATAAAAACTCCCAAGATTTTATAGAGGATTGTCATCACAAAAGCTCAAACATTGTAAATCTTAAATTTTCCAATCCGTGATGATAATATATTACATCAAGGTTATACAAGCTGTGAAAGTAATACCTTATATCTTATATATATGCACTTTCATATTTGTATGCAAGCATGTTTGTCATATTACCACCATAATTTAAGTCTCAAAACCTATTTGTGTTTAAGAGAGTTATATTTAGGCCGTTCTCATAAGATGTTGAAATTTTATAAAAACTTCTCAACTCAAAACTTTTATTAAAAAGAAAATAGTCACTTAATATGTTTCATGCATGCATGGGTCGCTATGTGTATGTCTTTGTGATCATAATCCTCCATTTGTCTTTTAAATCTTAGTTTCCACTGACGTTAATGTTCAACCGCCCACATGGTTTAAAATAATCTTAAGTTCGTGGCGTAGGTGATCCAATGGCTTAGGGTTTGGATATACATGGGCTTCGGCTAACCTACATCTCACGACCCAAGGTTCGGCCCGGATACCAATGGACAACCCAGGCGCGACCAAGGGTTCGTGGTTGTCTTCGTTCAGCCCACACCCAGGTTCGGCGCCCCAGGGTTCGTGGCTCCCTGATTGTAGCAGCAAGGTTCGTGAATCCCATGTGAGGTTCGCTGTCGAGCAAGGCTTCGGCTGCAATAATGGTTCGGCTCTTGCTGTTAAGTTAGCCAGGAGAGGTTCGTCTATCTTGCTAATAGGTTCGCCCCCACCCAGGTTCGTAGTTAAGGGTTCGCAGCACATCAAGGTTGGGCGGCTTGAGGTTCGGCCATGCAAGAGTAACCAAGTATGGTTCGCTGCTCCTTCATGGTTCGCCCACAGGAATACTAAGGTTCGTTTCATCATCAAGGTTCGTCCCTTCCTTGAAAGGTTCGGTGGAGACAACAAGGACTTAGGTTCGGTTCTTAGGGTTTCTACACGAATAGGTTCGCGAGTAACATGAATGGCGGCTAAAAGGTTCGCATGTCTCCTGCTACTAGGTTCGTGGCCTCCATGTACTGCCATTACAGGTTCGGCCCTTGTACCCTTGGACCGAACAGCCCCATGTCGTCCATCCTCGAGCCACCATCTGCTATACTTGTGTTTTTCTAAGGGTTTTAAGCCATTTATTCAGTTTATCTAAATGATTTCAAGTGTATTAACCCACCGAGAACATAAATCAGTTAAGGGGTTGTAATTTACAACAAAATCGAAAGTTATACCTTAGATTCACCTCGAAATGTTGATCCAATGCAGGGTTTTTTCGTATGGTCTTGTTCCTCTCGATCTCACGAACGCGTGGACACCAAGATCTTGCAATTCCGTCAAGAATCGAGCACGAAAAACTAGAGAGAATGTAGATAGAGAGTGGGAGCTCGTTTTTGAAGCTTAGAGAGAGAAAGAGGTGGTGGAAAGTGAAAGAGAAGATGAGATTTTCTTCTTTAATACACTGTGTAATCCCCGTGGGTTCGGTCTCTTTTTTATCGCGATAACACTATTAAATGATCGGTTATGCTCGTAATTATAATTAAAACATTAATGTGTTTAAATAATCATATTTCGTTTTAAATAAAAGAATTTAAATGAAATCGTTTAAATACAATAACTCCGTTTAATCTCATTAAATTAATTATTTAAATAGATTAATTTGTGCGTTTCTGTTTAAGGTCTTGATTCCTAATAAATATTTCTATTTTCCATCTATTAATTTAATATCGTTCGATATTATTTACTTATCTCGTCGAAACGCGTTACTTACGTACGTATTCGTAAAGATCGTCACCTTTCCGAATCCAACGCTTGTATCGTATTTTGATTTGATTTACTAATTATGGAATATCGTTTCAGAATATTATTCTTAATAATTATATCCGTGTAAATTGTCACCCACGCGAATACATTTATTAAGTTGATATTTCTGAATCAATATTCGCGTTTAAATAATGTCCGTAACCTCACCATTGCGTAATTGTTTTTATCACAACTTCCATTATTTAGTTATCTTGAATATTATAATTCCCAATCCAAAAACGCGCTAAACTCAAGTCACTGACATATCCATGATAGACCGAAATATGCATATGTATAGGGCATATGCAGAGGTAGATCGCAACCTCCCCTACACCGTCCCACCGCTATTTCGATAAACCATGACCATGTGTCATTTACTACGTTTAGCAACCAGAACATAACCAACTCTACATTCCTTTCCATTTCAACCAGTAAACCATTTATCTGCGAACTGTGACTGCGATAAACTCTCTGGTTCTATTTAGTTAGGTTTCAACTAAAGTCCCCATGGTTTACGCGTATTATAATAATAATATATTCTCAGTGTATACCAATAACAGTGATACTCATCAAATAATAATTCATCATTAATAATAAAATCTCAGATCGTATCAGTACAATCGTACGGATGTACTGATGTACGGACGACCGGAAGTACAGTGATGTTACAAGTTTTGAGTGGTTGAAAGGGTTGTTAGGGTCGAGTTGATTTAATTTTTATACACCTTTGATTCAAATTTGAATTCACGGTCGTGTTCTTAATTTTAGAATGAATTTACGCGTTAATTTGTTGTTAATTGACCATAAGTACTGATTGACACATTTTACGTGTTCGAATCCTTGCCTAAAATGGGTTTGATTAGCTGTTTATCGGCTGTAATCATATCGCGTGGTATGGAAAGAGATTTGAAAAACGGGTCGAATGGATCGAAGCATTTGGGTCGGATGTGGTTGTAACTGGGTAGAGGGGATGGAATGGTTTGGGATTTTGTCAGATTCAGTCCCCCATAATTCCCTTTTAAAGTTAGTTTTCACTTTTGACATTTTCAGCCCAAACTCTTGTTAATCCTTGACTTTACATTGTTATAATTTGTATAAAATTCTATTTAACTTCATAATTAATATAAATTAGTTATATTTTTATAAAACATCATTTTAATGTTAAAGATTAAAACATAATTATTTGCTTTATTTATTTAGTTATGATTAAAGTTTAAGAATTTATACTTACTTTATTTATAAAACATGTATAAATATATTTCTTATATATTTTTATAAAAATCCATTTATTAAATTATTTAATAATCTTATAAATCTTTAAACTTTATTAATATGTTTTTGTTTGCATTTCTTTAAATTGTTAATTAATTTTATCATAGATAAATACATACATATTTATATGCATATTTAATTAACTATTTATTTAATTTATTTTCTTGTACATATACATATACCTATGTATATGTGTATTTGTGTAAAAAAATTCCCAATGACGTCATAATTCCTTTATTAAACAAAAATGCTTATTACAAATTTCGTAAATGTTACAAATATTGCGTAAAATAAACACATAAATCAATGTGATATTTGGTGTCACCTTAATTGTTTTTTAACGAATTAATTATTAATTAGTTTGTTTTGTTTATTGATCATATCAATTCGTGTCCGTGAAGGAATAGAAAAGAAGGGTTTTTTTTTTTTTTTTTAAATGTTTCTGTCGTGTAAAATGAAGATAGAAATTCCATTGAGTGAATGGTTTTGAGTGCTAATAAGAAAAATATGAGTGGAATTTACACAATTTTTTCTGAATAAGAAATGAAAAAAATATGTGTTAAATATTTTCCAAAATCATATATTTTAACAAGTGTCTTTCCACCAACGGGGTTTCCATCGTTAGTTTTTTTCAAAAGAAACACACCGGAATATCAAGTTGAAAAGGTTGATTCACATGCACCTAAAGTCATAATTTGAAAATGTTTGGAAAAGTGGAAATAAGCAAGGTGGCAAAGAGGGGTATCTACAAGCACCAATCAGCATTGGAGGATAAGGATTGGGTTTCTTTTAGAATCCCAAACATGTAAAATAGTGTATGTTAGTTTCGTCTTTACTTTTTCTATATATAAAAATCTTTTGCCGTTCAAAAAAATAAATAAATCTACAAGCACCAATGAGCATTGAGGACTGCGATGGTGGTATGGCCCCATACAACTTCCCAAACGACAAAATCACGAAGTCAATGTCCCACAAATGTTTTCTTTTTAGGCAAATTAAATAGGAAATGTTAAGTTACGTCATTAATCACGAATCAAATATCAGTACTATATTTAAGTGCAAGATATGAAAGAAAAGCAAACAAGTTTTAACTAACCAACAAACTGGAGGGGATGAATCCTAATGCCCACAACGACAGAGCTGCTACATCATCATCATCATTGATGAATCCTGATGCCCACAACGACAGGTTAGCTGCTTCATCATCATCATCATCATCATCATCATCAATGATGAATCCTGATGCCCACGACGACAGGTTAGCTGCTTCATCATCATCATTCTTATTCATAATAATACACTCGATCTGTTACAACACACACACACATAACAACACATTACACATATCCGGCCTTTATTTTTTTTTATCCTCCATCATCACTCACCGCTCATGCAAATGATGCATGGTTATGTTTTATACTTTATAGCTTCATAAATATTTATAGCGGATCAATGAGTTGTTCAAAAAAAAAAAAAAAGAGAGGTGGCAAACTGGCAATTCTCACCCAAATCAAAGAAATGAGTTGGTTTTGGGTAAACAATTGTTGCATATTGGTTTGAAATGGGTAACATCATTATATGAACTGAGTTGAGGTGAGTAATACTTAAACACTCTTGGAGGGGGGCGCAAGATTTTTTTAGACGAAAACAGAGGGAGCTGAAGGATTTTTAGGATGAAAAAAGAGGGGGGGCGAAGGATTTTTAGGATGAAAACGGAGGGGGCTAAAAAATTTTTAGGAAGAAAACGAAGAAAATCGAAAGATTTTTCTGGCAAAATACTATTATATCAACCATTCTGAGCGAAAAAACAGGGGGTAATAAGCTTCGTCCCTGAAAATGAGTAACTAAAAAACTATGTGAATGCAATAGATTCAAACATTTAATAATGATTAAACATATTTGACGAGAAAATCATTAAAAATTATCCTAATGGCTGGATTATTTGTTTGGTTATAACACATTTAATTAACTTAATCAAATTGATGTATTTTAAAAACAATCCATTTATATCCAAAATGATTTTACTTAAAACACATATTAACCTTCACTCATCCTGACCCGAACCCGTTCTGACCCATTATCCAACCTATATATTGGTCAGGCATAAATTAACCAAGACCCAATGTAGTTGTAGAACTTAAGTTTGTCGTATCTAGTATATTAAGAGAAGGTTCAAATAGAAAATAATTTACTATATCTTAAAATGTGTCCATTTTCCGTCTATAACAGTCACCATTTCCTTCCATGCATATTCATCTTTTCCGTTTGTATTCATCTTTTCCGTCTATCATCATATTCATATAACTTTTTAGTTTTAAAAGTGGGTAACCTTTTGTGTGTTAAAGTAGATGTTGTTACTAGCTACTATTACAGTTGAGTGTCGTTTATGTGTATAATGTGTTTAGGCAATTAGAAATTTAAATTTGTTTTTACTAATTAGGTTTATAAGTTTATTTATGGACAGCCTGTGCACATAAATAATGTTGGTTATGTATATCACGTTATTATGGCTTTAAAGTTCTCATGCATATTGGTACAATTATTTGAATAATCTAACTTTCTTGTCAACTTATAAATTAAGCATTATTCAATATAACTTAAGTTTGATAAGTCTTCTTTTCCCAAAAACTTTAGTAATTACTTTAATACTTTTTTATTTTTTATTCACAATATCTAACAAAATTCGCAATGGGCTTTGATATTACACGTCCTTGATGTAGTACATGCCATGTAATTTGCTTTATTAAATTGATGTTATCTAATTTGCTACAAAGTATGCATGGTTTGGGTTGTTTGCTAACAGAGTTTGTTCCAATCGCAACATGCTAGGTATACATACTAGTTTTTGCCTAAAAATCGTATGAAAGAATAAAAATATGACATGTTTCATGATAGGAAAAAAAATGAAAGGTATTTTGAGTATCATAATTTTTATTGACTTTTTTAAAGTTTCTTCTTCTGTTTTTCTAATGTTCATAATTGTTTCATACATTACTAAAAAATTACATCATAAAATTAAATATTTTTGTATCTTTAATATAAGTATAGTGTTAGACATATAAAAATAACAATGTAAATTTTTTAAAATTGTACTGTATTTTTGGTAAATGTATTGTATTTTTTTTGTGATGTGATTTTTTTGTCTTATATTTTTCATTTTGTTTTTTATGTATTGTATTATACTTAAAATATAGTTATTATAGTACACTTCTAGAAAAATAGAGTACTTGTTTTAAAAATACATTACACGTACAAAAAAAAGTAGTACAATTTAGAAGAATTTAAATTTTATTTTTACATATCAATACTATATTCATGTTAAAAAGATATAATATTTGATTTATGATGTAGGTTTTTAAAATAATAATATTGTATGAATTGAAAAGGTTATAAACATTTTAAAAAGGTGACAAAAATTAAAAAAAAGTTAATAAAAGTCGCTAAACTCAAGTTAGCCTTTATTTGTTTTTCTCTATCATATCACATGTTAAATTTTTTTTTTCCTTTTTAGTCAAAAATAAATATTAATCAAACATTCCCTATAAGACCATGCGCAGCCCATGCCCCCCGCTGTGCATTCCGTTTTCTCATTGGGCCACGTCATTTTTAGTTTGCAACAAAAAATTTTCGGTGGATGATATGGAATAGTGGGGTGACCACTGTGGGGTTTAAGGTTTTCAGGGGGTGATAACATGACAGGAAATTTCGATGGGGAGAGATTTTCAGTTTGGTGACCGCTGTGGATAGCCAAATGCGTATATACATGATATGATCAAATAAAACACAACTTTGCCTAAAAACATAAAAACACTTTTTTTACTAGTTTTTATTTTTTTGTATTTTATTTTTTCATAGTGTATTTTTTTGTACAAGTTTTTTGTTTTTTGTACTGATTTTCTATGTATTTGTAATAAACTTTTGTTTTTTTGTAATAAATTTTACTTTTTTTGCATTGACAAAAGGTGAAAAGATTATTATAATTGGTATAGATATGTTTTTAAACATATTCAAAACATTAGTTATCTGTGATAATTTGTATAATTATGAGTGATCCAGGCTAGCAGGAGAAGTTTTGGAGCCCTTACGACTTTATACTACAGGTTTTATTATTATATATAATAATAAAAATAATAATTAAAAGTCAACTTAAAAGGAATAGTAAAGTTTTACTTTTTTGATTTTAGTCACTAAAACTTTTATATAATATTACTAATAATTAAATAATAATATTAATTAGTAGTAAGTCAACAAAAGCGGCTAAATAGTAAAGTTTTGTTTTTTTTTTTTTTTTTGGTCACTAAAACTTTTATATACTATTAATAATAATTAAAGTTTTATTTTTTTATTTTGGCCACTAAACTTTTATATAATATTAATAATAAGTAAAGTTTTGTTTTTTGGATTTTGGCCACTAAAATTTTTATATAATACTAATATTAATAATAATTAAAGTTTTGTTTTTTTTTTATTTTGGCCACTAAAACTTTTATATATTAATATAATAATATTAATTAGTAGTAAGTCAACAAAAGCGGCTAAATAGTAAAATTTTATTTCTTTTTATTTTGGCCATTAAAACTTTGATATAATATTAATAATAATTAAAGTTTTGTTTTTTTCGATTTTGGCCGCTAAAAATTTTATATAATATTAATAATAAGTAAAGTTTAGTTTTATTATTTTGGCCACTAAAACTTTTATATAATATTAATAATAATTAAAGTTTTGTTTTTTTTGATTTGACCACTAAATTTTTTATATAATATTAATAATAATAATTAAAGTTTAGTTTTTTCGATTTTACCACTTGCGTGGTAAAACCTGAAGTCCCGTCAATACCCGACTAACCGAGAGGAAATAGAAAAGCGTGGTCGCAAGCAACCGGGTCGTTATAGCCTTCAAGTAAAATTGTTCTAAGTGGGGATTGAACTTGAGATCTCTAGATTATCTCTCATTTAATTTAACCATTCCACCACTTTCTTAGAGATTAGTGTTTGATTCGTAATGAAAGATTTGATTTTGGTATTTATTTATTTAACTTATACTTTTTCTGCAAATGATATATATTATTTATTATCGAGAGTGTACTGTGATAACCCGTCGCAACGCGCGGGTGAAATAAACCTAGTTGTTATTATTATTATTATATATATTAAAAACCAACCGAAAGGAATAGTTAAGTTTTGTTTTTTCGATTTTAATCACCAAAGCTTTTATATAATATAAAAGCTTGTTTTTTCGATTTTTGTCACTAAAACTTTATAAAGTTTTGTTTTTTTGATTTTCGCCACTAAAACTTTTATATATTATAAGGTTTTGTTTTTTCAATTTTTGCCACTAAAACTTTTTAAAGTTTTGCTTTTTCTATTTTGGCCACTAAAAGTAAAGTTTTGTTTTTTTGATTTTGGTCACTAAAACTTTTATATAATATAAAGCTTTGTTTTTTCGATTTTGGCCACAAAAACTTTTAAAGTTTTGTTTTTTCGATTTTTGTCACTAAAACTTTAATATAATATAAAGATTTTTTGATTTTGGCCACTAAAACTTTTTAAAGTTTTGTTTTTTCGATTTTGGCCATTAAAACTTTTATATAATATAAAGTTTTGTTTTTTCGATTTTTGCCACTAAAACTTAATAGTAAATTTTTGTTTTTTCGATTTTGGTCACTAAAACTTTTATATAATATAAAGTTTTGTTTTTTCGATTTTGGCCACTAAAACTTTTTAAAGTTTTTTTTTTGATTTTGGCCACTAAAATTTTTATATAATATAAAGTTTTGTTTTTTTGATTATGGCCACTAAAACTTAATAGTAAAGTTTTGTTTTTTTGATTTTGGTCATTAAAACTTTTAAATAATATAAAGTTTTGTTTATTTAATTTTTGCCACTAAAACTTTTAAATTTTGTTTTTTTGATTTTGTATAATTTTATGTTTGTATATATATAATTGTATAGAGTTTGTGATGAAAGATTTGATTTTGCTATGTAACTTATGATTTTGTAAATGATATATAATATCTGTTATCGGAAGTGTACTGTGATAACCCGCCGCAACGCGCGGGTTGGATTAAAGCTAGTTATTATTAAAACTCTATAATATATACACACACGTACATAGTGCATCTTCAATATAATTGATATTGTTAATTAAGAACTAAAAGAACTAATTTTAGCAACAAATTTAGAAAGATATAAAACTAACTTTTACTATTTTCAAAAAAAAAAAAAAACTTTTATACCCTTCAAATATTTGGTTCAAATCAGGTTATTGATTAATATACTCATCATTGTGTAATATACTCAATATTGTAATTTGCGTTCATGTCCTTGTGATATATTTATTATTGTGTTTTACGTCCAGGTCATTATGTAATATACTAATAATTGTGTTTTACATCAAGGTCATTGTGTAATATACTTATCCTTGTATTTTATGTTCATGTCATTGTGTTATTTGTATTTCTCACTGTGTTATACGTGTTAACTTATTTCATGTTTTTTGTTATTGTTTTTCATATATCAAATAAATTTGTTGTTTATCTTTTATGTTTTTCATGTCATAAGTACACAATTGTATTATTTCAAAATTTTATTTTTTGTAACTTCATTTTTCAGTAACACATATTCTAGGTTCTTGTGTTATATGTATTCTTCATTATATTTTATGTTTTTGACTATTTAATTTTATCTTATCATTATTTTTTACGTATTAGATGATTTTTTTTGTTTTATTATTATGATTTACATATAAAAAGTGTGTGATTGTGTTGTTTCACAACTATTATTTTTAAAGTTCATCATTTAAAAAAAAATCGTAAGACAAAATGACAAACAAAAAAACAATGAAAAACAAAAGGATATAATAATGCATTATAAATATACAAGGTGAAGGAAAATGTAATTTTTTTTAAATTATTTATATAAAAAGTGTATACTCATTCTAAAGATTAAAATTAACGCTCATTTTTTTGGTGTACTTTTTTTACAAAAAATAATATCGTATATAATAGTTATAATCATTTAAAAAACAGGGAGAATATGATAAAAAGTCAACAAAAGTGTTTATGATTAAAATACTTTTCTAATAATTTTTCTATAAAACTTTGATGTCAAACATTAAATTATAGATGTAATGAGTTAAAATTCTTCTCACCCTTTTCACCATTTTAAGTTTTTTTTATACTATAAGCTCACCCATATATAAGTCGGTAGGCGCTAGTCGAACGGTGAGGTACCGCCTAGGTATTAATCAAGATTAATCGGCGCTAAGCGGATTGGATTTTTATATTTTATACCTATATTTATTTGCAATGATTTTAGCAAAAAAAAAAATCTAGGTGAATTTGTTTTTTTTCATAAAAAAGGAAATTAGCTTGCCAAAAAAATAAATACTTTGTCGGAATTGCGTCGCAAAAAATAGATATCTTTCGTCCGATTTGCGTCGTAATTATCAGAAAATGTTTGTCGGAATTGTGTCGCAATTTTATTTGTCAGAATTGCGTCGCTAAGTTTTTGTTGGAATTGGGTCGCAAATGTTTTTGTCGGAATTTGGTCGCAAATGTTGTTGTCAGAATTGCGTCGCAGTGATTTCCGTCGGAATTGCGTCGCAGCGATTTCTGTCGGAATTGTGTCGCAAATATTAAAAATGGATATGTATTCGAGTAATTATAAACATTATTTTTTGTCGGAAATTGGTCGGAACTTCCAACACATTTTTTTGTCGTACACATTTTTCATCGGAATTGTGTCGGAAATGCATTTCCGACCAAGGGTTTTCCAATGACCTGTTTTTGTCGCAAATCCGTCGGAAATCATGTATTGTGACCCATTTCCAACGCAAATTTGTGTCAGAAATGCTATTTTTTTCTACTAGTGTATACACAAATCAATATCGATAATTTAATAAGATATTTTAAATAATTTAAAAAATAAACTTAAACATATTAAGTCAAGTAATTCAAAGTTCAAACTTAACCACCAAGTTCAAAGTTTAGAGATAAATTTCGATGTTAAGTGGATGAATTCGATGCATCAAAGACATATTAAGGATTTTGGGTTGAAAAATGTCTAATTAATTATGGAATTATTCACTTTTTACCAGAAAAAAGTCAAAAAAATCAAAAAATAAAAATATGACTAGTCGTCTAGGCCAAAATCGACACGGTAAGGGGGCGCGTAAGCCGATTTTTACAATAGTGATATATACACACACAAATACATATATAAGAAATGTATCATATCATAATCCCATCTTTAGTTTACCCTTAAATTTAATTGTTTTCACCATTTTAAATCCTAAAAAACAATGTGTGTTTTACATTAACGTATTAAACCTGGTTTTTTTAAATTTAAAAATCATATATTTATTTTTAAGATGTGAAATGAATTACCTGATTAAACTTAATGGCTAATTTCTAAGAAACCTTCTTATTTCTTAAATAATCAATTAAATCAATATAACACAACATATAAAATCCATTTAGAAAGGACACTTTTTTTATTGATCAACTAAGCAACTGTCGAGTACTCTGTATGTGTACGTGACCTTCAGTGGTTAAAAAATGTCTGAGCTGATCACTAGTATATACGAACAAAGTATCTATCCCAACAGCCACCAATTCTTAGGGGTGTTCATCGGGTTGGATAACGAATTATTCGGGTTTTTCGGGTTGGGAATTTTTTTGGTCTATCCGAAACCCGACCCGACCCGAAATTCGAAATATATTATCCGACCCGAAAAACCCAAATTCGTTCATCCGAATAACCCGAACAACCCTGCTTTTTTTCAGGTTTTTCGGATATCCGACCCGAAAAAACCAGCTTCTGCATATCCGAAACCCGACCCGAAACTAAAATCATATTATCCGACCCGAAAAACCCGAAAAAGATTTCGGATACGGTTTTTTCGGGTTTCGGATACGATTCGGATTTCGAATTTTTTCGAGTTTCGGATATTTTGAACACCCCTACCAATTCTTAAGAAAAACCTGACCCAAACACCCTTGATCCTAGGTTCCTAACCATGTGAAAGTCATATCCCATTTAGACGTTACGCCAGGTTTCACTCTTTATCAATGATCTATCGGTGCGGTTTAGGAGTAATTTTAGGGCGCGGTTTTAACTTTGACGTTCCACAGAGAATAAAAAAATGTCAAAAGAGTGAGAAGAAGCCCCGTAAATATTTCAACAAACCTTATATAATTTAAATTATATTTTTACGTAGTTTCGTGGCAACTTCACAAACATCGCTTTAAAAGGTGTTACAGTCATGGTTGTAAAAGTCGCTGTGCGCTAGTCGGGCGACGAGGTACCGCCTATGGATTAATCGGGATTAATCGGCGCTAGGCGGATTGGAATTTTTATATGTAATTTTACAAATATATATTATATACACATATTAATATCAATAATTTAATATAATACTTTCAAATAATTTAAAAAATAAACTTAAACATATTAAGTCAAGTACTTCAAAGCTCAAACTTAAACATTGAGTTCAAAGTTTAGAAATGAATTTCGATGTTAAGTGGATGGATTCGATGTTTTAGAGACATATTAAGGATTTTGGGTTGAGCAATGTCTAAATAATCATAAAATTGGTCCCATTTTACCAAAAAAAAAGTTAAAAAAAGTCAAAAAAATAAAAAATAAAAAATAAAAAAATCTGATTAAGCCGCCTAGACCGACTAAGCCCCGCCTAGAACCAGACTAGGCCGCCTAGGAACCGCCTAGAGTCTAGGCGGCCGTCTATGCCGACTTTTACAACATTTAATAAGCAACTTGTGAACCATATCCAACGTATATCGGCCATAAATGGTTAATACTAAAATGTGAATTAGTGTTTCGACCAAACTTTCGCAAACATGTGAGATTGCAAACACATAACGTATTAAAATGAACAAACATTTAATAAGCAACTTGTGAACCATTGGGCATGAAATTCATTTATGTTCATTGACAAGAAATTTAATTAAATAAATAAACATAAACAAATGTGGTATATTCATTATTTATAATATGTATTTTTTATTAGGGAGGTTTATCGGCTTAGTGATTGGTGTTTTATACCATCATGTTCTATATACAATCTTAAGCTTCTAATAGTTCTTGTTGTTTCTTCTTCTATGTCTTCTGTACTTCTCATGAAAAGGTGCAGCAATATCATTACTAGTAGTAACAACATTAATAACAACAAAAGTAGCAGTAAGAGTAATAAAAGTGACGCTTTATTGAGCAAAAAATATTTTTGAGTGCAACCTTTTAATTTATCCTAGATAGTGTAATCTTACAGTCTTACACCATGCGATTATATGGAATTGTTTTAGGCATATTTGTTTGTTTATTACGTGCTCTTTAGCATTTTTTTTATTAAATAATTAAAAGCCCAATTGCTATTTTTTTCGTTCAAAATTTCAAGCCTCAACGGTCCTATTCTTGGCCAATGTTTGTGAGCACACTCATGCCTTTTGGGCCACACTCCTCTCACGCATATGAGCCGTGTAGCTGGTCTTTACCAGCCTATGTACGTGGTTGTGCTCACATCTCCTCACACGAGTATACACATATAGCACATGGTATAAGGCTATCTACAGCGGTCACCCCACTGAAAATCATTTTCCACCGAAATTTCCTGGCACGTTATCATCCCACTGAAAACCTTAAACCCCACAGTGGTCACCCCACTGAAAACCTTTCCAAACTATTCCACATCATCAACAATTTTTAAATTTAATTGATTTATTTATTTTTTTTGTTGCAAACTAAAAATAAAAACTTTAAGATTTAATTAAACCATTCAAATAAAAATACAAATAAAATAAAAGTTACATTGCAAACTTAAATAAAATAAACCATAGAAAAAAAAACTAACAATTCAAATAAAAATAAAATTTAACGATATTTATTAAAGGGTTTCTTTTTTCAGTTTTTTCATTATTGAACGTTTTTACTCGTTGAGTTTTTCGGCAGGCAAAGCCTCCATTGTTATGAGGTCGGCTCGGAGAGTATTCTCTTCGTGAATTTGAAGCTTTATTTCGTGCATTTTTTTCTTATTATCATGCTTTTGTTTTTGAAAACTTGTGAAAGCTTGTAGTTGATCAGCGAGATCGATTGTTGTCGGGTTAGAGCAGACGATTTGACGACTCGAAGAGGAAGCCCGTTTTGTTGTATCTCGCACTGTCAGTCTAACCGGTTCTGTGGGGATGTCGAACTCATCTTCTTCCTCGTCATCCTCGAGGTTAACCGCGTAATTTGTATGGGCGATCGACCCCCCCGCGAATACTTGTTCGACTCGGAGTTTTTGGTTCTTTTTGAAGAACCTTGGACCTGGCAAAGAACGCGGAATTTTGGCGTGACTTTTATCGCGACCCAAGCGTGGTAGTAGTTAAATGTTTGGCCGTTACTCTTTAGTTGGTATTCCTTTTTGGCCCATTTTAATAAGTTCTCGTCGCTTATTCCGCTTTTCCGGTTGTTGGCATAGTTGCTATAGATCCCACTAAACTTTGTTAACTTGATGCACATATCCTTCCACTTTGAATTTAATTGATGATATGTGCGGTATTCGGCATCAAATACCATCATATTGTGCCAAGTAACGGTGAATTTTTTCCAAAAATTTTAGCGTTTTTACGAATTACATACAAAAAAAATAAATAGCAAAAAGTAAGTAAAAATATATATACACTTTAAAAAAATAAATTAAAAAATAAATAAATTTTTTTTACCTTTGGTGTCATTGGACCACTACTCAGCCCGGTTCCGGCCGACTGTTTGTTTTTCTTTCCTTTTATTGCATTTTTGAGTGTCTTGTGTCTCTAGCACGACTTCGTTATCAGGTTGATTCGGTGACACGAAATCTGATTCGTAATGAGGTTGGGAAATATTTTGTTGGAAACCGCTTTGGGAGTAGGAAGCAAAACCGGTTTGGAAGTTTGGTTGTGATTGGACGTTCGGGTTTTGTTGTGGATATTGAAAATTTGGGTTTCGTTGTTGGAATTGTTGGATGTTCGGGTTTTGTTGTAGTTGAACCAATAAATTACGAAGCGAATCGGGATCGCACGAGAACGGTTTGAATTCGGGATTGAGATTGTTAGGCCTTGGATTCATGTTTGTAATTTTTTTTTTAAAATATAGAGAGAAAGATGAAAGATGAAGAGATTGGGGTGATTTTTTTTTGTTGTTAAAGTAATAGAGGTATTTATATGGTGATTAAAAAAATATATATTTTTTAAATATAGTCGTTCAATGGCTCTTTTTTCTTGGCACCAATCACAAAGCGAGAAAGGGTAGCGGGGTGCGTGGGCCATGGAAGGGGGTTGGACAGGAGCCGCTAAAGGGGGCGGTGTTCCCACGGGAGGCCGCCGAATGGACCAACCCCGATAGACGGGCGGGGTGGCCGCTGTGTCCGGTCTAATAATGATTTGGAATAGGCGCATACAAAACGCTTACGAGCTGGGTGCATTCGAAAGTACTCTTAAGGTTCTGTCTGACCTTAGATTTCTTTAAAATTGAATTCAAATATTAATTTGTTGAGCTTCTAAATTAATTACTTATTTCTCATAAGCACTGGCGTATCCACCCCTTGCTTTGGGGGCAGCCGCCCTCCGTTCTCTCTGAATTTTTTTCCTGTAGTATATATATATTAAAATCCTGATCGACCTCTTTAATATTTTGCTATTGCCCCCCCCCCTAACTTTGAATAATTGGATTTATGTTGAGAATTTAAGGGATGGTTATACTTGTTTTTTTGGAGAAAAATATATACTTAAAAAGTTTTCATATATGTTGTTTTTGATATACTTTAAAAATAAAACTCAATAGGGAAACTATGCCTAAAAATTTTAACTCATAACAAGATAAATGCGAAGATTGGGTAATAATTATTGTACTTTGTGTTGAAATGAGTAATATTATAATATAAAACTCAATAGGGAAACTATGCCTGAAAATTTGAACTCATAACAAGATAAATGTGAAGACTGTTTGTGTTGAAAGGAGTAACATTATAATATAAAATCATAACATCAAATGAGTTGAGATTAATAGCACCTTAACACAACGCATGTTAAGATGAATAACTTAAAAATTATATGAATATAATTTTTTCAAATGGATAAGAATGATTACTATTATATTTCATTAGAAAATCACTAAAAATTATTCAATTAAACTATTTGTTTAGTTACAATTCACTTTAACTTGAACAAAATTGAAGTTTTTAAAAATGATCCTTTTAAACCCAAACTGAATTTCCTTAAAACTCATCCTAACCTTCACCCATCCTAGCCCACACCTGTTCTGACCCGCTACCTAACACAACCAAACCTTCTATTTTGCCAAACATAAGAGCAACTTTAAATACATTGTATTTTTATTATATTTTTATATATGAAATTAAGTTTGTTTGCCTTTTTTTAACATGGTCCGACCCAATTCAACCTAACCCGATGTAAACAAAGAGAAAAAAATTATTATATAGCAATCCTCAAATGACCATAAAAAATTTCCGGCCCTCCTGAAAAAAGTTTTTAGGTCCGCCACTTCTCATAAGATACGCTTGTTGGGGAATTATAAAAGACTCTTGATATTGGTACACCAGTGTACCAATAACACTGTCTTTTTATACATTTTAATATTAAAAAAATACTAAAAAATATACGTATAAATAAAAGTTATGAGATAAAATAAATGATTGGTTTAAACTTGAGATAAAGTAAAATAAGACATAAAGTGAAGACAATGTTATGAGGGGGTTTTAGAGCAAGTGCATGACCTACTTTTTAGGGGGCTAAAATTTTTAAAAAATTTGTGTGTGTGAATTATTTTATTTTACAAAAAACACATATATTTTACAATCTAATTTTTTAGATATATTTAACCAGTAACGAAATTATAAAAGTTAAAAGAAAAAGTTGTTTCTTAAACATTTGACCCAATAACTCGTTATAATTTAAAAATTAGGTAAAAAACACGAAAGCAAATTAACTCACTTCAAATTTAAGTCCAAACGAATTACCACTTCAACTTATTTACAAACGAATTACCACACACACAAGCATAAAAGAGCCCATTTTTAGCATTCACACATGACTTTAGTTTCTGAAACTAATTTTTCAGAGACGTCACTGATATGTTATCCCCATATTTTATTTCATAACCTCTATTGTTGTTCTATATTGATTGTTTTTTAAGTAACATAAATCTGTGTTGACCATTTTAGGGTTTTGCATGTGGCACTATACACTGCCTTTATAGGAGTCATGGGAATATTGGTGACAACTATTCCTCAAATGATCGATCTGACCCCAGAAAATAAGACAAAAATGGGAATCTGTTTAGCAACATTAGCCTTGAATTTTGTTGATGGACTATGTGTGTTCTCTCAAACTGATGCTACACAACCCAATGATTGGAAAACTTTAATGTTCAAACTTACTGGAATACTTTCTCTATATTTTGCATTCTCCATGCTCATACCTATTCAATGGCTCACTTGGCTTGGTGTTGTCATCATATGCACCATTGTGACATGCGTTGAAAGTCGTTACATATCGCAATTAATATGCACCTGGTCTTGTCTAAAAATTACTTCTGTCACGAATTATGTGATTGAAAAGTTCAAAATTTTGTTTTTAAAAGACGCAGACGCTACTGCTCCTGTATCAGGGGACGATGCAGTGTAGACCAAGAAATCCGTACTGTACATACGATAACATATGTTTTGTATAATAGGTTCTTTTTGATTTATATTTGACATGCATCATTTGAATTCACTTGCATAAATATGTCTTTTTGGCAATATTTTTAAGACCAAACATCGAACATATCTCTTTATTGATCAGCCGTCAAATCGGTCGGACCGGTCTTTTGGGATTCAACTTCTCCCATTGCTACCTCCTTGATAGGACACATATCCAAATGCTAGATGTTATGGTGTACGTGTAGTTTATAGTTTTCGTTTTTTGTTGTACAAATTTCATTATTTATAGTGCTATTTTTTCATTTATGTGATTATTCTTTATTTTTATTATTTATTGCAAAACAATTATACTCAAACAATTAAAAGAATTTTATAAAACACAACAATAAATTAACACATTCACAAAAAAAAATTATAATATGCTTTCATTTTTTAAATAAATGACCGTATGTATATATGCGACCCGTTATAAAATAATTCTGCAACTCAGCAATAAATAAGCGAATTTGTAAAAGAATAATTATAATATTCAATTATTTAAAACAAATAATTATAGTTTTCATTTTTTAAAATATGTATTTATATGAGTCGTTATATAATACGTACTTATGAAACACAGTGATAATATAAAAAATGATTATCATATTGATTTTATTAAAAAAATTGATATGTTATGCTATACAAATCAAACAAAGATACCTAGTGTGTTCTCATTTTGTAAAGTTGAAGGGCGTTAAAGACAAATTTACCCTTACCACAAAAATGTGGCAACTATGCTTTTTCATTTGAGACCCCCTAAAAAAGATCAATTTTTTTTCCCAAGATCCCATGAACACTTAGACATAATAAATCATTAACTATGTATATCACACTAGTGATCTAAAATATCCTGATTCAATTTGAGTCCTTTTAAATTCATTGTCTTTTAGATGCTGTTAATTGAAATAAATATGATTTTTTTAGACTTTAGGGTTTGTACAAATAATTTGGTAATTTTTTATTTCTTCATAGTTGATTCTTCCTTTGTAAAATTATTTTGTGTTTTTTTTTTCTTGAATAATTTGGAATTTTTCATTTCCATATGAGTTAGTACTTTAATTAATTAAACATATGTTTGTTTTATTTCAAAACGAAATGTAGAGTAATTAATTTATTACATTTAAATACCGACTGCCGTACGAGTATAAATGCTAGTTAACTAACTATACGGTAAGCATGGGCGAATGTAGGTAGAGGCCAATGGGTTTACAGGAACCCACCGTGCTTCGACTCGTTAGTGGGAAAAAATTTCAGAAGAGTTAAACAATAGGGTGAACCCATTAATATTTTATGGGTAAATCCTGAGATAAACTCATTAAGATTTTTAAGAGTGAATTCTTAATGTAATTACAGCAATTTGTCAACTTGATTGAGTCAAGTTATCTTTGTTAAAGAAAATCTCAATAATCAATGATTAGATTTATATATAATCGTGTTAATCACTTTTCGGTCATATAAATAATAAACTTAGCAAATAAAATGGTAGTTATTAGTGGTTAAACCCTCGGATCAGGTTAATTTTGTCATACAAACTTAGCATATTTCGTTTAAGTTTCGGGGCAACGAACCCTACAACGAGCATTGCTTCCTTGACCCCTGTTGAATGCCCAACAGGACCGCCACCTTGGACCCCGCAAGGGCGTGTGACCCTCTTGACTCCTGCTTGGTCTGGAGCTCAGAAATCCTAAACGAAAATGTATTCTGTACCTTCGAACTCTCTAATGACAATGTTTTTTATTTTAATAATTGTTTTAATATATCGAACTGTTATTACGTGAAGAACATTACAAGACATAAACGTCAACCCGACCCGAAAACCACTAACGGGAAGTCAAGTCTTGTACATAAAATTGGTTTGTCAAAGTGATTTATATGTTTCATTTCCTCAAGACAAGTTTCCATAAACTTCGCCCTTCAAATTCATGAAAGCTATAATTTAATTACTGCTCAATCTTAATTAACATGTAAAAAGGTGTTCAGGAAATATATTAATGCAACTGTTTTCATAAGCAAGTTGCATGTGATATATGAAACAAATTTTCTACGTAAAGGAATTATTGGATGGATTTAGTTCCGAGTTCATTCAAGATGCAGGTCACAACTGATCGATCCTCGGCTCCCTCAGTCCATATATATATATATATATATATATATATAAAACTCATTTCCTTTCTTCTCATTTTCATATCGCATGCAGACACAAACAAAAAATCACAAAAGTGGCACAAATTAATCTCCTTTTGTTCGTTATCTCTCTTACAATATTAGGCTTTTCGACCATTAACGTCGAGTCTCGTTCTCGTGCAAGATCATATGTTGAGCTACAGTGTCGATCAGCATTATATTCTAATCTATGTGTTCAAACTCTTTTACCATACGTAAGCAAAACCCGACTACCAATCAGCCCGCAACTATTGGCTCAAATTTCATTAGCTTCGTGTCTATCCAAAGCTCGGTTTACCAAAGTCTATCTGAATATGGTAGCAAAGAAACTGAACCAAACTACCAACAATCAAGCGATAGAAGAATGTATTCAACAAATCAACGATGGTGTGAACCAGATTACGCAATCCTTTAAGGAGTTGCTGAAAATAGGAAAAGATGGGGATGAAAATTTTAAGTGGCATGAGAGCAATGTGGAAACTTGGGTCAGTGCTGCGTTGACCGATGCCACAACATGCATTGATGGGATATTGGGGGGTGGGATCAACAAGAGGGAACTGGTTATGATCAAGGCAAGGTTGTTGAACGTGAAGCAAATGGCTAGCAATTCACTCGCGATGTTTAGCAGTTTCACGACAAGATCGATATCGAGCCTCTCGTGGTATCAAGAATCCTGAAATTTTGTCACGAAGAAGGCTGTTTTAAAATAAAAGTGATCGAGGGTGATCTTGTACGTAATTATATTAAATAAACCTTTGATTATGATATGTCAATATGATGTAGCAAGTTTTTAGTATTTAGCAGATAATGCGAAGCCTGGTCGTGGGTGTGTCCGTGTTTATCATTTTATTGATAGTTGTATACAAACAAACTTTTTATCACATAAGGGCTTCGAAACATTTAGTTTTATAAATTTATATAAATTAAAAGAAAACACTAGACAGTTTTTTGTTGTTAGTATTATTGTAAGATTTGAGAGAAACATGAAATCTTTCTATTGTAATAAAAGGGTATTTTTAAGAGACACGTGTCGCGTTTTAATTAAATCTGAAAATATTTTTCCTGATTCTCTCTCTTAACAAATTATTAGATTATATAATTAAATATCAAAAAATATATTTTTTCTTATTTCAATAATTTACTAATTTATTAAAAGTTAATAAAGAATAATTCAATTATATCTTATCCTAAATATAATTATTAAATATTTATTAGTATTTAGAATTAATAAATTATATTTTTTTATTATTCAACCCGTATAATACACGGGTTTTCTAGGCTAGTTAGTAATATACATGTCAACTATAAATCAACCAAAAAAATAAAATAAATCAATATGCTTAAATTGTATGTGAAATGAAAGTGAAGGTACTTGAAAGTTGAAAAGGCACTAGAGAGCTAAATATCAGATTTCTACATATACAATAAATATAATATAAAATATAACAGTCAAGATATAAAAGCTAAAATTTGAAAGTTAAATGTAAGTATGTAACATTGGTCTTTAAAAAACGTTGGGCTTGGTTGATTTGGGCTTCTATACACCACTGGGTCCATTCGGATGTTAAAAAAAAAAAACCCGGAGGCCTCTATGGATCTCTCATTCACTTCAGTCATTCATTGTTTTGTTTGATTGTTTTCGAAAAGGGGGTGTTTATCGGGTTGGATAACGAGTTATTTGGGTTGGGAAATTTTTTTGGTCTATTCGAAACCCGACCCGAAATTCAAAATATATTATCCGACCCGAAAAACCCGAATTCGTTCATCCGAATAACCCTGTTTTTTTGGGATACCCGACCCGAAAAAACCATTTTTTTGCATATCCGAAACCGACCCGAATCTAAAAATCATATTATCCGACCCGAAAACCCGAAATAGATTTCGGATACGGTTTTTTCGGGTTTTGGATACGATTCGGATTTCGAATTTTTTTGAGTTTCGGATATTTTGAACCCCCTAGGAAAAACCGAAAAACCTAGGGCAACCACCAACCATGATTAGTGATTCGAGGTCGACGAGGTTGAGGAGACGTTCTTGGTTCTTCGAGGAGGGAAACGAGGAGACGCCCAACATAAAGGACGATTTTTTGATTGATGATTCTTTGGCTCTCAAATCTGTGCTCACAGTCGCACGTCTCTCAAGTCTTAAATAAGACGATCTCAGGGCTCATGCTCTCACGATTGTCGTCATTTGTCGATAGGTATTACCATTTACCGCATTACTTTAATACTTTGATTTATTTGTGTTTGAATTTTGATTTTTATTAGGGTTAATTTTGGTTGAATTGTGATTGTGGTTACAGCCACACTGGTTGTTTTAGGGCTGTGATTGATCTTTGAATTTGATTTAATTTTAAATTTGATTTAGGACTGTGATTTTGGGTTGTGAACTTGTGGTTGAATTTTGAATTTGATTAATTTTGCTGGTTTTTTGTTAAATTAAGGTTGATGTAGGGATGTGATAGAATTTTGAGTTTGATTTAGGGCTGGGATTTAGAGTTGATCACTAGTTAATTATGTAATTAGCATGTTTTAAAACATGATTATGTTGGTTGTATTGTTATATGCAGCTGAGGGTTTATACAGCTGATGACATAGTGAATTAATTAGCAAGAACAAGATTGGATTATCTAGATGTTGCTGTGGGGGTTATTAGCAAGAAAAAGATCATGGTACCCAAGCTTCTACAATGGCACATGAAGGAATTTGGAGATGACAGCAACCTGCAGGTCAAACTTTTTTTTCTTTTTTGCACAAAAGGACCTCAATTTTATTTGCTGTTTTGGGCCTCCACAATGCTAGAGCCGACCTTGTAAATGTTGTTTGTATGATTTTTTTTAAACACAATTGTGTTTTTATTTGATATTTCTCTGGTGTGTGTATATTGTAATTTCCTTGTGTACTATTCTTGTAACATTTACTTTATATAAATAGATTTCACAATTAACACAGATGATCTCTTAGTGATAAATACACTATGCACATCATTTTTTTTTTTTTCCAACGAGGCATTATCGATGTATCATCAACAGTACCCAATGTCACCGAGATAACCAACGGACTCTTTTGGGTCGTTTTTTCCATCAAATGCGCCATTATTTCCCTCTAATCGTTCTTTCCCTCATTCTCAGCTGCTAGCCCTTTTCGCTCGATCGATCGATCCGCCCTCCGCCACCACAACCACGACCTTCACCTATGCCACCACACTCACTTTCGACCATCACCGCAGCCGCAAAAGTCTAGATCCACCATTGCCGCTGCTGCAAAGACTAGAGGAAGCCACCATCACCGCCGGCCGGGCTGCAAAGACCAGAGCCACCATCATCATCATATCTCTCTAACTCTACCAAACAACAGAGGTCTCTCAAAACCCTAATTTCTTTCACTCGTTTTTTTTTTTTTTTTTTTTTTTTCCCCTGCAAGTTTCAATTTGGATTTCTTGATTGTAGTCTATAATTCAAGTTTTCTTGATAGTTCTCTTGATCTCAGTAATTAGACTTGATTACAACTAAGGCAACAACTACATTGTGGTTTTGTTTCTAATTTTAGTTTCAAGGTTTCTATCTAGAAGTTCAATTTATCCAGCCTTGGAGTTCACATTAGACATGATGATTCTTAACCAAGTAGACCTCCATTAAATGAATAATACCAACTAGCTATAACCAGGACCGGACAACGAATATGTAACATGCGTACCATTTGGTGTTGATATGGCATGTGTAATTTATAAAACTGAAGTTAGTAAACAGAGGGAACCTTTGTAATCTGTTCATCAAACAATATCGTAAATGATGTGAGTTGAATGTTTTTATTATTAGGAAAATCGTGTTGGAGAATCTGTCATCCAACAAGTAGACAATCTTTGATGATAATATTGTTGCTAATAAGCATGATTTGTTTGTATAGAACTGTACGAGAAATTCCATGAATCTGTGATGGTGTTAGATGCTCTTCTGTGGCAACATGCTGAAAAACAGTAAGCATATATAAAATTAACAACCCCCAATTTACAATATATGTATTCATTAGTCTGAATCATGAATATTTTTTTCTGAACGTGTATATGCAGAGGCTGTGTTCTTGTTAGGCAACTAAATGTTTCTTTCACAATGATCCAAGAAACTTCATATGCATTAGGGGTGGGGTGTTGGGTTGCAGGGGTTTGGGGTTTTCATTCCATTAAAACTTCATTATCTATATATATTTTTAAATCTTATATATTGACGCGGGTGATTGATCGGTTGTCTCTTTTGTTGTTTTAGGAACTAAAGAGGAGTAACTATGCTGCTAATCCTTTGATCAACCCAACTAGCATCAAAATAAGCACTGCATTCACTGAAGTTGAAAGCAGAGTTTTGGAACCATCAAAATTGAGATTTGGATATTGCGGAGACTGGTTTCCTCGTTGTGTTCGATGGAACTTCAACAAGGTAAATAAATTCTTCTACTTATAGTTATTTTTCTTCTTTGGATATTGGATTAACTTTCGATGCTGATATCAATGGTTTGCAGGTATGATAATGCAGAATTACATGGTGCTTCAAGTACAGTGATTAACAATCACAATAGCGGCGACAAGCATCATTAGTGGTGACTCTCTAGCGGCGATTTTATAATCATTGGCAACGAAGTATTAGCGACGACCTTTTAACGGCGATTTGTCGCCGCTAATACTATTAGTAGTGATTATTGTTATCATTAGTGGCGTCAATTGTCCTGCTAATGATGTCGTTTCATATAGTGATATATGAAATTCCAAACATATAAGCCTTTTTTATAGTGGGTAGCAATGAGAAACAAAGTTACAATACAAATAACAAAAAAAATGCAAATTGAAATAAACTCACAATTCAATTAAGATTGAAATAAAGAAAAATGTGATGAATTCGTAGAAGTTAATTTGTTGAGGTCTCGTGTTAGACATGATATCTCATAAAACATATTTTGTTGTTTTCTCTAAAAAAGGTTTGTCTTATAGAATACAACATAAAACAATTAGTACTTTCACTTATAGGAACTTATTCATTAAGAACCCGTAAATACGAAGAAACCAAAGGAGCTAATTTTGAACCACATGATTTTAGGGGTATAAAAGTAAATTTCTTTTAAAATAGGGGAAGTTATTATTATACTCTTTAAACTTATGGCTAAAAATGGTTCTCTTACGCTTAGTTTTCGAAGGGAATTATTTCCTTCCAAATCGAAAGGAAAGTAAAACTAAACAATTTTGCCTAGTTTTCTTACATTTCCTTCCCTTTCCCCTCCATAAATGAAACTTGGGAACACAAACATGTTTCTTCTTTCCTTCTAACTCTCTTCTTTTCTCTCCTTAAATAAACTCGAGAATAGAGCGTTGGTTCTCAAGTTGCAATAGTTCTCATTTTAACATCCCCTTAATTATAATTGTCAAGTTTTAAATACAGTTGTAAACTATAAGTGAAAAATGTATATTTTATTGTTAGATGTTTCTGCGTGTTTCTGTTAACTTCAAGTATACATACAAAGTGTTGAATTCTAGTGATTATAGGTGTATTAACTAATATATCCTTTTTAGTTTTTTTATACTTAACAAAATAAAAAATCTTTTGTTTTTTATAGGATTAAAGAAATGAGTTAATTTGCATTAAACATTTGTAATAATAATGTAATTAGTTTAATGATCAGCTGAAACACATTGTTATTTTTCAATTGTTGCACATTAGCATTAAAACTTGTGATCTAAAGTTTTGTTAACTCAGCAATCACATGTTGTAAGAATAAATGTCCAAGCAATGTTCCTTAGTTTAAGTGGTTGAGAAGAATGTCACGGGTTCAAGTCTTGGTATTGACAAAATAGAAGTTTCATATTGGACAGTGGTTTTTCCATAAGGTGTGGATGTGATCCGGTGGTTTATGACCCTTAGGTGATCCAAATTGCCGTTTGAAAGAAAAAGAATACATGTCCAACACAACCAAATAT
The DNA here is from genome assembly GCA_009363875.1 of Mikania micrantha. NCBI lineage: Eukaryota > Viridiplantae > Streptophyta > Magnoliopsida > Asterales > Asteraceae > Mikania > Mikania micrantha. The sequence continues at coordinate 91,721,661 of CM018696.1, forward strand.
AAAAAAGTGATAATTTTTTGTCACTCTCAACAAAGATGAGATTGATATTGTACAGATAATTATTTGAAAATAATCGTTATTAGTGTCTAATATTTTCATGTTTTGAAAATATGACCGTAATTTTTAATATATTTTTTTATTTCACTTCCCTTTATCGCGTCAGTTGAACACTCATACCCTTGCCGTTTGAAAGAAAAAGAATACATGTCCAACACAACCAAATATAAAAAAGTGATAATTTTTTGTCACTCTCAACAAAGATGAGATTGATATTGTACATATAATTATTTGAAAATAATCATTATTAGTGTCTAATATCTTCATGTTTTGAAAATATGACCGTAATTTTTAATATATTTTTTTATTTCACTTCCCTTTATCTCGTCAGTTGAACACTCATACCCTTGCCGTTTGAAGGAAAAAGAATACATGTCCAACACAACCAAATATAAAAAAGTGATAATTTTTTGTCACTCGACAACATCGTTTCAAATGGCCAAGTTGCAGATCTCTCATCTGTCCGAAAGATCCAATCGATTGTACGTTCTAATTATTCAATCGCATTTCAGATTTCAGTTATCAATTTTAGGAATTGCGATTGGAGCTTGTTTATTTTGAAATTTAAACTATCTGGTTCATGATCATAAGTAATCTGTAGCTTTATTTACAGTGGTTTGACCAAAAGTTTAGGTGGCCGAAACTTTGCAACATTTAAATTTTTTCCCTAACGCTAACACGGACACACGGTATATCTTAAGTTAAATGTTCAGGTTGGTGATTCGGGTCGGGTCGGGTCAAACAATAAAAAGTAGATTTTTTAGAACAAAAAAAACCTAAATAATTATCATGATGAGTGAAAAAGTTGAGTACCTTAAAAAAGATTACAACTCAGCTCAACGACCTTTAAGATTTTTAAATTCATGCCCTAGGCTGACCTTTAAGGTTTCTGCCGTGGTATGTCATGATGTTGGAGTTCAAGTTCTTCTTCAAGAACAACAGGGTGAGGTGGGCCACGGTGCAAGGCCTGTGTTTTGGTCAAACTGTATCAAGTAGTAAATCATATCAAATATCCTATGTTTTGGTCAATAATTCTGCAAGGCTTGTGTTTTGCTTAAGGCAGAAAATTGAATACCTAATTCCATCCATTCTAGTAAATGTTTTTCCATGCATTGGTTATTAAAAAAACATGGTTGAATCAGTTTCAATCAAATAACTTGATTTGAGACGAACATAAAGAATCAAATCAAGATAGATATCACTTCCTTTATTATATCATCATAGAACACAACTTTTACCTTACCATGTTTCTTTAATATAAAACACTCAATACTTTCTCATAAAACAAACAAATATCAAAGTCACAAACAAACTTAAGTTCTATGACTGTTGATGCTTTCAAGGTAACAATTCTTTAAAAAAATAAACAAAAATCAAAACCCTAAATGTTTAGATTGATTAGTAACAAGTATTTGATGCTTTCAAGGTAACAATTCTATACAATTGGGTATTTGGGTTGGGTTGGGTTGGATCTTGGTTCTTGAAGCAACTTTGGTCTTGGGCTTAATTCATTAAAAGTAATTAATCAATTGGGTTCTAACTTTTAACCCATAAATTTATTTGGTATATACTTTATAGGTATAATCGAATCAGTTTAACGGTTTTATATGTTTATAAATATTAAAAATTTGTTTGGTATAAAATACTTATAAATTTTTTTCAGGGGGGGCGAAATAAAAATTTTTTAAAAATTTACACTACGAATCGACGAATCGAGAAATGTACACTACTAAGCGACAAAACAGGGGGGGCGGTCGCCCCTCCTAGTCTCTTCAAAGCTGCGCCTCTGTTTATTTAGACTTAATATCATCTTAGTCAGTAAGTAGGCATGTGATCGGAGGTATTTTGATAGTCTCTTAGATCAATATTTCCATAGCATGTTAAGTATTCAAATTGGAGCTTGTTTAGTGCAAGTTAAAACTGATATGTCACTGAATCATGCATAACTTTCTTAGATGGACTGCTATCAAATCATTATGTTTCACTATTCTGTTATTATATGTATGTTGCTAAACAAGAAACTGCACTTTTGAGGATTCAAGAGAGAAAAAATTTATTATCATGTGCTAAGTTCATATTTTGTGATTTCTGCAGCTGGACAAATATCAGGAACAAGGACAATTGTTAGAACCATACCTGGAGAGCATAATTTCTCCCTTGATGCTTATTGTTCGATCCAAAACAATTGAATTAGGCACAGATTCCAATAAACTTGTTAAAATAATCAAGCCTTTATGCATTATAATATATACTTTGGTCACAGTTTGTGGTTACAAAGCTGTAATCAGGTTCTTTCCACATCACGTTTCTGATTTAGAACCAGCAGTGTGTCTTTTGGAGAAATGCCATGGCACGACTGTAGGAACAGCATTGAGGCAAGAAAGTACCGGAGAAATGGATACCAAATGTGTTATATTATTGTGGCTATCAATACTTGTATTGGTTACTTTTGATATATCATCTGTGGATACAAGTATTGTAAATACTCAATCTATTGATGCAAATGAACCACCTCCTTTGGTGGCTAGGATACTAAAGATCTCAAAAGAATACCTTTCAAGTGCGGGTCCCATGCAAACAATAGCTGGATTGCTTCTTTCAAAGCTTCTAACACGTCCAGATATGAGGCCTGCTTTTACAAGGTTCGATTGTAGGAATTGTAGGAATTCAATCCATCAGCATGCATAAACAACTATCAATGTATTGAGATAGAAGTGAAGTTTTAAAGGATCCATGCGGGAGGGACCCGGCTCAAGTAGCAGACCCCCCGCTTATCAGCCTTAGCGGCCTCCTTCATTAACTGTTTTTTTCCTTTTATTTTTCCGTTCAGCCTTTACTTTATCTAATTCTAAATCTGGCATTCCCTTTGTAGAATCCTCTCTTTTGACTTGTTCTTCATCAGCCATTCTTCCAAACCTATAAGTGGGAAGAAATCAGTGGCTAAAAAGAAAAGAACATTATAATATAAGGGTATATACTCTAAAAATTGTTCTTTGTTGGTTCTTCCTAAACAAAACACTCAGTTTCACAAAATGAGTAATTGTAGATCATCCAAGTGCCAAGACAACAGTTTGTTTTGCAACATTTGCTACAGTTTATAAAACTAGCTCATTGTTACCGAGCAAAGTGTAATTTATCAAGTTTTCACCCTAAAAAAAATGTTACAAACAAAAAACACAAGCAAAGGTTAGAAAATGATTATCACTTCATTACTCAATTCCTAATGTGCAGTCCAAGGGTTATCTGATGTCAAATGTTAAAGAACCAAAGAAGGAAAACTCCAAAATATAGACTCAACAAGTGTAAATTTTTTTAAAGTGTAATTAGCATTAAGCGGAGTATTACCATAATAAGAATGTGATCATTAGCGCTAAAGATGATAACAGATGCATCAAACATTCAAACCTGCCCTCGTTCTGCTAACGGAATCCATAATCTAAGTAGCTAAATTTTCTAGATCTGAGGGTAAAATTGATCACTTGCATAATTTGGTGACAGAAATCATCACGAAATCAAGCTTGAAACATGGTTCAAATTTCTTGCAAAGCTGTAAAATTTATACAAAATCTCTGTTTTATGAATGAGCAAAACATTACCATAAGAAATATAGAGGCTCAGATATGTAATCGATCCACATACATCGAAAGGAAGAACCAAAAATTAAAACCGATACAGCACCAAAATAGAACCACATACTTCAAGATGTTCCCTATGAATGATAAGTTCATGTGGGTCCCATCTAAAGTTTCAACAACTCTTAAACCCCAACCCATCAGAATGATCATCCGTTCCGTTTTTTGTATTCGGTTTGTTTGGTTTTCTTAAAAATTTTAAACCCTACTGAACCAAACTAGAAACACGTCTAATCAAACTATATTCAACTTGATTCGATTTCCGTTAAAAAAATGAACAAACCGTTCATCCAAATTCAACCAAAAAACGAAGAAATCACAAGTAGTTACAACTGGTATGAATAAATTTAAACAATTAAAACTCCCTATTTCTCAAATCATCAAACCATCATCTGAAAACTAACAACCTGTTCAATTAAATTTTAGTTTAACAACTCATACTTGATTTCTGATCGGAAATTATATCTATTTTCTGTCGAATAATGACTGAGTTCTGATCGGAAAGTTTTAGAGAGAGAGAGAGAGGAAAACAGAAAATAGAGAGACATACCCGATGGTCGCGAAAATGATGGTTCAGCTTCTGATCGTAATCCACTGTCGGAGGTCGCCAAGGTGTTGTTAGGAGGGGAGACCGGTGACCAAAAGAATTAGAATATGAGATTTTAGTTTTATGTGAACGATTGATCAGATGCTTTTAGACTATCCACAACGGTCACCCCACTGAAAACCCTTCCTCACTGAAATTTCATGTCACGTCATCACCGCAATGAAAACCTTAAACACCCACAATGGTCACCCCACTGAAAACATTTCCCCACTATTCCACGTCATCAACATTTTTTAAATTTAATTGATTTATTTAATTTTTTCTTTTTGCAAACTAAAAATAATAAATTTAGAATTTAATTAAACCATTCAAATAAAGATACAAATCAAATAAAAATTACATTGCAAATTTAAATAAAAAAACCATACAAAAAAAACTAACAATTCAAATAAAATTTAACGATATTTATCCAAGAGTTTCTTTTTCATTTTTTTCATTATTTTACGATCTTCGTCGTCGAGCATGTCGGGAGGCATAGACTCAAGTGCTCTGAGGTCGGCTCGGAGAGTTTTCTCTTCGTGCATTTTTTTTCCTATCTTCGTGTTTTTGTTTTTGAAAAGTAGTGAAAGCTTGGAGTTGATCAGCGAGTTCGGTTGTTGACGGGTTAGAGGAGACGGTTTGACGACTCGAAGAGGAAGCCGTTTTGTTGTATCTCGACCCGTCGGTCTAACCGGTTCCGGTGGGGTGTCGAACTCGGCTTCTTCTTCGTCATCCTCGAGGGTAACCGCGTAATTTGTATGTGCGGTCGAACCCCCCGGCGAATACTCATTCGATTCGGAGTTTTTGGTTCTTTTTGAAGAACCTTGGACCTCGTTACCTTCTTGGCAAAGAACACGGAATTTTGGCGAGTCTTTTATCGCCACCCAAACGTGGTAGTGGTTAAATGTTTGGCCGTTACTCTTTAGTTGGTATTCCTTTTCGGCTCATTTCAACACGTTCTCGTCGCACATCCCGCTTTTTCGGTTGTTGGCGCAGTTGCTATAGATCCCAGTAAACTTTGTTAACTTGGTGCACATATCCTTCCACTTTGAATTTAATTGATGATATGTGCGGTATTCGGCATCGAATCCCATCACATTGTGCCAATTAACGGTTACTTTTTTCCAAAAATTTTCACGTTTTTGCGAATTACCTACAAAAAAAATTAATCAAAAGTTAAAAAATTAAACCCTTTAAAATAATATATAACAAAAGTAAGTAAACAACTTTTTACCTTTGGTTTTGTTCTCGGATTCGTCCATGTAGCATCTTCCGAGAGCGATTTCTTCATCGTGAGTCCATTGCTTCGGTGCCATTGGACCACTGCTCGGCCCTGTTCCGGCCGACTGTTTGTTTTTCTTACCTTTTTTGCGTTTTTGAGTGTCTTGTGTCTCCGGCACGACCTCGTTATCAGGTTGACTCGGTGACACAAAATCATATTCGAACCTAGGTTGGGAGTAGGGAGCAAAACTGGGTTGAAAGTTTGAAGGAGTTTGGAAGGTTGGTGGATGTTGTTGAAAGTGTTGGATGTTGTTGAAAGTGTTGGATGTTTGGGTTTTGTTGTAGTTGAACCAATAAATTTCTAAGCGATTCAGGATCGTATGAGAATGGGTTGAATTCGGGATTGGGATTGTTAGGCCTTGGATTCATGTTTGTAATTTTTTTAAAAAAAATATAGAGAGAAAGATGAAAGATGAAGAGATTTGAGTGGTTTTTTGGGTAAAAAGGTTGAGTATTTATTTAGTTTAAAAAATTTGTTTTTTTTTTTTAACAAAATTGCCGTTAAACAACGGATATATATATATTGGCCAATCAAATTCATTCATTTTCGACGGGGAGCGGGAGCCGTTGGAGGCATCTCAGCAGGGGCCGCGGCAAGGGGGCGGTGTTCCCGTTTGACCCCGTCGTGGGCATCAACCCCGTGGGCTGGGCGTGACACCCACTGTGGGTAGTCTTATAGTTAGGTCAGATAGTTTTTGTTGAATTTATAAATTATTAAAAGAGATAAATGCAATTTGCAAACCTTTGGTTTATTTTTTCTGAAGGTTGCAATCCTTTTTTTTATTTTTGCAACTTGCAACTATGTGTTTTTAAAAATCTTGCAATCTGCACCCATTCAGTTGAAATTAACATAACTTTGCTAGTTTATGAGGGTAAAATTGTAATTTATTATTTATTATTAAATTAATAGTCTTATTTCAAAATACTGGTAACTATCAGGATTTTCGTTCGGTTCGGTTAAAAAATTTTCAAAACCGATTAAACGGAACTGTATAGGCCAAAAAAGTTGTTAACCTGGCCGTTGAACACCCCTATGGTCAAGGTCATAAATCTGAGCACGGCCTATTTAATTAATTATGTCGTAAACCTCTATTCTAACCGAATAATTTTTAAATCACTTATCGTAAATACGACCCATGTAAATCAGTGAAGTATAATTGTGTGTACTGTCTTAATTGAAAAAACTAAAAAAAAAATTACATGGCAAATAGCCAAATTGTTATACATTGCATTAAATTACAACTATCAGATATAAAATACTTAATTTCAAGTTTTCGTGCATGAAAAGACAAAGGTTGGTGCATAAAACATTACAAAAGAATCCAAATCAGATGGCATTATATTTTCATCTCCTAGTCTTCTCTAACCCATGTATTTGCAGACTTCAAGTTTCCCTTTTGGGCTTCATAATCTACAATTAACCATTTATACACTTTGTTAGGTTAAACTTGATGGAAAATTCATGACTTTTATGACTAAGCAAACACATAGACACGATCTTGTTAGCATGTCAGGATGAAGCATATCATGATGTTAATTTTAGGTCTATTGATGTATCTTGAATTAGCAAACACACAAACACGGTTAATGTAATAAGACTATTAATTTAATAATAAATAATAAATTACAGTTTTAACCTTCATTAACTAAACAGTGTTATGTTAATTTTAACGGAACGGGTACAAGTTCCAGGCTTTTCAAAAACACAGGGTTGCAAGTTGCAAAAATAAAAAAAAAAGGTTGCAACCTCCATTAACAAATAAACCACAGAGTTGCAAATTTGCATGTAACTCTTATTAAAATTAAGCATGTATACAAATCGAACAAACATGAATAAAAGTATGTTCATGGTTGTTCATTTAAATTTAACCGAACACGAAAACAAACACAAACATATTAATGATCATGAATTTTGTGTTCGTGTTCATTTGTTAAAAAAATTAAACGAAATGTTCATGAATATAAATGATTATAAACTAACCAAAATAAACGAACAAACATAGTTAAACATAAATGAAAACTATTGAACAAGCATAAAAGAACACGAATACGAACACGAACACTATTGAATAAGCATAAACGAATACGAACACAATTGAACAAACATAAACGAACGCGAGCGACAAGTCTCGTAAATCTAAATACATATCGTCCATACATTGTATAGCTAGCTGAACATAAACTAACATTAGATAGTTAACAAAAATTAACAAACACAGATAAATTAACATAAATAAACAAAAATAACCGAACAGTTCATAAAGATAAATAAACGAACATTAAGTGTGTTAATGTTCGTTCATTTAATTAAATAAACACAAATTTTATATTAGTATTTGTTCCTTTATTATATAAACGAACATAAATGAATTTCACGCCGAACATTCGGTTCGTTTACAGGCCTAACTAAAATGTTTAATATTAATAACTAATATAAATAAAAAAAATTATATATTTATTCGGTTTAATTGGTTTACCGAACAAAACAAATAAAAACAAAAGTTGTATCCGAAAACCGAATTCATAATTCTGTTTGTTTTTCGGTTAAAGATAAGGTTCGGTTTGCAGTTTTTTTGATTTTTGGTATCTTTGAACACCCCTAACATAAACCAGTTTGCAAATCAAAAGAGTCGAGGAAGAGGCCAATTGATGAAATGCAATATATCATAGAGGAAATCAAATTGACAAATAAGAAAGCAAGTGTAAAGTGTGTTAGTGTCATAAGAAGGGAAAGGAACAAGAAGAGGAAGGATAGATTTTTGACCTTGTGGTTAATGAGATGTTTTGGTTTGTTAAGTGTGTCTCTTGTTTGTTTGGCTAAGTGGTATGTCTATGTGGTATGTCTTTCGAAACAATGGTTTATTTTTCTTAGGTTGTTTAATGTATGCCATCAGAAACATTTGATAATTCCCATTTTGGGTGTATTTTATACGGAGTATTTTAGTAATGAATACTTGGTTGTTTTTTTTATCAAGTTCTTCCATCTTCTTTAAACGTTCGTAACTTTTACATACGAAATTATTTTTTTAAATATACCATAAAAACGAACATTTTTTTATCTTGAAAACTAGTACAGTGTTGCTATAAACTTTTTTTTAGTTCATCGTGTTTTTTATGTAAATCATTGTGTCTTTTGTATATAACATTGTGTCTTTCGTGCTTCCTGCTCAATGTTATTTTTTTCTGAACAATTTAAGACACAATGATATTACAAAATACATAATGTCAATTAGAGATCACACAATGACGAATATGAATAAAACAATGTTGTTTAAAAAGCACAATTACCTGTAAAAAGACATAATTATCTGTAAAAAAGACACAAAAAATATAATTATACACAAACGTTTAAGAAAGATACAATGACGATAACTAGACATAATGAACTGAAAAAATTCATTTTTTATAGCAATATTATACGTACATGTAAAATTAAAGGTAAAACATAATGATTATTTAATACATATGCTAAATAAATAGAAAAATGCTAACTTGGAGTATAGGCTATGAGTAACCAACCAAATGATACAAAATTAAATAGTAAATAATATAAATAGATACTCTTTTATCATACTAAAATATCATTTTTGTCGTTAAAATTTGATAATTATTTTTTAGTTTTTACTGGCTTAATAAGTAAAAATACTTAATGATATTTTTTTCCTGTTCAAAAATATATATATATGTTCGCCTTTTTGGGAATAATTGACGTCATATGTGTTACGTAACATCCGTAACATTAGATTACGTCACGATGAGTCGAATAAGTCTTTAGCATGGCCCTTGGCCGGTGGAGCCTCAAGGCAAATACTGTGTAAAATAAACACGTAAATTATTGCGGTATTTGAATCTTACGATTAAATAATGCAAATTAATAAATCATCCTTACAAAAATGAATCAAATAAAAATAATAAAATTCATAATCTTTTTTGAACGGCTAATTTTTTAATCATTGACGTATCATTGGAGTATCATTGTGTCACTAGTAGTACCATCCAATCATATTCACCACCAAGTTACCAGTTATGAAGGAAACTCAATATTTTGAGAAACCTCTGATGGATGGATTCAGAATGATAATTATGTGTGTTTAATGCAAAATCTTACGTAAATTAAGGTGCTTGATTGGTTGGAATTAAATAACTAGGCAAGTTTCATGATTGCAGGTTAAATGCAAGAATTGGAAGCAGTTTGGAAGCACAAAACGATTAGAAAGTGATGGGGATACACCGACTAACATCAAGGAAATACCACAAGTCACGGCCAAGGCATAAGGCCGCGGCTGGAGGCACGAAGCTGAAGGAGGCACGTCACAAGGGGTATGAGCCGCGGCTGAAGGAGGTCACAAGGGGTAAGCCACGGCTGATCTAAGCACTTGGCACGGCAGGGTGTAAGCCGCGGCTGGGGGTGTATCACGGCCAGGATAGATGCTGCGGCTGGAGGAGGTACAAGCCGAGGCTAAAGAAGACGAGCCACAGTCGAAGACGAAGGTAAACCACGGTCAAGGCAAGAACTGCGTCTAGGACAAATCACGGCCAAGGACCCATACCGCGGCTGACAGGAGGTAAATGGTATGATCAGAAAACACGAACAAAGGAAACTTAGTAAACCACGGCTGGAACCTTGGTACTCCAACATGTACTTAGCTTATTTTCAAGTAACCTAAGCCAATAAACAGACAAGAAAATTGCTTACCTCATGACCTGGACAGCAGAAGACAAAAAATGTGTCAGATGATCAAGGTCAACTATAGAAGACAAGCCTTTATACGGAAAAAGGAAAGAATACAAGAGCAGACAGAGAAGGTACACGACTGGCATGTAACAAACTCCCCAAAAGAGAGATGCACCACCTGGGCTCTCCAGAGGAACCTACTATAAATACCACATTCAGACTGAACTGATGATATGCAACCTCAGTAGCACAACTCAATACTCGAAATCACATTAAACACACACTGGTTTTGGTTGGGCTCTGGCTGTAATCACCATTGGCACTGCTAGGAGAATTTGATTCGTACTTGTAATCAAAGTCTTGTAGCAACATTTGGCGCCATCCGTGGGACCTAGTCCCGAACAATCACACCACCATGAGCTTAGACGAAACCACTCCGATCGAAAACCAAAGCCACACCACATTATCTCCAGGAGGCACGGCGGTGATCCAGGGGAAGGGGAAGGGTTTGTTTAATGATAACGACGGAAATATCGGGAACCCGGAGATCACCCCGGAATTCCTGGCACAAAATCGTAAGCAGATCCTTCTCTTGTTGCAAAGAGAAGAGAAAGAGCAACTTTTAAAGGAGGTTCAAGCTCAGCTTGAATTTGAAGATGTCCTAGTTGAGGACGTGGATGAAGATGATGTTGAAGCAGAAGTGAGGCAAGACAACGAAACAAGCCAACCCAAAATGCAAAGAGTTAGGAAAGAAGACGGAGTGAAGAACCAAATTCCTAAAAATTTGGAATTTGAAGACGACTACGGCAAGCCCTACCGTCCCTCGACTGCACGTGCAAGATCTAAATTTGTCGCTAGGATAGCTAAGTTTACCTTCCCTCCAAAGCTGAAGATGCCAGCGAATGTTGGAAAGTATGACGGGACGGGAGACCCGGATGATCACCTGGCCATATTCATAGGCGCAGCTGAAGTTGAACAATGGTCCATGCCTGTTTGGTGCCACATGTTCATCCAGACACTTACAGGCGCAGCAAGAGTCTGGTTCGATAGTCTCCCAGTGGGGGAGATATGTAGCTTCGAAGAACTGGAGGAAAAGTTCCTGAGATATTTCAGCCAGCAACGAAAATCGATGCAGGACCCAACGGAGCTGCATAATATCAAGCGAAAGGATGGCGAGTCTCTAGATGATTTCATCACACGCTTTTCCAAAGAAAGCATGCATGTCAGAGGGGCAGGTGAAACCTTGAGAATTTCTGCATTTATCCATGGCGTGAAAAACGATCAGCTGGTAGAAAGATTCCACGAAAATCTTCCAAGGACAGTGGATGAGATGATGGAAAGAGCCAAGGCATTTGTACGGGCAAGAAGGCATGCGAGCAGCTAAGGGATCGCACCCCAAAGAAACAGGCACAACCCGGGTGGAACCCGTCTAAAGGCCAGGGAGAAAGAAGATGGGTAAAACCCCACTTCCAACCCTGTTTTATACCCAGAGAACCCTTTCAACCTCGGTTTGGAGCTCCACGGAAGCCCGCCATAGACACCGAAGTGAAGCTGTCGTCTCTTACTAAAACCCCAGGCGAAATCCTGGCAACCGAGAATGTCAAATTCACCAAACCCGCACCCCTGAGGCCCGGACCACGAAAAAACATGGATAGGTATTGCGAATTTCACAAAGAGAATGGGCACGCAACGGACGACTGCTTTTCCTTACGAAGGCAAATAGAGTCAGCTATCAAGATAGGAAAACTCTCCCATTTAATAAAAGAACTACAGAAGGTGCCGCAAGTTGGTGAAAAGAGAAACGAGATTTTTATGCTGCATCAGCTACGACCAACTGTCGCTCTCAAAAGGCCACGCGGCACATGTAGCATTAAACGCAATTCTGATCATTTGGAGCCATGGATGGAACAAGAGATGTCATTCCCACCTATAAGGGGGGGAAACTTTGCAAGTAACCCACTAACCATATATGCCATTATTGCAGGGCATCATGTGCACCGGATATATGTCGACACGGGTAGCGCGTCGGAAATCATGTACGAGCACTGCTTTTTGCAGCTAGATGAAGCTATCCAAATGTCACTTGTAAGATGCACTCATGGCTTAACAGGATTTTCTGGTGAGGTGGTGCAGCCTGTCGGGAAAATACAACTCCCTGTGGTGGTAGGGAATGACGAAGGACAGAGAGAGATCACGATGACCTTTATAGTCATCAGAGCACAGTCATCTTACAATGTGATTCTGGGAAGGCCCGGACTGTGTTTATTAGGCGCCATAGTATCAACGATACATTCTGCGATTAAATTCCCGACGCCAGGTGGGGTGGTTACCCTGAAGTCAAACAAAGAATGCAGGACCGTGGACGCAATAACCAGCGTCAGGAACGAAGGAAGAGAGTCCATCCGAATGACCCAAGAAAAATGGGTGCTGCATCCTTCATTCCCGGATCAAAAGATAACAGTGGGTGACCAGCTTGATGAAGAAACGAAGAGCAAGTTAAGGGATTTGTTGATGAATAACCTTGATATGTTTGCTTGGCAACCTGCAGACATGATGGGCGTGCCCCGAAGCCAGACCGAACACCAACTCAAGACGTACAATTCAAAGGAACCAGTAGCCCAGAAGAGGCGTTATATGGGGCAAGAAAGAAGCCGGGCAGTCGTAGATGAGGTTCGAAAGTTATTTGAAGCAGGAATAGTGAGGGAAGCAGGATGAAGATGATGTTGAAGCAGAAGTGAGGCAAGACAACGAAACAAGCCAACCCAAAATGCAAAGAGTTAGGAAAGAAGACGGAGTGAAGAACCAAATTCCTAAAAATTTGGAATTTGAAGACGACTACGGCAAGCCCTACCGTCCCTCGACTGCTCTCCAGAGGAACCTACTATAAATACCACATTCAGACTGAACTGATGATATGCAACCTCAGTAGCACAACTCAATACTCGAAATCACATTAAACACTGGTTTTGGTTGGGCTCTGGCTGTAATCACCATTGGCACTGTTAGGAGAATTTGATTCGTACTTGTAATCAAAGTCTTGTAGCAACAGAAAGTATGTGTATCTTGAGTTAATATGATAGAGGATCAAAAGACGAGAATTTGAGTTTTTACAGGGCGCGAAACTGACTTAATATGAGAAATATATGAAGAAAACAAGTTAGAAAGAGACCTGGCTAGACCATAGTTTATGGGTTGGCCCTAGCTTACGGCCAACCTTAACAGAAACCTTCAATTGTAGCTTATGACTAGACCATAGCTTACGGTCCTGACGAATTCTGAACCTATAAAAACACGACTTTTAGGGTTTTTCGGTATCTTTTTCCACCTCAACCGATTCCAGCTGATTTTGGACGAACAATAAAGTCAAAATTGAAGTTTGTTGGCCATTCTCTTCCATCAAATCATGGCCAAATCATCCCAAATGCATATCTAATCAATAACTGAAGAACAATTCAATGTCATGAGCGGCTAAATCTTTCGTAGCTTCCTCCGGGTGGATGATTATTGTAAGTGAATGGATTAGATTAATTTACTTATTTGGAACTAGCAATATAAGCATTCAATACTTTTTGCTCATTGTTTAATCATTTGATTGTAAAGATTGGATTTTTATCTAAAACGTAATTCATAGTATTTCAATTACTGAGATTTCTAGCAATTGGGATATATTATATTGTGATTAGGCTTGATCTTATGCAATTGGTTATCATATGATATTCTTCCATTGTTTTGCAATCGAAGCAACAAGTCTTTGTTAATCACAATTGGTGAAATACCTTAATCATGTCAATGTGATTGTTCCAAAACTAATTTATGAATTTCACTTTGAATTTGAATACTGAAGGAATCATTGTTTTCATAATTGTTTAAAACCATTTTAATTACGTACAATTGTTTTTTCAATTTCAACAAACAAACAAACCAATCGATTTTTGTTAGTGCATAATTGTAATAGTTTGCTATTCAAAAATGTAATTTATTTAAAGTTTTGTATAGGTTCGGCTAAGAGGTTTGGCTTAGGTTCGTCTGGCCCACGAACCTAGGCAGGTTCGGCGAACCTATTACTCTGATAGGTTCGGCGAACCTATAACCTTAGGAAGGTTCGGCGAACCTAAGGGTTCGCCCGGCGAACCTAGAGGTTCGGCTCTAGATAGGTTCGGCTGACAGCTGATGTTTATATAGAAGGTTTGTCTAAATTCTTGATAGTTTTGACAGAATTTAGACAGAACCTGAGTGTAATTCTCTGTGTGAGAAAAACTTTCTGTGTGAAAGACTTGTAATCATTTGTTGATTAATACAAGAATATGTTTATGAAATTACTTGTTGTTCTTTGATTCATTCTATATCAACAATGGATTACGCACGTGATTGATAGATTGTAGAGCTTCTTGATCGATCCTAACAAGATTTCACCAAATCTACAGTGGTATGAGAGCATTAGGTGAAGTTCTATATTGATTTGATTAAAGAATTCAAGTGATTTAAAGGTTTTGAAGACTTGAAGATCAATTATGGCTCAAATTTTGTTTTTTCTTGTTGATTGATTGCTGTTTGAGTTTGATTTTATCATCAATTGTTGTTGAATTACAACAATTCACGATTTGGTGGTGTTATTTTGAAGATTCAGAAGGTTTTCTTCAAAGTTTTGGAAGGTTTCCCTCCAAAATTTTCGAATTTTGCTGTACAGGTTCGTGAGCCGAACCTGTGAGTAGCTGGAACAAAAGGTTCGCTGGAACTGATAAGTTTCTGAGGTTCGCTTGTTATTCTGCAAGGTTCGTCTGAGGTTCGCTGGTTTTTCTGCAAGGTTTGTCCAAGGTTCGCTGCAAGGTTCGTTGTTTGTCAAGCAGAGGTTCGTCTGACTTGAGGTTCTCTTGTTTAAAGGTTCGGTTGCAAGGTCCGCCTGATAGTTTGTCTCAGGGTTCGTCTGGTTCAAGGTTCGCTTGTCTTAAGGTTCGTCTGGTTCAAGCTTCGCTTGTTTCAAGGTTCGTCTGGTTCAAGGTTCGCTTGTCTCAGGGTTCGTTTATTTCAAGGTTCGCTTGTTTAAAGGTTCGTTTGTGATCAAGGTTCGCTACTCTAGGTTCGTTTGATTGATTGAAGGTTCACCTATCTGAAAAGGTTCGGCAAGTGATTTTTCTGAAAAAGTTCGCTGATTAAAAATTTTGAAATCATGTCAGAGATGTATGCAGCAATGGCTACTCGAATTCTAAGATCCAGAGCATTTTAATTAGTGATACAGAAGTGGGAAGTACCAACAAGGTGCCAAAGTTGTTAGATTTGTCTGATTATGACAATTGGAAGGGTCGCTTTGAAAGTCATCTTAATGGCACGGACACTAATCTCTGGGAGAGGATTCTATCTCCATATGAAAGACCGAGAGTAGTGGGAACTGACTTGTATCAACTTCTAGAAAGATTAGATGTTGATGAGCGTAAGAAGTATGATTCAGAGAAAAAGGCTTACTGGATGCTTAGCCAGGCCATTCCCAATCAAATATTACATCAGTTTGATGAACACAAGACTTCTTATAGTCTCTGGAATGCATTGAAGGCTAGAGTTGAAGGTAATACAAATCTGAAGAAGATGAAAGCTACAGATATTCGAAAGGAGTTTGAAAACTTCAATTTCATAGGAAATGAAAGTTTGGAAGCTTTGATCACAAGATACAGACATTTGCTGACCGAAGTGAGAAAGTGTGGCATCGAATATACTGAGGATGAAAAGATTGATTGCCTTGCTGATGTTTTACCTGAGAAGTGGAATTCTTTAGTGCTGATTCTGAGAGAGAATTTACCAGGCCTCACCTTGGTAGAATTTGTTCAAAAGCTTGAGGAACAAGAGATGAAGGATAAAAGGAACGCACGACGAGTGAATGTCACACAAGATCCTTCATTATATGGTGGTTCTGTTGTTACACCGCCTGCTTCATATGCCAAAATTCAGACTGCATTTGTGTCTAGTACTTCTGACAGTACTCATGTTCCTTCTACATCTACAAGTTCCAGTTCATCATATTCTAACAACGAGAAGAAGTCTGATTCGACACCACCTCCTGTTCAGCTAAATACTACCAATATGGGAAAAGTTACTGTTGAAGCTGTTAAGGATCACATGTCTATTCTATCTTGTGTTGTCAGTGCATACGATGAACAAGTTGCAGGAAGAATTGGGAATACAAATCTGACATTTGAAGACTATGAACAAATCGATGATGTTGAAATGGAACTGATTGATACACAATAGGCACTGACGAGTGTTATTCGAAGAATCAATCGTTATGAGAAGAAGACAGGCAAGAAATTCACTTTCGACCGCAACACCAAATTTGGATTCAATCCAAAGTCTACTTAGTGTTATAACTGTGGTGAGCATGTGTGACGCCTCGCAAATTCCAGGTCAGCAATTATAATACTTTAATAATAATGTGTGTTATTATTTCATATGTGGCACTAGAATAATTTTATTTAGTGTGACACGTGGCACAACGGACCTAACACACCGATAATTCGAGGAATTATCGCACGAAAACTCGCACGTGTCTTGAATGACGAATGTTGGTGAACGGATCAAACCACAGAACACTTTCACTGCACATTAGGTTCCGGGGAACCTAAGTTAGTAGAACGATGTCCATATGTCGAGAAACGATACTCGTAATCGAAAAATACGCGAAAAATGGATCAAAACATGAAAATGGGCCAAATTGGGCCGGATCTAGGGTCCAGGCGGTACGCCTGACCCGAGGATCCCTACCCAGGCGATACGCGCGGATGAGGAGGGAACGCCTCTCATCTGTCTGTCCCGCGCGTAACGCCTGGCCTTGGTGGTCAACGTCAGGCGATACGCCTGACTACTCTGACACTTAAAAATCTTTTAAATCTCATGATTACCACACCATACCTCTTTTACCCAATACTACACGTAAATTCTTCCATTTAAACCCCCAAATTCAGCTGATTTCACTACTACAACACCATATCACACTCATTTGAAACCTTGGAAGCCATGGTTGGAGCTTGGGAAGCTTGTTCTTGAAGATCTTGAAGATTTGAAGCACAAAGGAGCTCCAAGAACACCACACTCCATTCTCTCTCGTGATTGAAGCTTGCTTAGCCACATTTTGAAGCATTAGAAGGTAGATCTAGCACCCTTGTAGTCTAAAAACACCATTACACACACATGCAAGCTCACACACCCACATACAATTGCATGAACTTCATATACACGAATTTCTATCACTTTGAATCTGGGTTTGTTGATTTGAGTATGAATATTGATGATCTATGATGTTAGTATGATGTATTTTTACATTTCATGAGGACGTTGTTATGATATAATGGTCATATTGATAAAAATGATGGTTCTAGCAACATGTATGTATGATATAGGTGGAGATTCATGAGGTTTGATATTGAAATGTTATTGGATATGATTTATGGGATCTAGAAGTGTTATGAATAGTAAGATATGTCAAAATGTGATTTTTACAAATTGTGGTAACTTTAATATCATGAAATGTTGATTTATGATGAAATGGCTTAATGCATGTGGTTATATCTATAGGTTATGTTCAAAATGATGTTTAGAAACTAAAAGGATGATTATTGATGTGTAAAATTGTTAAATCACAAAATATATGATTATTATGAATAGTACCATGAATAGTAACTTTATTTCACAAAGTCTATAAATGATGGCAGGTTTGTTGTAATGAATATGATCTAACGGTTATTTTGAACTAGGATGACGATATTATGATGAGATTGTTAGCTAGACTTAGCGACACATGTTTATTTTGTAACCTTCTATTTATAGAAACTTTTATGCGCAAACCATGCTAAACCGGCTATATGTAACTATGTGCTATGTGATAACATGCTCACTTAGGATAAATATGTATAATAGAATAATCAGATTATGATTTATTGCTTGATTTGCCAAATGTGGAAACTTTCCTAAAGTAGGAACTTACTATAAATAGTAAGTTTCCTCACGAAAGTGATTTTGGTATCCGTACACATCACACGACACTAAGCCGTACGTTACACACACACTTGATCCAAAACCGTCACCAACGGGTCGTTAGGTCAAATACGATCGATACGGTCAAACACGGTCAACGCGACCCACAAAACAACTTGGAGTTGTTGAACTCAAACACGGTTCCGTGAGACCCACATGTATGCAAACACAAACTTATGGTACCTATGTGATATAGGTAACCACTAGCCGGCGAGCTACACTGTTCTCGTGAAGAACACGCACTACTTAACTCAGGTGAGTTTACGGCCCCACTTTTACTCTTTAATCGTTTTGCTAAACTATTGGGGTGAGAATACAATGCAACTGTCTTAGATATATGACTGGTATGTTGTGAAAAACATTTTCGAGTGTAACTATTATCGCTTAAAGTCCTCACTTATCCTTACCGTTAGTTGTGTAACAAACGAGTCGTAATTACGTAGTACTACTGGGTTTGACTAGCCCCACTCGGCACCAATGTTGACTGGAGGTCATAACGAGTGTAATTTCGATGTGAATTGCGAGTTCAGCGATGACTCGCGGAGGCAAACGGAAACAGTCTAGTTTCGGTAAGATGAACTGACACACTCCACGGATCGTAGTATCCAACAACTAAACTTAACATACCCAGTATATGTCTGTTTACTATTTCTGTCTGTCTAAACCTGTGAACTCACCAACTTTTTAGTTGACACTTTTCGCATGTATTCTCAGGTAATTAATGGAGCACACGCTAGGATGCGCACAAGGAAGCTTTAAGGAGTCTGGCTTGCATATAGACTCTTGTCCTAGGCATTGTGTGCATTGGATGTGTTTTAAAACAATTTAAACTATGTAGTGTCTGTTAAACAATTTACTTTCCGCTGCAAACTTATTTACTTATGATGTTGAAACATTTTCCGCTGCATATTAAATGAAACTATGTTATTTTGCAAATCTGTGTGAATGTGAAACTCATATAGAGTCGTTCTATATGACCATGAGCTGTGATCCTGGCCACGTCACACCCACGTGGACTGACACCACGAGTGGGAATTTGGGGGTGTGACAGACTGGTATCAGAGCCTTGGTTATAGGGAACTAGGTTTGCATATAGTAAACTTAGACTATAGCCACTGCTCTACATTAGACACTACACTTAGAACTTTCACACTTATATTATTGTTACCACTGTAAACTAATACTGACTGACTTAGAACTTACAGGATGGACAATAACAAAGATCTGAAAGGGAAGGACACGGGGAAACGCTCGTATGAGTATGAGCTTACTGAGGAGGACAAGCAGAAGATTCAGGAGATAGTGGAGCAGGTATATTCTCAAGAGTCCAAGAGACTTCGACCATCGACCAGCAGGGGACCATGGGACTGGTACCCTACCACCCTTGCTGTTTGGGCAAGGGAAGAGAGAGTACCTAAGTTACCTTTGTTAGGTGACGCATCTACTGGACCATCACTACCACCTATTGGAATGCATATGGAGCGGGCATTCGCTGCATTGATCTCGCGTTATAGACGTGAGTCCTGCCAGCTACGCGTGATGACTGATGGGTTTAGGGATCTGTTGGAGCATAGTCAGCATCTCCAGAAACGCGTGGATAACTTGGAGGAGAGACTCGCACGCGTCGAAGGGACGCAGGATGACTTGGTCGCTAGGACTCAGGATGTGATCCAGCGACAGGAGGAGGTCACTACTGAGGTCACCGACATCCATGATAGGACTACGTTGCTCGAGGAGCAACAGGATTTCTTAGCCGCAGTGACACATGGACACGCTGGACGGTTAGCAGCTGTGGAGGACGCAAACGAGGAGAATCTTGCCATGATCCAGGCAAGCGATGCCATGCTAAATGCATGGGTCGAACAGTTTATTGTGGAGCCACAGCCTGAGCCAGAACCCCAATTCGAGCCGGTGGATCTCGATGAGGAAGATTTTGATGAGGATCCAGACGAGGATCCTGATGAGGATGACGATGATGGCCCTGCTGATAGTGGAGATTCACACTCCACGATTGCCTAGTTAGGATTTCTATTTCAGTATTCTACTTTTGTATCACTTAGCCGAGCGGGATGTGCTCGTGCAAATTTTGTAGCATCTCTTTTGGAAAATATTGTACACAAACTTATTATCATTAATGGAAAGATGCTTTACTTTGTTGCTTATATATATCATGGCTATGACAATTGTTAACATGACATCTGACCTAACAATTGACTAACACTCTAACTTATGCTAATTAACATTCTAACCTTTCCATATAGAAACATGTCCGGAAGAGGAAACCATGCCCTTCGACTCAAACGTAAGGCAGAAAAGGCACGAATCGACATGATGGTCGAACGCAAATTCAACAAGGTACTCGCGGAGTACGAGGCCAACCGTCACGCCAGCGAGACGAGTGGTACTAACAACGGTATTAACTCTTGCCTAACATGACTAACATAGTATAGACAGTCTAGACACTAACACGTTGCATTGAACCCCGACGCACAGGATCCCACGGGGGAGCGACGAAGGGATGCTCGTTTAAGGCGTTCCTGAGCTGCCACCCTCACAAGTTTCAAGGTACTGAAGGAGCCGTGGGACTGCTTCGTTGGATAGAGAAGCTGGAGTCAGTTTTCTCTATAGCTGAATGCTCGGATGAAAACCGGGTAAAATACGCCACGGGAACACTGGAGGGACCAGCCCTCACCTGGTGGAACACTCATGTCCAAACCCTTGGACTGGACACCGCAAACTCAATTCCGTGGGACAACTTCACCAGGATGCTCCACGAAGAATACTGTCCTCGGGATGAAATTAGGAAACTGGAGGAAGAGTTCTGGGTGCACAAAATGGTAGGATCAGAAATCGAGAAGTACTGTACTCGGTTTCATGAACTGTGCAAGCTGTGCCCGGCGATGGTGACGCCGGAGTACAAGAAGATTGAGCAATTTATCAGTGGATTGCCGGAACAAATCCAGAGCACGGTCACTGCTTCCGACCACTCTACTATTCAACCACTGATTCGCTTGGCACACAAACTGACTGACCAGGCAGTAGCCCAGGGAAAGCTACCTAAAAGGGGTGAACATCTGAAACCCCAAGAACCCAAGCGAAAGTGGGAGCCCAGTAACAACCGCACCTTCTCACCTCAGCAACCGACCCAACACCGACCTGCACCTGCCAAGGTTTTCACTGCCACCCAACCGAACACTCAGGGTAAGGGAGGATATCAGGGCAACAGCCCAAAATGCAACATCTGCAACTATCATCATTTTGGCCCATGCAAAAAGGGCAAGTGCACCAACTGTGGTAGAAATGGACATCTGGCTAAAGAATGTCGATCAAACCCCAATCCAAATCTCAACAAAATGACACCTTAAAGGGATGCTTCACTTGCGGGAAGCCAGGGCATATGCGCCGAGATTGCCCACAAAACAAGAACACTGGAGGCAACCCGGCAAGGGGAAGAGCATTCGTAATTGGATCGGGTGAAGCTAAAGATGACCCCAATGTCGTCACCGGTACGTTTCTTTTAAATAATGTTTATGCTAGCATATTATTTGATACCGGTGCCGATAGAAGTTTTATATCTAGTGAATTTAGTAAACTGTTTGATATGGCACCAACACCACTAGACTATAAGTACACCGTAGAGTTAGCGGACGGCAAGCTGATTGAAACACAACACATCCTCAAGGGGTGTGTTTTGACACTAGCAACCCATCAGCTGATGATTGACTTGATGCCGGTAACTCTCGGGAGCTTCGACGTGGTGATTGGAATGGATTGGCTATCTGCAAATCACGCCGAGATCGTGTGCAATGAGAAGATCGTGCGAATTACATTGTCAAGTGGAGAGCAGATTTCAATTCAAGGGGAACGGCGCGGAATACCATTAAACATCATGTCTTGCATGAAGGCAAACAAATATTTGAGGAAAGGATACACGTCTATCTTAGCTCTTATCACCGAACAACCAAAGAAGGAACGGAAGATCGAGGACATCGCTATTGTTCGCGATTATCCGGAAGTCTTTCCTGACGATCTACCGGGACTACCACCAGCACGACAAGTGGAGTTTCAGATAGATCTAACACCAGGAGCAGCACCGATAGCTAAGGCACCATACCGATTGGCTCCTACTGAAATGCAAGAACTATCCAATCAACTTCAGGAGTTGTTGGATAAAGGATTTATCCGACCGAGTTTCTCACCTTGGGGAGCACCGGTCTTGTTTGTGAAGAAGAAAGATGGTTCATTCCGTATGTGTATAGACTACCGAGAACTGAACAAGGTGACGATCAAGAATCGATACCCTCTACCTCGAATAGACGACCTGTTTGATCAGTTGCAAGGGTCAAGCTACTATTCAAAAATCGATTTAAGATCTGGTTACCATCAACTCAGAGTACAAGAAGGAGATATACCGAAGACAGCCTTCAGAACACGGTACGGACATTACGAATTTCTGGTAATGCCTTTTGGACTGACTAACGCACCGGCCGTATTCATGGATCTCATGAATCGGGTGTGTAAACCATATCTCGACAAGTTCGTAATCGTATTCATTGATGACATCCTGATCTATTCTAAGACTCGAGAAGAACATGCCGAACACTTGAGACGTGTCTTAGAACTACTGAAGAAAGAACAATTGTACGCGAAATTCTCCAAATGTGATTTTTGGATTCGCGAAGTTCAGTTCCTTGGGCACGTAGTAAACGCGAAAGGGATACATGTAGACCCAACTAAGATTGCGGCAATCAAAAACTGGACTGCACCTAAGACTCCAACAGAGGTACGACAGTTCTTGGGATTGGCCGGGTACTACAGGCGGTTTATCGAGGGATTCTCGAAGATCGCACAATCATTGACTTCCCTTACGCATAAAGACAAGAAGTTCGAATGGGGAGAAAAACAAGAAGCTGCTTTTGACTTATTAAAGCAGAAGTTGTGCAGCGCACCTATCTTATCACTACCAGACGGGTGCGAAGACTTTGTAGTCTACTGCGACGCATCGAAGCAAGGACTCGGTTGTGTACTGATGCAACGCGAGAAGGTCATAGCTTATGCGTCACGACAATTGAAAGTGCACGAGAAAAATTACACGACCCATGATCTGGAATTAGGAGCCGTAGTATTTGCATTGAAGATCTGGAGACACTATCTGTACGGCACCAAGTGCACTATATTCACGGATCATAAGAGCCTGCAGCACATTTTCGACCAAAAGGAGCTAAACATGAGACAACGCAGATGGGTCGAGTTGATAGGTGATTATGACTGTGCAATCAAGTATCATCCCGGGAAAGCCAATGTAGTAGCCGATGCGTTAAGTAGAAAGGAAACAATCAAACGCGTACGTGCACTACAACTTACCATTCATTCTGAGCTACCTAATCAGATTCGAGTCGCACAACAAGAAGCTCTGAAAAAGGAAAACCTTATCTTCGAAGCTATGCGGGGTATGGATAAACAGATGAATCAGAAAAACGACGGAGCTTACTATCTGATGGACCGAATTTGGATTCCACGCTACGGAGGATTGAGAGAAGTAGTGATGGATGAAGCTCACAAGAGTCGATACTCGGTACATCCAGGTTCTGACAAGATGTACCACGACCTAAAGACAACTTATTGGTGGCCTAATATGAAATCAGAAATCGCAACCTATGTGAGTAAGTGTCTGACTTGCTCCAAAGTTAAGGTCGAATATCAGAAACCGTCAGGGTTACTCCAACAGCCAGAAATTCCAGTATGGAAATGGGAACAGATATCCATGGATTTTATCACCAAGCTGCCAAAGACAACAAGTGGTTGCGATACCATCTGGGTTATCGTAGACCGACTCACGAAATCGGCACACTTCCTGCCGATTAAGGAAACTGATAAGTTGGAAAAGTTAACCCGAATCTACTTGAAGGAAATCGTATCCAGACACGGAGTCCCAATCTCTATTATATCTGACCGAGATAGCCGTTTCACGGCACATTTTTGGAAGTCCTTACACAAGGCACTCGGGACGAGATTGGATATGAGCACTGCTTATCATCCACAGACGGATGGTCAGAGTGAACGAACCATCCAAACTCTGGAAGACATGCTTCGAGCATGTGTGATTGATTTCGGTAATAGCTGGGAGACTCACCTACCTTTGGTGGAGTTCTCTTACAATAACAGTTATCACACCAGCATCGGAGCTGCACCTTTTGAGGCACTTTATGGACGTAAATGCAGATCACCACTTTGTTGGGCAGAAGTTGGTGAAAGCCAACTGACCGGACCTGAGCTCGTGCACGAAACAACTGAAAAGATCGTGCAGATACGTAACCGAATGGCAGCAGCTCGGGATCGACAGAAAAGCTATGCCGATAAAAGGCGCAAGCCTTTGGAATTCCAAGTGGGAGACCGAGTACTTCTTAAAGTCTCACCTTGGAAGGGAGTGATTCGATTTGGGAAAAGGGGAAAATTAAACCCTCGTTACATAGGACCATTCGAGATCACTAAACGGATAGGCCCCGTAGCCTACGAACTACAGCTACCACATGAATTGAGTAGCGTACACAACGTGTTTCATGTTTCGAACCTCAAGAAATGCTTATCGGACGAGACGCTCGCAATCCCTTTGGAGGAAATCCAGATTGATGAACAACTTCACTTCGTTGAGGAACCGGTGGAAATCATGGATCGGGAAATCAAGAAGTTGAAACTCAGTAAAATACCAATTGTAAAAGTTCGTTGGAACTCACGGCGAGGACCGGAATACACCTGGGAGCGAGAGGACCAGATGAAACAGAAATACCCTCACCTATTCTTCAACCAGACTAACACCAGCAACACGAACTGAATTTCGGGACGAAATTCCTATTAACTGGGGGATGATGTGACGCCTCGCAAATTCCAGGTCAGCAATTATAATACTTTAATAATAATGTGTGTTATTATTTCATATGTGGCACTAGAATAATTTTATTTAGTGTGACACGTGGCACAACGGACCTAACACACCGATAATTCGAGGAATTATCGCACGAAAACTCGCACGTGTCTTGAATGACGAATGTTGGTGAACGGATCAAACCACAGAACACTTTCACTGCACATTAGGTTCCGGGGAACCTAAGTTAGTAGAACGATGTCCATATGTCGAGAAACGATACTCGTAATCGAAAAATACGCGAAAAATGGATCAAAACATGAAAATGGGCCAAATTGGGCCGGATCTAGGGTCCAGGCGGTACGCCTGACCCGAGGATCCCTACCCAGGCGATACGCGCGGATGAGGAGGGAACGCCTCTCATCTGTCTGTCCCGCGCGTAACGCCTGGCCTTGGTGGTCAACGTCAGGCGATACGCCTGACTACTCTGACACTTAAAAATCTTTTAAATCTCATGATTACCACACCATACCTCTTTTACCCAATACTACACGTAAATTCTTCCATTTAAACCCCCAAATTCAGCTGATTTCACTACTACAACACCATATCACACTCATTTGAAACCTTGGAAGCCATGGTTGGAGCTTGGGAAGCTTGTTCTTGAAGATCTTGAAGATTTGAAGCACAAAGGAGCTCCAAGAACACCACACTCCATTCTCTCTCGTGATTGAAGCTTGCTTAGCCACATTTTGAAGCATTAGAAGGTAGATCTAGCACCCTTGTAGTCTAAAAACACCATTACACACACATGCAAGCTCACACACCCACATACAATTGCATGAACTTCATATACACGAATTTCTATCACTTTGAATCTGGGTTTGTTGATTTGAGTATGAATATTGATGATCTATGATGTTAGTATGATGTATTTTTACATTTCATGAGGACGTTGTTATGATATAATGGTCATATTGATAAAAATGATGGTTCTAGCAACATGTATGTATGATATAGGTGGAGATTCATGAGGTTTGATATTGAAATGTTATTGGATATGATTTATGGGATCTAGAAGTGTTATGAATAGTAAGATATGTCAAAATGTGATTTTTACAAATTGTGGTAACTTTAATATCATGAAATGTTGATTTATGATGAAATGGCTTAATGCATGTGGTTATATCTATAGGTTATGTTCAAAATGATGTTTAGAAACTAAAAGGATGATTATTGATGTGTAAAATTGTTAAATCACAAAATATATGATTATTATGAATAGTACCATGAATAGTAACTTTATTTCACAAAGTCTATAAATGATGGCAGGTTTGTTGTAATGAATATGATCTAACGGTTATTTTGAACTAGGATGAGGATATTATGATGAGATTGTTAGCTAGACTTAGCGACACATGTTTATTTTGTAACCTTCTATTTATAGAAACTTTTATGCGCAAACCATGCTAAACCGGCTATATGTAACTATGTGCTATGTGATAACATGCTCACTTAGGATAAATATGTATAATAGAATAATCAGATTATGATTTATTGCTTGATTTGCCAAATGTGGAAACTTTCCTAAAGTAGGAACTTACTATAAATAGTAAGTTTCCTCACGAAAGTGATTTTGGTATCCGTACACATCACACGACACTAAGCCGTACGTTACACACACACTTGATCCAAAACCGTCACCAACGGGTCGTTAGGTCAAATACGATCGATACGGTCAAACACGGTCAACGCGACCCACAAAACAACTTGGAGTTGTTGAACTCAAACACGGTTCCGTGAGACCCACATGTATGCAAACACAAACTTATGGTACCTATGTGATATAGGTAACCACTAGCCGGCGAGCTACACTGTTCTCGTGAAGAACACGCACTACTTAACTCAGGTGAGTTTACGGCCCCACTTTTACTCTTTAATCGTTTTGCTAAACTATTGGGGTGAGAATACAATGCAACTGTCTTAGATATATGACTGGTATGTTGTGAAAAACCATTTTCGAGTGTAACTATTATCGCTTAAAGTCCTCACTTATCCTTACCGTTAGTTGTGTAACAAACGAGTCGTAATTACGTAGTACTACTGGGTTTGACTAGCCCCACTCGGCACCAATGTTGACTGGAGGTCATAACGAGTGTAATTTCGATGTGAATTGCGAGTTCAGCGATGACTCGCGGAGGCAAACGGAAACAGTCTAGTTTCGGTAAGATGAACTGACACACTCCACGGATCGTAGTATCCAACAACTAAACTTAACATACCCAGTATATGTCTGTTTACTATTTCTGTCTGTCTAAACCTGTGAACTCACCAACTTTTTAGTTGACACTTTTCGCATGTATTCTCAGGTAATTAATGGAGCACACGCTAGGATGCGCACAAGGAAGCTTTAAGGAGTCTGGCTTGCATATAGACTCTTGTCCTAGGCATTGTGTGCATTGGATGTGTTTTAAAACAATTTAAACTATGTAGTGTCTGTTAAACAATTTACTTTCCGCTGCAAACTTATTTACTTATAATGTTGAAACATTTTCCGCTGCATATTAAATGAAACTATGTTATTTTGCAAATCTGTGTGAATGTGAAACTCATATAGAGTCGTTCTATATGACCATGAGCTGTGATCCTGGCCACGTCACACCCACGTGGACTGACACCACGAGTGGGAATTTGGGGGTGTGACAGCATGGTCACTTTGCCAGAGAATGCAAGAACCCAAAGAAACAAGGAAATCTGAATCCGTTCAAGCCACAAGATAACTACCAGAAAAAGAAAGAAAAATCTGAAGAATCATTATCTAAAGCCTTGGTGAGTCAAGCTGATGAGGGCTATGACTGGGGGAAGCAATATGATGACTTGATGGGTGCGTTTATGGCTTCGTTGGAGGAAGACTCTGGGAAAGGCAAGGAGAAAATGGATGAGGTAAATGAGGATTTGTTAGAAATGATTGACAGACTGAAAGAGATGAATTCTCAGCTGACTGCTGATCTGGTAGAGTGCACAGAGGCAAACAAAAAGTTAATTGCAAGAGAAAAATCTTTTGATAAAAAGATAATTGACTTGGGTAAAGAAAATGAAGATTTGAAAATCAAAGTTTTACAAAATAACCATGCTGTGTCTGTGCATCTCGAATCAGTACAGAAGCTGAAGGTTGAATTATCTGCAGCAAAAGCAGAAGCTGAGTTGAACAAAGGCAAGCTTGAAAACTATCAAAATTCTAGATATGTCATCGACTATTTTGCTGCAATGCATAGATCGTCGTATGATACTACTGGAATTGGTTTTCATTCTGTGCCACCTCCTTCCAGCTATGTACCAAGACCACAATTTAACCCGGATTTGGAAATTAATCTGGTTTCCTTAAGTGAAGATGTGTCTGACCAAGTAACTGAGGATGAGGAAAGTTCATCATCTTATGATAGAGAGTTTATTGATTATGATGCTCCTATTATCGAGGACATCACAGCTTCAGAATTTCCAGCTGAGATTCTGAGAATGATTGGTCATCAAGTTAATAAGACAGAGAAGAAGAGTCCGAAATTTCAGAAATCAAAGTCTGAAATAAAACCTGTTGAGAAAGCAGTGGCTAAACAAACTGTTGTTTCCAAACCAGAGTTAAAAGTCAAAACTACTTCCACTCTCAAACCAAATGTGTGTGTCAAGTCTTCCAATACATACAAAGGAGAGTCAAGTGGTGTTGTTAAATAACAAAAAGGGTTTTCTGAAAGGGTTGATAAGAAGGTTGTCAAGGTGGTTGACAAAGTTAATCAATTTGGGGCTGGAAACAAGGGAAAATCAAAGCTTTTTCAAAATCAAAAGAATAATTCCAAGACAAAAGCCACTGGTTTGAGGCAAAAAGTTTAATCTCCATCTGTTGCATCTAAGTCTTTGGGTTCATCTAAGAGTTGTGATGAATGAAAACCAAAGAGTCTTTCACAAAGGAAATGCTACAGATGTGGGAGATTGGGTCATGTCATTGCTGATTGTGATTTGGATACTTGTCACAGATTTCATTCTTTTACTCCACGAGAAACACGACAGTGTTTTACTTGTGGTGGAAAATGACATATTTCAGTAAACTGTCCAAATCATAAGATCAGAAAGAGTTCTGTGAATGACAGTCGGGTGATCAAATCTGATGGGAGTCCTAGGAAAGTGAAGCCTAGCGAGGAGGAAATGAGAGTCCTCTGGAAATTTGATCATGAATGTGTCTAGGTTAAAGAAGAAAAGAATCAGAAAAAGAAAGTTTTTGATAATAAACAATATGTCAAAAAGTTGGTAAAAATGGCATCATCATCTGATGATGAATTTTATGACAATTTTTCTTCCAAACAATTTTCAAAACAAAATGTTAAGTCAAAGCCTTTTTGAAAATTGAGATACAGTTCAGATGATCAAATGTCTAGGAGAAAGGATGAATGCTTGGAAGATGGGTCTTCAAGCAGTTCATCAAAACCGAATGGCAAGAAGCTATTCAGGGAGACTCAACACTGGAATGGCGGGAGTCATCCCTGTTGATACTAATCAAAATTTTAATTTATTGTGCAGGTGGCATTCATGGGCCATATCAACAGTCGCTGGATTGTTGATAGTGGATGCTCACGGCACATGACGGGAGAGTTGGGATTGTTGCAGGATTTCAGGAAAATTAAGGGATGTTATGTTAATTTTGCAGGTGACAAAGGTGGTCAGATTACCGGGTGTGGTATTTTGACTAATGGTAAAGTTTCCTTTGACAACGTGAATTACTGCAAAGAGTTAACTGACAACTTGCTGAGTGTGTCACAAATTTGTGACAAAGGTTATAAAGTGTTGTTTGATGACAAGAAATGTTATGTGCTTCAACAAGGAATTCAGATTCCTGAAGATTGGATTCTGATGACTGCCGACAGGAGTAAGGATTTATATGTTTTGGACATGGCTAAGATGGAGACGGTAAACAAGGTGGAGACGTGTCTACTGTCGAAGGCAACCGAGCAGGATACGCGGTCTTGGCACAGACGGATGGGTCACATACATATCAGGAAGATGAATCATTTAGTACACAATCACTTGGTTGATGGTGTACAGGTTAAACACTTTAAACTCCCTGATGTGTGTGTTTCTTGCAAGAAGGGTAAACAGAAAAGGAGGTCACATAAAACAAAGGCAGTGTTTTCTATTGATAAACCACTGGAACTCCTTCACATGGATCTATTTGGACCGATCAATGTGAAGAGTATTGGTGGTGAATCATATTGTTTTGTTGTGACTGATGATTTTTCTAGATTTTCATGGGTTATGTTCTTAAAGTACAAATCTGAAACTTATGAAAATTTTGTTTTGCTGGTGAACTGGTTGGAGACTTTATACAAGTTGAGAGTAAGGCGTGTTCGTTCAGACAATGGGACAGAGTTCAAGAATCAACAGATGGAAGAATTTTGTGATTCAAAGGGCATTCAGTAGCAATTCAGTGCACCATATGAACCACCGATGAATGATGTAGCTGAGAGAAAGAACTGGACATTGATTGAGACTGCTAGAACTATGTTCGCTGATTCTAAGCTCCCCATTACATTCTGGAGTGAAGCCGTAGCGACCGCCTGTTTTACTCTTAACAGAGTGCTGATTGTGAAAAGACATAATAAGACTTTTTATGAACTTCTTCAAAATCGAAAACCGAATTTGGAACACTTGGAACCTTTCGGGGCTCCTTGTACCATGCTTAAGAAAGATGCTAAATTCAACTCTAAGGTTGAAGAAGGTTTCTTTCTTGGCTACAGCCTGCCCAACAAACGTGTGTTTATAATGTGGATGTTCAAAGACATAAACCTATACCTGAAGGCAAAGGTCCAAATTGGCTTTTTGATTATGATAAACTTTTTGAGTCTTTTAACTTGTCTCCAAATGTTACTGATGATGAAATATCTTTTCAAATGTTATATGATTTGCAGAATTCTGAAGATCAAGATGTTTCTCATCAAGCTGAATATTCTAATCCAACAGAGAAAGGCACTTCAGGAGCAATTAATGATGATTGGTCGTCTGAGGATGATCAGGATGTATTTGAAGATGCAGTTTCTCATGATCAAGATGTTGATCAGAATATCACAAATCTTGATCATAATGTACGAGTCCCGCAATTGCAGGTTACCAGAGTCCATGTGAATCATCCTGTTGAGCAGATTATTGGAAATCCGTCTGCTGGAGTACAGACAAGACGTCAAGTTACAAACGAGGATAGTTTGTATGTTGAGTTGGAGAGAACTCATGGATCTCAAGAGTTATGGATGCATTCTGCATTCATCTCTCAGATTGAGCCAAAATTTGTTATTGAAGCGCTGCGTGAGCCTGCCTGGGTGGAGGCCATGCAAGAGGAGCTGAATCAGTTTCAGAAACTGGGTGTGTGGCATTTGGTGGATTTGCCAAAGGGAGAAAAGAAAATTGGCACCAGATGGGTGTTAAAGTGCAAGAGAGATGATTGAGGTGTGATTGTTCAGAACAAAGCATGTTTAGTTGTTCAAGGTTTCAAACAAGTAGAAGGGATTGATTATGACGAAGTGTTTGCACCAGTGGCGCGGCTTGAAGCAATACGACTCTTTCTGGCTTTTGCTGCCGACAAGAAGTTTAAGGTTTTTCAGTTGGATGTCAAGTCTGCATTTCTTTATGGGTCTTTGAAGGAAACAGTGTACGTTTGTCAGTCACCGGGCTTTGAGGATCCTATCCATCGGGATCAGGTTTATATCCTCGACAAGGCACTGTATGGTCTACACCAGGCTCCACGGGCTTGGTATGAGACGCTTTCGACTCACCTTATTGAACACGGGTTCAATAGGGGTCAGATTGACAAGACACTGTTTTATCGGGAAAAGGGCAAGGATATTATTCTTGTTCAGATCTATGTAGATGATATCATCTTTGGATCTACCGATGAACAGATGTGTCTAGAGTTTAAAGAGGTTATGACTGAGAAGTTTGAAATGAGTGCCATGTCAGACATCAAGTTCTTCTTGGGTTTACAAATTGATCAGACTGATTGTCACACCCCCAAATTCCCACTCGTGGTGTCAGTCCACGTGGGTGTGACGTGTCCAGAATCACAGCTCAAGGTCATATAGAACAACTCTATATGCGTTTACAAATCCAAGTTTGACACATACACTTGATAAAATAGTTTGCAGCGGAAAATAAAGTTATCATAACATGCAGCGGAAAGATAGTTGTTTACACAGCGGAAATTAAATTGTCAACACAACATTGTTTAAACATAATCCAAAAGTAATTGTTTTTCAAAAAAAAACTGATAACATGAATGCGGGATCCTATGCCCATAATCTCTAATGTGCATTCCTGCTCCATAGTTAACTAGTTACCTGAGAATACAAGTTAGAAAAGTGTCAACACAATGGTTGGTGAGTTCACAGGTTTTGATATACATATAGTATTAAAAGTGTGTCATGCTGTTTATCAAATGTTAGTACCGAGCCCTAGGCCCAAAGTGTCAGTGCGTCACTACCGAACTAGACTTGTTTGTCCTTGCCTCCGCTATGCCTCGTACGCATAGCAAGTTAGGTCAGAATTTGCACGGGTTATGACATCCAGTCAACATAGTGCCCCGTGGGGTTAGTCATTCCCTAATGGATCCATCCAAATCTACCACGTTGTTCGTACATTAACGGTAAGACTTTGTGAGGGCTTGTTACGAGTTCAACACTTAATGTTTGTCCAATAAACCAGCATACACAAAAATGTTTGTAATAGTAATAGATGTTTGACTCGATGCAACTAGTATTCTCCCCCTATTTAAAAGCGTTTGAAAAAGAGTAAAGAGGGGCCGTAAACTCACCTTAGTGAATAAAGCGATAAGTAAGCGTAAGCTCCTGCGTCGAAATGCGTGTCGGTCACCGGCAACCTATATCGTATACCGTACGTGAGTTGGTGTAAGTGACAGTGCTAGTGTTTGTGTTAGTGCTCGTGTTTGTGTCCGACAACCCTTGGTTGTTCATATTTGCCCGTGTCGGTCCACATTGACCGTGTTTGCTCGTGTTGGTCCACATTGACCGTGTTTGACTGTGTTGGTCCACATTGACCGTGTTTGACTAGAGTTGACCAAAGTTGACCGTGTCAAGTCAACGACCCGTTGGTGAACCATGTGACGGTTTGTGAATCGTGTAGCAATCGTGTAAGTGTTTGTCGTGTGCAAAACGCGCAAGTCGCGTCTATGGGCAACTTACTATTTATAGTAAGTTTCCATTTTTGGAAAGTTCACAAAGCATATCGATTTCATAGTTCTAGCATGCTCATTTGTCCTATGTGCTCATGTTAACACATAACACTTCATCATACGAAGTCACATAGATCGTTTATAGCATGTTAACACATAAAAGTTTCCTAAAATGGAAAGTTTCCATTTTTAGCATACGTGTTATCGGAAACCATCTAACTTAGCATCTAATCCACATATTATAACATAATAAGTCGTTTAGCATGCTCAAATAATATAACATGTTGACAAATCGGTTTTTGTAAAAATAAAGTTACTATAAATAGTAACTTGTGGTTTTTGCATAAAAATGACCATTTGACATTTCCAAACCTATTTTCATGTTACAAATCATCAAAATAATCCATCTAACATCATTTAAACATGTCAACATAACCTAATCCATCACTTAGCAATATTTCATCTACAAAAGTTACTAAATATAGTAATATCGCTAGAAATGACCATAAACATTATCAAGATCACATTACAAGTATTCAAATCATCATTCTAGCATCCTAAGAGCAATTCTACATACATGCATGCTCATCACCTTCATCAAATCACCATCTTGTAACTAAAAAGTTACTATAAATAGAAAGTTTCATAACAAATCATGTTTCAAGCATATAAGCCACAATCTAACCATGCAACATCACTTGTGCATTATCAATAATTATCCCAACATCAACAAGATCATCTACAACACCTTAGATCATACATGCATGGCAATATCTCAACACTTTATGAACAAAACATGAAATATATACATACACAACATCTTGTATCATCATAAGATGCATTCTAATCATCCTAGATCATCATAAAACACATCTAAATCAACAAACCCAGAAGATAAATTCGTGCATGTGCACTATAGGTGCTTGCATGTCGGTTTTAACACATGCATGTGTGCTTGTGAGTGTTTTTAAGCTACAAGGAATGATGTACTACCTTCCAAAGCTTCAAAGTTCCTGAGATGATGATGGTAACAGCTCCTAAACTTCTGGTTCGTGGGTTTGGGTCAAGAACAAGGGAGGTGATGGTGGTTCTTCAAGTTCCTAGCAATCCCCTTCCACTTCTAAGCTTCCAATCTTCAATCTATGCCTTCAACAATGGAGTTTTTGGGTAACAATGGTGGTAGCAGGGGGTAGAAGACGAAATCAGTCGAGGGGTGGCGTGTTTGGTCGAGAGAAATGATTAAGGTAGAGTAGGATGTGATTTTCTTGGTTAAATAAAGATTTTCTGCGAACTGGGTCTCGTCGCGTAGCGCGACACGTTCAAGAGGGTTCCTCGCGTAGCGCGAGAGGATTCGGGGTTCAAATTTCCCCCGCCCTCCTGTCGCGTACCGCGACAGGTTCTTTGTGGGCCTTCGCGTAGCGCGACGGGTTTCTGGGGAGGCCCAATAGGCCCATTTTCATTAGTTTGATCCGTTCGTCGCCGCTTCCTCGT
This sequence comes from Mikania micrantha, assembly GCA_009363875.1. Classification (NCBI taxonomy): domain Eukaryota; kingdom Viridiplantae; phylum Streptophyta; class Magnoliopsida; order Asterales; family Asteraceae; genus Mikania; species Mikania micrantha. The sequence goes on from CM018696.1 coordinate 91,756,488, forward strand.
TTTCGAACTATCGTTTGGCCTTGTTTGAACTTCCAAGTTCAATGTGTGAGTGTTTCGTGAGGTTTCGAGTGTTGTGCTACACAATGTGCTTGTCGTTCACCAACGTTTGTGTGTTTTGACACGTGTGTGCTGTTTGCCGATAATTCTACGAATTATCTAGTCATGTGTCAGTGTTCGTACTGTCGTGCCACGTGTCACACTAAATCAATCTAATTCTAGTGCCACGTGTACAATAAGCATTTAAATAAACATTTAAATAAGTAGGTTGCTGACCTGAAAATTACGGGGTGTCACACTGATGATGGTATATTCATTCATCAGACAAAATATATTCAAGATGTGCTAAAACGGTTTAGCATGCTTAATTGTAAAACCATTTCCACGCCCATTCAGCCCAATCACGGGATTGAGCCTGATATTAAGGGGGAGCTAATTGATGCTACATTGTATCGTGGAATGATCGGAAGCTTGATGTATTTGACTGCCTCACGGCTAGATATTGTATTTGCTACAAGTATCTGTGCTCGCTATCAATCAAAACCTAAAGTTTCTCATCTGATAGCAGTCAAGAGAATTCTTCGTTATCTGAAGGGTACACCAGACACTGGTCTGTGGTATCCTAAGGATGATAACTTCTTCTTCAATGCTTATAGTGATTCTGACTATGGAGGATGCAAGACTGATGCTAAATCAACTACTGGAGGTGCACAATTTTTAGGGGAGAGGTTAGTCTCTTGGCAGTGCAAAAAGCAGACATCTGTTGCTACATCTACCTGTGAGGCGGAGAATGTAGCGGCTGCCAGTTGTTGTTCACAAGTCTTGTGGATACAACAACAGATGATAGACTACGGTTTGAATTTTCTAACTACCCCAATTCATGTTGACAACGAGGCTGCTATTGCTATTACTAAGAATCCTGTGTATCATTCACGATCCAAGCACATTGATATTAGGTTTCATTTCATACGCGATTGCTATGAAAAGAAACTTATTGATGTGGTGAAGATACATACTGATGAGCAAAGAGCAGACCTTCTCACCAAGGCCTTTGACAAAAATCGTTTTGATTATTTACTCAAATTAAATGGAATTCGGGTGATGGGTGAGATAATTAAGAATCAATCTCCTTTATAATCATTTTTTATTGAATTAACATCAGATATTTTTATTTTTTGTTGTTTTGTGTTTTAGTTTTTAGGGGGAGAAAAATTTTGAAAAATACAAAAACATTTGAAAAACCAAAAACACAAAAACATTAAAAAATTGAAAATTTTGAGAAATTGATTCGACCAAGTGAGAAATGATAGCACATTGTTTGCAATTGGAAGCATATTTGTACCATTAACAATTTAAACATAAAGAGCAGTTACAAGTACTAAGTATGATGTGTTAGTAGGTTTATAACTTAGTTAAGATGAAATTAAACAAAAGTTTGATCTTGCTTTATAAGAAACAGATGCTTAGAAAGCAGTACTTAGTTTTGTCCTAAATGAGTGGCAATTAGTTTTACAAAATGTTTAATGAACAAAAAGTCAAGTTGCTAGTTTTGATCATTTGTTTAATTTTCAAAAGAAATTCTAATTGTGTTTTTCTTTTACTTTAGTTTAAAGTTGAAACAATCTTTGCGTATACTTATGTATCGACCTGATTGTTATAGCTTTAAACAATTCAAATTTGTTTTCTAGGTTTTGATTAAGGTTTGGACAATCTCTGCGTATATGAAAATATCGATCTGATTGTTAAAAGCTTAATCTTAAATTATTGTTTAGTTCATTATCTGGATCATCTGAGCATACGTAAGTATCAACCTTGATTCCATGATTTGAACAAATTCAAATTTATTTTATATTTTGTTATTTTCAAAAAGAAATTCTGCTTTATTTTTGCATGATCAGGCTAGTTAACATTGTAGTAATAAGTTTCAAGAACATTTATGTTTGATTAATTATTCACAAACCGGGGATGTGTTCAAGTAAATGGATATTATAAGGTATTTGATAATTTTTGTTTGAATTGATATCTTAACTAAGTAATTAAACTTAAAAAGGATAAGTATACTGACAATCATCTTAGGTTTGTAATTTGCTAATAAATATATTCATGAATTCAATCAGATGTGTTGATAATTGTAAAACAATATGATCTCATGTCTGGATCTTTCTCAAACAAAAAGATTTGATTTTTGTTAGTATAGTTAGATTGGTTAAATTTGTAGTTTAATTGTTTTAAAAATTTGAAAAATTACAAAAATATTTTATTTTTTATCTGATGTTAAATCAATAATTTTTGATTATTTGTTTGATTTTGAAACATTTAAACATGAATTGTTTTGAAATTTTAAATAAAAATCTAATTTTTCAAAAGGTTCGCCTGAAATAGGTTTGTGAGAAGGCTCGTCCATCAGGTTCGTTGGACAGGTTTGTTCAATAGGTATTGAACAGGTTCGTCCATAAGGTTCGCTGGACAGGTTTGCTGTTCAGGTTCGTCCAACAGGTTCGTGTAAAAGGTTTGTGGACAAGTTCGCTTGACAGGTTCGTCTGAATAGGTTCGTGAATATATATACCAGGTTCGTGAGTGGGGTTCGTCACTTTCATTGTATTCACAGCCGCGAACCTGCAAGAAGTGATTTTTCGATTTTTGATTCTGGGTCTCCGAATCTTTTTCATAGAACATCATTAGACTAGTAATCAGTTTGTGATCATTTTTAGGTACATATCTTTGATTTTTTGTAACAACCGGTTTTTTATAATGAATGTATTGTAAATAATCGTTAATTGAACGATTGTGATTGTTGTAATTCAAAAATATGTGAGAATTACGTCATCAATGGCAAGAGCACATGTGATCGTTCTAGAAATCCATGTTGATTTGATGATTGTAATTATTATAGGTTGATAGTATGCGAAAAATGGTGAACGTGGGCGAAAACCGTGCGCGAAACGGAGTTACGGATTGTCCGGAATCACGAAACAAAGATAAGATCAAAGATTTGACAAAAGTGATGTGGGGCGGTACGCCCCGGGCCAAACCCCGGGTTAGGGCGGTATGCCCGGCGTGTTAAGTCGGCAAAACTTTATTTTAAGATCAGATTTCATTACAGAAGAGTTTTCAACTCTTCCTTTCGAGTTTATTACACCACCCATATTCGAAATTTTGATCTACAAATCTCAAATTTGAAGCCATTTAAGCCTACGGATCGTACCAGGAAACATATCTGCAACATCTGATTGTTGTTTTGAGATTGAACATCCGTTCGATTAGGTATTGACGGTGAAAGTCAAGGGATAAGCCACAAAAGTGGAAACGAGGTTGTAGGAAGTGAACAACCGTATGCACCAGGTAAGTTACCCAACTTACTGTAACATTACATATAAGTAGTAGAAAGAGTCTACTTGATTGTGATGTATATACATTGATTGGTTTGAATGAATGTGCATAATTAAATTGGAACAAATTGAGTTAATAGACTCTAATGTATATATGTTAAGTTTCAATGTGTTTATGTCACGATTGAATTGAATATGCAACATATATTGCATAAGAATAGCCGGATGACCCGGTGTTTGAATAACTAATCCCACAACTACGACATCACATAATGAACATTGAATGTGTTGTCGAATGAATTGTATGATAAATATGGCATTGGTGATAGGGGAAAGTTGAATGGTAAAAGTTCAACAACCTATGATAAATCCAATACCTTGGTGAATGAAAGTGTGGGAACTCTATGATGGAAGTACCGGTGGGTGAACATCATAGTAATTTGATTGAATTATTTATGACTCCACAATGGTGGATAGCCAGAGGTGCTGGCAATTGTCTTAGATGGAAGTACCGGTGGGTGAAAATGTTAAGACTTGAATTATTTATGACTCCATAATGGTGGATAGCCAGAGGTGCTGGCAATTGTCTTAGATGGAAGTACCGATGGGTGAACATCTTAAGACTTGAATTATTTATGACTCCATAATGGTGGATAGCCAGAGGTGCTGGCAATTGTCTTAGATGGAAGTACCGGTGGGTGAACATCTTAAGAGTTGAATTATTTATGACTCCACAATGGTGGATAGCCAGAGGTGCTGGCAATGGTCTTAGATGGAAGTACCGGTGGGTGAACATCTTAAGACTTGAATTAATTATGACTCCATAATTATGATACCACAAATGTGTGAATAGTCAGAGGTGCTGACAAATAGCTATGGTGGAAGTACAGGAATGTGAACACTATAGTGTAATTTTGATTAAACTATTGTGAGCAATAGTTGATGATTGGTAATATGATATTATTACATTGTGAGAGTTAACTCGAATAGAAATGACTCAGTTTGAATATTGACTGTGAAAAATGTATTTTTACATTTTGTTGTGATACCACAAATGTGTGGATAACCGGTTAATCCGGAAACTAAATTGTTGAAACCACAGGTGTGTGGGTAATTGGTTGAGCCAATATATATATATATATATATATATATGGTGTTTTAAATTTAGCGAGAGGTGTTGGTGGTAGAGTTGGATTAGATAATATACTCATATTTGTGAAAATGTCCCATTAAGGGAAATAAATGCACCATGTGTGTTGGGTGCAAGTTGATGTTTGAATATGATATATTATTATCTAAACATGATTAACATCCATATGATATGTATGTGGATGGGTTTAAATAAGTTTTTGGGAACTTTGGGAAGGGTTACTTACTTTTCATATGAACTAATTGTGACCTTATATGTGATGTTACAGGTCAAAGATAAATATACATTGGGCGATCAGATCGGGCATGTTTTGAAGCTGAACCAAACGTTATGTAAAATTTCTGGCGGTATTAAACTTAAACACACTAGTTTTATTAATCATAAATATAAATGTTATGAAATTAAGTGTGTTTAACTTATGAAATAGAGATGTCACGCTTCCGAACATGATTTTGTGGAAAAGTTTTTAATCTGGGACCAAAAATTTGACAAGTGTAATCGTGTGAAAAGTCTAGGTGTTACATTTTGACCGGTTGATTTAAGAGATATGAGTGGTTTTTAGGTTTTTAAAGTCGAATATGTTTGTTTCAATTAAAATCCATTTAAATCTAGTATTTGAACAAACGTCTTTTGTTAAAGTTGTTCATCGTCGAGTTTAGAACCTGGGTATATAAATTTTGTCATCTAATTTCAATGATTTGAAAATTGGATTTTGAAAATGGAAAGGTTCGCTTGATGAACTAGGTTCGTTGGATGAACAGGTTCGTTGGATCGAAGGTTCGTCTGAACCTAATAGGTTCGTGGCGAACCTCTGAATTTCAATAGAACCGAACCTTATTGGTCAAGGTTCGTTTGACCAACAGGTTCGTTTGATGTGAAGGTTCGTTCATTGAGGGTTCGTTCATTCAAAGGTTCGTTCAACAGAAGGTTCGTTCAAGACTTAGGTTCGTCTAAGGCTTAGGTTCGCCTAGCATTAGATTCGTCTCAAGAAAGGTTCGCTGGTTCTATACTTAGGAAATTTTTGATTTTTTAATTTTTTTTCTAATTGTGTTTTATTTCTAATTGTAGATATGGCGAACTTGACATTCGGAGACAAACACAATGTTTGTGCTTACCTAGATCCTACCACAAGGAATGGCAAAGACTTTCAGCCTATGATTGAGTTTCTACGCCGATCAAGGATATATTATGCCATATCCAACTCCTGCCAGATTTATCGATCTCATATTCAGAGTTTCTGGGAGTCTGCTAAACTGATTTCTGTAGATGAGGATTATGTCATTGAAGCAAATGTGCTTAGGCAAGCACTTCGTGTGTCTGAGGCAGATATTCGTATAGTATTGCATTTCGGAGGAGAGCCTAATGGTATGACATTCATACCAGAAAGGTGTATCAAGGGTTGTTTTCTGCGTATCAGATACTTCGGGGCTTACAATGCTATTTCTGTTAAGAAGGGAAAGCTTCCTCTCCAATACAAGCTGCTGGCTCATGTTCTGTTACACTGTTTGAGCATGAGGAAAGGAACGTTTGATGAGCTTGGGGATCTTATGAGATCAGCAATGGTGGCATTGATATTGAACAAACCGTTCAATTTCTCTGCTATGATCTTCCGTTACATGTCTGACAACATCACGAAAGCCAAGGATCGATTTTACATGTATCCTAGGTTTGTTCAGATGTTAATTGATGAGAGATTTCCTGAGATGATGTTGCCTAGAGAGACTTTGGATCTTCTGAAACTGAAACACATGACTGACTCTAGTCTTGGTCAAGTCAGGGTGTACCAGAGAAGTGGGGATGTTATTCTAGAGAAAGAGTTGATTGGTCATTGTGCCAGGGTTAATTACTTAGCACCTGAGGATGATAGGTGGAGACATGCAGAGTCCGAGTATGATATTGAAGAATTTGATGATAATGATGATGATCAGTCACAACCACCACCTCCTTTTCCAAGGCAACAATCAAGGAAGTCTACTGGTCATTCTTCCAGATCACAACCACAGGATCAATCTTCTCAAGAACCAAGTTCACAGGAGCCTGTTAATGTTGTGTTGCCTGGGCAACAGGATAAACCTGTTGATGAATATAAAGATGAAAAGTCTACTGAATCAGAGTCTGAGTTGGAAACTATTGTGATGGGGAGTGCATTGATCAAAAGATTAAAGAAAAGGATTGCTACTGACAAATCTGAAGAGGCAATAGAAGAAAGGGATGATCCCAGTTTTGAAGTTGATGAGCCTGAGTCTTCTAGGCCTAAGAAGAAGAAGAGAACAGCTAAAGGGCCATATGGAAAGAAGAAGTCAAAAGCTACTAAGATCATTGTGTCTTCATCGATTGTGACTTCTACTATTCCTGTTTCTTTTATTCCTGTGATTTCATCATCTTCTACTGTTCCTGTTACATCTTCATATGTTGCTGTTTTTGATTCTTCTCCACAGATTATTACTACTGTTGATGTTTCTACAGTTACAGGAGGCTTAGGGCAAGCTCCTGAATATGTGACTATGGCTTCTTTTGTACCACCATTCATGGAGACTACCACTGTTACTACATCATTGCCAGAGACTTTATTTCATTCTGATTATATTCCTAGAGATGAGTCTTTATTTGAAGGATTAGATAACCTGGGTGATTTAAATTTTACTGTGGACTATGATGATAGTGAACTCAGAAGAAGAATTTCTATGCTATCTAAGGAGTTTGATCTTTATAAGATGGAGAAAGAAAAGACTAAAGCTGATCAATCTTCCTCCTCAGGCACAAATGAACTTGATGAGATGAAAGCTCAGATTAGTCAACTGATAAAATGGAGAGAGGAAGATCAAGCTGAGAAGAAAAAGATGAGTGAGAGAATAGATGAGTTGGAATTTCTGAGTAAGCTGCAGAATGAAGACATTGTTGAGTTAAAGAATGAAAATAGTGATTTAAGGCAAAAGATTAGAGAGTTGGAAGCTAAAGATTCTACAACTGAAGCTTCGGGATCTGGTGTAGAGAAGATGGTTGTTGATCTTGATGATGATGAAGAAAAGGAGGAAGAGGAGAAGGTAGACTATGGTGATAGTGATGTGGATGAACATCCGAGCTTGAATGCTCATGATGATGATGATAAGGATGGTGATGGTGATGGTGATGTTGGAGGTGTTAGTAGTGGAATTGGTGGTTTAGATTCGGTGACTGGAGCTATGGTTTTATATGATTCTTCAAAGGTTGCTGAAGATGTTACTCCAGTTAGTGCTGTTTCTGATAGGTCTACTGATTGTAATGATGTTGAGTTTGAGGATTTAGATGCAATAGAAAATTCTGAGAGGATTATTGATTACTCGTTGCCCACATTTCTTGACTTGTTTAAAATGCATTCTGATGTTGACTTGCAGAGGATGATATTTGAGATTCCAGTAGAGAAAGACTTAGAAGAAGGTGAGATTGCTGGTGGTTATTCTGTGAAAGACTTTCATGATATGTTTGATATTGATGTTGATCAAGTTTTTGATTTTGAGGAAGATGATGACTTGAACTTATCTGATTTTGAGAAGGATAATATAATTGATGAAGACTTGTATAACATGAACACTTTGAAGAAAATTTTTGAAATTGGAAGTATGTCAAAGACATCCTTGGATCCAGTTAAAGAAAAGACAAACATGGACTTCTGGAAAGAATATCATGAGAAGACAAAATATATTGTTGATCATTTGTATATCTTTAAGAAGATGATTAAAGTGATTGACAACAAAGTTCAAGACAACCAAACTACACAATTCAAAAGATTTAAGCTTGGATCCAAATTAAAGATGATTGGAAGAATTGTAAGTTATGGTTACTTTCATAATATTCCGGGAAGTCTTGCAGATAAAGGTTGCTATGTGGTGAAAAGAATAGATGGTTGTCAATATTTTGGTAAAGCTTTAGATTTGATGAGTTTACCATCCTTTGAGTGCATGGCATTGTCAAGACTGAACATGATCAAACCTATCCAGACAAAACATAATGAAACTTTTGAGAAGTTGTTGAAGAAGGAAGCTCGAACTGGATGGAGTTTGCTTTCACCTCAAGTTAGAGACAGAATTCATGGATATGCCAAGCCAACAGTATTCAAAAGATCAAGATTGAGGATGATGGAACAAAATTGGAATCAATACTTCAAATTTTGGTTTTATGACGAACAGACAGCAGAAGCAGTGATTCTTTTGAAACAAGATGACAAGTGGAGAGTGATCAGAATGTTAGATCCTGTGTGGATTGTCAACTGTTCGAAAGACGACATTGATTTACTCAACATGGCAGAGATTTATACTGATGATGGTTATCATGATGTTGGGGTAAGCTACAAAGACATGGCAATTCAGTATCAAACCATTGCTCGAATGTGTTATACTTTGGGTATACATTCTGAATGCAATTTGGAAGATGTGAATTACCTATATGTTGAATTAATGAAGGTTCAGAAGGAAAGAGATGAGAGAGATGACAAGTTAGAAGCTGAGAGATTGGCGAAGATTCCTCGTTCGGTTGTTATACGAGCAGTGGATAATGTTGTTAGTGATGTTGTTGGTGAATCAAGTGGAGTGAAAGATAAAGATGGTGACAAAGCTGAAGACAAAGTCTGAAGATTTTTGATAGCAACTATTAAGGGGGAGTTTGTTAGTGCATAATTGTAATAGTTTGCTATTCAAAAATGTAATTTATTTAAAGTTTTGTATAGGTTCGGCTAAGAGGTTTGGCTTAGGTTCGTCTGGCCCACGAACCTAGGCAGGTTCGGCGAACCTATTACTCTGATAGGTTCGGCAACCTAGGTTCGCTAGGGTTCGCCCAGTGAATCTAAGGGTTCAGCTGGTGAACCTAAAGGTTCGGCTCTAGATAGGTTCGGCTGACAGCTGATTGTTTATATATAAGGTTTGTCTAAATTGTTGATAATTTTGACATAATTTAGACAGAACCTGAGTGTAATTCTCTGTGTGAGAAAAACTTTCTGTGTGAAAGACTTGTAATCATTTGTTGATTAATACAAGAAGATGTTTATGAAATTACTTGTTGTTCTTTGATTCATTCTATATCAACCATGGATTCCGCACGTGATTGATAGATTGTAGAGCTTCTTGATCGATCCTAACAAGATTTCACCAAATCTACAATTTTACATTCTGTTAATTAGTATATTAATGATATTCAACAACATTTTTCACAATACTCCTTGTGGTACGACATTTTAGTAAGATGGATCAGTTAACCGGTTTGGTCCATTGAAACTTAAAACCGGTCCTAAACCGCTGGTTTTTTAAAAAACCTATAACCGATACGAATAACCGGTTTCTAACCGGTTATGAACCAGTACCGGTTCGGTTAACCGGTTTTTTTGTGCATCTCTAAGAAACACTACTAATTTTGAAGGTACAAAAATGCTCATTTTTATGTTATTTTTTTCAAAAGAATTTCGTATCTAAAAGTTATAAACGTTTAAAGAATGTGAAAGAACTTGATAAAAAGTCAACAAAAGTAGTGATTACTAAAATACTCCAACAACTTGATTTAATCATAACCATTCATTAATAATCTAATAACTCAATATCATTCTTAAGCTTTTTAGGTTAAGAGGCTTATTGAGTATAATCTAACCGTATCTTTTAAAGCCTCTCAACATGTTTCTTATATTTATACTTATTCAATTAACAATCCTTCTTTATTCAATTTTTAATAAAAAATGTTCTTTCTTTCCCTGCAACTCACAAAAAATATATATAATAAATACCAGGATGAAAACGAGCCCCTAGCTATATGAGGATACCTTCTTTATTTATACATACACACACGTGTGTGTATATAAATATATATATATATATATATATATATATATTTAATTTGAAGAAAGAGGTACGTAACTAAAGATTAAAATTTACTATAACAAAATAATAGCCGAAAATTCTATGTGTCATCATTTGGTGTTACCTTAGCTTTGTTTTTTGATTTTTCTCTCGTATTAAATGAGAGTAAACACATCGTTATCTAGTGTCTGCTTATTTTCTTATTTTTCTCTTGTAGTAAATAATAAAAAAAATTATATATTTAAATAAATTTAATTATAAATGTTGGATCGATTCCTTTGGTTTAGATTTAAACATGAACATGAAAACAGTAATGAAATAGAGATTAGATGAAACCTGTGAATCCAGTGAATGCGTTGTTGATTCCTGACATCATTCAGTGATGACAATCCGATCGAGTTCCCGTTTAGGGTGTACGGTGAGGATGGAGATGAGATGAGGAGGCTCGGTTATGGTGGTTCACGTTTTCTCTAAGGGTGAGGAGAAAACGATTGTGATGTTAATGATGTGAGTAACCTTTGATTATGAGCCTTAAGTCTCTTTATATATACACCCAAGGGGAAACCCTAATTAGGATAAATAAGGATAATTACGTCCATCAAATAATTATCTATCTGTTAGGGGTATTTAGGTAATTGATCTATTTAATTAAATAATCATAAGGGCCACATTTAATTATTTAGTCTAACAATAAAAAGTTATTATACTTTTAACGAAATAATTATTAAGGTGATTAAGGTGATGATGCACATGAACCCAAAGTCTTAAACCGGCATATTAAGGTGATGAACATGCACCCAAATACCCAATGGCCCCCTCCAATGACAAAAGTCAAAAATCTCGGCAAAGTCCATTTCCCACAATCCTGCCAACATGCATGCGATCATATATCAGTCGTATATTTAAAGTGCAAGATATGAAAGAAAAACATACAAGTTTTAACTAACCAGCAAACCGGAGGTGATGAATCCTAATGCCCACAACGACAGGTTAGCTGCTTCATCATCATCATTCATCATCATAATATTTAATAAACTCTGTTACAATAACACACGTACACATAACAACACATTACACATATGCTTTATTTTTTTTATCCACCATCGTCAGTCACCCCTCATGCAAATGATGCATGATTATGTCTTTATACGTTATAGTTTTGGAAAAAAATTGTTGTATATTGGGTTGAAATGATTAACATCATTATATATGGAATGGTTTGAGATGAGTAATGTTTAAACACAATACGGGCCAAGATAGCTAACCTAAAAACTATATGAATGCAATGGATTCAAACATTTAAGAATTTTTTTAAAAATGGGGTCCCTTTTAAAAAAATTGGGGGCTCAATTTTTTTTTCACAAATGGGGTTTTCCTCCACTGCTAGTGGCGATTTTAAGGAGTGATAAAATGAGAATGTAGGGGTGTAACAAGTCAGTATATTAGTCAGCAATTAAAAATCATTTGACCTGTCATTTTCGCCATTGGTAGTGACGAATAGTACACACATGTCCTTTTTTGCCATTTGTAGTGGCGAAAACGAGGTTTATTGCCACTCACTGTGGCGAAAAGTACACATGATTTTTAATTGTTGACTAATATACTGACATCTTACACCCCTACATTTCTATTTTATCACTCCTTAAAATCGTCACTAGCTGACTAGCAGTGGAGAAAACCCTATTTGTGGATAAAAAATTTTGAGCACCCCTTGTAACCATTTTTTTAAAATGGACCCCATTTTTTAAAAAAATTCAACATTTAATAATGATTAATAACATATTTGATGAGAAAATCACTAAAAATTATCCTAATAGACTATTTGTTTAGTTATAACACGTTTTAACTTAAATCAATTAAATTGATGTATTTTAAAAACAATCCATTTAGACCCAAAATAATTTTGCTTAAAACCCGTTCTAACCCGCACCTATGCTGACCTAAACCCGTTCTAACCCGTTACTCAGCTTACTAATTCTGCCAGGCATAAAAAAAAACCAAGACCCGGCAATTGTAGAAACTTAAGTTTGTCGTATCTAGTATATTAAGGAAGGTTCAAATAGTAAATAATTTTTGCCTAAAAATCGTATGAAGTAATAAGAATTTGACGTGTGTCATGATAGTAAAAAAACGAAAGGTATATCACAAGTTCTGTTGACTTTTAAAGTTTCTTCAGTTTTTTTGATTTTCATAATTTTTTCATACATTACTAAAATATAACAATTTATTTTTTTTTTAAATTGTACTATATTTTTGGTGAATGTATTGTATATTTTTGTAATTTGATTTGTTTTTTGTGTTGTATTTTTCATTTTGTTTTTTATGCATTGTATTACACTAAAAATACAGTACACTTTTTGAAAATTACAACATTTTTCAAAAATACAGCACATGTACAAAAAATGTAGAACAATTTTAAAGAATTTTAAAATTTTATTCTGTATATATCAATACTATAATCATATTAAAGAAATACAATGTTTGATTTTATTGTGTAAGTTCGTTTTTGAATAACAATATCGTATTTAAAAGTTATAAATATTTAAAAAATGTGACAAAAATTTGAAAAAAGTTGTTATACTCAAGTTAGCCTTTATTTATTTTTCTATGTCATTTCACATGTTAAAATCTTAATTTTTTTTCTATTCTTTTAGGCAAAAAAAATATTTATCGAACATTCCCTATAAGCGTGTATTCATATAAAACACAACTTTGCCTAAAAACATAAAAACACATGTTTTTTTACTAGTTTTTTTTTGTATTGTACGTATTCTTTTTCATAATGTATTCTTCTGTACAAGTTTTTTATTTTTTGTACTTACTTTTTGTGTTTTTGTAATAATTTTTTGTTTTATTAATAGGTTCTATTTTTTTTTTTTCACAACCCAAAGTTGCCAAAATGTTAAATGATTATTATAATTAATATGGATTTGTTTTTAAACATATTCAAAACATTAATTATATGTAAGAATTTGTATTATTGTGAGGCGGCGAAATTAATATTTTGGCGTAGTTTCGTGGCAACTTCGAAAAATATCGCTTTTAAAAAAGGTGTTTTTGCCATTTTTTTATGAATTAAACTTTAATTAAGTGGGTGGAACATGGAAGGATTCTCGGATATTTGTGATGGGAAAAACGTAATCATATCCGATGTATCGGCCATAAATTAAATGGTTAATACTAAAATGGGACTTAGTCATTTAATTTGATCAAACTAACCGCAAACAAATAAGGTATTCTTAGGAATGCAAATTAACGAAACATTAAAAAGATATGTAAGAATGATGTAATTGATTTAATTTAAATATGGTATATAAAAGATGAGATGGTGTATGAATATTACAGAATCTTGTAAAATTAAGAGATAAAAGTAAAGCAAGACATAAATTGAAGACAATGTTATCCCCTCTGTTGTTCTTCTATATCGATTGTATTTTAATGACCATTTTAGGGTTTTGCATGTGGCTCTATACACTACCTTTATAGGAGTCGTGGGAATATTGGTGACAACTATTCCTCAAATGATCGATCTGACCCCAGAAAACAAGATAAAAATGGGAATTTGTTTAGCAACATTAGCCTTGAATTTTGTTGATGGGCTATGGGTATTCTCTCAAACTGATGCTACACAACCCAATGATTGGAAAACTTTCATGTTCAAACTTACTGGAATGCTTTCTCTGTATTTTGCCTTCTCCATGCTTGTACCTATTCAATGGCTCACTTGGCTTGGTGCTGTCATCATATGCACCATTGTGACCTGCATAGAAAGGCGTTACATATCGCAATTAATATGCAACTGGTCTTGTCCAAAAATTGCTTTTGTTACGAATTATGCGATTGAAAGGTTCAAAATTTTGTTCTTAAAAGACGCAGACACAACTGCTCGTGTATCAGGGGACAATGCAGTGTAGACCAAGAAATCCGTATTGTACATACGATATAACATATGTTTTGTATAATAGGTACTTTTTTTATTTATTTGACATCATTTGAATTCACTTGCATAAATATGATGTCTTTTTGGCAATGTTTTAAAACCAATTTATATGTTTCATCGATCTCCTGGAGACAAGTTTCCATGAACTTCGCCCCTCAAATTCATGATAAGAAAAAGGTCTCATTTCTGCTTAAAACTTATCTACTCAATCTTAATTAATTAATATCTGAATAGGTTTTAAGGGAAATATATTAATGTTACTGTTTTCATAAGCACGCTGCATGTGTTACATGAAACAAATTTAATTTCTACGTAAAGGAATTTGGATAGATTTAGTTCCGAGTTTATTCAAGATGCAGGCCACAACTGATCCATCCTCCCTCAGTCCATATATATACATATATAAAACTCATTTCCTTTCTTCTCATTTTCATATATATCGCATGCATGCACACACAAAAAATAACAAAAATGCCACAAATTAATCTCCTTTTGTTCGTTATCTCTCTTACAATATTAGGCTTTTCGACCATTAACGTGGAGTCTCGTTCTCGTGCAAGATCTTATGTTGAGCTACAGTGTCGATCAGCCTTATATTCTGATCTATGTGTTCAAACTCTTTTACCATACGTAAGCAAAACCCGACTACCTATCAGCTCGCAACTACTGGCTCAAATTTCATTAGCTTCATGTCTATCCAAAGCTAGGTTTACCAAAATGTATCTGAATATGGTAGCAAAGAAACTGAACCAAACGACTGAGGATGCATATGCTACCAACAATCAAACGATAGAAGAATGTATTCAACAAATCGACGATGGTGTTAACCAGATTACGCAATCCTTTAAGGAGTTGCAGAAAATAGGAAAAGATGGGGATGAAAATTTGATGTGGCATGAGAGCAATGTGAAAACTTGGGTCAGTGCTGCGTTGACCGATGCCACAACGTGCATTGATGGGATATTGGGGGGTGGGATCAACAAGAGGGAACTGGTTATGATCAAGGCAAGGTTGTTGAACGTGAAGCAAATGGCTAGCAATTCACTCGCGATGTTTAGCCGTTTCACGACAAGTTATCGAGCCTCTCGTGGTATCAAGAATCCTGAAATTTTGACACGAAAAAGGTTGTTTTAAAATAAAAGGGATCGACGGTGATCTTGTGCGTAGTTTTATTAAATAAACCTTTGATTATGATATGATATGTAGCAAGTTTTAGTATTAATTAAGTAGATAACGTGGAGCTTGGTCATGGGTGTTTCCGTATTTATATATCTTTTTATTGATAGGTTTATACAAACAAACATTTTATCACATAAAGTCTTAGAAACATTTAGTTTTTATAAATTTATATAAATGAAATTATGACAATAGTGTATTTTGAAATTACTATAACCATTAAAACAAAACACTAGACGGTTTTTTGCTGTTAGTCTTATCGTAAGATTTGAGAGCAAGGACGAAGGATAGTGAGGGCCGGCCGGGGGGGCCCCGGCCCCTGCTGTTTTTCGGCTCAGAAGCAGGTATGTAGTATGATTTGGTCGGAAAATTTTATATTAATAGAGTCTGGCCCCCTTGGTTTTTCTTCCAAAAAATTTTATATTAAGGGTCGCCCTCCTACCCAAAATTTTCAAGCTTTGTCCCTGTTTGAGAGAAACATAAAATCTATGTATTATAATAAAACAAGGTTTGATTCATCCACGTGTCAATCAATGGAGCCACTTTTCTCTCCCAATTCCCGCCCAAAGAATTTCACATTATTCACACACGGGTCATGGGTTAGTTGGTGGATCATGGAGATAATTTTTCAACCCGGGTATAAAACAATATTTTTCACCCCATTTCCATCGCATATCTTCATCCACCTTAACCCTAGATTGCTTTCTCCATCAGCATGTTTCCGCAATATTGGCTGAAATCGTAACCCTAGATTGCTTTCTCCAAAGGTTTACATCTACAATGCTGGGTGAAATCTCTCTGTCAAGTAAGTTTCATCCATCTTTCTTCCATTTGTGTCGCCATATGAAATCGCCCCTATATGATAATCGTCTTTGTTTTAATCATCTTTGATATATCATATTGTTCTAATATTCACATGTTATTCCTATTTTTTTCAACTTCAGGTTGTACAACAAACCATAGGTTGTAATCGCAAGATTGTCGTTTGGCGGACTTGTGTGTAGTCGACATCATAGGTAAGTTTTATCAACCCAATAATCATTTTTGCTTTTAATTGTGTTCCTATTCTATTTTAAGAACATTAATCCCTATTATGTTGGAAATGTTATTAATTTATTTCATATTCTGTTTTGCAATTATCATCAGTTACTTTTATTAAAACTTTATCTAGCTTCTGGAAGATTTTTTTTTTTGGCCCGGCCTTATCTTATCTTAGTTCCTAATATGTTGTAGCCCATCAATTGTCTTTGTTTATTATGATATTATTAGATATTTAAGTGAAATTTAAGAGCTTCTTAGTATACTTATATGTAACGTAAAGTTATAAAATGGGTAGCAATGATTCTTAAAACGCACAATAAATAGTAATGTTAATAATTTTTGTTTGAAGAGAACCCCTTTTAAGCATGTGCTAAAAGAGGAAAAAGTGGGGCTCATGACCTAGAGAGTATATTTGATTTGTCACACACACATGTTTACTTTACATATTTGACAAAAATTTGGATTTAATGCTTTGTTGTTGTCTATAATTAATAGAACTAATGGATCTGGTGTTAATACATGCTTTGTTTTTTCTATTTGTCATTCAAAATTTAAAAGTTAGAAATCATGTATATATGTTAATTTATAAATGAAATGCAGAAATGGTGAGTCTTGGATACATGCATTTCATATAGGAGACGACATACTATGTTGAAGATGAACAATTCAAGGGAGCACAAGAGCACTACGTCAATGTACAGATTACAAACTTTTAATTTTTTATTTGCTCATCTTTGTATAAACATTTCAATTAAAAATTTTGGTTTCAATAATCCTTTATAGTTAATATATTTATACGTTAGATTTTAATCATATGATCTGTGCTTGTGTTAGGCATTTTTGTAATGAGTGGAATAATATGCATTTAGTTGCTTTAAACATGTTCATGTATATATGCATTGGAACACTTAAACAAAGTGTTCTATTAAGGCAATTTCATAAAATCATGTTCTCTAATTTCAAATTATTTTTTTATATTTAAAGTTTTTTTTAACATCTTATTTTATGAAGGACCAAGAAAATGGCAAAGGTAATTACTTAACATCTTTTTTATTTTCTTTGCCACGGACTTTGATTTAATCAAACTTTATGTGTAACATCGTCAGTTTTATATACAAGTATGAAAAATGAAAACGTTGTTGGCTAGCTTTCATTGACGTAGCATTTTTGAACTTGTATAAAGGATGATAATTAAGTTTCACCAGTTACCATTCATATTCATTTTAACTTTTTTATTTTATTTTTATTAGCTAATTTGTATTTGTGCAAGTTTTTAGAAGTTTTGGTTGCGTGAATGAATCGACACTAAGTGATGAAGTAATAATAACCTTTAGCATGGGCGAAGGTTTATTCAGGTCGCCCCCCTGTTTTTTCGTGTAGTAGTGTAAATTTCCCGATACACAGTGTAAAATTTTTTAAAAACATTTATTTCGCACCCCTGGAAAACAAAAAAATTAGTTCGCCCCCCATGGGATTATGGTCAAGCTTCGCCACTGACCTTTAGTATCTGTATAGCCTCAAAAGCAGGATTTTATTCTACATGTTTAGCTTTTCCAAAAGGAAATGTGTAATTATCCATGGAGGCTTGATCATGTGAGAACAGTGAGATCTATATTTTTCTAAAAGTATTTGTTTGTATCTCATCAAGGGTTTGTTATATTTTCTTTCCTTTCTTTACATCTAGTTTTTTTTTACAGGAAACTTTTGATTTGTTTTACAAGATCAACTAGACATAAACGTTATCATCTTGTATTTTACATGTATGATATCTCAATTTTTTGGCATAACTTACACTTTTAATTATTGATATTTTTAATGTATTTTGTTAATTTGCAATTTTGCATAGACGGAGATAGTGAAGGACAGTACAACTGAGGTTTTGTTGACTAAATTTGGCCACAATTGTGTGGATTTTTTTTATAATTGTACTAGACTTCAGTTGATATCATTTTATTAGCATGTAATAAAAGCAAAAATCATATCTAGTGGTAATGTTGATACACACACATTTATTTCAATAATCAATTTGATATCATTTGACAAAAGAATTCCATTTAAGTTTAAAAGAAGTCAATTTCAACTTTCAATCTATTTTGCAATGATTATTGTTAAAAGTTAAGGGCAATTTTTTCACGAGTTGAAAAATATTTGAAACAATCTGTTTTCACGCATTAACAATTGTACGTAGCATTTTCAATAGTAAAAAAAACAAAGATGTAGTTGTATTATTAATATTTCGTAACAAAGCAAATGTACAATTAAAATGTTTATTGTTGTATACAAGGAAAATTTTAGAGATCTCTAAATAACTATTTTACATATGTATGCAATTTATCTTTATAATATATCAAATGTTTATTATCTTTTTTATGTGATATGTCACAATGTTTTAAATAATATGTTTTATACAACATACTATATTATATGTTTTTCATGGCTCCACCCGCGTTATACACGGGTTATAACCTTATTAGTAATACATAAGACCTATAAATCAACCAAAAAAAAGAAAAAAGAAAATCAATATGCTTAAATTGCGCGTGAAATGAAATTGAAGGTACTTGAAAAGGCATGGAGAGCTGAAAATCGGTTTTCTATATTTGGTGACTTGGTGTGTTGTCAATTGTAAACATGAGAAAAATGTTAGTTTAAAATCAAAGTGTTAAGGTGTTAAAACGATAATGATTAGTACATTAAATCTATCAAAAATACACATATTAATTTAAGTAAGGAAAAGATGTAAATTTGAGCTAGGAAAATAATAATAAAAAGTTGATTTAATTTGGTAATTATTGATAGTTTTAAATTTTTATTAGTTTCACAATATAAACATTATTTTAAATTAACAGAAAATCTATTAATACTAATAAATCAAAATAATTTTGGACACTTATCATAGTTCTAGGCCATCTAAATTTTGGTTTTATCGCTTATCTCTCTTCTTTAATTATTTATATTTATTATTTAGTTAGAAAAATTGAAATAAAAATTAATATATTATCTATTAATACTAATAAATCAAAATAATTTTGGGCACTTGTCATAATTTTAGGCCATCTAAATTTTAGTTTTCTCACTTTTCTCTCCTCTTTAATTATTTATATTTATTATTTAGTTAGAAAAATAGAAATAATAATTAATATATTATTAGTTATATCCATTTAAAATGAATTAATTACGAAGATTTTAAATAAAGATATATTTTTATTTAATAGTTTCTATTTAATTTTTTAAAAAATTCAAATTATATTTCTTAAAGTATTTAAAAATAAAACATTAATGATACTATTTTTTATGAATGATTTTAAAATTTGTTAAACATTTATTAGGATGGGATGATTTAAATGAAAAAAATTTAAAAAAAAACAAGTCATATGTATTAATACAAATTTTAAGTCAACTCATGTAATACACGAGATTTAACTTAGTGTTTAATATATCTATTTATTTTAATAAATAAATGTTTATAGGGACACATGCAGGCCTGTAAACGTACCGAACGAACACGAACACAGGCATGTTCGTGTTCGTTCATTTAAACTTAACCGAACACGAACACGAACACCTTAACGAACATGAATTTTGTGTTCGTGTTCGTTTATTAAGAAAATGAATATGTTCGTATTCGTTTGTGTTCGTTCATTAATAAATTAAACGAACTGTTCATGAACATAAACGAACACAAACGAACTAAAATAAACGAACAAACATAAATGGACATTTTTTAACACCATTGAACAATCATAAACGAACATGAACACTACTGAACAAACTTAAACGAACACAATTGAACAAGTATAAAGGAGCACAAACGACAAGTATCTTAAATGTAAATACATATCATTCGTAAATTAGTCAGTTAACTGAACAAAAACTAACATTACGTAGTTAACGAACATAAACGAACACAAATAAACGAACGTAAATAAACGAGAACATAACCGAACTGTTCATGAACATAAATAAACGAACACAAGGTGTGTTCATGTTCGTTCATTTAATTAAACTAACATAAATTTTATGTTCGTGTTCGTTCATTTATTAAATAAACGAACATAAACGAATTTCTTACCGAACAGTTCACGAACAGTTCATAAACTGTTCGGTTCGTTTACAGGCCTAGACACATGCCATATTCTTAAAGCACCTCAATTATGTATTATTGTCTCTCCCTCCTATTCAATGTGTTTTATATTAAATAATAATATTAAATATTAAATATATTTTTTATACATTTTTAAATTGATTAATATTAAAAAACATACTTTTAAAAAAACCAAATTTTTAACGTGATATTTGAAGAAACAAACTTTAAAAAAATAAGGTCTAAAAAATAATATAATTAATTTATCATTTAATATATGAAATTATATATAATCATATTTTATTTTAAAAAATCATCTTATATTCTTTAAATTTTATTTGATAGCTAGTTAAGTTATATAATGTAAAACAATGTGCGATTATTATGAAAATAGTGAAATTGTTAATAATAGTAGGTTAAATTTGATATTTATGCAAAAGATTCAAATTAATATACCCGACATATTTGATTTTGTTATCAATTAATGAATAAAAGATGACAGAAATAAAAAAACAAGCATTGTCAATATGTTTTATTTTTCTTTGTTTGTTACATTTATTTATTTTCGACATATATAATAAGCATAATAGTCAAAGATATAAAAGTTAAAACCGTAGGGTTTGACGAGACGATTCCAACACATCTATAATTAGTTCAATCAAAGTTTGTCCGGGTTGTCAAATATCGTTTATATTATTTTTTTTATTTTGATTTATTAGTATAAATAGATTGTTATTTTGATAGGTACTACTCTTGTAACGTTTACTTTATATCATGGTTGTAAAAGTCGCTAGGCGCTAGTCGGGCGGCGAGGTACCGCCTAGGGATTAATCGGGATTAATCGGCGCTAGGCGGATTGGAATTTTTATATGTAATTTTACAAATATATATTATATACACACATCAATATCAATAATTTAATATAATACTTCAAATAATTTTAAAAAATATACTTAAATATACTAAAAAAATTACTTTAAAGTGCAAACTTAAACACTGAGTTCAAAGTTTAGAGATAAATTTCGATGTTAACTGCATGGATTCGATGTTTCAGAGACATATTAAAGATTTTTGATTGAGAAATGTCTAAATAATCATGAAATTGGTCCCCTTTTACCATAAAAAAGTCAAAAAAAGCCAAAAAAAGTCAAAAAAGTGAAAAAAAATAAAAAACTGATCCGGCCGCCTAGGCCGCCTAGGCCCCGCCTAGCCCGCCTAGACCGCGCCTAGGCCGCCTAGCACCGCCTAGCGCCTAGGCACTGCCTAGGCCAAAAATTACACAGTAAGTGGGCGCCTAGGCGCCGCCTAGGCGGCCGCCTAGGCCGATTTTTACAACACTGCTTTATATAGATAAATTTTATAATTAATATAGACGATCCCTAAGTGATAAATACATTATGCACATCATTTTTTCCGACAAAGTAATATTGATGGATTATCAATAGGACCTAATGTCACCAAAATAACCTACCGACTGTTTTGGATAAATAGTTTAACTTTTTGGTTGTTTTCATGAATACATACAGATTGTTTGCATCTCTGATTAGAGGTGTATAGTTCGGGTATTTTTAAAAACCGGTTTCAGGTTTTTTGAAATTGGGTACAACCGGGTCCGGTTTCTATGCATACCCAGTTCCCGGTCGGGTACACGAGCCGAAAGTCATACTCTATGGTACCCGGTTAGGGTCGGGTTCGGTTCGGATATGGAAACCGGGTATGACCAATTTTTTTTCCTTTTCTTTTACTTTCTTATAAGTAAGCATTTGTTCCCGTGATAAGTGACCTAGTGTTAAGGGGGTGTGAATCTAATGGAGCTCTAGCCGGTTTTTTTGTGCACCTCTATCTCTATTAAGTCGCAGTACAAGAAATGTTATCTTCTGGCCCGGTTCAATGGGTTAATCAGCCCAATTTATGACTTGGGCCTTAATAATAGGGCTTCCACTTATATTATATTTTTGGACTTTTATCAGTATAAATGTGGACTCGGCATAAAATTAACTTAGGTGGGCTTAAGGATGGACCTTTGCAATAGGAGGGAATCAGGGAAGTAAACCGGAAATGTGTAAAAGAAACAGGGAATTAGGGAATTAATTAGGGCAGCGGTAGTAAGAGGGGATTTGACGACTTGAGACCGAGAGGGAGAGTGCAACTGGGACTTAGGTATCCTGTACATATCTTCTGTTAATTGTTCTTACATTTGTTAGGTGTTAATGATCTGGTTACTGGTATCTTGCATCTGTTGACTGTTCATTTCATCGTTTGATACTCAAAAAGCCAAAAGGTTGTCGACTAGTTCATGGCCGGATCCAATATTCCAAATTCTTGCATTTGTTGGACTTGTCATGTCCATGATCCACGTCTGCATCTGCTATTGATTTATTCTGGTATTCTATAATCCAAATTCTGTTAGTCGTTCTTACATTTCTTCAATTGTTCCTACATTTCTTTAATTATTATGTTAAGGCTTATTTTGACTTGATTTAGGACTGCTTATATGATTAATTAATTTTGATTTGATTAAATTCAGGGCTATTTTGCTTGTTATTTGATGAATCAAGACTTATTTTGATTTGATTTAGGGCTGTTTATTTGATTAATTAGTGTTGATTTTGATTAGATTTAGGGGTCATTTTGTTTGTTATTTGATGAACTAAGGCTTATTAAAGCTAGAAAACTAAACCTAATCTAAATATATGCATGTGAATTATCACTTGTTTGTTTGTTGCTTCATGCCTATTATGGAAAAAACAATTTTAACTCTGTCAATTATAAAAATTACTTTACAATTGAAGGTCTCAAGCCGGGAGGAAAAAAGGAGGGTTTTTAGAGGTTAAACTGTCATTTCGACATGCTAAAATAGATGGTGTAGGAAATACTAAATGTCATGGACTTATGGTGCAGAACTGCAGGTCTTTTTTTTTTTTTGGGCAAAAGGGACTCAAATTTGTTTTATACTTTGGGCCTTCACAAAGCTAGAGCCGGCCCTGGTTTCTTTCACAATGATCCAAAAAACTCCATATGCATTAGGGGTGGGGTGTTGGGTTTTCATTCCATTAAAACTTCATGATCTCAGTATATTTTTTTAAATCTTATATATTGATGCGGTTGATCGATTGGTGGTCTCTTTCATTGTTTTAGGAACTAAAGAGGAGTAACTATGCTGCTAATCCTTTGATCAACCCAACTAGCATCACAATAAGCACTACATTCACTGAAGTTGAAGGCAGAGTTTTGGAACCATCAAAATTGAGATTTGGAAATTGCGGAGACTGGTTTTCTCGTGGTGGTCGATGGAACTTCAACAAGAAGGTAAATAAATTCTTCTACTTTAGTTATTTATATTTTTTAAATGATTAAGAATTTAAGTTTGTTAATAAGGTTTGATATTTCGAATAAAGGTTTAAACATATTACGGCTCTTTTGTGGACCCATGGCTAGATACCCTTTTTCTGAACACACTATTAAACATTAACAATGTTATTCATGCTATTTGATGAAACTTTCGATGCTGATATCAATGCTTTAATGCAGAATTACATGGAGCTTCAAGTACAGTGATTAATAATCACAATAGCGGCGTCAAGTATCATTAGTGGCGGCTCTTTAGCGACGATTTTATAATCATTGGCAACGAAGTATTAATGACAACCTTTTAAAGACTATTTGTCGCCGCTAATACTATTAGCGGTGATTATTGTTATCATTAGTGGCGGCAATTGTATTGCTAATCGTTTCCTGTAGTGATATAAGCCTTTTTTTATAGTGGTAGCAAGGAGAAACGAAGTTACAATACAAATGACTAAAAAATGCAAATTGAAATAAACTCACAATACAATTAAGATGTAGAAAAATGTGATGAATTCGTAAAAGTTAATTTGTCGAGGTCTCATGTTAAACATGATTCCTCAAAACATATTTTGATGTTTTCTCAAAAAACATGTTTGCCTTATAGAATACAACAACATAAAACATTTAGTACTTTCAATTATAATTGTCAAGTTTTAAATACTTCAAGTGTTTTATAATGCATACGAAGTGTTAAATTCTAGTTATTATAGTTCTATCAGCTAAGATATCATTTTCAGCTTTTTTATGCTTAACAAAAAAACATATTTTGTTTTTTATAGGATTAAACAAATGAGTTAATTTGCATTAAACATTTGTAATAATAATGATTACTTAGCTGAAACACATAATGTTATTTTTCAATTGTTGCCCATTAGCATTAGCATTAAAACCACTGATCCAAAGTTTTGCTAACTCGCAGTCACATGTCTAAGAATACATGTCCAACACAACCAAATATAAAAAGTTGGTGATAATTTATTTGTCACTCTCAACAAAGATGAGATTGATATTGTACTACATATAATTATTTGATAATATTAATAATCGTTATTAGTGTCTAAAATTTTCATGTTTCGAAAATATGACCGTTGTTTTCTGTTGCCTGTTTATAAAATTAAAGTATTTAATCGGTGGAGGTGTTTATGCATGGTTTTCAGAACCAGACCGAGAACCGGAGGGTTGGCAGGACCAAGAATTGGAGGGTCGGCCGGCCCAAAATCAATATGTGAACCACCTTCAAACGAACCAACCGGTTGAGCTAGTTCATCGGTCGGATTTGAAACCGGTTCACTAGTCGGACCGGATTTCATTTTTTAAACTAAAGTCAATATAATGAAAAATTAAAACCAAATCATATATTTTTAACATGGTTATATTTGTTTAAAATTAATCATGTTTGATTAAATGTGTATATAATTCAATAATTTTTTGAAAATATTATCTATTTATTATGTTATCCAGTTTGACTGGTCGGTTCAACTAATAACCATTAACACATCTGGTTTGGTTATTAAAACATTGGGTTTATAAAAGCTAGAGACGCTGAGACGGTGGGGTTAGTCTCTCTCTCAATATATATTTTAATTTCAGTTCCCTTTACCTCGTCACTTGAACACTCATGCCCTTGCACTTATTTTTCTTTACACTACACACTCTTCTTTCTTTCCTTCTTTCTTTCTTAAGGTTTTCACGGTGTTCTTCAAGACAAAAGGTTCAACAAATCAAAGCATAGCATAGCAGCGCGGGAAGGAGATCTTCGCTTTACTTTCTCTCTCATGGAAGTAGAAGATAAAGCAAAACCTTCGATGGCGGGTGAAGAAATGGAAGAGGATGACGAACACGATTCCAAAGAAGTGGTGCTTCAGAGATACTTTCTACAAGAATGGAAACTTGTCAAGTCTATCCTCGACAATATCGTTTCAAATGGCCAAGTTGCAGATCTCTCATCTGTCCGAAAGATACAATCGATTGTACGTTCTAATTATTCAATCGCATTTCAGATTTCTGTTATCTATTTTAGGAATTGTGATTGGACCTTGTTTATTTTGAAATTTAAACCATCTGGTTCATAATCATAACTAATCTGTAGCTTTATTGAGACTTAATATCATCTTAGTCAGTAAGTAGGCATGTGATCGGAGGTATTTTGATATTCTCTTAAATCAATATTTCCATAGCATGTTAAGTATTCAAATTGGAGCTTGTTTAGTGCAAGTTAAACCTGATATGTCACCGAATATGCATAACTTTCTTAGATGGACTGCTATCAAATCATTATGTTTCACTATTCTGTTATTATATGTATGTTGCTAAACAAGAAATTACACTTTTGAGGATTCAAGAGAGAAAAAATTTGTTTTCATGTGCTAAGTTCTTATTTCGTTATTTCTACAGTTGGACAAATATCAGGAACAAGGACAATTGTTAGAACCATACCTGGAGAGCATAATTTCGCCCTTGATGCATATTGTTCGATCCAAAACAATTGAACTAGGCACAGATTCCAATAAACTTGTTAAAATAATCAAGCCTTTATGTATTATAATATATACTTTGGTTACAGTTTGTGGTTACAAAGCTGTAATCAGGTTCTTTCCACATCATGTTTCTGATTTAGAACCAGCAGTGTGTCTTTTGGAGAAATGCCATGGCACGACTGTAGGAACAGCATTGAGGCAAGAAAGTACCGGAGAAATGGAGACCAAATGTGTTATATTATTGTGGCTATCAATACTTGTATTGGTTCCTTTTGATATATCATCTGTGGATACAAGTATTGTAAATACTCAATCTGTTGATGCAAATGAACCACCTCCTTTGGTGGCTAGGATACTAAAGGTCTCAAAAGAATACCTTTCAAGTGCGGGTCCCATGCAAACAATAGCTGGATTGCTTCTTTCAAAGCTTCTAACACGTCCAGATATGAGGCCTGCTTTTACAAGGTTCTGTTGTAGGCATTTTCAGTTAATAAATACCATTTGTGTATATTAATGCAAAGATAAGATTTATGCTTTGTGTTTATGTTATTCTCTATCTTTTCAGCTTTATTCAATGGGGTCATGAAGTCCTGTCATCTGCCACAGAAGATGTAATGCGTCATTTCCGATTACTCGGTGCTGTGGCATCTCTTGCTGCTATTTTCAAGGTATGATATTGAAACTCTATTCATTTTATCATGATCAGTTATATAAACAGTAAAAATCTATATATATATATATGTATATATATAGTGATTTTTTCAAGTTGCATATCACCCCTAATCACAGCCAATCAAAAAAGGAGCAGCCTCTTTTTATTTGTTTTTCCTTACATTTTCTTTTTTAACTATCTTATGATCTTTATGTTAGACTGGAAGCCGGAAATCATTACTTGATATTGTTCATGTTGTTTGGAATGACGCATCAGTCTTAATAAAGTCAACCTCTGCAGTCCGTAGTCCTTTACTTCGCAAAAATCTAATAAAACTTGCACAACGAATGGGTCTCATTTGTCTGCCTCATCGTCCAACAACCTGGCGTTATGTGGTAAGATTATATAGGGTTTCAGTTATTATCTTTACTACATAGGATTATAATAATATCTGCCTTCTTGTAATACAGGGTAAACATAGTACACTTGGAGAAAACATATTACAAAATTCATCACAATCGGATCCAAATGGTCTTGTATCGAAGTCTGGCTCATCCAGTACAGGCCATGATAATTTTCTTCAAGAAGAAGAAATGGATGTTCCTGATATTATTGAAGAGTTCATCGAGTTACTATTGTCCGGCTTAAAAGATACGGTAAGTTTATACTTTATAATGATATATTCAGCTTGTATTTCAAAAACCAAATCCTTCTATAATTAAATATCTAACCATCAGCTTTCAGGATACTGTTGTTCGCTGGTCTGCTGCAAAAGGTATTGGGCGTATAACTTCACGTCTCACATATACTCTAGCAGAGGAAGTCTTTTTGTCCCTATTAGAATTGTTTTCACCTGGTGAGGTATGGCAGACATGAACTTGTTTTTGTTTCTTGTATGTTGGGTTCTTCTTGATTTGTATACCTTCTGACTTTTATTCACTCTGCAGGGTGATGGATCATGGCATGGTGGATGTTTGGCATTGGCTGAGTTAGCACGTAGAGGATTGCTCTTACCTGTTAGCCTACCTAAAGTTGTACCTGTTGTTATAAAGGTTCTTCATGGCATGCATATCTGATAAAACATGTTTTTATAATATATCTGGCCTATTTTTATAAAATCTAAAGGGATATCCTTATCGCAGGCATTGCATTTTGATGTAAGAAGGGGCCCACATAGTGTTGGATCTCATGTTCGTGATGCTGCTGCTTATGTTTGTTGGGCTTTCGGTCGTGCATATAATCACACTGACATGAGGGGAATACTGGATGAGCTGGCGCCACATCTTTTAATAATTGCGTGTTATGACCGTGAGGTACATAGCAACACTTTTGCATGATTTAATACCTGAATTACATATTTAATCTTTTATGAAACTAAATTCACAGGTTAACTGTAGAAGAGCAGCTGCGGCTGCTTTTCAGGAAAATGTTGGTAGACAAGGAAATTATCCTCATGGAATTGACATCGTGAATACTGCTGATTATTTTGCACTTTCTTCACGAGTAAATTCTTATCTTAATGTTGCTGTCAGTATAGCCCAATATGATGGGTACCTATATCCATTCATGGATGAACTTTTGTATAACAAGATTTGTCACTGGGTATGTTCTTGCGTGATAGGATATTTCAGGAAGCAAGTATGCTATTTTTGTGAAGTTAACTAACTAACTAACTACTGATGCTGCAGGAAAAAGGATTGAGAGAACTTGCATCAAGTGCTTTATCCAATCTTGTAAAATATGATCCAGAATATTCTGCAAATTATGTGCTTGAGAAATTAATTCCGTGCACTCTTGCTACTGATTTATGCATGCGTCATGGTGCAACGATGGCAGTTGGCGAGCTTGTATTAGCTCTACATAACTGTGGCTATGTTTTTCCAATTGGTTTGTAGATTGTAATCTTCAATTAATGAATTTTTATTTGGTATATTTCATGTAAACAATTAACTTACTGTTTAAATTTCTGATTCTAGACAAGCAGAAAGTCCTTGCTGGTGTAATACCTGCTATTGAGAAAGCAAGATTATATCGTGGAAAAGGTGGAGAGATAATGCGTGCTGCAGTTTCCCGGTTCTGTGAGTGTATTTCTATTGTTAACATAAATTTAACTGAAAAAGTAAAAAGAAGTCTGCTTGATACTATTAATGAGAATCTGAGGCATCCTAACGCTCAAATACAGGTAATTCTATATTTCTATATATTGAACTTTTTCCCTGCTAATAACTTTTACATTTTTTACTCCTAATTTCCTTCCCGTTTTCACTAATACATGCAGAATGCTGCCAATGAAGCTTTCAAACAATTTGTTCCAACTTACTTTGCAACAATGGATGATAAAGGGACTTTTGATATAACACTTAAGTACCTTGAGCAGTTGAATGATGCGAATGTAGCTGTGAGAAGGGGATCTGCATTGGCATTAGGGGTTTTGCCTGTTGAGTTTCTAGCCTCAAGATGGAAAATGGTGCTTCAAAAACTTTGCAAAGCTTGTGCGATTGAGGTAATTTTCTTAACGAAACTGTCAGCTAATTAAACCTAGCAGACTAGCGGGTAGAGATGGCTCGTTTGACCCATTTTTATCTCTAATGGGTCAAATGAGCTGAAAAAAAGCTAAAAGTGAGATGGGCCGAATTAGTTTACTTGGTATAAATTGTCAATAATCACTCACTGTGTATTTTTAATGAGTAAATTCTCCCAGATTATTTTGTTCCAAAATTATATTATTACTGAGGTAATATACTTCCGGAGTTTTGTTTTCATTTTTGATGCAAATTATCTATAAAAAATGTGCAAAATGGTCAAGAGAAAATATTGTCCCTTTTGCCATCTGTACTAGCAAATGAACATCGCACATGACACTATGACAGGATTACTTATGGTGAAATGGGCTGAATTAGTTTACTGAGTCTAAATTGTCAATAATCATCCTCCGTGTATTTTTAACGATTAAATTCTCCTGGATTATTTTGTTCCAAAATTATATGATTACTGAGGTAATATACTTCCGTTTTCATTTATTATGCAAATTATCTATTAAAAATGTGCAAATTGGTCAAGAGAAAATACTGTCCTTTTTGCCATCTGTATTAGCAGATGAACATCACACATGACAGGATTATTTATGGTGATTAGGATAAACCAGAAGATAGGGATGCTGAAGCACGGGTAAATGCTGTTAAAGGACTTGTATCAGTGTGTGAAACACTAACTTCAACAACAGATCATTCTGGGTTACAACCAGATGATCACAAATCCCTATGTATTACAATAAAAACCGAAGTGATGCAGAGCTTGTTTAATGCTTTGGAAGATTACTCTGTTGATAACAGAGGTGATGTGGGCTCATGGGTTCGTACAGCTGCCATGAATGGGCTTGAGAAATGCACATACATTCTATCCAAGAGCGATAAATTAGATGGAAATGAATCACTTTTTGATGCTAATATTGCAACTAATTTAGTGGGAGGTCTTGTGAAACAAGCGGTTGAAAAGATGGACAGATTAAGAGAAGTGGCTGCAAAAACTCTTCAAAGAATTTTAAACAGTGAAGCCATTTTTGTTCCAGAAATACCATACAGGAAAAAACTAGAAAAAATTATTCCTAAAGAAGATGAATTGAAATGGGGGGTAAGTGCTAGTATAAGTTGTTTTTGGTTTACTAGTGTAGTTATTTCTTTATGAAGATTCTGGTTATGTTTTCTCTCTAATGAATCAAAAGAGTTAAATTACAAAAAGGCTGAAAATATATGATTTGACCCACTGGTTTTTTATGAAAAACATTTTAAATTTGCCAAAAAATGTTTTTGGCGTTTTTGACATGTTTGGCCTGTTTTTGAACCCACATGACCTACTCATTGTTGTGTCTTCCCTGCAGGTACCCAGTTTTACTTTCCCTCGGTTCATTCAGCTGCTTAAGTTCGGGTGTTATAGTAAATATGTTATGTCTGGGTTAGTAATTTCAATTGGTGGCTTAGAAGATTCTTTAAGAAAGGCTGC
Organism: Mikania micrantha; assembly: GCA_009363875.1. Lineage (NCBI taxonomy): Eukaryota > Viridiplantae > Streptophyta > Magnoliopsida > Asterales > Asteraceae > Mikania > Mikania micrantha. The sequence continues at coordinate 91,787,500 of CM018696.1, forward strand.
ACTTGGTGCTTTGTTAGATTATATTCAAGCTGATAAAGTTAAAGATGAGAATGAAAAGAACTCCAGGGAGTTGAGTATATCCAACGACATACTTTGGGTTCTTCAGAAGTATAAAAGACGTGACAGAGTTATAATTCCCTCTTTGAAGGTATTATTGTTTTAAACCTTTCTACTTTTATAAATCAACTCCCGATAATAATTATAACTTTATAATCATGTCATGTTTTTCAGATGATAGAGATTCTTTTCAGCAAAAGCATCTTGTTACACATGGAGGTTAATTCAATTACCTTTTAATAAATTTTTATTACATATATACTATATTGATCAGTATAAAATAATAATTTCAAATAACAATTTCCAGACTCAGACTATAATATTTTGTGGGGGTGTTGTGGAGTGTTTGGCTACTGAGTTGAAAGGGACGAAGGACTTCAACAAGCTATATGCTGGAATTGCAATACTCGGATACATTGCTTCAATTTCAGAACCAATTGATATCCGAGCTTTCTCTTATCTTCTGTCTTTTCTTACTCATCGATATCCCAAGGTATTTGGTGCCATAACAGATTTTATTTATTTTTCTCATTTTTATGATATTTCCAATCTTCTACTTTGTTTGAATGAATAACCCCAAACCCTACTGTGGAGTGAGACTTCACTAGTTATTTTTGTTTGCTTTGTTTGAATGATGAAATTTTTGGAAAAATGTTCTTTTTTCTTAACAGATTCGAAAGGCTTGTGCGGAACAAGTTTATCTGGTTCTTATCCAAAATGGGGAGCTTGTGCGCGGGGAAAATTTAGAAAATGCAATTGTAATAGTGTCTGAATGTTGCTGGGAAGGCGATCTGGAAGAAGCAAAACACCAAAAGCTAAAACTGTGTGGTTTAGCCAATTTAGAGGCAGGGCAACTTGTCATGCATAGCTCACAGACATCTGCTAGAGCATCACAACACAAACCTAAACCTGATGATGAAAATGCATCATACTCGTCCTTAGTTGAATCTGCTGGATTTTGATTATGATTTTAAAATTGTTAATGTATGCACATTAGAATCATGGTTTTAAGGCCAGCAGGGTTCGTGATTATTATTGAGTTGTGATTTTTGTTATGTACTGACTCATTGGTGTGCTCAAATTACACATTTTTGACCCCCACAAGATATTAGTTACCCGACCCAATTTTCCACCAGTTTACAAAACCCATAAAAACAATCTTAGAACAAGAGGATGCATCAAAAGCGACGGAAATGGTCTTATGTGAATTTTTAATTTAGGGAATTTCAGGACACTAATAGCTATTGTTTTACTTTTAACAAGTTGCAGAGATGCCTCTTCCTTGTTGCCAGCAAGAAAGCTTTTGACAATCAAATACATCTAAATCAATAACCTATGGATGAAGGGAAAGGAAAAGGCCATCATGAATTTCGAACTGTTGATCTTACCCTAACCAAAACGACCATTCTTTTAGTTGATATGTTCGTTACCTGGCCTGTCCTGCCTGGTTTGCCAGTCTCAGGTAAATCAAGCTTATATGAATTCATAATTTAAAGAATTTCAGGACACAAAATAGCAATACTTACCAACAGCTATTGGATTTTCCATGCATCTGTATGTACATTCAATTAGTTATAGAGATGCCTTATCAACATTACCCACAAGAAGCCTACAAGAAAGGCTTCATTTATGTCACCTGAAACTCAACAAGCAGTCAACTTTTCTTGACCATTTAGGTCAAAACCGTGTTCAATAACTATAAAGATTCTGATTTGACGTTCCCTTTTGCATCAATTTGATTAAAATTTAATTTTAATTAAAGTCAATGGTCAGAGTAAAAAAAAGTCAACATACCAACAACAGTGGTTGCTTCATGAACCATCAGTCATCACATGACCAGTGCAAATAGCATCAACAACATCATATATGTTTATACAACGTTATAGCTTGTAAATTAATTGTTCTGTATTTTTCAACCATGCAGGCATGTGAATATTATCTGAGTAAACCGATATTAGTAAGCCCGCACGATGCATGTAAAATTTATAATCACTAGTTAGTATTTAAAAATAGAAAAAAGAATACATGAAAATATAAATAGAAATACAAAAAAAAAAATTGTTTAAAAATAGAAACTGATGTGTTGGTGCATCCCTTCTCTTGAATTTCACTCCCTATATATAAAAGGCAACCCACAGAACCTAGTTTTCTCTCCATCACCAAAATAATTAACCTTTCGTTCGATGAATTCTTGTGCTTCAATTCTATGATGAAAAACTACTTATTTTTAGCAACTTTTATTGCAGGTGTTTTTATTTCCGGTGTGTGTGGTTACATAAAGTCAGAAATCACATATTGGTGTAACCAAACACCTCATCCGCAACCATGCGAACACTTCCTGGGCACCAACTCGAACCATGGTCCCATCAGCCAAAAGCCAGACTTTGTGAAAGCTTTAATACAGGCCACATTAGAACGTGCAAAACACGCAGGGTCTCACACTCTAACGCTTGGTCCAAAATGTCGTAACGCGCATGAGAAGGCTGCATGGGCCGACTGCTTAGAGCTTTATGAAAACACCATCCTGAACATCAACAGGTCTGTTGATCTTGGCCATAAGCTTAGCCAGGTTGACATACAAACATGGCTCAGCACCGCACTCACCAACCTAGAGACATGCAAGGCTGGGTTCGAAGAGCTAGGTGTGAGCGACTACGTGTGGCCATTGATGAACAATTACAACGTGTCGTCTTTGATTAGCAATACGTTAGCAGTTAATGAAGGAGGGGATTCGTTAGATGTTGCGCCTACTCCTCAAAGTTTAGGGTTTCCTTCATGGGTGAAGCAGGGTGATAGGAAGCTATTGCAATCGAAAACTCCAAAGGCCGATGTTGTGGTGGATAAAGATGGTTCTGGTGACTACAAGATGATCGGTGACGCCATAGCTGCGGCGGCAAAGCGCTCCGGGAGCCAGAGATATGTGATTCATGTAAAGGCTGGCGCTTACAAGGAAAACATAGACATTGATTCAAAGTTAAAGAACATAATGCTCGTCGGAGATGGTGTCGGCAAAACCATAATAACCGCTAGCAGAAGCGTTGGGGGAGGTAGCACCACCTATAAATCAGCCACCCTTGGTAAGCCAAATACAAATTCGGTATTAGCGATGGTGTTACAATTAAACTCGTCGTTAAGATGCCAATATTGTTTGGAGTTAACATGCAAACATGCAAGATTTTCAATAGGGGTCATGAACCCAATAATATCGATTATCACATGCATATGAAACACACAAATATGTTGATACGAACATATCCAATTTAACTTGGATTTCTATTTTTTAACATTAATACCTTAAAATTAAAACTTTATAAAGAAAAATACATATCATGTACTTTTAAATTACAAAATCTTTTGCCATTATTTTTTAAATTTAAACTTTGACATAAAAAGTTAATCAGTTTTATATGTAAAATGAAAAAAAACATGGGAAAATTCTCAAAATATATATTTGACCAGATAATTTCATCGAAATGTCCATTAACTTTAAGCCTTTACAGGTGTCGACGCCACTACATATACGGGCGACGCCCATAAACCAACGAATTAAAAAATGTCATTTGTCTTCACGCACATTTGTCACGGGCCTTGGGCCTACACTGACACGGCTGTCACGGGCGATGGTGCCCATAAATATTTTTTATTTTTATTTTAACATGATATTTTTAATTATTATTTTTTAAATTTCTTGTATAAGGGTGGAACTCACATATGTACGGGCTGCGCCCACATATATATGGGCGATGCCCACATATCTATGAGGTGGGCACCCATAGAGGACAAATGCCATTTTTGGATTCGTTGATTATATGAGCATCACTCGTATATGTAGGGGTGCCGACGCCTGTACAGACAATGGACGTTTTATGACATTGAAAAGTTAAATGGACATTTTGGTGAAATTTTGTGGTCAAATGGACATTTTGGGAATGATTAAAAAATAGTATCTCAAGTCTGCTTGAATAAATCATATATTTTTTTTAATAACCGTGAGAACTCATTTGCTTAGTAAACAACCTGGTCCCTCAATACCTGATTAATCAAGAGGAACATGTAAAGCGTGGCCATAAGTAACTAGGTCAGTAACCTCCATGAAAAATTGCTCCAAATGTGGATTAAACTTGAGACATTTAGGTTGTCTCTCCTTAATGTAACCACTACACAACTTCGTCTGAGGTTTAATAAAACATATTTGGCTAAACATATTTGGAGGCTTGACTTGAAAGTAACCCGAGCTCATTTATTAGTTTATATGAAACTCAAACATATGAAATTGATGTTAGGTTTATGTTTTAGTTTGGACCCCTATATATATTCATTGATTTGCAAAAAAATAACATTATTATATATCTTTTTCTCATTAATTTCCAGCTGTTGTCGGAGATGGATTTATCTGTCGAGACATCACCATCAGAAACACCGCTGGCCCAAAAAGCCAGGCCGTAGCAGTTCGTAGCGGTTCTGATCTTTCAACCTTTTACCAATGTAGCTTCGAGGGTTATCAAGACACATTATACGTCCACTCAAGCCGACAGTTTTACAGGCAATGTGACATCTACGGCACCATTGATTTCATCTTCGGAAACGCAGCATCGGTTTTTCAAAACTGCAACATCTACTCTCGTAAAGGACCAACCAAGACCAACACGGTGACCGCTCAAGGTCGATCAGACAGAAACCAAAACACTGGCATTTCAATCCACAACAGCCTGATCACAAAGGCTCCTGATCTAAAAGGTGCACCGGGAGTTAGAACATACCTCGGGAGACCATGGAGGTCGTACTCGAGGACGGTGATTATGAAATCAAGATTAGATGGCTTGATAGACCCATCAGGGTGGATGTCATGGGATGATGATTCCGCGCTCAAAACTTTGTATTATGGTGAGTATAAGAACACTGGGCCTGGTTCATCGACCTCTAAGAGGGTTGACTGGAAAGGCTATCATGTGATCGAAAGTAGTACCGAAGCGGCAGAGTTCACTGTCGGAAAGTTTATTGGCGGCGAACATTGGTTACCGGCAACCAATGTGCCATTTACTTCTGGCTTATAATTATAGTTCAATTAGATTTTTTGGTATTGGTTAAAATTCTTTGATATAAAACCATAAAACATTGATGTACATTTCCATACTTTCAAATTTTTATAAACATTTGTTGAGCAATCTCTTATGTCTTCACAATTTCTTTCATTTTGTTTTTTTCCCTCTCCTCGTATTTATTTTAAATAAGTTCAATTCTAAATTTTTAATCAACTATTAAGTGTATGCAAAATAAAATAATTGTGAAGAAAATGATAATTAAAATACAAAATGGTAAATGGTAAATTTCACTTTTAATTATTTATGTTTACAAAAAAAATTCAAAAAAAGGTATTTTATATTTCAAAATGTCAAAATTAGTCCTTTAGCTTTCAAATGTTGCAAACTTGGTTATTTTTTCGTTAACTTTGTTAAGTATTAACAGAATAAATGATCATATCTAAAAAATTACGTAAACATAAAGGATCAATAGTGAAATTTACTTAACTATTTATATGATTTTTTTTGACATTTTTGCTACTATCCAGTTAACGAAGTTAAAAAAAAAAAAAGGACCAAATTTAAAATATTTGAAAACTTAAGGACTATTGTTGAAGTTTTAAAACACAAAAGACCCATCTCTAGCATTTTTTGTAAGACCAAAATGAAATTTACCCAAAACAAAACAAATAGGTATAAAATGATACTCTCATACGTATATCAATACGTTGAGGGTATCGTTAACCTATCAACAAATTTTAATGAAGACGCCAAGAAGAGAGGTGGAGATTGTTCTATGATAAATGGTGGCATCAATACACCACGAAGGCTGGTGACGCCGGTAAATGGAGGATTGTGCCAGATCTTATGCTATGTCAGACACAGTTATTCATACGGGCGTTCATATATACACGCTATCTGTATGTCAATTTGATCATATCCGCATGGTCTGTTTTTTTCCGTAACGAATCACATTGTTAAGTTCAAAACCCCAGGTTAATTGATCGATTAGTTTATGATTAGTATTCTGGGTACTAGTTGATTTGTCAAGTTCAAAACCTTAGGTTGCATTTGATTATTATTGTCTAGTTTCATCTCTCAATTTAAAGTATATAAATCGTTTCATCTGTACTGTGCACCCGCAATCAGGTTTCCTTGTGTATTTATAACCAACATTTCAGAGATACAACTAATATCATATCCGGGGCATATATTACGGCATAATGGACGATTTAAATTTTTGCTGTGTTTATGTCCAATTGTCACTTATGGAGAGCTGCTACATAGCAACATATCACATGTAAAACAAATAGCTTCATCTTTTCATGAATGCATGGGATGTATACCCTTTTTTCTATAGTTATTGGTTTATCATTCGTAATATTGTAATTTGGTAGTAAATTAATTCTTTAAACTTGTAATTATCAATGTTTGATCCTGAACCTTGGTTTGAACAATGAGGGGTGTCATCTGTAATGTATAATGGATAAGAGAAGGCAAGCGATTATGCCAACGATAATAATAAAAACCCTCACCGTGAAGGGGAGAACGACTAGTGGCTGGCCCAAACTAACTTGGAATAAGGGGATTAGACATAATTTATTAATATTGTACCTCTCTGATGACCTAGGTACAAGATAGGATTTTGTGAAGATGTAGGATTAAGGTTAAGGACTTTTGAGGGAAGGTGTAGATTTAGCTTAGCTATGGTTTCAAGATGACATTTATTTTATGCCTATGTGTTGTAGTGTCTACTCTTATATTCTTAAAATTGGCTATTTTTCTACTGTTTGATTTGGAGCCAGGGCCTCTCTGGTTTCTTTGGATGCAACCGTTTTTTCTCTAGGAATAGAGGTAAGGTTTGTTACAAATTACCCTCCCCCAACCTTACCAAATAGGCAATAGTGTTGCTATGAGTGAGATTTATCAAGTACGATTGTTTTATGCATCTCTAATACATATAAAGAAAATCCATGTGCAAGTAAGAAGAGAAGAGAAAGAAAAAGAAAGTGTTGTCTTTTAATTATTTTTCATGTTCTCAAGTTGGAGAAAAAGGAATGAAATTGACAATTTTACTAGAATAAAACCCCTTGGTTGCCAGTTCTTTGTCATTAGAAAGGTTAAGGGAGAAGTGTGTTGCTTTCTTATCAAAAGTTTAGGAAGCCATTCTAGTTTATTTTTTTTACATATTCCCAATTTAGGAGAAAGTTAATATCGAACAAATAATCCAAGAAACTTCCCACTGCTTCCTTTCTTTGAAAAGCAAAAGTCTTCAACTAATGATCAACTTATACTAGTTATCACAATTACAATATGCTCCCTCCGACTGTCTGAGGACGGAGGACTGAATACATGTTAAGTTGTTGACAACCTTTTTGACTCATTTGTCCCTTCACATTTTAGAGAAGAGTCATGAGAGGGGAAAAAAAGGGGGGGGGGGGGTTGATCTATCACATAGTTTCATTTGCACACTACTCCACATGTCTGTTTCATCTGCTAGAATCAGCCTCTGAACCTCAATGGCACACATTGCTTCTATGTATCTTCATTTGTTCATGTCCATAAGACTGGGCTGGAGCCCTGTCTATTCCACTTCTGGCTGATTTTGCAATCTCTGTTTATGTTAGTAAAATAAACAACACTTTAGGTTTATTCTAAGATATTGATCCTTCTGAATAAAGCCCTTTACCTTCCATAGCCCTATTCACAACCATTAAGAATCTATTTCCTGATCTTTCCAACGTTCGTGAATCCACTGTGCACATAAACATTGCCAATTCTAAAGTTCACATCCTGCTCCATTAACTTTCCTTTGATATGTAACACCCCAGGTCTTTCGAAACATCTTGTACTCGTAACTTTAACATTTTCCATGCAAACATAACCCCACCAAATCTTCCAGTAGTATTCATTACTAGTAACATCCAACCTGTTACAGTTCCATAAAATACTTTATTATCCTGGCATCTAAACTAGACTTTGTTTCATGTAGTTGAACAAAATGGGGGTCCTCAAATTTCAGCCATTGAACAAGTGATGATCTGAGCATTGTCAATGATCTCCTTGCATTGAATCTAGTTAACTTCGTTTTGTGCCTTAATTTAACTGCATACCCTGTTGATGATCAGAGCATGATTGTCTTTTTGTTCTATGACTATTGGACACATACTGTTTTAATTGGGCCTTCATTGTTATAGACTTATAGTCTTGCACATCTCTGAGGACATGATCAGTGATAGGAGTTCTTGGATACGTAGACTAAATGTCAGAGATTTTTAGAGTTTTTAAGTAAAGGTTAACATTTTCAGTTTTGAGTATGACCTTATTAGAAATAACTTAGTATAAATGTAACACATATTTGACATGTATTCTATTTAATACGATTGTGTAGTGTCTTTAGTCAACTCAGTTTGACTCTTTGGAATACCTATGTGGCTATGTGGATCAGGTGTTAAATCCACATCCTTCTAGCAACATGGTCCGACTCATTGGAATAACCCAGCCACCCATTCATCTTTCTTCCAGGCACCTTTCCACAAAAAACTATAATCATATATTATATATTAATTCTTTATAATAGATTAATATCCAAAGAAGAAAAAACAAAAAGAATGTTTTGTGTTTTGACTTGGACAAAAGATTATTTGTTTTTACCCAACTCCTTTAGTGTGTCCAACTCAACCATCTTGCTACATCATCTTCGTAGTTCCAAATTTATGATCTTTATAGTCATCTAGTGTAATTCTGATCCATGATTATATGCCCTTTTTGAGATTCATATCCATAAACTTCATATGTGGAAGTCTCAAGTTCATGTGGTAACGTTAGTTAATGGTAACATTAGTTTGTTCTTTCATTTGCAGAACTTTATTTAATAAATCACTATTACAGTTAGAAAATCTGAAACAAATGATAACTTCTATAAAACATGGTTCCAGAAGTTCCCTTCTATATGTGTAACAAAGTTACAAAGCGTTGTCAATTTAACTATCCAATTCTAGAGAGTATTTCTTTGTTTCAGAAATCCACATTATGCTAATCATTATAAGTTCAATTGGTTGTGTTATTTATTTTGTGACATCCTGCACAAATAATGGCAGATTTATATTTACTCTTCTTGTTACACCTTATACAGAAAATGTAATTTCAATGTAGGTACGAATAAAGATTGTGATTGCCACAAAAATCAAACACCCGTTTTGGCTTTTATCCTATAAATTCTTTCTTGTCTTTGTCATATTAAACAGTACATTTCTCTATCCTAAACTCTATCTTCTTATCAAACATTAACTTGCCAAACATCATGTGCTTCTTTTTAATGCTTGATATTTAAAATCATGTGGGTGAGATTCGATAGTTGTAGCAAATGATGTTAAGCGATTTCAAACATGCTCTAAATATACCTTCCATTTATGTAAATACTGACAAACTAGGTTCCTTATCTTGAATAGATGGTATAGCTTGATAAATTTGGAGAAAACATGATTTTTCATGGTACAGTTTAGCTAACAAAGCTGGCAAATAGGTCGGATTTTATCTGTTTTGAGAAAATGAGAACTAAACATCAAGTAAAAAATAAGTCCCTCCTCAAATTATTGTTTTAGCTTCTCTGTCATGTTTAATTAAAGTTTGTTCTAGAGTATACACCACATTGAAGGGCTGTTTTAACCCATCAAACATAGTTTTCAATACAACAATTAGATGAGGTGTTACCCTTTTAGCTAAATTTTATTCAATGTATCCCAATGAATCAAACGATAAACCGCGTTAGAACTTGGCTAGTGAAAACGAACATATCATCTGTTCTCAGTTAAATTGTGTTATTAGAAGGTAAGATTATTATTTTGCAATATAATCTGGGCAAGCTAGATCCAGGGAATGTTATTTGCAGATAAAATTCGCAGCAGCCTGGTGCAGGGTAAAATGCAGTGATTTATAATACATTGTTTAATCATATAATAATATAAGGGTAAAAAATATTTACAGGTCTGCCCAACGTAACCAGGCCCTTATAAAACCCTTGTTACAAATTCTGTACCAATTTTTAATTGTTGATAGCACGTCTATCCTGCCATTTTGCCCCTTAGAAATAAGCTTCCTGAATGGTTGTAAACTGATCTGTTAACTTGTTTGACACATGATTGTGCTGCTGTTTTTTTTTTTTTTTTTTTTTTTTTTTAAACTGCTTACATATGATTGTGTACATAATTTTGAGTTGTTGGATGTCTAATTAGTATCATTATCACTCTTTTCAACTGCTAACACAATCTTTGAATCAATCAAATAAACTTTGTATGATCGTTTACAGGTTCGATTATATGGAAGAATCATGGGTTATATACGTTCTATCTACTGCCATTGAAGCTATCACATGTCATAAGCATTCATGTTTCAAAATCATTTGATTCTTGAAATAAAATGATTTGTTAGACTTCACTCCTTAGATAAGTTTCATCTGTTGGGACCTCTTTGGAAAGAAAAGATCCCCTAGTTTCAATGATGATATGTTGTTTCACTATCTTGTACTTTATGCAATAATATATGTACTACTTCTCTTATCAATGACCACTTTCAAGTACAAAGGCTTTTGTCACCATCCCCACCCTACCAAAAACATCATGTGCGTTTTAATCCATATTTCGTTATTGAACAGTGAGTAGGTTACTTTATGACATTATTGTAGAAAACAAACCACAACACATAAAGAAACATTTGAATCTATCGATTGAAAATCATAAAAACCGTCACAAAGACATAGTCATATAATGATCTTAAGTTTAAACCCTCTAGTTGGTTGCAACTTGCAACATCAAGCTATGGCCATTCAATAATTAATTATAAAATAAGCAGTAGTAGTTTGTAAGAGTTGGTTATCAATATATACGTTCTTGACGGGTTATAGATTGATGTTGCAAGAGTAGGTTTTCAAATGTTCATTTTTTTTCTTTTTGAACAGTAGAAGTAGATCACCATTCCTCTTGAAAAACAGAGTGCGGTGATCAGACTCACCTGTCTAGGAGATACAACTAGGAAAACATTCTGACTTAATCCAAGACATTTTATAAGAGAAGTCAAGAGGTTACCATTAAGCCTTTTGGTAAAACATTAAAACATAACTACTAGCTACTCTAGCCAATGTTCTTGATCCTTGTGTGTGTGTTTTCATTTAATTGTCTTGATAAACCCATCAAGATCATATTTGATAAACCCGTCAAGATCATATTTGTTCAATAATTAATTATATTGACGGGCTTATCAAATGTTAACGATGGAAGAGTGGGCTATCAAATGTTAACTCTTGTGTTTATATACATACATATATGTATATATAGATATACATATACACATAGAGGAAGGTTCCCTAAAAAGTCTTTTTTGCTTAAGAAGGCTTAGAAGGATTTTTAAAAATTCGAAATTCGACCCAAACAAACTTCGATTGAATTAATTTTTACATTATTGGAACCAGCTTGTAATTCTCTAAAACCCAAACCTTAAATCATAAACAATAAACCCTAATAATAAAACCAAAATTATAATAACAAACCCTAAACTTAAAGATAAAAACCTAAAGCATAAAAAATCATGTCCTAAAATACAAACTCTAAAATTAGTTGTTAAAGCTAAAACCTTAAAGACAAATATTGTAGGGTTCGATTAGAAGGTTCCAATGCCTTCGAAATGAGTTCAATTGGAGTTCGTTTGGGTCGGTTTTAGAGATTTTAAAAATTCTTTTTAGCATTTTAGGCAAAATAAACTTTTAATTTGATCTATATCGTATACACATATATATTATATGGAATTAAATAAGGATCAACAAGTTTTAAAGAAACATTTGTAGCAACATTATTTAAGGTGTATACTGAACCCTTAAAAACACATATAGTATATTATTATTATTATAAAGATAGTTTGAGAAAGGGTGCATTTTTTAAGGAAAATCAACTTTTTTTTAAAAAAAAAAAATGATAAGCGTAAATTTGATGCGACTTGCTTGGGTAATTTAGGGTTGTGTACGATTTTGATGGAATTTCCATTAATCCATTAATTAGAAGCCTTAGGATCTCTAAAAAGGTACATCTGTCTGTGTGGACCACTTAATAACGTAATTGACTTTACATTAAATTTGTTTTTAAAGATTCTTGAAGATACAAGTCATTGAGAATGGGATCGAGTGGTCCTAAGTTAATTGAGAACCAATTTTCAACATGTGAATTAAAGGAGAGTAATGCATTTTAAAAAGAGATTAAAAAATAGAGGTCGATACTGGTGCAGATTATTTCATCATAATTTAGTTAATTAATGTCTCATGGTTATTTAAACGGTTTTGATCGATATTGACCCAAAAACCTAACTATGGTTAAGGCCAAAACCGTTAGTTTTTTCAACCACGGAGGTTGCAATGTTAGAAGATTATATTTTGGGTTAAAATAATTAAAACCTTTAAACAACAGTGGCTAAAACCGTAATCTACTCTTTTACAATTTGCTTAAATGCAAAAGGAAATTATGCAAATGGTTGTTTAAATTGTTTGAACAAGTTGTCAAATACTTTGGTTTACCTTCAATGAAGTCAACTGAACTTAATGCCGTAAGCATGACCAACATGGCATACGTGGGCTTATGTGGCATGTTTGTGGGATAGATGTCCGTTGACGCCTTACATTTGTGACTTTGTGAGAGACGCCCTTGGCGTGATCCGTGCCCACAAACGGGCTAAACGATAATGTGACATCAAGATGGACATCATGGCCGATTAAAATGGTAAAAAACAATTGTGATATTAAGTTAAAATTTTATATAACTGACTTTGAATTCTAAATAATTTAGCAGATGTTTAACCATTAAAGTCTAATTACGGTTATTATAAATAATTAAAAGTGGAAAATAATGTATAGATAGGTTAAAATAATATATAAAAAAATGATGTTCTTCAACTAAAAATCTAAAATATGAAGAAAATGTTTTAAACAAACAAGGTCTTGAGAAACTTGAACTTATATTAATTGAGTTTTAGTACAAATACATATAAAAGCTATTTTATAAGATTTTTGTTATGTCAGTACCAAAACACACCTCGTAGCATGTTGTCGAGAAAACATCAGTCTAAAATCTTGTTACTTGGAGGAAAATTAAAAAAAAAAAAATAGCTTGAAGAGCAAAGAAAAATTAACCTGTTTCAGCGCTAGGGCTAGGGTCAAACAAGCCTTCCTCCATCCGTTTATTCAATAGCCGACATGCATATCCGTTTAATTTTATTTTTAAATTTATCTAATTGACAACATGATTTTAGCATAATTTGAATCATTTATTTCATACCAAAATGTCCCTTTGAGACAAAAGACAAATTAAGCAATATAAGACAAAACCACTTGAAAAGACAAAATTAACTAATTCCGACATATATATCTGTATATTTCTAAAATACTACAAACTAATTTACCTTTTTGCTTGTGCTTGAATTATAACCTTCAGGCATAATGATCAGACATAAAATTTTATTTCTTGTGTAGTCAAATTTTTTTATACATTTTTATTTCTACTAACTTAATGCTACAATTTTTGGATCATATCCGGGTCGGGTCGGGTCGGATTATATGGTAATTTCGTAATTAAACATGATATGTTTACGATTAAAAAAAATCTCAACCCAATTTGGATTCGAACCCTAAACCTATTTTAAAATAATGATCCATGATCTTTTTAATAACCATTAAAAAAACTTCAATTTTGGTATGATACTTTTTTTTCAATTATACTTATAGGGTTACTTTAAAACCATCATGTACTTTTGAAGTTACAATTGTTCATATTATATACTCATATAAGATAATGTTGAAACAATAAATATAAAATTAGAGAGAGATCTAACATTTCCAAAATTTATGCTTCTTATCTTTTATAACTGGTCCTGTAAGATAAAATAACTTGTTAGAAGGAATAAAAGATTAGGGTATCTGAACCATCATCAGATGCCCAACGTTACGGCGCTAGACAGTGGCGTACCCACTCTTGCACTTAGGGGCAGCCACTTTTCCTAAAATAATTTTTTTTTCAGTAGTGTATATATATATATATATATATATATATATATTAAAATTCTGACCAACCTCCTTAATATTTTACAATCACACCCCTTAAATTTGCATAATTGGACTTGTGATGAGAATTTAAGTGATAGTTATACTTGTTTTTTTTTTTGAAAAAGAGTTACTGTAAAAACGGTTGCGGAATAGGACCTACCCGATTTGTGAAGATTAACCATTTCTGAACAGAGAAAAGTCTTGAAGATGAGTGAAGAACATAAACAAGAATCTGAGATGTAATGTAAACTGATGAACAAACAGATGATTTATAACAATAGTAGTTCAATCATTCCACAAGATTACATTACCTACCCCTCTCATGCTCTCAAACTCCATGGATAAAGAATCCATGGAGTTCATGGGGGAGAGCTCTCTCAGGATTACATTTAAGCACACCCTCACACCCTCTCTTGTCTGTGTTATTTTTCTACAAATGAGAATAATCTCTATTTATAGTGTCACATGACCTAAAACCCTAAATACAACAAATACAACAAAATGATAATAAATAATAAATATTAAATGAAGCTCTATCATTTGTTGTGGTCTTCAAGTATTTTGGTCATCAGGTGTCACATGACCTAAAACCCTAAATACAACAAATACAACAAAATGATAATAAATAATAAATATTAAATGAAGCTCTATCATTTGTTGTGGTCTTCAAGTATTTTGGTCATCAGGTGTCTTCGTAAACTTGAGTTTTTAGTGGCTCGTGCGGTGACTCGTTGTCCCTAATCAACAAATACATAATACTTCGTGTTTACATTCCATCTATCCAAATTAACCGTCGGTCTTGACTTTTCTAGACCCAACAGTCTCCCCCTATTTGGTTAGATGAATGTAAGTCAATGCAGAAGTATGATGAAACAAACATGAATTATAAGATTGAACTTGTGTAGATGCAATTCATGTTTCTTTCACCGCAACACAAAGTGAATCTTCCTTTATCCGCTTCTCAAACCCATAACAAACATCTTGAAGTTCTATGGCCTTCATTTATCTTCTCCCCCTCCGATTAAGCTCCTCCTCCGATTAACTAATCTCAATCTTCATCCCCAACACCAAGAATGGAAGCATATAGAGTGTAATCTTAAACTTCATCCCAACCCAAAAGATGTAAGAATATAGGATGTCGGTTCAAGTGCAGGACTCCAACCAATCCTTGTAATGAACATATGACAAATGCAAGCTCAAAGATAAAAGAAAACCATATCTCAACAATCTGAAAGTTAAGAGTCTTCAAAGCAGAATAAGAAATCTTCACATCAATGAAACCGAAGTCTTCACTGATAAACCACTGATAACACACTTGCCATCAGTTTAATCCATCAATTTCCCCCTAAACCGATGATATAGATAACTGACGTGTGAAGATCCATCAAGTCTTCAAAAACAAGTAGTGTTCTTCGGAAGCAATCATTGCAAACCGGTAATATGTTCCATGCAGCAGATCTGGAACACAAAATGGACTTACAGAATAGACATCATTAACTTATGTTGATTTTCTGATGATGTATAAGTTCCAGCTCTATCATGCCAAGGAGTAAAGTACTTCCAATGATGAAATCGAATGAGCGAATCAAATGCTGATGTGTTTCAAAAGTGATGTCATATGTTATCAATTTCTAAAGTGTTTATTTGAGGATGCATTAGCACTTGGGCATCACAGAAATAAACACTTAAGAAATGGACATTGCATATCGAGAAAAGACATCACTTATGAAATATTTTGTTAATTTCAAAGTGCTAATTTGTAGATGCATTAGAACTTGGACATCACAAATGAGCACTTAGAAAGTTAACCTCTTGTCATACCAAATGAGGGAACCAAAGTCAAATGTGTTTCAGAAGTAAAATCATATGTTGTCAAATTCTAAAGTGTTGATTTGAAAAGATGCATTAGCACTTGGACATCATCCAAATTGACACTTAGAAAGAAGACAATACATATCAAGAGATAATTTTACTTAAGTAATATTTGGTTAAATTCATAAGTGCTGATTTATAGATGCATTAGCACTTGGACATCATAAATTAGCACTTAAGACGCTAACCTCCTTTTATACCAAAAACTTTGGTTCTTTAAACAGTTTAGTTAACTTCAGAAGTATTAATTTGCAGATGCATTAGAACTTGGACATCACAAATTAACACTTAAGAAACTAACTTCTTACATACCAATAATACCTCTGCTCTTTGGAAGTAACTCTCGGAAGCAATAGTAATTCAACTTCAGAAAAAGCTTCACTCATCAGAAGGAGATGTCTTCAGAAGATGCTTCGGAAGTAGTTTCCAATCGGAAGCAAATTATGCTTAGGAATTATGCTTAGGAATTATGCTTAGGAAGCAACTTATGCATCGGAAGCAAATTGTGCATCGGAAGCAAATTGTGCTTCGGAAGCAAATTGTGCTTCGGAAGCAAATTGTGCTTCGGAAGCAAATTGTGCTTCGGAAGCAAATTTGTACTTAGGAAGCAATTTTTATGCTTCGGAAGCAAATTTGTGCTTCGGAAGCAAATTTGTGCTTAGGAAGCAATTTTCAATCAGAAGCAGTAGTCATAGGAAACAATAGCCATAAGAAGCAATAGCCATCAGAAGCTTATATTTTTAAAGAATATCCATGGTGAGCTTCCGAAAACCAATCAAATAAAACCTTCTGAAAAACCCTAAATTCAAGAACGTCGTCGTCATCATTATGTTCTTTCTTGAAACAAAACCCTGCTGCCCTAAAATTTTTCATCCGTCTCCATTTTTATCAAATGAACAAAAATTTGATAACTCGTCCGATAAAGATCACATTTGGTTGGGGTTTTGACATATATTAGGGAGAGTCAAAACCCACTTGTGTTTACCATATCAAAACACAAAAAATATAACCCAAATAAATTGAAGAACGGAGAACCCAGAACAAGAACATCTTCAAAGAACTTTCACAAAAATTCACAAAATCAGGGTATTGAGCACAAGTTTGAGAGAATCAATGGTTAGAATGATAATCTCGAGAACTTGGCTCTGATACCAATTGTAAAAACGATTGCGGAATAGGACCTACCCGATTTGTGAAGATTAACCATTTCTGAACAGAGAAAAGTCTTGAAGATGAGTGAAGAACATAAACAAGAATCTGAGATGTAATGTAAACTGATGAACAAACAGATGATTTATAACAATAGTAGTTCAATCATTCCACAAGATTACATTACCTACCCCTCTCATGCTCTCAAACTCCATGGATAAAGAATCCATGGAGTTCATGGGGGAGAGCTCTCTCAGGATTACATTTAAGCACACCCTCACACCCTCTCTTGTCTGTGTTATTTTTCTACAAATGAGAATAATCTCTATTTATAGTGTCACATGACCTAAAACCCTAAATACAACAAATACAACAAAATGATAATAAATAATAAATATTAAATGAAGCTCTATCATTTGTTGTGGTCTTCAAGTATTTGGTCATCAGGTGTCACATGACCTAAAACCCTAAATACAACAAATACAACAAAATGATAATAAATAATAAATATTAAATGAAGCTCTATCATTTGTTGTGGTCTTCAAGTATTTTGGTCATCAGGTGTCTTCGTAAACTTGAGTTTTTAGTGGCTCGTGCGGTGACTCGTTGTCCCTAATCAACAAATACATAATACTTCGTGTTTACATTCCATCTATCCAAATTAACCGTCGGTCTTGACTTTTCTAGACCCAACAGTTACTTAAAAAAGTCTCCATAATGTTGTTTTGGATAGATTTAAAAAAATAAATTTAGTATAGAACAACTATGCATTACAATCTTAACTCACATAAAAGATTAGACAAACATTTATTGTATTTTGGTTAAAATAGATAACATTATAACAAAAAAAACGGGTTGAGAAGATAACACCTTAACACAATGCATATGTGAATATAATAGATTCAAATAGATAAGAATGATTAATAATATATTTGATGAGAAAATCACTGAAAATTATTTAATTAAAGTATTTGTTTATTTACAATTCACTTTAACTTGAACAAAATTGATGTTTTTTCTTTTTAAAATGACTAATTTAAACCCAAACTGATTTGTTTAAAATTCAATAATTCATCATAACCTGCATTCATATTGGCCTGTGTGACACCTCGCAAATTCCAGGTCAGCGCTTATATTATTTTAATAATAATGTTTATTATTATTTCATACGTGGCACTAGAATAATTGTATTTAGTGTGACACGTGGCAGAACAGACCAAACACACCGATGGTTCAAGGAACTATCGCACAACTCTAACACGTGTCTTGAATAACGAACGTTGGTGAACGGATCAAACCATAGAACACTTTCACTGCACATTAAGTTCCGGGGAACCTAAGTTAGTAGAACGATGTTCATATGACGAGAAACGATGCTCGTAATCGAAAAATACGCGAAGAATGGATCAAAACATGAAAATGGGCCAAATTGGGCCGGATCTAGGGTTCAGGCGGTACGCCTGACCCGAGGATCCCTACCCAGGCGATACGCGCGGATGAGGAGGGACGCCTCACATCTGGCTGCCTCGCGCGTAACGCCTGGCCTTGGTGGTCAACGTCAGGCGATACGCCTGGCTACTCTGACACTTAAAAATCTTGTAAATCTCATGATTACCACACCATACTTCTTTTACCCAATCCTACACGTAAATCCTTCTATTTAAACCCCCATAACGTCTGATTTTAGTCCCACAACACCATAATTACCTCAAGGGACCTTTGGAAGCCATGGTTGCATCTTGGGAAGCTTATTCTTGAAAATCTTGAAGGTTTGAGGCACAAAGGAGCTCCAAGAACACAACACTCCATTCTCTCTCTCGTGATTGAAGCTTGCTTAGCCACATTTTGAAGCATTAGAAGGTAGTTCTAGCACCCTTGTAGTCTAAAAACACCATTACACACACATGCAAGCTCACACACACACATACAAATGCATGAGCTTCACATACACGCATTTCTATCACTTTGAATCTGGGTTTGTTGATTTGAGTATGAATATTGATGATCTATGATGTTAGTATGATGTATTTTTACATTTCATGAGGATGTGGTTATGATATAATGGTCATATTGATCAAAATAATGGTTCTAGCAACATGTATGTATGATATAGGTGGAGATTCATGATGTTTGATATTGAAATGTTATTGGATATGATTTATGAGATTTAAAAGTGTTATGAATAGCAAGATATGTCAAAATGTGATTTTTACAAATTGTGGTAACTTTAATATCATGAAATGTTGATTTATGATGAAATGACTTAATGCATGTGATTATATCTATAAGTTATGTTCAAAATGATGTTTAGAAACAAAAAGGATGATTATTGATGTGAAAAATTGTTAAAATCACCAAATATATGATTATTATGAATAGTACCATGAATAGTGACTTTATTTCACAAAGTCTATAAATGATGACATATTTGTTGTAATGAATATGATCTAACGGTTATTTTGAACTAGGATGACGATAATATGATGAGATTGTTAGCTAGACTTAGCGACACATGCTTATTTTGTAACCTTCTATTTATAGAAACTTTTATGCGCAAACCATGCTAAACCGGCTATGTGTAACTAGGTGCTATGTGATAACATGCTCACTTAGGATAAATATGTATAATAGAATAATCGGATTAGGATTTATTGCTTGATTTGCCAAATGTGGAAACTTTCCTAAAGTAGGAACTTACTATAAATAGTAAGTTTCCTCACGGAAGTGATTTTGGTATCCGTACACTTCACACGACACAAAACCGCACGTTACACGAACACTTGATCCAAAACCGTCACCAACGGGTCGTTAGGTCAAACACGGTCAACACGGTCAAACACGGTCAACGCGACCCACAAAACAACTTGGAGTTGTTAAACTCAAACACGGTCCCGTGAGACCCACATGTATGCAAACACAAACTTATGGTACCTATGTGATATAGGTAACCACTAGCCGGCGAGCTACACTGTTCTCGTGAAGAACACGCACTACTTAACTCAGGTGAGTTTACAGCCCCACTTTTACTCTTTAACTGATTTGCTAAACTATTGGGGTGAGAATACTATGCAACCGTTTTAGATGTATGACTGGTATGTTGTGAAAACCATTTTCGAGTGTAACTTTTATCGCTTAAAGTCCTCACTTATCCTTACCGTTAGTTGTGTATCAAACGAGTCGTAATTACGTAGTACTACTGGGTTTGACTAGCCCCACTCGGCACCAATGTTGACTGGAGGTCATAACGAGTGTAATTTCGATGTGAATTGCGAGTTCAGCGATGACTCGCGGAGGCAAACGGAAACAGTCTAGTTTCGGTAAGATGAACTGACACACTCCACGGATCGTAGTATCCAACAACTAAACTTAACATACCCAGTATATGTCTGTTCACTATTTATGTCTGTCAAAACCTGTGAACTCACCAACTTTTTAGTTGACACTTTTCGCATGTATTCTCAGGTAATTAATGGAGCACCCGCTAGGATGCGCACAAGGAAGCTTTAAGGAGTCTGGCTTGCATATAGACTCTTGTCCTAGGCATTGTGTGCATTGGATGTATTTTAAAACAATTTAAACTATGTAGTGTCTGTTAAACAGTTTACTTTCCGCTGCAAACTTATTTACTTATGATGTTGAAACATTTTTCCGCTGCTATTAATGAAACTATGTTATTTTACAAATCTGTGTGATTGTGTAACTCATATAGAGTCGTTCTATATGACCATGAGCTGTGATCCTGGCCACGTCACACCCACGTGGACTGACACCACGATTGAGAATTTGGGGGTGTGACAGCCTGCATCCATTTTAACTTGTTAGCTAACACAACTCAACCCACCTATTTTGCCAGGCATACGAACATAATTTATAGATGTACTGTATTTTTATTATGTTTTAATATATAAAATTTAGTTTGATTATATTTTTTAAACATGACGCAACCCAATTCGACCTAAACCAATCTAAACAAAAGAGAAAAAAATTGTTATATAGCTATCATCAAATATTTATAAAAAGTTTTTAACTCCTATGAAAAAAGTTTCTAGACCTGCCAACGTGCCTCGGTTGCACAAAGTTGCTTACTTGTCTATTTAGAAAGAGCATTTGGTTCATAGCAAGAGAAGGGACGCGGATGTGTTATATGCAAATGGGGTTGAATAGAGTGAGAGAACAACCTCTCTATTTATAGAGGATGAAACCTCCCTAGACATCA
Source organism: Mikania micrantha (assembly GCA_009363875.1). Classification (NCBI taxonomy): domain Eukaryota; kingdom Viridiplantae; phylum Streptophyta; class Magnoliopsida; order Asterales; family Asteraceae; genus Mikania; species Mikania micrantha. The sequence goes on from CM018696.1 coordinate 91,808,894, forward strand.
ATGTTATGAACATATTTGTTGGGTCTGATTGGTTTAATCATATCCAACTGTAATCCACATTTACAAAGCTACTGATCAGGCAATGGCTTAAGAGCCTTCAAATTTATAAATTTGTTTTATATGTGGTGAGTTTTTTGATCTATGGGTTTTTTCTATAAATTTTTGTTTAATCTATGGGTTTTTTAGTTTGCGTGCAGTGAAAATAATAAAAGAATCAACAAAGGTTTACATAAAAGTTTTTAATATTCAGCTGAAAAGGACTTCGAAAAAAAATTGGTTATGAACATTTTTATTAAAAAAATTGCTTTAAAAATCCAGGAAAATAAATTTAATCTAAATATTTAATACACCAAATATAAACTTTTAATTTATTATTGTCAATCTCAAGTCCAGATAAAAGAACGAAGGTTTTCAACAAAACCGCTAGTGAAGGACCTCAACTTTTCATTTCGTTTAAGGCCCCTAAACTGGTTGAGCCGTCCCTGCTTACATTTATTTATTTATTATACGGATGACCTTTTTTCAATATCGATCTCATGATGAGGGTTTAAAGTGAGGGAGTAGGATATATGGAACCATGGTTGAACGAGAATTATGAACACAGATCTTGGTGCTGTGCATGAAGCAAGCGCGAGCGTGTGCTGGAGATTAAGGACCTCTCGTGAATATTCTCTCTTGATATCCACATGTTTTTTGGGATGCCTCACTAGTATTTAACTGTTTCCTTTATTGTTGAGAAAGATCACTTTGTTCTTAAGGGGATAAGACATTAGATGTCTTGGTTGTTTTCAAGACATATGAATGGAATGGAATGAGAGTACATCTATATTAATAGAGAAAAAAACTACAAGGTCTTATAACATGATTAATATTTTTCATTGTGCGTGTCTGCTTAAATGCCCAAAAATGATCATATGCGTAAAACAAAAGAATATATGCACACTTCTATAAACGTGTAAAATGAATTCGACTTGAAATTATTAAGTCGTTTAAAACTGTTTAATTAGTTGAAGTAAGATCACTGCAATTGGTCGAACAATCTAGTTTTCTTTTGTGGGGCGCATTTCCTTTCAATTTTCATCGTATGATCATGTTTTGCATAGCTTTTGCTTTTTTATTTATAGTTAAAACTAATTAAATATTGCTCTCATTCAAATTCTCTTGTTTTTATCCCAATCTTACCAAGAACTCTCTCTAAAGAAAAGGAATTCTAAATAGGATTCTTGTCCTTTTTTTCCCCGAATTTTGAATTCTAGTTATTACTTATTAGAAATTGGTTGAAATTGAAATCGATTTGTACTATTTTTTCTATTTAATTATCTTTATGTAATATATTTCCTTTCATTTTTAAATGAATATTGTTATTTGTCTCTTTTTTATCAGTAGTTTCAAATAGGACAAGTAGTGAGATTTAAGAGAATGTATAGGAATTTCTTTAGAATAGTTGAGTCTTTGATATATTACTTGTATTAGAATTCAATCCCAACTGTGGATTTATTATTGAAAGAGAAGACTAGGTCTAGTAAAGCATAGTAAAAGCCTATTAGATATTGTTGATAATGCACGTTTACAATGAAACTTAGCATAGGCAACGATATTACTTTTCAAACTTGTTCTTGTACATAAATACCGCACTTCAATATTCGTAAATGACTATTAGATTTGTAGACTTGATTTGGGTAGGGTTAGATTGGAGTTTTTATCAGACTTATGATACAAAATTCACTATATTTGGGTATACCAATAATGGGTATATATGTTGTATAACTAACTCGTTGATATTGGATAGAAAAATTCATATGAAATTTTCCTGCAAAGAGTAATGAAAAAAAAGTAATTAACCCACGTTAATATATTATTATTGTTATATATTATTATTATTATTATTATTGCTACTAATATTACTATAATTTATTATTAGGTAGAATATGTCCTAGCTAGCTAAAAGGTGGCATAGGCATTTATACAGAAGTAGCTATACACGATGTAGGCTTGTAAACATGGCTGCCTTAACTGAATCCTAAAAGTGTTGTCAATTTTCTTATAAACATAAGCAGACAAAAACTTTCATACTTGCAGCTCCAACATATGTTAATCTGACTTCCATCACCCACTAAACATCAAACTGGTATCAACCTATTTATTCATTTTTGTTCTCACATTCATTGCATATATGTGGTACAACTCACTTTATAAAACTTCTTTTTACGCTACATATAAAACAAAAAGAAGAAATCCTAAGGAATCTCAACATTTAGAAACTCTAATATTGATTAAAATATATATATATATAGTTTTTATTAATCTTAACGAATTAAAATAATCCTTAAAACATGTTAATTTTTTTGTTATGTTAAAATAAAACATATTTACTAACACTCTAGTTAATGAGCAAAACACTACAACAAATTTCTCCTATAGTAACCACACTTGTAACAACGCAGGTGGTTCCTATATATCAGCTAACATGTTGTTATAGAGGTGATAAAAAATTATTATATTTAACCTATGGCCACTAGGTGTTATCGCCATAGATATATTTATTTATTTTTAATTCTTTTTTCTTTTTATAATTCTTTTTTTTTTTTTAAAAAGTGACTGTTTTGTGTCATCTCTATAAGATGCTTAATTATGAGAAACAAAAATTACATAGCTCATTTTTTTCTTCGAAAACCAACTAGGCATTGCCCCAATAGTACCCAAGATTCTTTCAAATGAGAGATCTTGAGTTCAAATCCCTCTCGCAGCGAAATAAGGGTCTGAGGGGGGTCAGGGGGTTTTCCCAGTAAGGTTTCCTCCTGAGGTGGTTGTGATGACTCATGGGAGGTCCAGGTAACTAGACCTTAGTGACATGGCTTGGAAACAGTGGGTTAACACGATTGAGACTTTCGCCGTTAAAACAAAAAAATCTTCAGAAAACTCGCATCAAATTCTCAAAACGTCTCCATGCACCGAATTTGATGATTTTGGCTTTCCAAGAAGCGATTTTACTTTCTAGCGGCTCCTATTATCCACCTCACCTTGCTTTTTTTTTTTAACGGCATTTGATCTCAACATTTGAACCATTGATTTTCATGCTACGTCACCAAGGTCTAGTTACCATGACCTCAGTTGAGACCCCACCACCATCCCAGGAGGAAACCGCACCAGAAAACCCTCTGACCTCCCAAGGACCACTATTTCGTCTTGAGAGAGATTTGAACCCGTGACCTTCCACAAGGAAGCCAAAGAGGTAACCATTAGGCTAGAAGCCCTTGGTTATCCACCTCACCTAGCTAAGACCTGTTCTTTTAGGTACGTTTTTAGAAGCTACAAGTTCTTTTTATTGATTTTTGAAGAAAATAATGTTGTTTGTATGTATATGTATGCGTATTGTTTGTTTTTATTTTATTTTCTTCTATGTGTATATAAATAGATTTTAAGTGGTTTGTACCCTCTATTAAAAATAACATCCTTCCTAAGAGAGCGGTTGCCGCTCCGAAAAATATGAAAAAAAGAATATGAAAATGCCGTTAAAATATATACAAGTATTAAAGGAGACAGAATATAAAAAAAGCATCCCAAAAGAAAAAAAAATCAAAATTTATATTTATTAGATAAATTTAGGATGGTTTATAAATTATTAAGGGACCTTTATATTGCATGACAAGTTGACAACCACACATAGACATGCGTACGCATATCATTTATTTCTAATATTTTTCACCATATAATATTCAATATTATATGTAACATTTGTACATTTAGTCATGGTAGTCGTAAACAGTGTTAGAACAGTGGGTGTCAATGTTCAGTTAATCAATGTGATTCTTGTGTTCATAATGTGTGCTTGTGTGTTACAGGATCTTATTTATTTAGGAACAAGTATGTATTAATATTTACAGTCGATTACACTAGGCAAGAACAGTATTGTGTTATATCGAAACAGTGGTGGGCAGCGAGAGTGAGCCTTATATATATACTGCGTTCGGTGTAACAGGATAGTGTTAGTGCGTAGTGTTAAGACGAATATTATGACAATTAATCAAACAAAATCGTAATGCGTAAGCGAGACTGAGTATAGTTATGGGTGACGATCCATGATGATACGAATGTTGAACTTATAATTACGAGTGAACGGCTTTAACTATTTTTATACGATCGGAAAACGTACGCGATTGTGGGTATACACGCAATTGTTACTGTTTAACGATCTGTTTTCGAACAAATAATTTAAATGATTATTTTATATTTTTACAATTTTGAAACTCATCATTTTAATGAGTTTAACAACTATTTTTTTTTATTTTAAAACCGCGTAAAATACGCGTTACGTTCCGGAAACGCGAACCGAGCGACCGAAACGGACCCGAATACCACCCGGGCTATAAAAGCCTTGAACAAGGCTATTTTCTTCATAAATGCAGCCAACAACCACTTCTCTCTCTAAGATTTCCATCTACCCTCTCTCTCTCTAGAAAACCGACTTCAAACGCGCGTATCTCCTTCATTTCTCAACGGATTTCGGTGTTCTTGGTGTCCACGTGTAGCTCTCAACATTCTCTACACAGAAGTACAAAGGATCAGAAGGTTTATCCACGGAATCGCGAGGTATTGATGCTTGAACAATCACGAAAATAGGGTTTTTATGTGTGTTTGTTGAAAATCCGACAACTAGCCGGTTCTAGCCTTTCATTTTCAGTTTCGCATCTATGACAACCCTTTGTGATGCTAGATTAACCTAGATAGGGATCGGGAACCAGAGATTTGATGATGTTGCTGATGAAGATCGACAGGTTCGCGGCTGTGTAAAAGGCCGAACCCTAATGAAGATCCCCGAACCTACATGGTTCGTTCATCTTCAGTCGAACCTTGAGAGGATCTCACGAACCATCATCTGCTTCCCAGCCGAGCCTTCATGCAGAAGCTAACCCAGACGAACCCTACATGGTTCGTTGCCCAACTTGCCGAACCAATTGAGGTCCCGCGAACCTCTCATCACCTTTGGCCGAACCATAAGAAACGAACCCTCCCTTGTGCAAACATTCTGCGAACCCTACATGATGATCACTTCATGAACCTTAGTCGCCATGCACGAACCCTTAAGATCACCATCAGCCACGAACTTGTTTCATGTAAACGAACCTTCATGAATGAATGAACTCTACCGAACCCTTGCATGGTTCGTTGACTTGTTGCCGAACCCTTGAACCATCTAACCTAAGAGACCCCACGGACCTAGGCCTTGAACTTCAAGGGTTCGCTGCCCATGTTGGCAGCCCCTAACCACCTCGGCCCAATTCAGTTTCAATTGGCCCAACTTCACTATTAATCGGCCTCATAGGTTAAACCAAGCCCAAGGAAGTTAGTTTGGCCCATCACGGTCCCTAATTGGCCCAACAACACACTTAAATGGCCCATGGTGTGGTCTTCAATACAAAGTGTTTATGAATTGATCTTAGTTGGGTTAAGTTTAACCTAAACTAATAAAGAGATCAATTCATAATCTCACGAGTCTAAACGCTTGAACATATCTATACATTTTCATGTTAATCAATAGTGTATCAATGGTGTATTAATGGTTTATCAAACTCTTAAACACATGTGATGTGGTGCAAACAAGTTGTGCATAACAGGACATCACACATTCTTTTATTGGACTCATGATCAAACAAGTAACTCAATCATGACTTTCAAGTTTTCACAACAATCGTAAACACGAGTCAATCAATGAATCAAAGTCTATACAACTATAAATCTTATATCTTATGTATTATTACAATGATATAGGAACCAATTAGAAGTCCTGTTTGCTACTTGCTATCTGTTTTTAGTTCAGAGTCTACTGCAGACAGGTGAGAACTTTAGCCCCTCTTTTACTGTTTTATAACTGTTTTGGGATGGAACTGTAACATCAAGTACCAGATCGTCCGGCAAGTCCGTACGGTACGTGTACTTTCATTACTCATTATGTGTAAATACGTATACGTGAATAGTGTTTGTGATAACAGAATTCAAATTACAGTAAACAGTTGTACGTATTTAGGTGAAAACTTAAATACTGTAAGTGCAACAAGCACGATAAACAATAGTTGTGGATATTTAGGTGAAAACCTAAGTAAAATTAACACAACGAATCACGGGAAACAACAGTTTACAAGTGAACAACGAAAACATATCGGTTGCGATCTGATGTCCATAGATGACAGGAATCAGATGGCCGACGAATCAGTACCAGAACAATATGAAAACAGGATGTTTAGTTGAGTCCGACAGTGAGGAAACACAATTCAAACACAAATACAGTGTTATTTCAGAATAACGAACTGACAGTGTGTTTGCGTGGGTGACGATTCACACAAACATATCTGTGAGTTTAGAGTTCTGAAATAATGACTGAAAAGTAGAAAACAAAAGTCAGAAAGCAAAACCATCGTCGTATTCGTCGGGTGACGATTCGAACGAATTACGCGCGAAGGTGACGCGATCTGACGAAACGAAAACGATAGCACGACACGATACGATAATAAAATTAGAAAATAAAACATTTTAACGTTTTACAATTTTGAAACTCATCAAATTAAATTAAATTTGTTTACTTTAATTAATTCCATTTAAAATACGCGAAATTTTCCGGATACGCGACGAAGTTACGAACCGAGCAATCGAAACGAACCCGAACACCATGCGGGATATATAAACCCTAAATGAGAGAGTTTTCTCATTTTACACCTTCTCCTTCTCTCTCTACTTCCTATTTCCGGCCACCACCACACCACCACCAAAAACCACCTTCTCTCCTCCATATCTCTCTCATTTCTCAACGAAATCGAGCCATTCTTGAACCAACTTGAAGCTCTCATCACCCTCTACACGAAAGTACAACCGATCGGAGCTAAAAACCGCTGGAATCCGAGGTATGAAGCAATGAAAATTCCGAAAATTAGGGTTTTGAAAACCCTTGTTCGAGATTTGGAGTCGATTGAGTGAAGCGTTGGGCCTCGGTCTGGGTTGGCCGAATGACACAACCCAGGTTAGCCGAATGACTCTAGTCTTGGCCGAAAGTGTTCATTCGACAGCCTCTTTCGCCGGTCACCTTCAGTCGCTGGCCACCAACTCCAAATGTGTCTCAATCGGCAACAGTTCATTCGGCCAGGCATATTCTTGGGTTGCCTTCCTTCGGCCATACAACCATTCGGCCAAAGGATAGGCTCATTCGGCCTACAACCAACCAGCAGCCACCAGTCGACCTAAGCCTCATTCGATTCTAATCAATCGGCCACCCCATGTTCATTCGAAAGAAGGAGCTTCCATATGCCTTGGCCCAAGAAACTTGTCCAGGCCCAATAAAGCCTTCTAGTTCGGCCCACAACAGATTCGGCCCATGACATAAACCATTCGACCCAACAGGCTTTGAGAGGGCCACAGATCCGGCCAAAGCCCACACATTCGGCCCAGGGGCTGTTTCGGCCCAACTCCCTTTTGGTTTTAACCCATGGAATGATCGCGATCCAACAACATGTGACTCGGCCCACAGATCACAAATTTGGCCCAAGGTCCTGTTGGATCAGCCCATCTACCTATTTGACCCATGTGACCACTTCGACCAAATTAATTTGGCCTATTGAGTCGGCCCACTTAATTCAAGAGATAAACCAACCATCTAAACTATCATGTATGAGTCATATGCATGCAAAAGAAAATTATGGGATTTTACTACAAGGGTAGTGAATGGTGTTTTAATGAACATCATAAACCCTAAACATCAAGTTGTAACAAGAGGTGTTGCCTAATTGATTATTAATGGTGTAACAATTGTTTCAAGTGTAACAAGAACAATATGTAGAGTTTAAACCATAAAACTAAACTTATCCTTGGGTTAGTTCACTAACTCTCTGACAAAGTGTTGAATTATCAAGAAAGGATTTAAGGCAAACAAAGGTCAAAATCAATGTTGAACCTAGGACACATAACGATGCATACTAAGTTTAATCTAATTGATTAAACATTAGTATGATCTATGACTAAAGATCAAGGGCCAAATAATGACCGAGACTTACGCGTGTTAGCCAACTTTAGGACTAACACGAACACGCACACAACTCAACTATAACTTATACTTACAAGTTACAAACGATGTAAATTAATACAGGATTGTGAAAACACACTCAATTACAACTCAGAGCGCGTGCATTCTTTCATTTAAGCTAACTCAACCCAACAACTACAAGGTGAGTTCATATGCCCCTTTTCTTTAATCTTTATTGATTTTAAACTCTCGGGGCTGAGAAACATGCTTTACTTTTATTTATTTAAAAGTTTTGCTTACATATTGTTAATACTTTGATTATTTGATATTAAATTGCTTATTATCATAAATCATTGTATGCATGCTTGTTTGAATTCAAGAATACAGGAAAGATAAGATGATGATGATATTTTTAATATCATAACTCATCGGTACAATAGAATAACTTAGTAGTAAGTTAACTCTTACAACATTTAGTTATTCTTACAAGAAATGACATTATAGCAATTACAAGGAAACATGATGACATGATTACAAGAGCAAAACACAAGAATGATATAAAGATAATATATCTTTACTACATCATTCAATACAAGAGTTAAATAAGTGTAATAAGACTAGATCTTATAATACTTAACTTTACAACTCAACACATATTACAAGAAGAACAAGGAGCATGGAATGATAATCATGATAAAGTAATCTCATGATAGCAACATCATTCACTCAATTAATTAACATAATCTAATAAGACAAGTTCTTATTTAACTTTGTTAATATCACGGAGAACATATGACAATGAGAACAAGAGTACAAGTGAATACAATTACAATTAGTTACTATTGACCTGTTTGCATTATATCACTTCAATCATGTGCCAAATTGTTCAAGTTGATCATGTAAGCCCCTTTAATTCGCTGACCAGTTAGTTTGATGTGACTAAACCGACGATAACATAGTGGTACCATAGGTTTGACAAACCTCTAGCTTGTAGGGCTAGTATGTTGATCGTATTGATTCATTGGCCGGTAACGTATGACCGGTGACAGGGCGACCTCAAGTCAGGTTCTGGTAAGCGACACATGGTGATATTAATCTACAGTGATAAGTAATTAATCCAGTGAAAACCCTATTGACTAGTAGGTTGAGAAGGTGATCTGCTCTCATGTTACACTACTAGTAATAGATTTCGTTGAGGCCGCGGTACATGCAAGGTGGTAGAGGTAAATCGGATGCATTGTACTCTGATTACGTGAGGAGTACAATGGATTCCTTTTAGGCTCTATGCACTATGGTTCAAGGATAAGTTGCAAGGGGTTAACTCCCACTCTTAATATTTAATAGAGTATCATCAGTTAACCCACCTCAAGTATAGAATAATACAAGGACAAGATTATATTAATCTAAAATTCCTTAATACATTGGGGGTTATCAACACTTCGGTTTGATAATTAAACCCCATACAATATATTATTCTATCATCAATACAACAACTGAATACATATCAAATACGATGATCAAACGGGTAATGGATATCTTTAGTTGTATCGCAAGTGGGGTAGAACTTGAGTGAGTATGTGGTGGGATAGCGTTTGGGCTTGACCCTTGCGTGATTCCCTATATATAAGCATACTTGATCAGGTGATACACTACTTGTACATATAACTAAGGAGAGGCCATTGGGTGGTACAAATGAAACAAGTATTACAAGTAACAAGTATGACATTGTGGATGTGTGCATGATCAATTCAATGGTTTTCAATTTACTTACTTATGAACTCACCAACCTAGTGTTGACTTTGTTTAAATGCATGTTTTCTCAGGTGACGAACAGGTGTAGATACAATTATGCAAGTGTTAAGCTAGAGGACTTATAGAAGACTTAGCTTACTTTTGATTGCATACTTTTGATATGGCAAAACAGTGAATCACTTTTGTATATCTTGTACAGTTCAAGATATAAACTCATTGATTCTTTTTGATTAGATTTACTTAGTTAAATTATGATGTACAATGTAATTTAACTTTGTAATTCTACCTCATGTCATGATTAGCATTTCTCATTTATATCTCATGTGCTATGTAAACAATCTGATCATTTGATTATCACTCCAAGATATCGCGCCCTGGGAACCTTCTGCCCGACGGGAAAACACGATCCGTTCCCGCCGGCTCGGGGTGTGACAGGAACACGTGATCAAACTCTTAATTTACAATTGTATTTCATTACACAAGATGTGTGTATTCCTATCAACATTTCAGGTTCATGTTACAAATCCAAAGGATTTATCAACTGTTTCAGGAAATTCATCAACCGTTTTAAAGGATTATTACACTATTGAACTATTTTTCTAAAAAGGTTTTATAAATGATATGTTCTTTTAAATAATGAATTTTATAAACTTTTCTGTTAAAAACCTTGTTAATATACAAGGTCACATTTCATGACAGTCAAACCAAAGGATTCATTTCATGGTATTTGAATCAAGGGTTTCAAACATGGTATTCAAACAATGGTTTCATGGTGATGTTCAAATCAAGGGATTCACTTATGGTATTCAAATCAGAGGATTCATTTCACGGTATTCAAAAAGTAAGGATTTAATTCATGGGATTAAATCAAGGTTTTCAATCATGTTTTCACATAAGGCATTAACACGCTCGTTTAAAGTAAGGTTCAGAAACATGGTGTCTATTGTTGTAAACAAACTTATGAATGCATCAAGTATCATATTCATTAGCGTTAGTACTGGGTGATCACAACAAGGGAAAGCGGACACACACATTTGGGCAGACCGATTGCTGCAGTTAGTTTTTAAATTTGTTTTATAAACTAACTGCAGATTTCGGTTACGTATGGTTTTATCAAAACTGTTGACACATTATCTAACTCCAAACGTGGTTTTGGGACTTGATATTATATGTTGACTCTCGTGCGAACAGTGATTGGACTGTTTACACTCATTTTCTTACTTGATGTTAGTTTGGGTTGCAGCTCATCCATGTGAATCATTTATTACTTTAACATACCTATGCCTTATATCATATATTCATGTTTACAAATGATTAAACCTATTGTTCTCACCAACTACGTCTGTAGTTGACAGTTACTTTTCACGTGTTTCAGGTAATCAGGTTTAAGACTTTCTCAGGGACAACTAAGGAGACCATACTAAGATAGAACAAGATGAAGAAACATGCTAGGATGGATTAGAAACACACTAAATCCTAATTGTTTAATTGTCTTGTTTGGAGTCTTATTTTGTAAACTATATTTTGGGTCTGTAGTTGTCTTTCTTTTGGTAGATAGATTGTCTGTAACTAAACAACTGGCTAAACATTATGAAATGTAGTAATCCATTGTGGTTGTTCTTATTCAATACTTGAGCATGATTCAACTGTTCATACGTCACCGCGCCGTGGATTCCGCACGCGGCGCAGGGGTGTGACATTATAAAATAAGAGCCTTTTTAAGTTCACAAAAATTGAAAAATTTAATGCCTAATAGGTAAATACTACTCTGAAAGAGAACAAAATTTGAAAATTCATATTTTTTGGGAGCGATTATTTAAAAATCGCTCCATATACTATATCTTTTTAACGGTTGAATTGTAAGCGATCTTCCATTTAATATTCTTTTATGACATCGGTTCCAAAAGATTGACTTTTGCCTTTTTTTTTGTAGGCTATTTTTTTTGCTAGTATGAGCATGTAAAATTATTTCATATTTCAAATCATTTATATGGTGGAGTTCATCTAAGCATGACAAAATAGACGATTTAGGTAACATCAGAACGGACATATGTTATGATGGGTGCGAGTTAAAACGAGTTTTAAGTAAAAGTGGTTTAAGTGAATATGAATTGTTTTAAAAAACATCAATGTTGTGTAAGTCAAAATGTGTTAGAACTAAACAAATAATCAATTAAGATAATTTTTAGTTATTTTCTCATCAAATATGTTATAAATCATTATTAAACGTTTGAATTAATTGCATTCAAATAGTTTTATGTTACCTATCTTAACACGTATTATATTAAAAAGTTACACATATCAAGTCTCAACTTATTTCATCGGGGCCGGCCCAGGAGATCGAGGGGTGAAGTGGCCAGGTGACCATCTTAGGCCCTGTCTTTTAAGGGTCCCAGTTTTTTAAAAAAGATTATATATTATATTATCAATTTTATATATAAATTACTATGTTAGTTTGTTTATAGGAGAACCCAATATACAATAATTGTTCATTTAAACAAATCTATTTTTTTGATTTAGATGAAGAATGTCACCTCTAAGTTCATCTCAAGAAACTACAAGAATGTTGGAAAATCAGTCGTATAAGGTATATATGCGTACATGTATATATGACTATCTTAAGTAGAAGAAATCATCAAAATTTGACGGAGAAAGTGACTGGATAATGTGTTATCATGCAATATCAACAATATTTCATTATTCAACAACTTAATATTCGACAAAATATTCTCTGAATTTAGTGATTTAATTTGAACAATAATGAATCTTGAAGAAATGAAAGAAATGTCCCTATAATCATCTCTAAATTCATGATGACAGTGGTGTCGCAGCATAAACTCCTGGCAATGGATATTGTTATGCATAAGAGGCTTGTAGATGGGAAGAGGAAGAACCCCCAGATTAGGTGGGGCGCCCTGAAGGGAGAAAAGATAGCGTTATTCAGTAATAAGGTATTCGAAGAGAGGCATACCAATACATGCGAAGACGCAAACCGCTTGTGGGAGGATATGGCCGAAAAGGTGATTACAGCCGAAAAGGTGATTACAGCGGCAAAGGAAACACTTGGGATGACAACAGGTAATAAAAGCGGGCAAAAGGAGTCTTGGTGGTGGAACGAAGAGGTGCAGATCAAGGTTCGAGAAAAGCAACAAAGGTTCAGAGAGTTTGTCAGATGTACAGAAAGCGCAGAGAGGGCAAACCTGAAGACGAGGTACAAGGATGCGAAACGGGAGGCAAAGAAGACAGTTTCAGAAGCTAAAAGTAAGGCTTACATGGAGATGTATACACGCCTGGAAACTAAAGAGGGAGAGCACGCCATGTTCAAGATTGCAAAGGCTAGGGAGCGAAAGAGGCAGGACCTGGGAGTAGTGAAATTCATAAAGGGAGAGGATGGACACGTATTGGTAAAAGAAACCGAAATAAAAGATAGGTGGCAAACATACTTCCACGGTCTTTTCAACAAGAGCAACTATCAAGAAATAGATAGACGAAACCCCACAAGCATAGGAACATCTGGAAACAACTGCTATTGTAGACGCATTACCATAGAAGAGGTTCTTGCAGCGCTTAAGAGGATGGGTAGGAGGAAAGCGGTGGGACCTGACGATATTCCAATTGAGGTATGGAAGTGTTTGGGGGATGAAGGATTGGGGTGGTTGACAATGTTGTTCAACACTATACTCAAAACCGGGAACATGCCAAACAAGTGGAGAAGTAGTACTTTAATCCCTCTATACAAGAACAAGGGAGACGCACAGTGTTGTGAAAACTATAGGGGGATAAAGCTGTTGAGCCATACCATGAAACTTTGGGAAAGGGTGATTGAGACCAGACTGAGAAGAGAAACCCAAGTTATGGAAAATCAGTTTGGATTTATGCCAGGAAGATCGACAACCGAGGCAATACACATTCTGCGGAGATTAATGAAGAAATATAGAGAGAAGAGGAAGGACTTGCATATGGTTTTCATCGATCTTGAGAAGGCGTATGACAGTGTACCACGGCAGGTGATTTGGGATGCCTTGGAGAGTAGAGGTATTCCCCAGAGGTATATAGTGGCAATCAAAGATACCTACGAGAATGCTAAAACCAGTGTTAGAACACCGGTGGGAGATACAGACTTCTTCCCAGTGGAGGTGGGATTACACCAAGGATCGGCATTAAGTCCCTTCCTTTTTGCGGTTATTCTAGATGAGTTGTCGAGGTCTATCCAGGATCATATCCCATGGTGTATGCTTTTCGCGGATGATATTGTCTTAGTGGCAGAAACAAAAGAGGAGCTAAATGGCCGTTTAGAAGAGTGGCGAACATCTCTAGAACAGAGAGGCTTACGCATAAGTAGAACAAAAACTGAGTACCTACATTGCAAATTTACAGAGGCAAACGAGGAAGATGAAGACGAAGAAGATCAGTTGACGATTGGAGGCCAGGAGGTGCCAGGGACGACAAGGTTCAAATACTTAGGATCGTTTATACAAAGCGATGGCGACATTGACAGCGACGTAGCTCATCGGGTTCAGGCAGGTTGGAAAAAGTGGAGAGCAGCAACGGCCATCATATGCGACAGGAAGTTCCCAGAAAAACTCAAAGGTAAATTCTATAGAGTGGCAATTAGGCCAGCCATGATGTACGGCACAGATTGTTGGCCGATTAAGAAGAACCAAGCTAGAAAGCTGGAGACGGCGGAGATGAGGATGCTGAGATGGATGTGCGGGCACACAAGGATTGATCGGATAAGGAACGAGGTCTTTCGGGAACGATTACAGGTGGCAAACATCTCGGACAAAGTTAGGGAAGGAAGATTGAGATGGTTTGGACATGTCAGGAGAAGAAGCCAGTCGGCGCCTGTGAGAAGAATAGAGTTGATTACGGTGGAGGGGAAAAGAGGACGGGGGCGGCCGAGGTTGACATGGGAGGAGCAGATAAGACAGGATTTGGCAGCGCTACACCTCTCGGAGGACATGATCTATGATAGGAGTCAGTGGAGACGTAGAATAAAGGTGCAAGATACATAGGTCCTTTCATAGGTTTCTTGACATAGGGGTCGTTGGTTGTTGTTGCGTCTGTTTGATGGGTTGGGTTTTATGTTATGTGTTTTTTTTGTGTTAACTGAAGGTTCGCAGGATGGTGGGTTGGTATGTGTTTATTTTTGCTGGGTGGTGGGTTGATATGTGGTTATATGCAGGATGGTGGGATGGTATGTGTTTTCTGTAAATGTGTCTATGTGTGTTATATGTGTTATAGGAATGTCTGGGATTTATGTTATGTGTTCATACGTGCCGGTTTGCTGTTTCGGGATTTATTGATATGTGTTTATATGTGTGTTTTGTTTATTTACGGGTGGGTGGGTTGGGTGTTCGCTTTTTCCTAGATGACTTGTACGTTTAATGTTTACTTGTCCATTTAAATAGTTGGTGTTTTCATATTGGTATTTTATACTTTGTACTTCGTGTTTCTGGCTGTGGTTGCTTGGTGTGTAAAAAAAAATAATAATAATAATAATAATAATAATAATAATAATAATAATAATAAAAAACTTTTTGAGCCGAGGGACTCTAGCGAAGCAGCCTCTCTATTCTACCTGTAGATAGAGGTAAGGTGTGTCTTTATCTTTCCCTCCCCAGACCCCACTCTAAGTGGGATTTTTACTGGGTACGTTTGTTGTTGTTGTTGTTGTATTTATTCTTTATGGATTGGTGTAATTTTGATATTTCTTTGTAATGTACTTTGGTGTTCCTCTGGTATCTTGCTAGGGGGTTTAATATAAATTGCCTTTAAAAAAAAAAAAATTTATTCTTTATGGTGAGACAATAAAACATTCTTCACTTTTTTGACTTGTCAACTAAATACATGACAATAATTACTAACTACTGAGCATCACTAACTCATCACTCCGTTAGTGATATTAGTTTACGATAATCTTTCTGTAATACTTTGAATTATAGTCTTTCTCATGGTAAATATTTGTGGTTGATGCTCATGTTTCAAGAGGTGAATGATCAACAATTAACTCCATTTTAAAAAGCCACTATTTAGCACACTAATTAATATATACTTGATTAGTAAAATTAATGTTTCGTTTGGAAAATAAATAAAAACAACATGAAATGCACGTACTTTGGGGATTAATTGATCCATCGTCTGAAAATCTCAAAGATTTATTTATCCAACTTATGACTCATGTGCCTTAGACAGGCGGTATACATGGCTGTTCTTTCTCCCCTAGCTCATATTTAATTGTAACATAGATTTGTGACTGTAGAAATTAAATAGTGTATCGTACTTAGGCTGTTATTACCAGTATTAGCTATATAAAAAAAATTAACTTTGATTTTTGATGAAAATAAATTGAAAAAAACAGATACTGGGGGTCTTATCTCATAGAAGTTAAGTCATGAGTTTGAAATTAATTAACTTAATTCTCTTTAAATAATATTAAAAATTCATGATCATAAATTAATAGCAACTATGAAACACGAATTATATTATTAGTCAAAACTCAAACTAAACACATCTTAAAAGAAAAGCACAATTATGATAACTAAATACATCAATAAAACTATCATGATTCAGGCACAAATGAATCTAATGTTCTAAGGGGGTCTTGCCACTTAGTCTGGTTTGGAGCGCTCAAACCAGGGTTCTAATGGAAGGAACCCTAGTGGCATGGGGTCCTGCAATCCTTGTTGGGGGGTCTTGGTTATATGAAACGTGTATTGGAAAATGAATAAAGACTTGTGTTTAAAATAAGGGATAACTCTACACAAATGTAACCAACTTTTCATACTGTCCCAATTAAGTCACTGGAACTTTTTTCTGTCCCAATTAGGTCATTCAACTTAGTATTGGTGTTCTAATCCTATATAAATAACCTGAATAGCAGGTTATCGCTAATTTTCTACATATTTAACTTATTTAATATGTTAAGTGATGATATAATCATTTTATAAAGTAAATAATAAATTGAAAATTATTTAAAATCATCCACATTTACGCAATATTTTTCGAAAAAAATAAGTTTTTCAAACAATATGTGTCAATATTTAACGTTTGAAACTTAACTTTTTCAAATATCATGCGCAAATGTGGATGATTTTAAATAATTTTTAATTTATTATTTACTTTATCAAATGATTATATCATCACTTAACATATTAAATAAGTTAAATATGTAGAAAATTAACGATAACCTGCTATTCAGGTTATTTATATAGGATTAGAACACCAATAGTAAGTTGAGTGACCTAATTGGGACGGAAAAAAGTTCCAGTGACTTAATTGGGACAATATGAAAAGTTGGTTACATTTGTGTAGAGTTATCCCTTAAAATAATCACAAAGTTTATTTGAAATGACAATACTCTTCGTTAAAGAGTGTGTCAGTTAGTGCTTAAAATGATTCGTAGTTTTCAGATACAATCTCAGATAGTTCATGAGTCGGCTATATTCATTTACATTATATTAATATCCACGAGACGGGTTTATCTTCGATCAAACACTCTTTACATCCAAGTTTTATTGAAAGGTATATTTTGACATTTGATTTATAGTCGTATTTCTCAAATGACACTACTTAAAGATAGAAATGAACCATTACCGCGGTAGATCAACACATTTTAATCGGCACTACCATTGACAATTATTTACATGGATGATCTTTGCACTGCTAGAACCACCAAGACAACGCCATTACCACCGTCCTTTCAGCTTGTCGGGTTGTTGCTGGAGAACCTGGAGGGTACAATATAATAGGGAGTATCATAGCTACTTTAGACTGTATCGACGCTCCTATAGAAAAAATAAGTCGTAACTAAACATTTTCAAAATCAAAGGGTCTCAAAATTTTAAAGTAAACATGCTTTTTGATTGTGGTAAAATTTCTAATTGTTTTAATATTCATAATTAATTTACAAGTTTGAATAAAACAAGAGAGTTTTTAGATATAATAGAAAAAAAAACTACAATTTTATCTCTGCTTTTGTCATCAAAAAATCGTTTGTGCCCGTCATAGCAAACCTCCTTCAATAGAATCAAAAGAATCATTTTTATTTAACTATTAGGGAACAAAACTTGCACTGTATATTAAATTAGGTTTTAATTAATTTTCCAAGTTAGGCCTATAATTAGATGCTAAAAGGGTTGTTAGCTGAAACACACATTTTGCATTGTTTAATTAAATATTTGCAATCCAAATAAAGATCATGTAATCGTCGGAGATCTTGAGAACATATATCCAGATAAGTTGTCATAATGGTAGAAGACTTACCTTCTAATGTGAAGGTCAAGGGTTCTACTCCCACTAAGGGTGTAAACGAACCAAGACAGCTCGTAAAATACTCGGGATCGGATCGTTAAAAAGCTCGAACGAGCCAAGCCTTAACGAGCCCAAGCTCGAGCCCAAAAATGTGGCTGGTTTAGTTATCGAGCCCAAGCTCGAGCTTTACATATCGAGCTCGAGCCGGCTCACGAGCCTTAACGAACTTTTCATTATATAACTTTCATTTATTATATTGAATATTTATTTATAAAATTAATTATTTTTATATATAAAATTATGATAAATATATTTAAATAAAAAATTTTATGTTAGATTTGGAAAATATAATTATAATTATAAATCTAATTAAATTAGTAATTAAAGTAAATAAATTAAATAATTAAAATCAAAACGAGCCGAGCCGAACCGAGGTCGAGCCTAAAATTTTTTTAACGAGCCGAGCTCGAGCTTGAGCCTTATTTAGTCTAAACGAGTGTCACACCCCGACCGACGGCGGAATACGTCGGGAGCGACTTTGACTGTTCATTAGCTCATGGTGCTATTATACATTTCAATATTTAAAGCATCATTATTACAAAACGAACACAACATTCATTGAATAATAAACAAACATTACATGAATTGAATAATCAAAGTATTACAATTGATAAGTTTATACATTTGTTTCACTGTTTAAACTAGGTCACTAGTCTTATCTTATCACTTCATCATGCTTCCTTATCTTGTTACACATATAAAATAGAGTTTGTCAACTATTTGCATAGTTGGTGAGTTCACACACTAAGTTTAAATAATAAGTGTAAAAAGGATGCAAACTATAGCCTAACTAGATATGTATCATAAGCACAGCATTAATACAAGTTTGAATAAATGAATGAATGAATGAATAACAATTGCTTGTGTCCAAACAAGTATCCTTACAACATGTTAATTCAAGTATGGCCATACTATAAATTAACAGTTATAATTCAACCAGTTTGCTATGTGTACTTTTCACCTTTTTCACACAAAGGCAAAAGTCTTTGCGAATATAGTATCTAACCATTTTAGGCTACTAAGTACTAGGTTGCTTGACTAACAACACACATAGAATCAACACATTGTATAAGCCTAGCCTCTAACACATAAAGCTAACTAGGTCTAAGGCTTGCATCATAGATTTAATGAATAGTAAAATGAATAAAGTTTGAATAAGACATGTGTAACATCCCAAAACCAAAAGTAAAAGGGAGTGTGAAGAAAACTCACATGATTGAATTTCTTGATTTAATGCTTAGCTAGTTCCAAGTCCTTGAATTTGAGGAGCAAGGCTATCTACTCGGCCTAAAGTTTGAGTAACAAGTCTTAGCATCCTAAAGTTTAAATTTAAGGATGTTAAAACTATGGCATCTTAATAGAAGTCGTAGTTTGAATGAATACTTAACTTATAATATTGATTTAATAAAATATCAAATGTATTCTTTTTATTAATCAATATTATTTGTTTGAATAAACTAAACTAACTGTTTAAGAATATTAAATAATATTCTTTTAATAAATAAAACAAAATATTACATATTCATTTTTATTTATTATTTTGTAATTGTATTGCTAGATATGCTAATTGAATTTATTTCCATCCATTTAGTCATTTATTTGTATTTAAAAAGCATAAGATTTATTTATTTGCAAAACATTTATAAAATTCTATTTAGTCTTTTAAAGAATTAAAATAACCCTTTTAGTTTCACCTTGAATTATTTTGAATGATCTTTTTGAACTATGTTATCCCAAAAAATTTTAATAACAATACTTTCAAACTTGGATTTTCAAATATACCATTAGGTATTAAAATGATTTGAAATATGTTTTGTAAATTTTGAAAAAAAAATATTCTCTAATCAAATCCTTTAATAAAATAAATAAATTTATTTTTATTAAATTTAATTTGTTGTAACAGAAAGTAAAGAATAGAAAAGAAAAATATATAATTAAAATCCTTTTAGGATTTTGAAAGCTTTTGCTAAAATCTTAAATTTTATTAAGTTAAATAAATTTCAAAATTTCATATCCTTAGATGCCCTAACAGGTTAAATTTACGCTTATATATATATATATAATTTATTTTGTTATTAAATTCATTTATTTGTATTAAATAAATACATTTTATAAAAGAATTTTTATTAAAATTTATCTCAAAATCTTAGCAATCATCTCAGAACGTTAAATTAAGATTTTAGAATTTTTATAAAAAAAATGGGATGAAATGTGTTAAAATGGTACAAAACCGGTAAAAGTGTCCGGGGCCGGATTGGAACATGTATCCCCTCCTCCCAGCCCGAGAGCTTAAACCGCTGGGCTGGGTGAGGGTTGCTTGAAAGAATCGGCTTCCTTTAATTCTTATACAGGTTTTTAAATCAACCCCTTTAACCGTATGAACCCTAATCATTTTATCGTTCGAATTCGATTGATTCGGGGATGGTAAGACCATGAAATGATAGGGTTTTTGATCCCCATGAGATTAAGAGTTCAATGGTTTAAGGGATTACCTTTTTTGAGTTCGCTTGTGTGTTTTTCGAGTTACGAGTCGAGGTCGCCGCATACCTTGAATCAACTCTCATGAATTGGGAAACCTTAGTGTGTGTTTTTGATTTTTTTCGAACCAGAGTAATGTAGTGAGCAATTTAGTGTGGTTAATTTGATTAAAACGACTTGTATTATTCGATTTACAGATCCGTTCGAGTGTGGTTGTTAACAGCTAGGATTTACGCTTTTGTATCAATTATTTTTGGAAATTACTCATAGGTTCAAGATATTAATTGATTTGGTAATACACGTGATTGTTTGATTTGAATTTTATACATGTTCTGTCGGATTATTGGTGAGTAACCGGTTGGCATTGGGTTTTAACGGGTGATGGGTTGAAGAAGAAAGCAAAAAAAGAAATTGACAGTTTATACCCTCCATATTTTGCCCTTTTTACTATTCCAACTTAAACTTGGTCAAGTCTAAAAGGAGTTTGAATATGTACCCCCTTTACCCCTCTAGTTTCTATATTTTGTTATTTTATGTATAACTCATAAAAAAATATTTATTTATAGAATATATATTTCTTATAAAGTCTTTTATGAACTCCTTATAACTCATGATTTTATAAAACTATAAACCTTTTATAAATTTAATAATTTAACTTTTATATGTTAAAAGTAACTAAAAGTTTTATAAATACCAATAAATGTATTATTATTATTATTATTATTATATGTATTATTATTATTATTATTATTATTATTATTATTATTATTATTATATTATTATTATTTATGTAAACACATGGTTGGAGAAATCGCTAGGCGCTGCCAGGTCGGTCGAGTGGGGAGTTGCGAGTACTCGGCCTAGGCGGGGAGTACTCGGATGCGGTAAATGATAAAAAAAATAATTTTTAAAAAATTATATATATATCAAATATCATATTTTTACTAGTATATATAACCTATAAAGTGATATATTAATAGAAATGAAGTATATACAGGGAAAATCAAACAATAATTAGTGAAAAACAATGAAAACCAGAGAAAAACAGGGAAAATCGGTAAAAAAAAAAGTGAAAAACCGAGTTGGTCTGAGTTGGCTGAGTTGTCCGAGTTGGCCGAGTTTGACCGAGTTGGCCCGAGTTTGACCGATTTGGTCCGAGTTGGTCCGAGTTTTTTTGTCCGAGTTGGTACGAGCAGGTCCGAGTTGGACCGATTCCGAGTTGGTTGGCCGAGTTGTAGAAAATCGGTTCGGCCGAGGGCCGAGTTCCGAGTACTCGCCGAGTAGGCCGAGTTTTACAACACTGTGTATACATAGTATATATGTATATATATTTTATAACTTTAACAATAGGCTATTTACTAATAAAATTAGTTTATTATAACCTATTATAACATTCTTAAAGTTAAAAAGAATTATAGCTTTTATAAAATTTATAAAAAGTTTAGATTATGTTGCGTGTTATTATTATTATTATTGCTTTATTAGTGAAACAGACCTTTATATATAATTATATAAATTTTTGAATGCAAGTGTCTTAAAGAGCATTCAAGACTTTTATTAATTTCGAATTGAACTCGATTATAACATTTGAAATCGTAACGGAAAACCTCGGGGATTACAACGAGCATAGTTCGAGCATTAACGAGTTCGGGATCGGCTCGGTTCGTTTACACCCCTACTCCCACTTGAGGCACTTTGATGAATACCAGGTGATAGGAGTTTTTTTGAGCTTAATATCGAGTTCTGAACCGATGGGATGCGCAGTTTTTACAGCAAAAATAAGTTGGTTTCTGCGCATCAGGTGTAGCTCTTCCGAGGGTGGAGCCCGGTAAAACGGGCTACCGCTCCCTTGAGGAAGACGTCTTACGAGACCTACTGACGTAGTGCATATGCCACGACATTACGCTCGTTTGTTGGTGTTCAAAATTTAGGAGAACATATTTTAATATATATATATTGTTTCTCTTTAAAAGTTTCTTGATTTGACCATTCACCTTTCCCCATCACTAGAGAACATGCTAAACTCCGTCCCACCATCCACACCTATCTGCGATTATATATGCATATTATGTGTGAAAAAAATATCTTATATGTAAACGTTTTAAAAACTTTTTTTTTTTCAATTTTTATTTTTATTATAAAGTTTTGTGTATTTCTTTTACTCTACGAATATCTTTAGTAGAATTTCAAACGTGTATAATTTGTTATACGTCATTACCTTTTAAAATAAAAATAATATAAATAAGGTTGGATAAGTCGCTAGACGTTGACAGGTTGATTGAATGCGGAATTGCGAGTACTTTGCCTTAGGCGGAGAGTACTCGGAGTACTTAGATACGGTAAATGATAAAAAATAATAATTTTTTAAAAAATTTTATATATATATATATATATATATCAAATATCATATGTTTAGTAGTATATATAACATATAAAGTGAATATCTAGAAATGAAATATATATAAGGAAAATCAAACAATAATTGGTGAAAAACAATGAAAACCAATGAAAAACAGGGAAAATCGGTAAAAAACAGCGAAAATCGGTAAAAAACAGCGGAAAACCGAGTTGGTCCAACTTGACCCGAGTTTGATCGAGTTTGACTGATTATGAGTTGGTCTGGGCGAGTTGGAGAAAATCGTTCAGCTGAGCGCCGAGTACTATACTCGGCCGCCTAGGCCGTGTTTTACAACACTGACTATAAAATAAAACACATTTTAGTTTTTTCAATAAGCATCGTATTGCTATAAAAAAACTAAACTTAATGTTTTATAATGTTTTCCGGATGTTTATGCGCACATACGATATTATGACTATACACGCACATTGATTGATAGATACAAGTTAAATGACCAATTTGGGCCTACACATATTCTTGAGGATCTAAAATTTCTTGTATTAGTACATATCATCAATTAAGGCTTCTGCTTCTAGGAAGTTTGACCTAACTTCTCAGGCCCGTGATAAAATAAGAAATAATATTTCATTCTAATAAAGAAAAAAGTAAATTGTCAACATAGTTTACGTGATTTACTAGTATTTAATCTTGATTTTTAGGTTTCATATATTACCCACAAAATCTCAAAATTTAGACCTTTGTATCACATATAATCCAGGGCAATTTGATGACCTAAAGAAACTATGTGTTACAATTGTTTAAAATTTGATAACTTATATGTGATTTATGAAACTTAGGAACAAAAACTGAAATTAATGCTAGCAAATCATAGAAATCATCTTGTCAATTTAGTCAAAGAAAAAATAAATAAATAGATATGTTTGGACCATAGAGAGAGCACTCGAACGCTAAATGATAAGTTGGCAATTTCAGTTTCTACAATGGTGACAAATATGTAGGAGTAGCAATCTGCAGACTTAGGTGCCCGCCATATAAGGCTTTGTTCCGTCTTTTTTATTTGTCAAAATTAAAAATATTGCCTTCTATGTAAATGTATTTAAGACCATCTATACCGTATGTCATTCTACTGAAATCTTTTTTCTACTGAAAATTTCTGTCACATTATCGCGCTACAGTGGTTGCTTTACTGAAAAACATTCCCGATTGTACCATATCATCCACTGAAAAATCCGACTTGGCCCATCACGAACGAGAGGAGAACGTGGGGAGCGGGGGCTGTGGATGGCTCATTTGTGTTGCCGTCGGGGTTGGAGGCAGTGTTCTTGCCTAGCCCCGCTGAAAGAGGAGTCCCCGCTGGTTTGGCGGTGCAACCGCTGTGGGTGTTCTAAGAGGCGTATGCTAAATTAATTTATGAATTGAATTTATCATCCTAACCATTATAATCTTGACATATATTTACATTCAAACTTTATCAATCTCTTTATCTTTTCAGATAAATTTATCGTGCATCACAAATCATATTGTTGAGTTATTGTTACAAAAAAAATTGATATGAGAAATAACATTTCAATGGTTGAGAAGAGGTATCATATGACTTTAATATTGTAAAGTTCACAGGTTCAAGTTCTGGCTTTGACAAAATAGGGTTTCCGCCTATTTGGTGTGAATATGATCGAGTGAGTTTATGACACACCAGTGATCCAAATTGCTATTTAAAAAGTAAAGATAACATTTCAGTACTTAATAATGTTTGTGTTTTTTAAATTTTTGTGTCTGATTCATTTAAAATGCTATTAGCATTTATAATTGTTTGATTTTTTTTTCAACACACTTGTTCTCTCCTTAACCTCCATTATCACGATCATAAATTTTATAAAGAAAGCAATTTTCCTTCATGTTTTACCTCGATCATCCTTGATTATATATATTAAATAAATAAATTTAAATGTTACTTTAATTGCGATAATTTTGTTAGCTTAAGATTTGTTTTTCTTTTTTAAATATATTTGGATCATCTTTTCAATTCATATAGTATTTCTTATGCAATCATCTATTTCTTTTTTAAATTTTTACTATTTATTTTTTTTATAAAACTTATGTAATACAATAGTTTGTATCATAGTTATTGTTATTAGTGATTTAAGTTTAAAAAATTTCAATCAACATAAAGGAAAATGCATACCAACATCATAACTAATTAAGAAGCATAGAGGAATTTAAGAAGCATTGTGTTACAATTTTTAGGTTGAGTCGTAGGTAGAGGTGGCCAACAGACCCGGAACGGAAAACCCGAACCAGAACTGGTGGGTACGGGCGGTTCCAGGTTTTCAGATAAATTGAAACCGGAAAAACCGGAACCGGTTCTACCCTTAAACCGGTTAAACCCGAATCGAAACTGGCCAAAACCGGTTTGAACCGGTTAAAAACCGGAACCGAGGAACCGGAACCGGAACCGTTTGGAACCGGACTCGGTTCCGGTTCCAAAAAACCCGGTTTCTAGTCACAGACTCGCAAGTAATAAAAGAATGTTATCATATAGGTTTCATTTGATTTAATGAATGTGAGTTAAAAGCTGGAGAAATTGTTAGCTAACATGATAAAAAAAGGAATGATAATGATATGGTATAATTTAATTTGGTAAAAAAAAAAACAATTGCTTTTGATATGCATGACTACCATAGCTTCAAGTCCACTCACATCCGTGGTTAGAAGAGGGGTGTTTATGGCATGATAAGGTGCCTCTTAGGTTAGGCCACAAGGAGTGGTCTAGGAACTCCCCACTTTTCCCCGTTGCCACATCAGCGCCACATCAGCTTTCCCCACTTTTCCCCACTTTTCCCCATTTTGCACGGTGTCGTCCCACTTTTCCCCATTTTAAAATCTTATTTTTAATTAATTATTTTAACAACAAATAATAATAATAATAATATTAATAAAATAAAAAAAGATTCATTAAATTTAAAATAAAAAAAAAGAATACAAAAAAAAATACAAGCAAAAAAAAGAGTAAAAAAAAATAGTACAACCTAAAAAATTAAATTAAAAACCTAGAAAGGGCAATGCCGATCTACCACGTGATGAACCTCCTTCCATTTTAGTTGAAAATTTTATAAATTTTGGTGTATAATTTATAGAAGATGAGAGAAAAAAGTGTGAGATTTTGGTTGGTTTTTGAGTTGTTTAAAAAGAAAAAAAAATTGGTTTTTTTTTTTTTAAATTCAACCGTTGTGCAACGGTTAGTTTTTACCCCTCACTTCTTCGGCTTGAATCGGTGTGGCCTTCCCGATCTACCCCACCCCGAATCCGGGAGGGTGGTGTTCCCTTGAGACCCCGGCCGGCAAAAGCCTTCCCCGAGCCTTCCCCGGCCTCCACTCCGAGTGGCCTTAATGCTCACAAGGCACCATATATAGTATGGTCTTATAAACCTCAAAAACAAAAACTAGAAGAAAGGTGCTACATTATGATTTAACTCATGTTTACGTAAACGAGTCATGCATGGTCTAAAACTATTTATTTTATTTAACTTAAAATTACCCAAAATGTTTAATGCTAGCATCAGAGAGCGGTCTTGAGAATTGACGTGCCCAGGACGAGCAGGAAAAGAAGGACTCCTAACAAATTCAAATATTAAAGTAGAGGTGTTAAAAAAAACCAAAAAACCTTATAATACCGAAAACTGAAACGTATTCGTAAGTGAAAAATCGAACTAAATTATGTATTCGGTTTTCGTTTTGGTTCTAGCTGACCATATCCGAATTTTGATTTTTAATTCCAATTTTTTTACAAATTTGGTTTGTTTGGCTAACCGATTAAACGAAATCAAATTTAAATTTATTATCCTATTAATAATATATAAGATTGAATTCGGTGTACTCGGTTGAATTCGGTTTATTAAGATCGACTTTTTCGGTTTTTAATAGGTTTATTTGGTTTTAGTCGGTTTATTCGATTGAATTCGGTTTATGTGGATCGGTTTATTCGACTTTTAAACGGTTTATTTGGCTTTCAATATGTTTATTGGTTTTAACCAAAATTAGAACCGTACCACTATGGGTGTAAACGAGCCGAGCCGATCCCGAGCTCGTTAAGGTTCGAGCTCGGCTCGTTTAGAAAAATTAAGGTTCGAGCTCGAGCTCGGCTCGTTATAAAATTTTTAGGCTCGAGCTCAGCTCGGCCCGGCTCATTTAGATTTTATTTATTTAATTTATTTACTTTAATTACTAATTTAATTATATTTATAACTATATTTTCTAAATTTAACATAAAATATTTGATTTAAATATATTTATCATAATTTTGTATATAAAAATAATTAATTTTATAAATAAACACTTAATATAATAAATAAAAATTATATAAACCAAAAGCTCGTTAAGGCATGCGAGCCGGCTCGAGCTCGATAAGTAAAGCTCGAGCTCGGACTCGATAACTAAATGAGCCACACTTTTGGGCTCGAGCTCGGGCTCGTTAATTAAGGCTCGGCTCGTTCGAGCTTTTTACCGATCCGATCCCGAGCATTTCACGAGCTGCCTTGGTTCGTTTACACCCCTACGTACCACTTCTCGAATTCGGTTTTTTATAGGGAAAAAAATCAAAATCGATTAAACCAGACCGAATAAACCGTTAACCAAACCAATGAACATATTTAGTTTAAAGGGCATGAAAGTAACTTCTCATATTTTAAGAAAAATGATTATTTGTACCCATTAATTAATGTGTTTATAAATGCTTCTTTTTAGTTCTTTTCATCTTATTTGTTCTCATTTGAATGAATATCTATATATACATATATTTAAAAATTTTAATGCCCTTAAAAAATGAGCCCGGGACGGGTGTCGGGTTTGCCCGTCCTCCGGGCTGCCCATGGCTAGCATATTTAGTTTATTGAACATCACACATACACACATATATGTGTGTGTGTGGTTTGAACCAATTTAACCATTTTTTGAGAAGATCTTGCACTTTAAAATTCTCAGCATTTAATCTCGTGGTTTTAAAACCCTTCTATAAGTAACATTTTACGACAATTATGTAATTTCTCTCGTACCAAACATGAATATAGGATATAAAAATTGTTTCATACTCTTTAGACTAATAACTTGTATCAAATGTATGCACTTTAATTAGGAACTATAAAAGTTGTTCTGAGTATGGAATTATATCATATTAATTGGAGCTGGAACAAACTAAGTCAAACTACTTTTCAATTTATCAATGTGGGACATTCACAAAACCCAAATTACACAACTAACTATAAAAAATTAAAAATAAACAAATAAATAATCTCTGACGAGTTGAGACTGTAACCCTAACCAGGGTTTTTGAATGGAAGCAGTAAAAAATAAAAAAAAATAAATAAAAAAAGAGGGTGAAAGTGAATTAAAAAGGGGTGTTAAATATTGAAAGCAACAGGTGATGGTGAGAAAGGTAATGAGACCATGCAAACGTCCCTTTCTTAGTTGTCTCCCCCACCTCTGCCGCATCTGCAGCCCCATCTTTCTAACACACATTCACTCATCGGGAATGTCAACCAGACATTCATCTCTCTCATCAACGACGTGTGACATCTTCTACATTTATCTCACGTACCATCCATATATCCTTTCGATCACAACCTATCAGCAACTAATTGCCACAGATTTATATATTAATTTTGGTTGAAACACCTTCACTACCATATCCCATATATCCGATTATACTTACCATCACAATACTCAATAATTTATGGTCGTAAAAGTCGCTAACAGCTAGTCGGGCGGTGAGAGCATATAGATTAATCGGTGTTAGGCGGATTGAAATTTTTATATGTAATTTTACAAATATATATTATATACACACACATCAATATCAATAATTAAACATAATACTTCAAATAATTTAAAAAATAAACTTAAATATACTAAACAAAGTACTTTAAAGTGCAAACTTAAACACTAATTTCAAAATTCAAAGATGAATTTCGATGTTAATCGGCTGGATTCGATGTTTCAGAGACATATTCAGGATTTTTGGTTGAGAATTATATAAATAATCATGAAATTGGTCAATTTTTACTAGAAAACAGTCAAAAAAAAAGTCAAAAAAGTCAAAATCGAGACCCCGCCTAGGCCAAACTCGAGACAGTAGATGGTCACCTAGGCTGATTTTTACATGTACTTGTAAAGACTAATAAAGGCTGATGCTCACCAAACTTCAAATTTGTCTAAGTACAGAGACTACACAGACAAATAGCCTTCGGAAGGAAAGAGTTCCTATTCGGAAGCAGAATTGCTTCTGAAGAGTAACTCATTCCTACTGAAGGCTGTACAAGACAAACTCTTCGGAAGATTGGTACTTAGAAGATAAAGCTTCATAACTTCCGAAGATATAAAGCTTCTGAAGAATTAAAGACTTCCGAAGATTGACAGCTTCCGAAGATTCTCCTTTTATACCAAAGATAAAGACAATGACTTCCGAGGTTTGTTATCTGACAAAGACTGTAGCTGATTACTTTCTTAGTACAAAAGGGACTGACACAAGACATGCTGGTCTGATTAAATACAAAAAGATCATACCTATAGTCAGACAGAACTTACTTCCCTTCCTCAGCATTAAATACAAAAGATTATCTGAAGCTTTGAAGATCAACAACATTAAATGCCTTTTGTATTTAGCTAGTCTTTGTAAAGTCATTGTCTATATGTTTAATGATTGTAAGTGAGTGTCTTAGCCTGTTAAGACACTCAATATACTAGAATAAGCTTTACTTTATGTAATTGTCTAGTATACCCAACTTGTATTCCTACGTTATACGGTTGTAGCCTTGGCTATATAACCTCCCATTGTATGTTTGCTTTAAGTGTGCTTGTCTGGTTACACTTGTAATACTTTGAGAGAAATATTTTTTTGAGCTTGAATTTACTCTTGTGTTCTTATTGCTATTCAAAGATTATTTGTTCATCATTTGAGTGTTTGTGAGATCCTTCTAACAGACCTTCCGCATCTGCTAGATTGTATTAGAGAAATACTTGTGAAGTGTTGTTTAGATTAAACAACCCGATCCAACAGTACTTAAATTGTTCCAAAATACAAATAAAATATTTATAATACTTTCTTATTTTAGAGATTTGTGTAAATTCATCACCGTTTTAAAAGGTAACATCGTTGTAATTTTTGAGTTTAAAATAGTTACAGTACTGTAAGTCAAAACCTACAACGATGTTACCTATTAAAAATTAAGGAATTTACACAAATTTATATAAAAAAAAATGTTTTCCATGTGTTACAAACTTAAAATTATGTTCAAAAAAATTTAAAAAGACTTGATCTTGACAGCGTTATTCGGGTTGTTGAAATAAGAGCGTGTTATATTTTTTTTTTCTAATCCTATATAGTATATATATGTAAGAATGTTCGCCTATCTTTTCTTAAGATCTCCCATTGTTCAAAGTCGTAATTTGCTCTTCAATGTATGTATTGTCTCTAGTCTAATACTGTATTTTATAAGAATTGATACCATCATATCCAAAAGGATTGAAACGTCTATATATCTCGAGTCTATTTTGACAAAACCCCATCTTTTTAAATTCGATAGCTTGGATCCTCCCCCTCACACACACATAGGTAAATCTGTGTGATGTTCTCTCAACATATATAAATCACGCAAATATATAATTTAATATTCAATGAAAATTACACAAATGTGATCTAATACAGAATGAAAACCATTTAAGTTCTTCTTGCTACAAACCAAATCATCGAAACCAAATCATACAAGTGAATTTTCACGGTCATAATAAAAATTCACGTAAAAAAATTATTTCAAACGAACTCATGCAAATATTACGTGTGACAATGACGAAAATTTATGTAATGTAAATGATAAAGTAACAAATGTTAGATAAATTTGTGTGGCATCTCTGCGTACATTCATTCGTTTTACATGATACACACATATGTATAATTTAGAATAAAAAGTGTGTTTTGGGTGCGAAGCATTTGCGTGATTATCCGGCTTTTAAATATGATTTGCATGTTAATTATCATGATGCAAGCCATGTGTAAAAACGGTTGCGGAATAGGACCTACCCGATTTGTGAAGATTAACCATTTCTGAACAGAGAAAAGTCTTGAAGATCGGTGAAGAACATAAACAAGAGTCTGAGATGTAATGTAAACTGATGAACAAACAGATGATTTATAACAATAGTAGTTCAATCATTCAACAAGATTACATTACATACCCCTCTCATGCTCTCAAACTCCATAGATAAAGAATCCATGGAGTTCATGGGGGAGAACTCTCTCAAGATTACATTGAAGCACACTCTCACACACTTTCTTGTCTGTGTTATTTTGCTACAAATGAATAATCTCTATTTATAGTGTCATATGACCTAAAACCCTACAACAAATACAACAAAATGATAATAAATAATAAATTAAGCTCTATCATTTGTTGTGGTCTTCGGGTCTTTTGGTCATCAAATGTCTTCGTAATCTTGAGTCTTTAGTGGCTCGTGCGGTGACTCGTTGCTCCCTAATCAACAAATACATAATACTTCATGTTTACATTTCATCTATCCAAATTAACTGTTGGTCTTGACTTTTCTAGACCCAACACCATGCTTAAAACTTACATGATTATTGATCATACTTTTGTGATAATTATTTTGTAAATGTTATAAAAAAGTATGATAATCACACATTTAATTCGTACATTCTCATGCAAAAGACACTTTTACAGGAACAAGCTTGTAAAATTAAAGCATTTTTGATATAAAAAGTGTAAAAATGTTTAAAATATTTACATATATCTACAATTAATAGTTGATGGATAAAATTATTGAAAAAAAGGGTGTAAGAATATTTTAGTTATAGTAATTTTTGTTAACTTTTTATAAAATGTATTTATAGGTAAAAGTGTTCCAAAATTCCGAAACCCGAAACCGCAAAACAGATTCAAATTAGAAATTCAGATATTCGGATTGGATATATCCAAATCTGAATAACTAATTCGGATTTTCGGGTTGGATTCGAATACCTAATATTAAAAAAATCTGGTTATTCGGACATCCAATTAAACCTGATAATTTTATCCCATTATTAATTTTTAAACCCAAACAATAGCCATGCCCATCATCTTACTATTCCAGATTTCTACCTATCATTGTTTTTTGTTGAAACCCGAAAATCTTGTTATCCCAAACCACGACGTCCAACACCAATCACCCATCGTCCAATGGTGATCGGTCGTTGAATATGAAGCCATACGGTTCACAGTCGTCACCAGTCATTTACTGTCTACCTCCTTCCGAAAGAAGGCTGGACAAATGGAAGATAGTGGCAATCAGAAGGCGGTATATGCCCAGCCGTCTATTGTCTACCGCTTTCCGATTGCCGTTGTCATCTGCCACTTGCTTTCTACCTCCTGATTTTTTACTGCCTCATGTCTTGGTTGAGGTGAATTAATATAATCATATCAAATGAATGTGAAAAATTATTTTCTTCATCTGATTGAGGTTTCATTATATTTTTTCAATGCTGGTTGATCGGATATATTCAGGTATTTGGATTTATCTGAATTTGAATTTAATTAGCGTCTCAGATAGGATAATCTCCAAATCGGATCTTTTGGATTTTGGATAGAGATGCAACATTTTGAAATCCAAATAACTCGATCTGAATAAATCGAAAAACACGTTATCCAATCCAATGAATACCCTATTTATAGGACTTATACATTACTTGTGTGTTTTAGATGTTCTTATATAGTTTCTTCGTCTAGTCATATATGATTGTTAATTTATCTACCTATAATTAGGTGAAGTTGGGATGTGAGACAAATTTTACTATTTAGGGGGTGTTTGTTTGCCTCTTAATGATTCCATTCAGAGGATGACTCTTAATCGGTATGAGGCAAGTGTGAGGGTTGGGTAAAAAAAACCTCTAAATGGTTCAATTCAGATCTGAATGGTTCAGCATTGGAAAGAGTCTTAATGAAAACTTGAAGCCATTCCCAATCCACCCTGCCGCTCAATGACTCCATCCAGCCACCACCATCGAAGACTCCATCTAGCCACCACCATCGACCACTCCGATCGCGCCACCACTACCGCTCGATTGTTCACACCACAAGGGACGACGAAGGAGGCGGCGAAACTCTAAAATCGACGATGGGATGTGAACGAGTCGGCGATGGGATGCGAACGAAACCCTAAAATCGACGAAGATGTGGTGCAGATGGGGTCGAGCGTGAAGGCCGAAGGGGTAGACAGCTTCATGGTGGTGCTCGCCGGTGGGGTCGGCTTCACGGTCGGCGGCTTCATGAAGGCGACGGGAAGATGGGGACGGGTAGGGTTTTGAGAGAAAATGGGGAAATTTTTTAGTTTTATTAAGATGTGTGAACCAAACATTCTTAACTGGTTCAGCACTTAATCATTCATACCTTTTAATCATTCAGACATCTTAACCACTGAACACCTAATGATTTAAACCCAATCAAACAACCCCTTACTTTTTAATTCCTAGTTTTTACAAGTTTATTACAAGAATATGAGTCTACGTGTAATGGTTTTTCTATTTTATGTTGTTAATTTATGGCTTTTATAGGCTTACAGCCAGGCAATGAAGATGAATGATTCAAGTTGAAGAGTTGGGGTAAATCAAGTAAAAATCACTTTGAAAGAAAAACAATAATAATACAATGAGTGATGATGAGTCTTTCAAAAACAACAAAACAACAATAATATAGTATATCAAGTAAACAACAAGGAAGAAAGGATTGTAGCTAGGGTGGTTTGATTAATCCAAGTGCTATATATATATTCTCTCTTTTCTCTCACATTCTTATTTGTAATTTCCTTCTCACATATCTTTGAGAAGGCACACACATAAACAGAAAGCAGGAGGTCAGATCCCAAAGGTGGTTAATCTGTCCATCAATCAATTCAAAATACATTGTTCAGTCAATCTTTTCAATCAATCAAATCAAATCAATCTGTGTGTGAGAATCAAACAGGAGAGAGAAAAGATCGGAAATTATAGGGCAAAAGTAAAGAAAAGGAAAAAAAATGTCATCTTCAGCTTCTTTTTCACCGGACCACCATCATCACCACCACCTCTCTCCTTCATCTGAGAAGCTCTGTTATGTCCAATGCAACTTTTGTGAGACCATCCTCGCGGTATAAAACAACATCATCATCATCATCAAATAAATATATCCACTACTGTTCGAGTCATCTCGATCAGTCTTTGATTATTTTCTTAAAAACTTTACAACAATCGATCTTTATGTTTATCTTTATTTCAAATCTTGATTATTTTCCCAATATATGGTGCCGGCCAGCTTCAAATGAAATAAAGAACAGTATTTATGATAACTTTATGTTTGTGTAATTGGTGTTGTAGGTGAGTGTTCCTTGCAACATTTTGTACACAACGGTTACAGTTAGATGTGGGCACTGCACGAATCTCTTGTATGTTAACATGCGCGCCCTTCTCTTGCCGGTTTCAACCGCCAACGCTGCCGCTGCTACTGCTGCTAATCAACTCCATCTTGGCCATAATTTCTTCTCTCCTCAAAACATGATTATGGTATGATCGACTAAATCTGCTCGTATATTGTCCATAACAATCTGGAGTTTATACATAATTAACTCCTTTGATTGCAAAAGAAAGAAAATCCAGATGGGTATTTCACGAAATGATAGAAAAATCAAATATGATGAACATTGTTCATCTACCCGGTCTCTGATTTGTCATTATCTGATTTTCTTTAAAAAAAGATATCTAGGGTTAGGGTTTTTCATTTACTGTTCTTTTCTCGATCTGTTTAATTGTGGTTTTTTTCCTTTGCTTTCCCTATTTCGCTCATTAGTGTATGACACAAAATTATGGTGGATCTTGAAGCTTGCTTCCGGTATCCCATTGCATGTATGAGTTTATTTTAAAGGGAATTGAATCATGGGAGTTGCTTATATATAACAGTTGATGAAAATTATAAACAATTATATGATCATCTAAACATAGTTCTTTTAAATTTATATGAATTTACTTAAAAATTGTTAAAATTTCAGGAAGAAATGAGAAACACCGCATCGAATTTTTTCATGAATCAACCGAATCCGAACGAGCCTTTCGCACCAGTTCAAGTTGATGAGCTTCCAAAACCTCCAGCGGCAAACAGACGTAAGACAATTACCAGTTCTTTTATTTTTTTGATTAATTTCAACGTCTTTTTGTTTCTACAATCATAGGTTAATCATCTTTAAAAAAATGTTACAATGGGTAATTTGAGAAAATAAAGAAAGATTTCTAAATTATTAATACAGTGTTCGTACTTTCTAAAGCTTGATTTTTACCCTCAAATGGGCTCTAAAAATCTCTTGTTTTGGTAAGAAAATGGACACTCTTTCTCTAGATTTTATTTCTTGTCTTTCCCTTCTTTGTTGTCTGAAAATTTTACTTTTTTCAATCCAAAAGGAAACTTTACTTCATCAACTGCTAATTCAAGAAACCCTAATATTAATCACAACCCACAAACAAAATCTTGATCTTTCTAAAAAACATGACCTAATATTTTCCTTTATAAATCTTTATTTTTCATTATAAATTGTTATATTTTTTTCTAATTACAGGTCAAATCTATCTTCATTGACCTGATATTTCAAACCTTTGTCTTTGTTTTACTTTTGCAAATGTATCAAAATCAGAACGTGTATTTACCCAAGAAAATAAGATGGCTAGAATTGTTGATAGATGAAGATAATGATGATGTTATGATAGGGGCGAGAGAAGATAGTCTAAAAATAGTCAGCAGTTAAACGATTTTAATGTATTGTCTGTTTAATTTGTCGCTTTCTTTGTCTTCTATTTCCAGCTCCAGAGAAGCGCCAAAGAGTGCCTTCTGCTTACAACAGATTCATAAAGTAAGTATCTTTAACTTTTTACAAATAAAAAGTATACCTTTGATAAAATATTTTATACAATTATTTAATTTCAGCATTATTTTAATTTGTTACAGAAAGAGATTAATGAATTTCTTTTAAATGGAGATTTAAACAATTAATCTTTGATAGAATATGATCTATAAGCTATGACATTTAATAATTTTTGGTTTGTAAAATAAAAAAAAATGTTTTTTTTCCTTGTAAAAAGAATGAACATAATATAATCATTTCAGATCGTATGTTAAGCATACTAAAACATAAAAATACAAAAACAAACTTCAAATCTGAATTTGCAAAGGTGATTTGAATTTTTAGGTTAAAGGAGTACTGTTTTAGACAGCATTCATGGTACAGTTTATTGAATGAATTTCTAGTACTATGGAAATGGTTACAAAATGTTAGCTAATTATAATATATTTTTGTACATGTACTGTCCCCTGTGAATACGTTGATGTTTGATTATTTTCAACACTTTAGTTATTAGATTCTAATAAGTGGTTAATGTTGCAAGCAAAGAAATTTTGTCTTTCTTTAAGTGAAATATGTGAATTGCATGACAAATATAATATTTTTTTCAAACTATATATATGTGACAGGCAAAGAAATTTACGAGTTAGCTAGAAAGGTATTTTTACCATATAAAATATCAGAATAAAATAGCTTTTCTTATTTTTTTTTTGGGAATACCAACTAAATTTGAGCAATAAGAAAAATTGTTTCTGTAATGCACTTTAATTGCTTTCTACTTTCTCTGAAAAAAGAGCGTAGTAAAATAAAAGGAGGCCTTAATTTTTCAACAAAATTACACTTTTGAAATGAAAATTTTCCAATAATTAAATTTAATATATATATATATATATATGTTGGAGAAATTCGTCAACAAACATTTGTAAATATATCGGATCGTGTATAAAATCACTATCCGAAATCAATATTACTACCCTTTCAAGTTCAATAAACTTGATTTTAGGAAAAATTCAATACATAGATTTTTGTGATACGAATTTCGATAGATTCTCTTCTGTGAATTCGTCTTCTCTGTTAAACACCAACCAACCACAAGGCGGTTATTGACGGTCAGTTTTGGCGAGTAAAATCGAGGGTAAACGCGGGTCAAATTTAGGATCAAGGTAATTTCGATCACAAAAAATAAGTAAATTTCATTTAGGTATCGGGGCGTTGGTTTGAACCTTACCAGGGGCGCTGCCCCCTTGACCCCTGCCCATTGACCGGCTTGCGGGACCCCCACCAGAGGCTCTGGCTCTTGGACCCCGCAAAAGGGTGCAACCCTTGACCTCGCTATTGGTAAGATATTCAAAATTATTAAAGGAGTGTGCACTACACGTTTCTAACTCTTTAATATTTATTTACATATAATTACATTAAAAATATACAACAATATATATATATATATATATACATATAGGGGATGGTTCGAATGTTAACTCTTCCTTATTGCGATAACTGAATAACTATATCTTATTACTTTGGGGTCCACATTAAAGTAAATTTAAAGGTGTCAGTTTTTTTCTTATTTTTTTATTAATGTAAGTGGACCCTACATTAATTAAAAAAAAAAGAAAAACATACACCTTTAGATTTACTTTAACGTGGACACCAAAGTAATAAGATGTAGTTATTCGATTAACTCAATAAACACGGGTTAACATTTGATACTCTCCTTATAAAAGTACTACATGATGAAAATATATACAGGAGAAAAGCATATTCGAATATTTTTTACTTTAAACCTATGGAATGCAGAGAAGAGATCCAACGTATCAAAGCAGGAAACCCTGATATCAGTCACAGAGAGGCCTTCAGTGCAGCTGCAAAGAATGTGAGATAATATATATAATCTTCATTTGATTTCTGGCATAAATCCAAAGAAACCTCTACATACATAGGTTTCTTTAGAACTAGGGTTCCTTTTTATATATCTTATTTTCATTATTTAAATTTGTTTTTAAGTGGGCCCATTTTCCTCACATTCACTTCGGACTCATGCCTGATCAACCCGTGAAGAAACCAAATGTACGCCAACAGGTAATCCTTTAATTTGTACCCTGAAAATAAAGTTTCTTTATCAACCACTTCTCATAACTCAAAAACTAACCTTTTTTTTTAAAAAAATTTGTATCAAAAGGTTGTCTTATTTACAAATTTAACTTAAGAGGTTTTATAACTCATGTAATTTTTTATTTCTTTTGTTAATTCTTTTTTCCTTATACATCATCTACTTAATTATATAGTTATGTTCAGCTTTACAAGTGATAGACAAAAAGTGTTGATCTTTTTGAACTAGAAAACTAGCCAACATTTTATTCTTGCGTTTCATTATGTATGTGCATGCATCTTTGTATTTGATTATATACAGGAAGGAGAGGACCTGCTCATGAAAGATGGATTTCTAAACGCCGCCAATATGGGTGTTACACCTTTTTAAAAAAAAAGGAAGGGCTAAGATATAAATAGCTAGCTAGGATTTGGGTGTTTAACTTTCGCATGTACTTTCGCTTGAATGTCTAATAAACCGAATTTTTAGGGATTCTTGTTTTATCCTTTTGTATTTGAATCAAAGTCTATTACTTTATCATACCAACAGGCTGGGGGATCTGATGTAAAGTCTAGTAATGAGTCACTTTTGAAGGCCCTATTATGATGACTGATCATCCCATGCATGTGGTTGTATCATAATTCATCCCATAGTTTTGACATAGTTTTCTTTTTCTTAAAGAAATAGCAAGTAATTTGGGATGTTTGTCCTATTTAATCAAACAAATAGATGATGGATGGGCATGTGCTAAGTTATCTTCTTATGTCTGTGAGTTAATGTTATCTATGAGTATACGTATATGGCCTCTAATGCTTTAACACAATATCATTCAAATCACATGGTTTTTTTTTTTTTTTTTTTTTTTTTTTTTTTTTTTTTTTGGAGGGGGGGTGGGGGGGGCGGTCTTTAATCTATATGATACAAGCTATTGCTTTAGGACTTATAAATTTGAAGGCCCATAATTTTTTTTTATAGCACGACAGCCAAAGCAGCCAAGCAAAGGAAGTAGGCGGACTTGGGTCAGAAATTGAGATTGAATGAAGGCTAGACTATGAAGGTGCATAATGGGACAAGGAAGTCTGGCCTTAAAATGTTCCATCGCTCCAGAAGGTACATTGGTCTACATGGCCGGACTTGATAAGTAAAGTTTGGTAGCTTCATCTAGTTAAGCTTTGGACAAGAATAACTTCGGTTGTAGTCAGCAATGTTGTTCATTTATCTTGAGAAGGATTATGATAGTATGTCATGTCAAATGATTTGAGATAGTATCTAGAGGAGGGTATTCATAATAAATATATACATGTATATATTAAGGGATACGTGTGGTAGATCTAGGACGAGTGTCAGAGTGCAAGTAGGGTATCACTACAAGAAAAGCTAGCTAATGGGACAACGTTGAGTTTGTTCATTTTAACGAACATCTTTGATGAGTTTGTTCTAATGTAAGCTTCATCCCTTTGGGGTTGGGACTTCACCAAAGAACAACGTTGAGTTTGTACATTTTAACGAACATCTTTGATGAGTGTTCCAAGTTTATTTAGGATGTCATCCCATAGTGCATGCTTTTCATGAATGATATTATGTTGGTAATTAACAAAAAAGAAGGAAGAAGAGGTGAGACTATAGGAGTGGCAAGCGGCCTAGAGCGTAAAGGTTTGTATATTAGCAAGTATAAAATCAAGTGTTTATATTGTAACTTTTGTTGAGACCAAAATCCTCACCGTGATTTATAAGGGACTCGGTTGCAACGTGAAGAGTGGTAATCCTCCGGCTCAGATCCGTATATCGTCATCGCCATCATGGACCCTCGTTCATGTGTTTGTAAACAATGCAGGGGGTTTGTTAAAAGACTTTTTTAGTGAGTGTAAGGAGGTTACAGGAGTGTTTAATCCAGAAAGAGCAGGGAAGTTATCCCTACAAAGAAAATACTCCATCTGGTGGAGTTTCTTTCCTCTGGAATCCCCCTCTTTTGGTGAAGAGCCCCTCTATTTATAAGGGGGGTTTTGGGCTTTTATTATATTTTATCATAATGGGCTTGCTAAGATTGGGCTTTCCCATTCAAGGGTTAGCCCAACATGTCCTCCAGTCTAGTACAACATAATTCAGACTATGTTTTGCTAGACTTATCCAATCCATTGTCCTCGATGTGTTTTCTTTTAGTGTTTTGAACAGCAATGCTTAACATTAAATGA
The DNA here is from genome assembly GCA_009363875.1 of Mikania micrantha. Classification (NCBI taxonomy): domain Eukaryota; kingdom Viridiplantae; phylum Streptophyta; class Magnoliopsida; order Asterales; family Asteraceae; genus Mikania; species Mikania micrantha. Next base: position 91,848,981 of record CM018696.1, read on the forward strand.
TATATGGTCTTTATGACCACATCTTTTCTCTTATGCTTCAATATTAAGTGAGTGATACGATGGTTTGTCAGTAGTTTCTCACATCCACCATGGGGATTAATTCACATAGTTGCCAAAAGTCGATGGTTCCTCAAATTCCATGAGAATAGCGTATATTGAGCTTGTTCTTTCTATTGTGATCATCTTAGTAGAATGAAATTATTGGCGACTATCTTCATGCTTGTTATGAGGGGGTTTTACTGTGACTGATAAGAGGGGTTTGAAACATCAAGCGATATTTTATATGTACTTGGGTCTCATGGTCACAATTCCATCTTGTAGATATATGATTCTTGGGATTGCTTATCTATTAATAATCAGCATGGAATTCATCTAGTTTGTGAAAATATCTAGGTTTCCCCAACATGTAGAACACAGGCATCCAGTCACCGTTCAGATCTGTCGTCCAAACATAGCAATAAATAGTCTCTTGAACTCTACCCTTGAGTTTACTGTGAGAGGTATATGTTGAATTTTTCTGTTTAACAGAGTCCTTTAGTTTGATTTAGCCTCCTGACAAAGCTTGTTTCTTTAAAAGTTGGTCGCTTTCAACTTGAATAATATACACAGCAACATGTGTGGTTGCTCTTGGTGAATGATAAATCCTGCGAGTGCGATGAGGGTTGATAGGTATGTGTTGTCCTCGATAAACATAATGAAGCGACTAGCAACCCATACTCTTGCAGCGTTTTCCAAATTTGTGAAAGCGTTTCGGATTTTTTGCCACTTACTTGGTTAGCCTCAAAATACAATTGTGCCAGAAGGACATCAGCCTCTTATCATGGTGCTACACCATGTCAGCCCCCCAGTTTAATGTTGCTAACATGTCTTAGCAATATTGAACTTATCAAGGGTAAGGAACCTCTTATTATGATCTTGATCACGCTTCATTGTATCCCATAAGTAAGACTTGGAAATTTTTAATTTGTTCATACTCATTCATTAAATCACCGACCAATTTGTCTTTGCACAATGTTTGTCTTGGTGCCCGGTTAATCCTTCACAAGCGTAAGTATTCATGAACATAAAACTTAAGCTCTATGGTGTAACTTTAGAATTCAAATATATTTCACGATAATTCATATCTGTAACGATGTCGTTTTGGGACGGGAGTTTTTTCAACTATTCCGTGCCAGATTTGAACGAAGAGCCTCCTGTCGAGTATTCATACGGCACGATAGATCTGAATGCTGAACCTAACGCTGATGTCGGTTTTGACAGTCAACCATCGTATGGGTTCGTGTATAACGACAGTAAACAAAGTTACACGGAGGAGGGTTATGAAGAAAAGCTGGGGGCTTCAAACGTTAACTGGGAAACCAAAGAGGTAACTTAAATGAAACATAAATGTTAATAATTGTATATTATCGCTATCCATTTAAGGTATTTATTATTGTTTTTATATGTCAGGAGTTTATGACTGAGGAAGCGCTGGTAGGGTGGGTGAAAAGTAGAGCAGTAGACAATGGTTACATTGTAGTCAAAAGAAGAACAAAGAAATCAAAGAAAACATGCAGTGTAATCAAAGTTTGGCTCATGTGTGACCGTGGTGGCGAGCACAATAGCATCGCAATCCTTAGACGGTCAGGTAGCAAGAAAATCGGTTGTCCGTTTCAACTGGTAGTGTTATATAACGAAGTTAGTGAATCCTGGAAATTACAGGTGATTAACGACAATCACAATCACGAACCTGCTCAGAATCTAGAGGGTCATCCATATGTTAGAAGATTCACGCAGGAGGAAGAAGATCTGGTTGAGAATCTGACCAAGCGATACATGGATCCTCGTAACATACTTTTGTGCATAAAGAAACATAACCCTGCAAATGTATCCATCCCTAGGGATGTATACAATTTACAACAGAAGCTAAAAAACAAGAAGAAATTCGGTGATACTCCGATGCAAGTCCTGGAAAACGTGCTTCACAGTCAGCGATACGTTTACTATACCCGGGAGGATCCTGAAACAAACGTCGTGGAAGACATTTTCTTCTGTCATCCAAAATCGTATTGCTGGTGGCGTGCATTTCCGTACGTACTGATGATGGACGCGACGTACAAAAGCAACCAGTACAGGCTTCCATTTATTCAAATTGTTGGCGTGACTTCCACACACCAGACGTTTAATATTGCTCACGCGTTCGTAAGCAAAGAGCGTGAGGAGAACTACGTCTGGGTCTTGGAAATGGCTAAGAGTATATTGAATAAGTGTATGGAGCCACGTGTGATCATAACAGATCGAGACCTTGCTTTTATGAATGCATGCCGTAAAGTGTTTCCAGAAGCTGCAAAATATCTTTGCAGATGGCACATAGACGAAAATATTGCCAAACACTGCAAGGCAAGCTTTTCTGACACAGACTGGAAGAAATTCAAAGGTCGATGGGCGAATTTGTGTAACTCTCCGACAACAGAGTTATACGACTACAACTACAACCGTCTGTACGAAAAACTTATCAAAGACGACAAAAAAAGTAAGCATCATATACCATAATTATTATCATCATATCATCATTGGTTTTTTGTTTCATTTCAGGGGTTCTGGAGTATCTGACGCACACCTGGTTAAACAGTTACAGAGATATGTTTGTAACAGCATGGACCAATAGAAAGCGCAAACTTTGGTCAACGTACAACAAACCGGGTGGAAAGTCAACACTCGAACCTAAAACGATTCCTCAGATCACCAAACAGCACGCTTGCCTCGCTTGTAGGTTTCGTAAATGAAATCGTGCAAGCACAGGAGGTAAAAATGAAACACGCTTTTGAAACGAGCTTGATTAAAACTATGGGTCATCATAAACTACCAATATTTGATAACCTTCGAGGAAAGGTGTCCCATAAAGCTCTTGATTTGTTGGTCGAGGAAAAAGACAAAATAAGAGTCATGCGTGACAAAAATATGACGTGTGGCCACCAGATTTGGACGAGTTGTGGGTTTTCCGTGCGCTTGTAATATATCAAAATATTACAACACAGGTTCGTAATATTAAATGTAAATCTTAGATGTTTCGCACGTAGTTAGTTTTATATTAATTCTAATTATAAATTATACAAATAACAAAATACCGCTCTCAGATATAGATATTTTTTGGACAAAACTTAACGCAGCTAACCCAACACTGTTAGAAGAAGAAGAAATAGATGTTATAGGACAAATGGGTTTGGTTACAGAAGAAATAAATTCCAAACCTCCTGAAATAAAAAAGAGTCTAATAAAGAAGGTCTTGGCGCAGGTATTTCCAAACAAAAGCGACAAAAAGGCGCCTTCAGTTCAAAAAGATACACGTGGTCGTCCAACTTTAAAGGCACAGAAACAAAAAGAGCTAGAGCAAGACGTTGTTAAAGATAATTTAGCGTCCCAAGAAAGTACATTTGAACCTTCGAGGCATAGTTCGTTTACAGCTGTGACCGAGAATAGTCAAAAACCCGTATTTCGGCGCTGTCGTTCCACATCGGTATCAAAAGCAATGCCACCATCGGACTCGCTAAGTCAAAACGAATTCCGTTTTCCACGTAACATGAAGCCAGAAGGATTAAACAATGTTTATCGATTTGGTCATCACATCCTTCCTCTCCTTCAACCTTACGTGATAAACATACAAGATGTCCTGTAGATTTGAAGAATCGATCACGAAATTCTACGATTCGATCATAAACGTGCGGAATCCGTTTATAACTAGATTTGGATCAATCAATAACGTTGTAATATATATCACAAATCTGAAATCTTCATTAACATTCAAGTGATTACAACGAATCAAACGTGAAATACAACACTTGAATATACGAAAGAAACTAAGATGAAGAGAAATCTTGATCTTGATCTTGAGAGAGAAGTCTTGAACTTGAGAGAGAATTTGACTTTGTGTGTGTGAATTATGAGCTCTCTCTTTTTTTTTAAGTCCACCACCTTTCCTCTATATATATGTTTCAAAAGGTTTGCCAAAAGGTTTGCCTCCCAAACCTATAGGTTCTCCTCCCAAACCTATAGGTTCGCCTCCCAAACCTATAGGTTCGCCTCCCGAACCTATAAAACATGTAAGCATCGAACCTCTCACGAACCTCCATAGCCGAACCTATGTACCATTAGGTTCGCCAGACAAGGTTCGCCAGCCGAACCAATTGGTTCGTTAGACAAACCTATACAACAACATAAACATAGGTTCGTCGAACCTTAACCAAACCTTAGCCGAACCTTTTGTCTTTTGATCTTCTAATCATATACAACAAACGACAAGTTCATATACAACAAGCTAGGTTCACATTAAATGCAGCTTCACACAGAAAGTGCACTAACATACTCCGCCTTGAACCTTGCTGTTGTATATGCTCAAACATTTTGTGTATCGGGGAACATATATGCATCAACATACTCCCCTACAACCTTGCTATCAACATACTTCCCTTCAGTTGTAGCTGTTATATTTTCACACAGAAAATACATCAGTCTCTTTGTTTCTACTTCACCCTCTCAATCTTAATCTCATTCTCTCTCTCTCTCCATCTTATGTCTTTCTTTTTCCAAGATTCACCTGCTGAGGACTGCAGTGACATCTTCAACACACAGATTTTCATCACCCTTATTGTAACATCAGTGCCGGACGCGTGCCGGAACAGTGATCGCTACAGTAAACATGTACAGTAATTCAGGTACACATTTCGTTAAACTATGTTTAGACCATTTATACATATTGATTAGCATGAAACTATTAAACGATTGTCTGAATCTGACTAAAACCTTAGGGTTTAACAGTCAGAAAACATGTCAGACAACACAGTGTTGAAACACGAATACATGATGTGATATTAGTTGTATAAACGTATGTGAGGTTTAACAAAACAAAACCTTAACAGTTGTCGTTTCAGAATGCTAAACCGACGTGTTATTCGTATAGGTGACGATCTGTACGAATAATTCTGACAGTTTAACGTTCTGAAATAATGACTTGACAGTGGAAAACAAGAATCAGAAAGCCAAACCATCGACGTGTTCGTTCGAATGACGATTCGAACGAATACGCGCGATGGTGACGCGATCTGATGAAACGATAACGAAAACGAATAACGTCACGAACGATCATAATTTTAAAGAAATATTATATTTCTTATTTTACAATTTTGAAACTCATCATAAAACAATATAACTTGAATTATTTTATTATATCGCGAATAAACTTAACTAAACGCGAAAAATTAAAAAAACGCGTAAACCATTATAATTCGAAAAAATAATTTAATGTAACGATATTTAAAATGTTTTCTAGTAATATTCGTGTTCTAAAAATCTTAAAAATATTCATTTTATTTTATTTCACGAAAAATACGCGTAAAGTGCCGGATACGCGACAAAACCGTAAACCGAGCAACCGAAACGGACCCGAACCACCCCGGGGTATAAATACCCTAAATGAGTTAGTTTTCTCATTTATTTCAAGTCACTCTCTCTCTCCAATTCCTTTTTCCCGTTCATATCATCACCATCACCAAAAACCCACCATTTTTGATCTTAAAAGCTTCATATCTTGCTCAAAACTCCACCGATTTTCGTGATTCTTGCGTCTAAACGTTCATCTTGAAGCCCTCTATCAGGAAGTACAACAGATCGGAAGGTTTATCCACTGAAATCGAAGGTATGATGCCATGAAGTTCACGGAAATTAGGGTTTTTGTGTGTGTGTTTACTTGACAAAGGCTTGGTCGGTTCTAGGCTATCATCATCACCACTAGGCCATCGAAAATCATGCTGCATAATACCATTCGATGAACTGACCTAGGAACCAACACCATGATGGGAGGATGAGGACAAGGGTGATGCAGGTTCGTGAAACAACTGGGGGTGGCCGAACCCGTATTCCCCGAACCCTCATGCAACCTTAGTCGAACGAACCCTACAACTCCGGCGAACCCATGCACATCGCCGAACCCTGACGAGCCTTCATGCCACGAACCAGATACGAACCCTGATGTCCCGAACCCTTCTGCTTTCAACTTGTTCCCGAACCCTCAAGCCGAGAGACGAACCCACACGACGAACCAGTGGGTCACGAAGCTTCGGTTAAGCCGAACTACCACCATTTAGACGAACCCTCTTCAGGCCAGCTGCGAACCCACATCACAATGAACCTGACCTTAGCGAACCTTCATGCTATCTGTTAACCGAACCATTTACCCAGTTGTCGAACCAGTAGTCAACGAACTCTATACTTGTGATGTCACGAACCTTTCTGATGCAAAGTAGCTGGAACCTTATGCAAAACTCACGAACCCTAGCTGCCTAACCCTACAAGTTCGCTGATCAGATTGGTGCTTGGTGCCATCGTTGTGGATCAAGCCCAACTCAGTAAATTGTTTAGTCATTTAGGCCCAACAGCCATTTCACTCGGCCCAAGAGGTTAAATCAGCCCAATTGACATTGGCCCGATGGCATCCATTCCGTTTAGCCTAACATTTGGGCCCAATACACATTGCTTAGGCCCACTAAGTGGTGTTAGACCGCATCACGTTATTCGGCCAATAATGATCATAACCGGCCCAATCCTTTTTGTTCTCGACCCATCATAAACATATTGGCCCATCTCCATAACGTGTGGTTTAGTTTAATTGTTTCGGCCCACATCAACCGTGAATGGGCCAACTTAAACTTTTCGGCCTAAACTTCCTAGTTAGATTGATAAGTACCCATGAGGCCCAATAGTGGCCCGTGTGACTTATAAGGCCCAACAATATCCGGTCCAAGGGAGCCCAAACCGATGACTAAAACATTTACGAACCGTGGGAATAATATTAAACAAAGACATGAGTTGACATTTTAGACAAAGTATGTTAAAAAGGTAATACAAGGAATGCAAAGTTTTGAAACATGTATTTTGAAACTTTGAGGTATAAATCCAACAAAAATTCAAATTGTTGCAAACAATCAATGAGAACTAACACAACATTTCATAACATATGGAACTCCGGGCCGGATAACAAACAAGATTCCTAAGTGTTAGTCAACTTTAGGACTAACACTTACGCGCACAACAAATTCTTATAAACTTATACTTATAAGTTACAACATTATGAAATAAATACAGGAGCTTGAACATCATAACAAGATCAAACAAAGAGCGCGTGTATTCTTATATACTATTAGTCAAGCACTTCGGACCTAAGGTGAGTTCATTTGTCCCCTTTCAAACTTATTTGTTTTAAATTCGGGACTGAGAAGCATGTTAAACATTTTTATCAAATGTTATTTAATGCTTTAAACATAAACATGATTGCTTATGATGGAAACCTTTATTATAAGCTTGATGCTTAAAATCAATTGTTGATTACTTGATACGATTACATGATACTTGATAAAATTACATGAGACTTGATTCAATTACATGCGATGTGATTCAATTACATGAGACATGATACAAATACATGATACTGGATACGATTACATGATACTTGATAAAATTACATGAGACTTGATTCAAATACATGAGATGTGATTCAATTACATGAGACATGATACAAATACATGATACTTGATTCAATTACATGAGACTTGATACTATTACATGCTACTAGGCCATCATACATGTATCTAACCATAGACTACGTAATTGCTGAACGTCTGGTATTCCAGAGCTTGTACCTATGGGGTGAGATACATGTAATAACATAAACGTAATGATACTCAGCTATTACCTGGTTATAAGTGACATGTAATTGCTGAACGTCTGGTATTCCAGAGCTTTTGTCAGCTTATATGAGGTATGTAAAGGCTAAACATGAAAGTATCGATTCTAAGCTATTACCTGGTTATAAGGGACACGTAATTGCTGAACGTCTGGTATTCCAGAGCTTGTGTCGGCTTATATGAGGTATGTAAAGGCTAAACATAAACGTAACGTTACGGAGCTATTACCTGGTTATAAGGGACATGTAATTGCTGAACGTCTGGTATTCCAGAGCTTTTGTCCGCTTATAAGAGGTATGTAAAGGCTAAACATGATCTTGTTGAATGCTAAGCTGTTATCTATATAAGAGACATGTAATTGCTAAACTACTGGTATTCCAGAGCTTTTGTCTGCTTATAGGAGATATGTAATTGCTAAACTATGTGTGTGTGAATCTATGATGCTTGATAAACATGATGAGAAACTAACACTTACGAATACATTAGACATGAAAACGTTGAAACAGATAACAAAGGCTTGATGAGGATTGAGTTGTTTGGTAGGTAAAATGCTTAATTATTATTAACAACAGTGTCATATCCGGATTAGTATGTGGTGGGATGGCGTCTGGGCGGGTCGTAGGCTCGACTCAGGGGTATGCCCTATATATAAGCATACCGATTTGGATATTACATGTGGAGTTAATGAGATTAAGGTTTTACCGAAAGAGGTTTGTTGAAAACTATTTTAAACTTATAAACTTTATGAACTCACCAACCGTTGTGTTGACTTGATCTTTTTACATGCTTTCTCAGGTGAAGGACAGGTTTAAGCGTAAGCTCTTGGATTTACATACTAGGCTGCCCAGATAGAGGACCTAGTAGACTTTTGGGAAGCACAACTTTTGTTGATGACACATATTACTTTTGATATCTTGTATATATACAAGATATAAACATTATTCTTTTGATTAGGTTTACTGAGTTAAATTGCAGAACATTGCTATTGTAATTTAACTTTGTAATCCTATATATCATTTGATTGTGCTTTAGATATTCTTAAACGTTGATGCTATGTAAACAATCTGATCATCATGATTATCACCCGCGATATCACGCCCCGGGAACCTTCCGCCCGGCGGGGACTCCGATCCAACCCCGCCGGCTCGGGGTGTGACAGATTGGTATCAGAGCTCAAGGTTATAGAGAATAATAGGTCATTTACTAAAACGGTTTGACCTAGACTATAACTTAGGGACCCTCATGTAGAGAACTTAAGACTTAAGTTTGCATTATGTTTTCTGCATTCGATCATTGCACTAACCAAATTCTTTTGGTTATGATCAGAATGCCGCCGAGAAAACAACCTACTCCGCAAGTCTCTGCTCCTCACTCTTCGACTCCTACACCACCAGATTCACCACCGCCACCTCCTCCTCCTCCGCACTCTCCACCACCAGGCTCAAGCAATACACCGACACTGGATCCTGCTACTATCGCGTTGGCTACGCTACTGAGTACTCAACTGACAAGCCAACTGAAAGAGGTCATCCCAGAGATGATAAACAGGATTCAAGGACAAGGCAACACTTCTGGTCACACTACAGGCGAGGCTAGTGGAAACACTGGTCATACTTCGGATTGCTCCTATAAGTCCTTTGTAGGATGCAAACCTCCTAGTTTTACTGGAGTTGAAGGAGCTGTTGGATTAATCCAATGGCTAGAGAAAATGGAGAACACTCTGGACATTAGCAGTTGTCCAGAACATCACAAAGTTCGCTATGCAGCTGGTTCTTTCAGCAAGCGAGCTTTGACTTGGTGGAACGCACAGATCAGGGCTAAGGGAAGAGACGAAGCTATGGCGATGCCCTGGGCAGAATTTAAGCTTCTTCTGAGGAATGAGTTTTGCCCGAAACATGAACTACAACAACTGGAGATTGAGCTCTCGAATCATGAGATGAAGGGAGCTGATCATATGACTTTTACCAACCGCTATCATGAACTGGTAGCCCTGGTGCCAGAAATGGTACCGACCTTGGAGAAACTAATTGATCGCTATGTGGCAGGACTACCTTCATGTATACAAAGCGTTGTACTGGGTTCATATCCTGCTACTTTGGAGTCAGCCATTTCCCTCTCAGCTAAGCTTACCAAGGTAATGGTAAAGTCTGGAGTCTTGAAAGATGATGCTGGAAAAGCCAAAGAAACAACATCAAAGAAGCCCGAGTACCATCAGAAAAGAAACAGAAGGTTGTAAAGAATATGCGGCCGTCACCCCACTGACTGACAGGCACCTGCAGCACCTGTCAACCCTACTACTAGGGGTTATGGAGGAGAATATCCTCAGTGCACAAACTGCAAGTATCATCATCCTGTTGGTGCTCAATGCAGGAAGTGCACGAATTGTGGCCGGTTTGGCCACTGGGTTAACAAGTGCCGAGTTGCTGTAAAACAGGCCACTAACACCGCAGCAAGAGCACTACCTCCACCACCACCACAGGACCCAGTCAACAACAACAGAGGATGCTACAACTGCGGGGAAATGGGTCATTTCTCTCGCAACTGTCCTAAGAAGGTGCAACCTGGAGCACAAGCACCTCGAGGACGAGCTTTTGTCATTGGAGCTAATGCTGCACGTCAGGACCCTAATGTGGTCACTGGTACATTTCTTTTACATGACTCTTATGCATCCATATTATTTGATACTGGTGCAGACCAGAGTTTTATTTCATCTGATTTTGCACGACAACTTAGTCTTATGAGGATACTTTAGACTCCCCTTACATTATTGAAGTAGCTAATGGGAAACAAGTTACAGTTAGCACTATACTTAGGAACTGCCCACTTACACTCGTAGATCATACATTTTCCATCGACTTGTTGCCGATGGAGTTGGGCAGTTTCGATATCATTGTGGGGATGGATTGGCTCTCACTCAATCGAGTTGAAGTCATCTGTTCCGAGAAGCTACTTCGGATTCCAGTAACGGATGATCGTGTATTGGAAGTTCGTGGGGATCAAGCCAAGAGAAACGTAAAGATCATTTCATGCATAAAAGCGCGTAAGTGTCTGCAAAAGAAGTGCATAGCATTCTTGGCTCATGTGGTGGAGAAAGACAAAGACAAGAAAACAATACAAGACGTACCGATAGTGAAGGAATATCCTGAAGTATTTCCTGAAGATCTACCTGGTTTGCCTCCTGTGCGACCGGTAGAGTTTCGTATCGATCTGATTCCTGGAGCAACGCCTGTTGCTAAATCCCCTTATAGGTTAGCACCTTCGGAGATGCAGGAATTATCTAACCAACTACAGGAACTACTTGATAAAGGTTTCATCCGACCGAGCTACTCACCTTGGGGAGCTCCGGTTTTGTTCGTGAGAAAGAAGGATGGATCCTTTCGGATGTGCATAGACTACAGGGAGCTAAACAAATTAACCATCAAGAATCGGTATCCATTACCGAGGATTGATGATTTATTTGATCAGTTGCAAGGAGCTCAGTACTTTTCGAAGATCGATCTGCGTTCCGGATACCATCAGCTTAGAGTACAAGACGAAGACATACCAAGACGGCGTTTCGTACCAGATACGGGCATTACGAATTCATGGTGATGCCTTTTGGTTTGACGAATGCACCTGCGGTTTTCATGGACCTCATGAACCGTGTGTGTAAGCCGTACTTAGATCAATTTGTTATTGTTTTCATTGATGACATATTGATCTATTCTAAAAGCAAAGCAGAACACGAGCAACATCTGAGAACGATCTTGGAACTGTTAAAGGAAGAGAAACTCTATGCCAAATTCTCTAAGTGTGAGTTTTGGTTAAAAGAGGTTCAATTCCTAGGCCACGTTGTTAACAGTGAGGGAATTCACGTTGATCCTGCCAAGATCGAGGCAATAAAAGATTGGGACACTCCGAAGACACCTACGGAGATACGTTCTTTTCTAGGCTTAGCAGGCTATTACAGAAGGTTCATCTCGAACTTTTCTAAGATAGCTCTGCCACTCACGAAGCTAACACAGAAAAGCGAGCCGTTCATTTGGGAACAAAAACAAGAAGAAGCCTTTCAGACATTGAAACAAAAGCTATGTGATGCTCCGATCTTATCTCTCCCAGATGGTTGTGATGACTTTGTTGTTTATTGTGATGCATCCCATCAGGGACTTGGCTGTGTACTTATGCAGCGGGACAAAGTCATTGCCTACGCTTCGAGGCAATTAAAGATTCATGAGAAGAACTACACAACTCATGATCTGGAATTGGGAGCAGTGGTGTTTGCACTGAAGATCTGGAGACATTACTTATATGGAACCAAGTGTACCATATTTACAGATCACAAAAGTCTGCAACACATATTCGATCAGAAGGAACTCAACATGCGACAGCGACGTTGGGTTGAACTTCTGAATGACTATGACTGTGTGATTAAGTACCATCCGGGCAAGGCAAACGTTGTTGCTGATGCCTTGAGCCGGAAGGAACGGGTCAAACCCTTGCGCGTCAGAGCAATGGGAATGACTGTGCAGACAAGTTTACACGATCACATTAGGCAAGCACAACAGGAAGCAATTGAACGAGGAAACTTGAAGAAAGACTTAGATTGCGGTGTGGAGAAACATTTGGAAACAAAACCCGATGGACTTGTTTACTTCAAGGATCGTATCTGGATTCCTGCAGTAGATGAGTTAAGGAAACTTATTTTTGATGAAGCACACAAGACCAAGTACTCTGTGCATCCCGGTGCTGATAAAATGTACCAAGACTTACGTGCATTCTATTGGTGGCCGGGTATGAAGAAAGACATCGCTGAGTATGTTGGTAGATGCCTTACGTGTGCTAAGGTGAAGGCGGAACACCAGAAACCATCTGGTTTGCTGGAACAGCCTGAAATACCACTATGGAAGTGGGAACAGATAGCTATGGACTTTGTTACCAAGCTACCCGCACTTCCAGTGGACATGATACCATTTGGGTTATCGTTGATCGATTAACCAAGTCTGCTCATTTCTTGCCAATGCGAGAAACTTACACGATGGATAAACTAGCGAAGCTTTACATCGACGAGATAGTGGTACGCCATGGTGTGCCATTGTCTATCATTTCAGATCGTGATAGCAGATTTACATCAAGGTTCTGGCAATCGTTGCAGAAATCTCTAGGGACGCAATTAAACTTGAGTACGGCTTATCATCCACAAACGGATGGTCAAAGCGAACGTACTATCCAAACCCTGGAGGATATGTTAAGAACTTGTGTTCTAGACTTTGGTGGTAATTGGGATTCTCATTTACCACTAATTGAGTTCTCCTACAACAACAGTTATCACAGCAGCATCGGTTGTGCCCCATTCGAGGCTCTTTATGGCCGGAAATGTCGGTCACCGATCTGTTGGTCAGAAGTGGGAGACAATCGTATCACCGGGCCAGAACTTATTCAAGAAACTACAGACAAGATTGCTCAGATACAACAAAGACTACAAGCGACACGAAGCAGACAAAAGAGCTATGCTGATAAACGGCGTAAGCCGTTGGAATTCCAAGTGGGAGATCGTGTTATGCTTAAGGTTTCTCCTTGGAAAGGCGTAGTCCGTTTTGCAAAGAAAGGCAAACTAACACCACGATACGTAGGACCGTTCGAAATCATCGAACGTATTGGTCCTGTAGCATACAGATTGAACTTACCGGATGAACTTAGTGGTGTACATGACGTGTTTCATGTTTCAAACCTGAAGAAATGCCTTGCTGATGAAACACTTATCATACCAGTTGAAGAAATTCAATTGGATGAACACTTACGTTTTGTTGAAGAACCGTTGGAAATCATGGACCGTAAAGTCAAACAATTGAGACGAAGTCGAATTCCTATCGTTAAAGTTCGTTGGAACTCAAAGCGCGGACCCGAGTTTACTTGGGAACGTGAAGATCACATGAGAAACAAGTATCCCCAACTCTTTGCCGAGGAAGTCGTACCGAATAACGAGTCTTAAATTTCGGGACGAAATTTCTCTAACAAGGGGAGACTGTAACATCAGTGCCGGACGCGTGCCGGAACAGTGATCGCTACAGTAAACATGTACAGTAATTCAGGTACACATTTCGTTAAACTATGTTTAGACCATTTATACATATTGATTAGCATGAAACTATTAAACGATTGTCTGAATCTGACTAAAACCTTAGGGTTTAACAGTCAGAAAACATGTCAGACAACACAGTGTTGAAACACGAATACATGATGTGATATTAGTTGTATAAACGTATGTGAGGTTTAACAAAACAAAACCTTAACAGTTGTCGTTTCAGAATGCTAAACCGACGTGTTATTCGTATAGGTGACGATCTGTACGAATAATTCTGACAGTTTAACGTTCTGAAATAATGACTTGACAGTGGAAAACAAGAATCAGAAAGCCAAACCATCGACGTGTTCGTTCGAATGACGATTCGAACGAATACGCGCGATGGTGACGCGATCTGATGAAACGATAACGAAAACGAATAACGTCACGAACGATCATAATTTTAAAGAAATATTATATTTCTTATTTTACAATTTTGAAACTCATCATAAAACAATATAACTTGAATTATTTTATTATATCGCGAATAAACTTAACTAAACGCGAAAAATTAAACAAAACGCGTAAACCATTATAATTCGAAAAAATAATTTAATGTAACGATATTTAAAATGTTTTCTAGTAATATTCGTGTTCTAAAAATCTTAAAAATATTCATTTTATTTTATTTCACGAAAAATACGCGTAAAGTGCCGGATACGCGACAAAACCGTAAACCGAGCAACCGAAACGGACCCGAACCACCCCGGGGTATAAATACCCTAAATGAGTTAGTTTTCTCATTTATTTCAAGTCACTCTCTCTCTCCAATTCCTTTTTCCCGTTCATATCATCACCATCACCAAAAACCCACCATTTTTGATCTTAAAAGCTTCATATCTTGCTCAAAACTCCACCGATTTTCGTGATTCTTGCGTCTAAACGTTCATCTTGAAGCCCTCTATCAGGAAGTACAACAGATCGGAAGGTTTATCCACTGAAATCGAAGGTATGATGCCATGAAGTTCACGGAAATTAGGGTTTTTGTGTGTGTGTTTACTTGACAAAGGCTTGGTCGGTTCTAGGCTATCATCATCACCACTAGGCCATCGAAAATCATGCTGCATAATACCATTCGATGAACTGACCTAGGAACCAACACCATGATGGGAGGATGAGGACAAGGGTGATGCAGGTTCGTGAAACAACTGGGGGTGGCCGAACCCGTATTCCCCGAACCCTCATGCAACCTTAGTCGAACGAACCCTACAACTCCGGCGAACCCATGCACATCGCCGAACCCTGACGAGCCTTCATGCCACGAACCAGATACGAACCCTGATGTCCCGAACCCTTCTGCTTTCAACTTGTTCCCGAACCCTCAAGCCGAGAGACGAACCCACACGACGAACCAGTGGGTCACGAAGCTTCGGTTAAGCCGAACTACCACCATTTAGACGAACCCTCTTCAGGCCAGCTGCGAACCCACATCACAATGAACCTGACCTTAGCGAACCTTCATGCTATCTGTTAACCGAACCATTTACCCAGTTGTCGAACCAGTAGTCAACGAACTCTATACTTGTGATGTCACGAACCTTTCTGATGCAAAGTAGCTGGAACCTTATGCAAAACTCACGAACCCTAGCTGCCTAACCCTACAAGTTCGCTGATCAGATTGGTGCTTGGTGCCATCGTTGTGGATCAAGCCCAACTCAGTAAATTGTTTAGTCATTTAGGCCCAACAGCCATTTCACTCGGCCCAAGAGGTTAAATCAGCCCAATTGACATTGGCCCGATGGCATCCATTCCGTTTAGCCTAACATTTGGGCCCAATACACATTGCTTAGGCCCACTAAGTGGTGTTAGACCGCATCACGTTATTCGGCCAATAATGATCATAACCGGCCCAATCCTTTTTGTTCTCGACCCATCATAAACATATTGGCCCATCTCCATAACGTGTGGTTTAGTTTAATTGTTTCGGCCCACATCAACCGTGAATGGGCCAACTTAAACTTTTCGGCCTAAACTTCCTAGTTAGATTGATAAGTACCCATGAGGCCCAATAGTGGCCCGTGTGACTTATAAGGCCCAACAATATCCGGTCCAAGGGAGCCCAAACCGATGACTAAAACATTTACGAACCGTGGGAATAATATTAAACAAAGACATGAGTTGACATTTTAGACAAAGTATGTTAAAAAGGTAATACAAGGAATGCAAAGTTTTGAAACATGTATTTTGAAACTTTGAGGTATAAATCCAACAAAAATTCAAATTGTTGCAAACAATCAATGAGAACTAACACAACATTTCATAACATATGGAACTCCGGGCCGGATAACAACAAGATTCCTAAGTGTTAGTCAACTTTAGGACTAACACTTACGCGCACAACAAATTCTTATAAACTTATACTTATAAGTTACAACATTATGAAATAAATACAGGAGCTTGAACATCATAACAAGATCAAACAAAGAGCGCGTGTATTCTTATACTATTTAGTCAAGCACTTCGGACCTAAGGTGAGTTCATTTGTCCCCTTTCAAACTTATTTGTTTTAAATTCGGGACTGAGAAGCATGTTAAACATTTTTATCAAAATGTTATTTAATGCTTTAAACATAAACATGATTGCTTATGATGGAAACCTTTATTATAAGCTTGATGCTTAAAATCAATTGTTGATTACTTGATACGATTACATGATACTTGATAAAATTACATGAGACTTGATTCAATTGCATGCGATGTGATTCAATTACATCAGACATGATACAAATACATGATACTGGATACGATTACATGATACTTGATAAAATTACATGAGACTTGATTCAAATACATGAGATGTGATTCAATTACATGAGACATGATACAAATACATGATACTTGATTCAATTACATGAGACTTGATACTATTACATGCTACTAGGCCATCATACATGTATCTAACCATAGACTACGTAATTGCTGAACGTCTGGTATTCCAGAGCTTGTACCTATGGGGTGAGATACATGTAATAACATAAACGTAATGATACTCAGCTATTACCTGGTTATAAGTGACATGTAATTGCTGAACGTCTGGTATTCCAGAGCTTTTGTCAGCTTATATGAGGTATGTAAAGGCTAAACATGAAAGTATCGATTCTAAGCTATTACCTGGTTATAAGGGACACGTAATTGCTGAACGTCTGGTATTCCAGAGCTTGTGTCGGCTTATATGAGGTATGTAAAGGCTAAACATAAACGTAACGTTACGGAGCTATTACCTGGTTATAAGGGACATGTAATTGCTGAACGTCTGGTATTCCAGAGCTTTTGTCCGCTTATAAGAGGTATGTAAAGGCTAAACATGATCTTGTTGAATGCTAAGCTGTTATCTATATAAGAGACATGTAATTGCTAAACTACTGGTATTCCAGAGCTTTTGTCTGCTTATAGGAGATATGTAATTGCTAAACTATGTGTGTGTGAATCTATGATGCTTGATAAACATGATGAGAAACTAACACTTACGAATACATTAGACATGAAAACGTTGAAACAGATAACAAAGGCTTGATGAGGATTGAGTTGTTTGGTAGGTAAAATGCTTAATTATTATTAACAACAGTGTCATATCCGGATTAGTATGTGGTGGGATGGCGTCTGGGCGGGTCGTAGGCTCGACTCAGGGGTATGCCCTATATATAAGCATACCGATTTGGATATTACATGTGGAGTTAATGAGATTAAGGTTTTACCGAAAGAGGTTTGTTGAAAACTATTTTAAACTTATAAACTTTATGAACTCACCAACCGTTGTGTTGACTTGATCTTTTTACATGCTTTCTCAGGTGAAGGACAGGTTTAAGCGTAAGCTCTTGGATTTACATACTAGGCTGCCCAGATAGAGGACCTAGTAGACTTTTGGGAAGCACAACTTTTGTTGATGACACATATTACTTTTGATATCTTGTATATATACAAGATATAAACATTATTCTTTTGATTAGGTTTACTGAGTTAAATTGCAGAACATCGCTATTGTAATTTAACTTTGTAATCCTATATATCATATGATTGTGCTTTAGATATTCTTAAACGTTGATGCTATGTAAACAATCTGATCTCCATGATTATCACCCGCGATATCACGCCCCGGGAATCTTCCGCCCGGCGGGGACTCCGATCCAACCCCGCCGGCTCGGGGTGTGACACTTATCACCTGCATCAGTTGACACGCAATCAAAACTAGATGCCTCATCACAATTCCAAATTCTCTTTGTCACTTATTAAGAGTAAATCAATTATAGTACTTACAAAGAATTAGTAAGTCACATCGGATAGTCTAAAAGAAAATAGAAGAAAATTTTTATGAATTTTTTCAATGATTTGAATAAACTCCCCCTAAAGCTATGAATTGCAAAATTGTATATCCTAGAATCCTACAAACTTTGTATTCTAACTAAAAAATAAATATGTTTTTGATGAGAAAGATCCAAACATGAGATCATATTGTAATCAAACTCAGCATTACTTATTGATTGTTAATGAGATTTATTTAATCGATGCACAAGCCTAGGATGAATGCCAGTATATGGGTCCACTTTAAATCTTACTACTTGTTGTGAATTTGGATTAATGAAAACCAATCACAAGACTTTGTGTTACCCACTCACTTGAACACATCCCCGCTTTGTGAAACATCAACCAACAGCGATGCCATTGAAAATTATAAGTTCAAATTCTTGCTTAGTTTGATCATGCAAAAATAAAGCAGAATATCTTTTGTGAAATAACAAAGTGTAAAATAAAATAGAATGTTCAAAATCCGGTAACAAGATTGATACTTCCGTATGCGCAGATGAAACCAAGATATTGAACCAAAAAATAATTTAAGTTTAAAACCTAGCAATCAGATTGATACTTCCGTATACACATAGAATGCCCAAGTTTTAAACAAACCAAGAAAATAAAAGCAGAATGTCCAAAACATAACAATCAGGTCGATACGTAAGTATACACAGAAAATGTCCATGTTTTGAACGAAAATAAAAGAAAAATGAACTCAGAATTTCTTTTGAAAAAGAAACACATGATCAAACCAATATATGTACCAATACAATTAGCAATCACTGAGGCAAATGGCCACGCACTCAGGACAAAGATCGAACACTGTGTTCTAGTAATGTGTCCCACAAAGAATGATTATGGCATTAGTCTACAGAAATCACAACTAAGTGAAAGACCTACCAACATATCATTCTGAATGCATTGTGATCGCTTTGTATTTGATATTGTACGATACAAGTAAGCTTTAGAATGTTACAATGTACAATCATATCTCAAAGGTCGGATCAATTTCTCAATTTTCTAATTTTATATTGTTTTTGAGTTTTTTAAATTTTCTCCCCCTAAAATGCTAAAAATGAAAATCTTTTTCATTTTTAGAATTTTATAAGTATATAGAAAAATCAAAATTCCCGGAAAATTGACAACCGATATGATTTACCATCTTTGTAAAACATTATGATCAATATGACTTGAAAACATCAAGAAAATATGACAATGTAATTCCAAACCTGTCAAGTTCTCCAGAATAATATGACAGTTAAAGAATTAGAACAATTTTACCAAATACACGCCAGGAAGTTTCACTATCAATGAGCTCTCCTCCAATTGATAGGTCCTCTTGAAATCCTCCTGCACACACTCACAAACCATTAGATATCTTTAGTCACCCAAGCCTTCGAGGTCTTGAGTTTTCCATGAAAATCCATATACCGAAATTTAATCCATTTTCCAGTTGAAACTAAAGAAGTTTCCTTTGAAACTTTGTTTGTTTTTGGTATCCACAACTGTTCCTGTTCAAGTGCATTCTTAAGATAATACTTATCTTGAATCACCACATTGTTGTTAAACACCAAATTAGTCATTAAAGGTTTTGAAAGTTTCAACTTTTCTTCATCCGAGGCTTTCACAAGTTCTTCCATGTTTTGATTTGGCATTTTATGTCTTTTAGGAATGAACTTTGAAACCTCTGTGACACAAGACTTGGCATTACTAACTTGTCCTTGTAACTCACACAGATAAGGACAATTAGCAATAATATGCCCTCTTGTTCCACACTCAAAACATATTCTCCTCTCCACAAACCTAGGAGAATAGTTTTGTATAAACCTATGGTTTTGGTGATTTACTATTGGTGAACCATAAACCAATCTTTGATTACTTATTGAACCCATATGAGTCAAATGTGACTTCTTATCACTTGACATCGGAGACTCAAAGTTCAACTTTTCACATCTTGTGGGACTGAGTGAAATCTTGTCTTTGTTCCAAGACTTTGAAGTATCACATTTTGATTCCACTTTGTTTGATGCACATGATGATTTCACAACCCATTTTGATTGAAATTGACGTTTAGGTTTTGAACTTGAAAAACCATTTTGCTTTGAAAAATTCTTATTTTCATTCTTTGAAAACTTTTTAATTTCAACCAATGGGGTTTTGAAAGAAACTTTCTTTTTGGATGATGATGCAGAATTTGAAACACATGGTTTCATATCATCAAAGATATTATTGTGAGAATCATCATAATCCTTATGAACATCCATCAACCCACATTTGTACAATGTCTCCTCATCATATTCCTCAAAAGTACAATCTTCAATGATTGGAGGAATGTTGTTATCAGCACAAATTGGAGACTTTTCCTTAAGATTTAAACATTTAGAACATGAGAGTTTAGAAAACGTACCTGAACTTGCCTCTTTATCTGAAATAGTATGACAATGATCTTCACTAATGATAGTAGTTGTTTCAGACAAATCATCAAAGGCATCCTCATAAACACTCTCATCCTCTGTTGACACCACATCATCACTTGAAGTTTCATCCTTTGACTTCAAAACATCATCTTCAGACTTCTTCATCTCACTTTTGATATCAGAATCATCAAGAATGTGTGTATCTTCAGTTACATTACATCTCTCATCTACAACTTCATTCACCTGTTTACTATCTTCATCCATTTCAGGTTCATTTGTTTTATCAGATTCTGACATTGAAGACTCAACACTCATACTTTCATTTAACATATTTCTTTGTTCATCAATCCACGAGAAATCAACAATTTTCACAATCCATTTTCCATTTCGCTTTATCTCCAATTCCATTTTATCAACCACATCTTTGAAGTTCATTAATTTGACATGATGAATGATTTCAGTTTCCTTCATTCTTTCAACAAAATCACTCCATCGACAAGGTAAGAATTGCGTAAACTTCTCAACGATTTGCCCATCAGTGATATCAAACTTAAAATATTTCAATTCTTGCATAAGTGGTAAAAGACGATCATAAGCATCATTGATCTTCTTTGCAACATGATTGTTATATGCAAGTTTTAACAAACTCCACTTTGCACATGAATGTGGCATTTGTTCAAAATCAGTTTTCTTAATATCTTCAGAAATGATCACTGAAAACAATTCACACAATTCTCTTTCTTGATTAAATTCAGACATTTGATCTTTATTCAGTTTCAAACATGGTTTCTTGTATTGTTGGTACAATAACTTCTGATAATTATCATCCGCTTTAGCAATAAACGTTTCGAATGTGGATCTCCAGTTCGGATAATTTTCCAAATTGTCCAACACAAGTCCATTGTTAGCCAACCATTCCACGTTCCAGTTCTTGTATGTCATATTTAACTTTTATGTTCAAAACTTGAAAGTTTAACCTCTCAAAAACAAAACAGCTAAAACCTCGTCTTAACGTCCGAATTAGGTCTTGAAACCTATCCCAAATGATCAGGAAGGCCCAAATTAGGTAAACAAGGTTTACTTAAACTTTTAATAATGTGTCTTTTTGGCTCAAATGAAGCTTTTTAACCTTTAAAAATAGGCCACGAACCCTTTTCACGAACCTTATCAGTCTTGGAAGCTCACGAACCCTTAATAATGTATAAGGATCAAAATCTCGCGAACCCCAACCAAAATCTCGTGAATCTAGGTCAATTTCTCGCGAATCTTTCAAAATCTTGCAAACCTTGCGAGATTTTAACGAACCTTATGAGATTTCAGATCCACAAACCTTTTCCGGATAGAATTACGAACCCTAAGCAAAATCTCGGGAATCTTGGTCAAAATATCGTGATATTTGGTCAATTTCTCGCAATTTCTCGTGAAATAGTCAATTTCTCGCGAACCTGGACGTTCTGACGAACCTATGAATGAATCTGGACACTCCCACGAACCTTTGGATGAATCTGGACACTCCCACGAACCTTATGTACGAATCTGGACGTTTCACGAACCTTATGGACGAATCTGGACGTTTCACGAACCTTGGATGAATCTGGACAGGTTCTGCTATCAGATTCGTCAAAGGTTCGTCTGACGAACCTGGACGTTTCACGAACCTTGGATGAACCTGGACAGGTTCGGCTATCAGATTCGTCAAAGGTTCGTCAAGGTTCGTCTGATCGAACGAACAGATCTGATCTTCACAAAAATGGGTCTAGAATCTTCATTTTTTGGAGTTAGAAGGCCTATGAGTAGTCAAAATTTTCGTTTTTTCGAGGCGCATCTTTCTATCGGATCAAAACTTGCAAAAACTTGATAATTTTTCGTAGATCTAGCTTTTTGTTGACAAAAACGTGAAGAACTTCAAGAAAAACTTCAAGATGATGAAGGATCTGATCAAATTACTTGATATTGATGTCCAAATAGTCGTAGAATCGAGCCTAATGCTCTGATACCACTGTAGATTTGAAGAATCGATCACGAAATTCTACGATTCGATCATAAACGTGCGGAATCCGTTTATAACTAGATTTGGATCAATCAATAACGTTGTAATATATATCACAAATCTGAAATCTTCATTAACATTCAAGTGATTACAACGAATCAAACGTGAAATACAACACTTGAATATACGAAAGAAACTAAGATGAAGAGAAATCTTGATCTTGATCTTGAGAGAGAAGTCTTGAACTTGAGAGAGAATTTGACTTTGTGTGTGTGAATTATGAGCTCTCTCTTTTTTTTTAAGTCCACCACCTTTCCTCTATATATATGTTTCAAAAGGTTTGCCAAAAGGTTTGCCTCCCAAACCTATAGGTTCTCCTCCCAAACCTATAGGTTCGCCTCCCAAACCTATAGGTTCTCCTCCCAAACCTATAGGTTCGCCTCCCGAACCTATAAAACATGTAAGCATCGAACCTCTCACGAACCTCCATAGCCGAACCTATGTACCATTAGGTTCGCCAGACAAGGTTCGCCAGCCGAACCAATTGGTTCGTTAGACAAACCTATACAACAACATAAACATAGGTTCGTCGAACCTTAACCAAACCTTAGCCGAACCTTTTGTCTTTTGATCTTCTAATCATATACAACAAACGACAAGTTCATATACAACAAGCTAGGTTCACATTAAATGCAGCTTCACACAGAAAGTGCACTAACATGTCCAGCCAGA
Organism: Mikania micrantha; assembly: GCA_009363875.1. Taxonomy (NCBI): domain Eukaryota; kingdom Viridiplantae; phylum Streptophyta; class Magnoliopsida; order Asterales; family Asteraceae; genus Mikania; species Mikania micrantha. The sequence goes on from CM018696.1 coordinate 91,872,221, forward strand.
TGGTAACTGTAGTTTTCGTTCTGTAGCCGTGGGCTTAGGATTCGATGAAAGTCATTGGGCATTTATTCGACAACAACTCTTGCAGGAATTGGATTTCAACGCAGATCTGTACAGATATGTGTTTAACTCCTATGACCCAGATTCTTATGATGTACTACGCAACACAATAAATTGGCAACAGATTGCACCTGGTCCCGCCGAACATTGGATGTTTATGCCTCACACATGTTTAGTAATTGCTCAAAGATTTGGCGTAATCGTTCACGTTTTCAGCAGAGGAGATCCTCAAACATTTTTCCTTTGTGGACATCTGCTAATAGTTTGCCGCGACATAACGTCATATCAGTAATTCATCTTGGCCAACATTTCGTTAATGTTACCTTACAAGAATGTTATCCAATGCCAACGGTAAATCCTATCTGGAAACGTTACCGAAATGATGCCGCATCCGACTGGGAGTTCGTATATCATGACAGGCTGCAAGAATACCAAAGATTTTTAGATGAAAATAAGTTGGTCGATTACATAGACGTTTAAATGTAATAAACAAATTCTTTAATGAAATATAATAAAAGTGAATTTTTTTTGAATTTAAAAAAAAAATTTAGAACAGTACGGCCCGTACTGTTCTAGATTAAATTCAAGATTTACTTTTCATTTTTTACTTTTCCACACACATACACCCACATTTCTTCTCGTCTTGGTCTATACACCCCGTCTTGGTGCTTCAAACTTTCGATACCAAGTATGTATTTTCGCCCGTAGATCATGAATATGTGTTTAGATTAGGTTTTTGATCGAAATAGGACCTGTTTAGGGCGTTTTTAACTTTTCGAAAAATGAACAAGACGGGTTGTCTTGGCCATTACGGCCCGTCTTGCTCATTCAAAATTTAAATCAGTCAACAACAAGACGGGCCGTCATGACCATTACAGGCCGTCTTGTTCAATAAATGAAGAAGGTGACCTTCGGCCTGGTATGGCCAAAACGGGCTGTCATGGCCATTACGCGTCTTGGCCATACCAGCCTAGTTTTGGCCTGGTATGGCCAAGACGGGCCGTCATGCCCATTACGGGCCGTCTTGGCAATACCAGCCTAGTTTTGGCCTGGTATGGCCAAGACGGGCCGTCATGCCCATTACGGGCCGTCTTGGCCATACCAGCCTAGTTTTGGCCTGGTATGGCCAAGACGGGCCGTCATGCCCATTACGGGCCGTCTTGGCAAGAAATTTTTTTTAACGTTTATTCGTTTTTCGGTTTTTTCAGCTTATACATTTATTACCGAGATGGATGCCGAGATGCTACATCAGGAGGAGGTCGCCCAGCAGGGGCCGCCGTTAGATCCGGAGACACTAGCGCTCTCGCAGCACGAGTGGCTGCAGTTTGAGCCACAGTCAGCGGTGTGGGCGAGGTGCCGTCGGATTCTACGGATGAGCGTGCCGACGCCCCGTTGTATAGATTGGGGTCTTCTGGCTGATGCCGGGGAGGCGGTTCGTGCGAGAGCCATCCTCGGTGAGGACACGCCGTGGACTCGCTTGTTCGATCTCGCGGATCTGCCCACCTACCGGTTGATCACTGTGAAGTTTCTATCCACATTTAGATACCGAGCTCACCAGGCCGCAGTTCGGGAGGAGGGTGACGAGGAGCTTCCTCCAGATATCGAGTTCTCCTTCTGCGTCCAGCACTTCGAAATGTCGATCGAGCGGTTCGCCGTGCACTTAGGCATCTATTACGAGCCGAAGACCGTTCGTGACGACTTCGCACAGGGCTTGACGCAGGGGGAGGAGGGGGTTATGAGGGCCTGGTGGTCCCAGGTATTAGATACGCCCTTCACCGGCCCCCGGGTACGGGCCTCGACGATCAGAGATCCACTGATCCGTTATATCCACCGCTGCTTCGTGACGACCATCTCAGGTCGCGGTCAGAGCCAGGAGTGGGTGACGACGACAGATCTGTTTTATCTGCACTCACTCATTGCTGGCAGGCCATGCAACCTGGCACGGTGTTTTGCGTTGTACTACGCCTCCTTCTACCACCGACAGGAGCGCGGTACATTGTGGGGTGGCGCCTTTGTCACCCACATCGCCCGCAGCAGAGGCATGGTTGGCATGCTTGAGGATCTGCCAGCGATCGAGCCTCGTAAGCTCGATCGGCGGACGGTCCTCAGTATGAAACTTGTCGCCGACATCCCGGGTCTGGGATTGCTGTTTATTGGGCTGGACGGCCGCCCGTTTCAGCCGGCCCAGGTCATTGTATTGCCAGACCAGCAGCAGCAGGACGGTGGCCCGATACCGAAGCCCAAGCCGATTCGGGAGGAGTCGGTTCTGTCACCGCCGCGCGAGGAGGAGCCTCCGCAGCATCCACCGCACGTTTACCGTGCGGTGCGCCTGACCGAGCCACTCGAGGCGTTGTTGCACCCGATTGCCGCCCGGTGCGACAATACGGCCCAGCGGATGGCACGCATCGAGCGACGGCTCGATCGGTACGAGGATTTGGTCCAGTGGACAGTCGCGTCAGAGCATGCGCGACGGGACGGGACACAGCTTCCACCGTTCCCGGAGCCACGCGTCTACGCAGACGCCGGATCGGACGCTGGACCATCCGGATCGTAGTTCATTTTGTATTTTTGTATTTTGTTTCCTTGTATATAAAACCGTACAGTGTATATACGTATGTTTATTTCTGCATTTGTATTGTTTCTGTTTGTATTGTTTAATATTTGCGCGAAAAACTTTATATTGTTTAAATTATTTTAATTAACGTAAACAAACTAATTATAAAATGAAATATTTAGTTAAAACGACAATATGACGTTTAATTAACGTAATAGCCGTGTATCGCTCAAATAACTTACATAATAAACGTATATCGTTAAAAATTAAATTTAAATACGTAAATTAAGTTTAAATAAAATAAATAACACATATCGTTCAAATAATTCACGTATTAAACGTATATCGTTAAAAAATATTTAAATACGTAAATTATGATTAAATAAAATAAATTAAATCAAGACGGCCCGTACTGGCCAGTACGGGCCGTACCAAGGTTTTCAAAACTGGTTGGCACCCAAAATGGCTTGGAAAAATAAGCTTGGGACAGGACGGGCCGTACTGGCCAGTACGGCCCGTTCCACAGAATCTTTCACTGATTCCAAGGAATTCCCTGGAATGTTTGTCTGTAATCAATACGGCCCATAATGGCCAGTACGGGCCGTCTCGGCCCGCAGGGGTGTAAAAATATAAAAGTGGGGTGTCCAAATAAAATGGCCCTTTATAAATATGACGGCCTTTGTAAATGTTCTCTTGCTTGAATAGCATGATCACACGTACCAAACCTCGTGTAAGGGACTCATCGTTTGTATCTAGGCAACTTTGTATCATGGCATGTATGAATGGATTTCTCCTTTTCGGGAGAAGGTATTGGTTTTAAAACTCTTGGATAAAGCTCTTCGAAGATCTCGCCTTGGGCTTCCTGAAACTCATGTGTGGGGTTGTAGCAAGTTCGAAAAGAAATTTTTAGGTCCGTGCCTCTTTGATGTGGATTTGAGCCTCCTTTAAAAGGCATGCCTCTTCTTTTAGAGTATTCAATAGGAAAGCAAGGATTTCATTGATAGACCGATGTTTTCTTTAGAAGAAATGACAAGTATGGAGGATGCCAAAAGAAGATTTTTTGACTGCTTGAAAATTCCTTAGCCCGACTAAGTATTTCATTCTTTAGTGACAAAGTTGAGCTTTTTAGGTTAAAACTTTTGAGTAAGCTGGAACTCTCGAATTTGGATTTATGGATCGTGTGTAGGGAACTTGTAAATATCATGCATACAGTTGTACACTCTTTTTAAGTTGAAGCTCCTAAGTAAGGTTTTATGGTCTCTTGTAAGAAGGTCCATACACCCTTTATTCTTTAGGGATAAAAATACAGGCTTCTTATCTTCTTTAAGGAAAGTGATAAGTAGGAAGGTCCATTCACCTTTTATTCGAGGAGAAAAATATGAACCTGTGTGAGGGTCATCATCGTTACATAAGGAGGAAATCGTGAAAGCCTATGTAAGGTCTTTCTTCTCTGATTTTTGTTAGAGAGAATTTTAATCTTGGAGATTGTGTAGCGGGCTTCTCTTTCTTTGTCGAGAAAAATTTCAACCTTGCGGTTCTTGCATAGGTTTTTTTTTCTTTTAACACCTTTTTTTTCTTTTTTTTCTTTTGTTACATTATGGAAATCCTTATAGAGGAATTTAGGGAAACATGGAGGCCATTGCAAAGGCTTACCACCCCTTCACCCTTTCTTGGGTGTTTTCCAAGGTGTTTTCTCTCTTGGCCGAATCCTTTTCCTTTCTTTCCTTTGGCCGTGACTAACCTCTCTCATCTTTGGAATTGGTAATCATGGATCTATGTGGATTGATTAGGAGAGGAGTTTGGCCGAGAATGAGACACATTCAAATGGTGGATTCGGGCTGACCCAAGGGATCAAGAAACTGGGACTTCTCCCATGATTATCTTTGAATGGAAAATTAAATCAGCTTTAGAGATTTTTGATTTATGGTCTCTAAGAATTGTTCCAATGCTGTGTTAAAGGAATATGATTAGTACATTCAAGGGATATAATGGCTTAATGCTCATATTTGAAAACTTGGTCATATACATAAACGTTTTGGGAGATCTTCCGGTTCATATGGTTTGAAGATACATACGAGGGGCCGTGAATGTTTGCTATTGATTAAGGATTCTTGTTTGTTTAATGCTAAATCCATTTGATTCATTTGGTTCATGATTTACGGCCAAGTTTGTTTTGGTCGTGGTTTTTTTCATGATGGCTGAAGGTGACGTATGTGGTATTTATTCTTCCAATATGTGGGAAACATAGTATGATGATGCGGCTGCTTCAATTGGTGTATGGGGTTGCACAAATGTGTGGCTGCCAATATTTTTTGTTCTTGTTCATTGAGGTGGAGGCTTTGGATATCTTAAAAGGTTTGATTTAATATTTCAATATTGTCTCACACTGATATGAGATCCATATTAAGGATGGAATATCCAAGTGATTTGGCCGATTATCATGGAGATGGTGGCGGCAACCTTATGGGTAACAAATCATGGTGGTTGTTTTTGGTTTTGATGTGTGTTGACATCATCAATGTGGCGGCTGGATTACATGGAGATGCTTCAAGATTGGGTGATGGTGGTCATTTGGCCGAAGCAATTATACGAACGGCTGCATACATGGTGCGGTGTTTTTTATATTTTTGGTGCTTCGGTTATTGGTGGCTCTTGGTGGTTCTTCGTGGTTTGCTGATTATGCCATATGATAATTCATATGCATGGGTGTAATGATAAACATGATTGGGTTGCATATGGGATGTAATCATTTTGTTGGCTTTGGAATGAATGGTTAATGGCTCAATCGGAAATAATGGGTCGGTTTGATTACACTTGGCCGAAGGAACATGTGGGGCTGCATACATATAGCGGCTGCCTCTTATCTTTTGTATTTCGAGTCTTGGTGATAAGATAGGATCAAGCGGCTGCCATTTTTGTTTATTAATTGGAATGGATATTTAGGATAATGATTCAATTTTATGTTTCATTCATGTGGGAATTCATGTGGGACGGTGCATGGATTGGGGTGCATTCCAAGTTGATTTGGATGTGGTATGATTCCACGTGGGGCTGCATGGTTTAAAGGATATGGCTGCCATCATTTGATTAGTGGGATTGCAGAATTTGTGGATGCCATTCCTCCTTCATGTGATTGGCCGATTTGGACTGTGCATGGATTGCATGGACGATTAGTTTCACATGGGAATTGAACGCTTGTGTGTTTAATTTTTTTGTGTATTAATGAATACCCGATTTTGGATTGGTTTATTTGGATCTCTAGTTGCATTGGTTTGGATTGTGTATAAAGACTACCTAAAGGGTGGTGGATATGCATGAGGTTCATGTTTGTGTTTGTATGCTTTGTTGAACACAGGCTTTGCAAGTTCTTGATTATCTCGGGTTTTGATTCTTTATTGCTACAACTCTAAAGAACATTATCAACACTTGAATGTAAGATTATTCTTGTTTTCTTAAAGGCCTTAGAAATGGGGGAGGAAGCACATCTAAGTATGGGCTAAGGTGAACTTTGAGTACTATATAGGAAAAAAGTTAGTAATTGTCTTTCATTTGGGTGTTAGGTCCTCTAAATGAGCCTTAGAAATGGGACGTGGATTGAACCAAAGTATGGGCTAGGTTGATGATAAGTAATGAAGATGTTGCAACATGAAGAATGGAAGACTTGGAGATGATTTGCTTATACGGGATTTGAACACTCTTTAAATGACAAATCATAAAGTTAGTATGAGTCCTTGTTTGTTTGTGCCTGTGTGCATTTGTTTGATTTATTTTGATTAGGGCCTACGTGCCTATCAGTAGTTTGTTCTATTTGTTTATGTTGGTTCCCCCCTCCAAGGTTAAAATGTCCTGGAGGGGGGATGCAATTTGCTTGTAACATATATTATTCTTTTTTAATAAAATTTGCCAGGGCTTGCCCTTTTTCAAAAAAAAAAAAGTTTGACAGAGGGATTTTCCTTATTTTGTTGTTATCTGGTGGTCCTTACAAGGCTTTCCACCATTTCACCCTATTTTTGGGGGTGTTAAATTTTCACCAATGGATTTTCCTAATTTTAGTGTTTGAGGGTGGCCCTTACAAGGCTTTCCACCGCTTTTACCTCCTATTTGGAGGCGTTGCTTTCTTTTTATAGAAAGTCTTTTAAGTTTTTAACTTCCCATATGGCTTTTAAAGCGCTTACATGAGATCTTGCTTTCCTCTTGTGAAAGTCTTATGTTTTCAGTTTCTCAGGAGAATACTTCACTCATATATAAGGATTCATGTATTCGTATGTAGGGGTTTATGACCAACTAAATTGATCAATGCATGTATGCTCTTTCGTATTAGAATTTGTTTTGTTCATATTTTGAACACAAATATTCATTTGAAAAATGAAATAAATCTTTAAGTAGAGTTAACATGACAACATATTGTTGTCAAATACACTCTTTTTTTTATTCCAAAGTATTAGTTGTGGCATTTATCTTAAAATAGATTTATATAAATCTTTTGAGTATGATAACCGGTGGGCCCTGCCTTCTTCAGTCATTCTGTAGTTAGAAGAAGAAGAATATGGTCGCTTATTTGAGCCATGATCTTGCAGCCATTATAATAGCAGGTGCTATTATTTTTATTATTATTATTTTTTTAAGAGTGTAATATTTATGAGGAAAGTTATAATGACTTAGATATTTACACATGACTATCAACATGAGTAAGAGCCATAAAAACTCATCATTACATATTGCTTGTATTGTTTTAAACCCACTTTTTTTTCTTGGTTTTTTTATATAAATTGGTATATATGATTCGTAAGATATCATATTCCTTGATGAATTGGTGTAGGTGTCTCTTCTTTTTTTTATTTCATGGGTATACGTTTACACCTTAGATATCACAACCCTCGTAAAGGTCAAGGAACTTGATCATAATCAGAGCTGTTGAAAGCGATTTTTAATCCTAGTGAGAGGTAGGTAACTTGAGCAGAATCATAACTGCTGAAAGTAGACTCAGAAGTCCTTGTATGGATAAGGAACTTGAGCAGACTCATAATTGATAGACTCTTTAGTCTTCGTAAGGATAAGAGACTTGAACATACTCATAACTGTTGGCGTAAGGTCCCCGTAAGGGTAATGGAAATGGGGCAAAGTCATAATTGTTGAAAGTGGACTTTGCAGTCTTTGTAAGGAGTAATAAACTAGAGTTAGTCCACATTAGGGTAATGGACTTGATCATATTCATAATAACTGAATGTAGATTTTTCAATCCTCGTAAGGGGTGATGGACTATATTTCGTCCTTGTAAGAGTAAGGAACTACGATTCTGCCCCCGTAAGGAAATGGACTACATTCAGTTCTTGTAAGGGTAAGGATCAAAATTCGGTCACCATAAGGGTAAGGGGCTACATTTTGTCCCCGTTATGGTAAGAGGATAAATTCGGTCCCCGTAAGAGTAAGGGGTTACATTCAATCCTTGTAGGCAGGAAGGACGTTATTTGGTCCCCGTAAGGGTAAGGGCTACCTTCAGTCCTCGTAAGGAGGAAGGACTACATTCAGTCCAAGTAAGGATAAAGGGCTACATTCATTCCTCGTAAGGAGGAAGGACTACATTCAGTCCAAGTAAGGATAAAGGGCTACACTCATTCCCCGTAAGGAGGAGAGACTGCATTCAGTCCCCGTAAGGAGGATAGACTACATTCGGTACCCGTAAAGAGCTTGAAATGTCTATATTCTCGTAAGGAGCACAAAAATGTTCATGTATAATATTTTGACTTGTAATTTCATTGATTATTTAAAAAATATTTTCTAACGTAGGAAAATACACGCTACAGTAGAAAATGGTAATTGCAGTAGAAAAGTACATGATATTTTAACATGTGATGTTTTATTATTATTTTTCTTAGTACTTTTCATTATATTGTATTACTTTTGTCTTTTCATGCAGTGTACTTTTTTGACTTTTTATCCCCATTTATTTTTGTTCTTTTTTTTTCTTTTCTTTCTCTTGAACGTATTTAAAGTAGTTTTATTGTTATTATTATTATTTTTTCTGTTTACTTTTATCTTTCTTTTTTTACTTTATATATGAATATCCGTGCACCTAGGATGGTGTGTACAATATTTTTAACTAATCTTCTTTTTTATTATTTGAAGTATTTTTTGTTTTTTTATGCAGTTACCTATCACTTCATAATTTTTATTAAAGTACATTATTAAAGTATTGATAGATTTGATGTGTACTTTAATAAAGTGCTACAGTGATATGTACTTTAAAGAAGTACTTCTTTACTTTATTATTTTTATTTCCCTTTTCTTCTGTCTTTTCTTAATATTTTTTTCAATTGAACGCATTTACACAAGTACTTTTATCTTTTTTATTTTTGCTTTTGTACTTTATTTCTTTATTTATTTCTTGTATGGATATCTGTGTACCTATCATTTCATAACTTTTTATTATGAAGCTTCTTTTCATTGCATGATGGTACATTTATTATTATTATTATTTATTGACCACAAGGTAAAACAAAAACCACTGAAAGAATATAATAAATTGGTTTAATAGATTGAACCTGACGTAGGGAGCTCGAGAATGGTTAAAGTTCTTGAAGAAAAGGCTTTGTAGCCTGTAAGGACCTCACGGATGCCTCAAAATATTGACAAATCTTCCCTGATCTTTAAAGAAAGGTTAAGTTGTGCTTCTCATATGTGCTTGAGAATATAACCAACATATCCATGCATCGACTTAGTGAATAAAAACTCGTAAGGGCCTTGTGAAGGGCCATAACTCCTTGATAAAAGACATCATAATTCGAAGAGGAGCATATATATGCTATGTACATGCGTTCGAGAGCATATATATGTCCATAAAATTTTCATTTTTGTGCACCGATCGCTAAATACTCGTTTGGACTATCGGTCCATAACGTAGACCGCCAGTTAATAGTCTTGACACATGGTCGGATGCGGGAAACTCTTCATCTTGTCTCGAATCTTAGCCGTGGAGTAAGAACACGAGCATGTCATGTACTCGGTCCCACGGATGGCGCCAATGTTGAGACCAAAATCCCCACCGTGATCTGTAAGGGATTCGGTTGCAACGTGAAGAGGGGTAATCCTCCGGCTCAGATCCGTAAATCGTCATCGCCATCATGGCCCCTCGTGCATGTGTGTGTAAACAATGCAGGGAGTTTGTTAAAAGAGTTTTTTAGTGAGTGTAAGGAGGTTACAGGAGTGTTTATTCCAGAAAGAGCAGGGAAGTTATCCCGACAAAGAAAATACTCCATCTGGTGGAGTTTCTTTCCTCTGGAATCCCCCCTCTTTTGGTGAAGAGCCCCTCTATTTATAAGGGGGGTTTTGGGCTTTTATTATATTTTATCATAATGAGCTTGATAAGATTGAGCTTTCCCATTCAAGGGGTTAGCCCAACAACTTTAGTAGGACAAACAATAAGAAGTATGACCATGTGACTATTAGATAAGAAGTGTCACAAATAACAAAGTTCAATTATTTATGAATACTCATTGAGAGTGACAGAGACATTGATAGCAATATTGCTCACCATGTTCATACAAATTGATGCAAATGAATAGTATCCATGGGATTTTATACAACTATAGATTTCATATAAATTAAAATATAAATTTTATAGAGTTGTATTCCACGCTATGTTATACAAAATCAATTGTTGGCCAATCAAGGTTTTTTAGACTTGCACATGCAAAGATCAGTAAAGACCATATAAAGGACCGGAAGAGGAGCAGATTCAGTACAAGGCACAACAAATTCAACAATTTTTATTAGACTTATATTTTTCTAAAGCCATGATTAGTAATAGAAGTTTTTAATGGAAAATAGAAGTAAGATATTTAGAAGATTTTTGGATTTAGTGGTGATCTTTGCTAAGTTTGTATAGCTTTTCTTTCCCTCAACCTATAATGTCTATAGTCATAAGATTAATGATTGAGCTTTTTGTTAGACTATTGGGTATGCCAAGTGACCCAATCACTCCACGTATGCGCCACGTAGGCGCCACATAAGCACTCACCACAACCACTCACCCCACCATTTTGGTGGAAATGCCCCATTACCCACTCACTCCACGTCATCATCCCTTTTTTAAACTTTTATATATATATATATATATATATATATATATATATATGTGAGTGTGTGTGTAAGAGAGAGAGAGAGAGAGAGAGAGAGAGAGAGAGAGAGAGAGAGAGAGAGAGAAGAGAGAGAGCCCTCTCACGCCGTTGCCCCTATCACGCCGGTCCAACCACGCCCCTCTCACGCCCCTAGAGGGCGGTGTGCCACGCCCCTTCACGCCCCACCCACGCCCATTCACCGTGCATACCGAGCGGTCTTAGTTCGTATTCACCAATCACCATTAGATAGTTATCTATTTTTAGAATTAAGTGGATCATCAGACTTAGGGACTTTATGCTTGTTTGATATTAATAATACTTGTTCTAATTTTGTCTTTATTAGACATGCTATATTTTAGTTTTCTCTTATTTTATTCTATTGTGTGTTCTAGTGTTTAAAATTTATTTTACTCTTCTTATGTTTTACGCCTATGATTGTGCTTATGTGCCCTAAAAAGATTATCACAATAATGATAATAATCATGGTTGTAAAAATCCCCGACTATGATAATTAATCAGCCGATTAACTGTTAGTCCCCTAAGGCTGACTAACTAGGCCCGACTATCCGATTAGGTCGATTAGTTGGCCGAATAATCCTGATTAATCCCTAGTCCCCACCCCACCGACCGACTACCGAATAACGATTTCTACAACATTGATAATAATAGCAACACAAACAATAAATAAATAAATAGATTATTGTTGATGGAGTTAATACTAAAGATTTTCCTGCAAACATAATTGCTAACTATTGCTAGTTATAGTAATCAACTTTCATACTCTTCATGAAGATCTATATTATGTCTTTGTATTGGTTCCACGCTTATATATAAAATCAAATACAAAGATGCATATATATAATGAAACATAAAAATAAAAAGTTACATAGACATGTATATGTACATGTATATGTACATGATTATACATAAATATATAAATATATCTTTTATTAGAATATATTAGAAAAAAATAATAGTATTTTTGACTCAAATACACAAAAAGAATGCTCTAAAGTGATAAAAAAAACAAAGTCATATATAAATTTAGTTTTTTGAATAAAAAATTGCCATTGTTTATATAATTTATATAAAAATAATGATTAACCATTGTTAATTTGATAAAAATAAACACAAAAGTAAATTTGAATGGTTTATAGGTAAAAATTAAATGATTAATTGAATAATTTTAAGTATTTTTAACAAAATGGATAAAAGAAACTTTCTTACTATCACATCATGTATCAAAAGATCTTTTCTATGTTCTTGGAAAAATATGTAGACATCATATTCGTGGTCTTGTATTAAGCTATATATGGGTGACTTCCTTAATAGTTTTGGGTAGGAGTTATGTGGTTTCTATATTCTAGGATGAATTCTTAAGAGTTTAAATAAGGTTCTTTCAGTTATAAATGTTGTTATTATTTTTTATTTAAAAAGAAATTGGTATAAAACGTGGTTAAAAAATTTTCTAAAAGCTTGCTTCATACTTGATAGACATTCTTCTCTAGCTACTGTTCCCAAAATAGACGTTAAAAAAATCTAAAATAAAGATTGTGCTTTCTTTGGAACTTTCTAAATTAAATCAACTCTTCACTATCTTATTATTTATCTTCGATGCTTATCTAAACTTCGTTTTTGCTCCCTTTTGGTTTAGACTTTAGACCAAATAACGTTTTTATCTAAAGGTTTCAAAATGTCTATTATATTTCTTGACTTTGCTAATTTGTCTTCATTATACTTCATGATTTTGCTAATCAATCTCCATTATATTCACTGACATTTTTTAAAATTTGAAGCAAAAGGGTTGTAACTTTTGAAAAGTTTGAAGCAAATGGGTTATAAGTGTCAAACACAGGAAGTATAATTGACATTTTGAAACATTTGGATGAAAAGTGTTTTTTAGTACAAACCACAAGGATGAAAAACGAAGTTTACTCTAAAATTTAAGTAAATCAAAACTAAAATTTTATATGAGTAAATTACCGATATATTCCCTGTGCTTTGTTATTATTTCACTCTTGGTTCCTATGTTTCATAAATTATCCATATGATGTCAAATTTTGGACATTTGTAACACATTTAGTCTGTAGGCCACCAAATCACTCTCACATAATTGATTAAATTACCTTCACATAAAGACTATATGTGTTACAGATGTATAAAATTTGATATCATATAATATTAGCAAAACATAAGAACTATCATGCTAATTTACTCTTTTCAGACCACTCGTAGTGGTAGCCCCGTGGAACCAGTGGGGTTCGGCGGTGCCACGGGATGTAGCGGGAACACCTCCCCCTCACCTGTGGTGCCTCTTTTTTCCTTTGAGCGGCTCCTGCTTCCGGTTGAAGATGAATGATGGTGAACCGTTGAAGATTTCAGTGGGAAATGTTTTCAGTGTGGTGACTAGCAGAAAATTTTAACGAGCTGGGATTTCAGTGAGGTGGGATTTCAGTGGGATGAATATTACATATGGTATTATATTTAAGATTTTACTATTCCCCTTTTTCCCCAAATTTCCAAAATTCTTCGTCTTCATCCTGTCAAACGGAGGTTAATAGGAGATTTCAAACTTCTAATTTGTGGGTGCATCAAATATATTTTCTTTAATTTGCAGGTCATGAATGTTCCAAGATTGTTGTATGATCAAGCTTCCAATTTGATGCCAATGCTGAAGCCGATCGATGCTGATTTAATTTGTCGATCCTGCTACTCTGGTTACACCTTCTCGCATCACTGAGCTCAACGAGATCGACTTTTAAGTTGGTCCTGGGGAAGAAAACCAGTGCTGAATTTGTCTCCAACCTGATGGTAGTTGTAATTTCTTTATTGCTGTAATTCATTTATGTAAAATGACTATGTTTTATTTTTAGATTCATTTTATTTTTTAAATAATATATATTCATTTATATGAACAATTTCAATTCCTTAATAAACGAACACAAACACGAGTTTTTATCCGGTTATTATTCGTAAACCGTTCGTGAACAAGTTAAATGTTAAACATACGATTATGAATAATGATTCATTCTTGTTTATTCGGTTTGTTTACGTCTGTAATTATTATGTTCAATTAAAAAGTATTGGGTAGTTGGACTAGATTGGGTAAGTAAGACCATGCGCAGCGGCAAGGCCGTTGGCCTTGCGGGATAGCGGGCACCGATGTGAATCATTTTGTGGGTTCGGCGGGTACCGCTCCTTGCTCTACCCCTCTCACACACCGTTTCTCTTCTTTCACAAATGGGTAAGTTTTTCCGATAGAGTGACCACTGTGGGGTTTTAAAGTTTTCAGTAGGGTGATGACGTGGTAAGAAATTTCGGTGAGGAGGGATTTTCAGTGAGGTGACCACTGTGGATAGCGTAATTACTGTTTTTTTATTTCAATGTTACAATGATAGTGTTTCAATCATAAGATGGATTATAGTACCTGTTGACAGTGTAATATTTTGATTAGATTATGCAAAAAATTAACAAAATTTGATTTTACCTCATGTAAAATGGTTTTAGCACCATTTTTTTTATTTTATATATATATATATATATATATTGTAGGTAAGTTAGCTGTTTTAACTGGTTTTTAATTCAAGCACAGACCCCTCAAAATGAAGGTGAAATTTTATTGCCATCAAATCCAACATAAAACGCTTTCAATTTCAGTGAGCATAAATATGCTACAACAAACCTTCGCTTTTGGTTAAAAGGTTAAATCAAGGTGGTTTATAGTGCCATAAGAGTGGTTGGTTAGGTATTTTCACCTTCTTGATAATCTAGCCTATTTTGTTTAAAAGTGTTTGTTTTTGTTTAAACTTGTTGTGATTATTAATACTACTTCAAGCTAAAGATTAATGATTGTTTCTTATTGAAATTAATCAAACTTTTAACTTTTAAATGCTATATCATGTCTTAAATTTTGACTACTTAAACTTTTAAAATTTGTATAAAATTACTTCTAAAAATTAATTTTAGAAGAAACTGATAATAAGATAAAATAGTTATTAGTTAAGTCTGTAAGTGGTACAAAAGGAAAAAGAAATAAAACATATTATAAATATAAAAATTAATATAAGTAATAAGATGTTAAAAGTTTTAATACACGAGAGAAAAAATTAAAAATATTATTTTTTTGCTGAAATATGAAAACCAAAAGATAAAGAATAATTAGGAATACTCTGTAATAAACAAAATCTAACACATTAAAAATTAATAAAAACATTTTGAATTTTTAAGTGTGTATTATTATTACTACTACTTAGTATTATCCATATTGCTCTTGTTACTTGACACTTGTTAATTTATAAAATTCATACTGCAGCAAAGCCCATATCGTAATATAAAAAATAGCCCAATTTAAAATGGGCGGTAGCGGTAGTCTCAAGTCTGTACTGGTTACTGGTTAGTAACTTGGTATATCTGAGCGTATATACCTGATTTAAGTGGAAACATTTTAGGACCACCGACTCACCGAGGCACAGAGCCAACACTATAGTCAAATATAATTGTTTTCCATAGTATATCATAGTAACCATGGTAAAATAGGTGGGTTGCACTGGGTCGAGTAATTGGTCAAAACAGGTTTTGGTTTAAATGAGTCGTTTTTAGAAAATATCAAATTAGTTAATGTTAAAATGAATTAAAGCTAAACAAATAGTTATTTGAATAATCTTTAATGATTATCTTATCAAATATATTACTGATTATTTTTACCCGTTTAAATCTATTTAATTCACATAGTTTTTAAATTACACATCTTCATTTTTTACCCGTATTATGTTTACATGGTACTCATCTTTACTTGTTCTATGTTACAGTGTTATCTATTTCAACCCATAATATAATAGGCTATTCGTTCCCCATTCAATAAACTTGCAAGGAAAGCTTAATAGAGTGACCAAGCGTCGACCTTAAACGAAAAAAGTGTCCAACTAATCATGACAAGTTGCCCTACCCTAAGCAAGTCGTAGTCCCAGATTTTTTTCTCCCTCGATTGAGCCTAAGGAAAAGGGAATGGGGAAGAAGGTTAGTGCTCAGGGTGGAGAGGCTAGCGAACCACATCAGACTGCTTCAAGACCCCCTTTGTAGATAAGCCGGCGTTAATGAAACTAGGAGTCTAATTTACATGGTAATGGGCGGTTCTTTTTCTAGTTCATTTTAAGATAGTAACTTTCTGCGCAGTCCATGCCAGTAGTGATATCCTAATTCGGCTACCTCTCCCACTCGGCCACTCATCAAGGCTGGCAGCAGGCAAGAAAACCTCAGTTGGAGACAGGGCAGCTTTCTCTATTTCACGAAGATGTTATTTTCAAGATAGGATTTTTGGTTGTAAATAAATGTGAGTAGCCCTACTCCCCCCCACTTTCAGCTATCCTTTTTTTATGCCTTCCACTTTCGAGAGCTAGACCAGACTTCCTTATATGGCTTTCAGTCTACTAAGGACAGCTGGCTCAGGCACTAGCTTTGAGTTCGAACTTCCTTCTTTCTATGATCAGATCAGGAGCTGCATGATCTGATGAGCTATCAGCTGAGAGACTGGCTTCTCAATTGTTAGTAACGACTCAGACAGAGCAACTTACCTTGCTATGGTGAGTTATAGAATCAATTGAGTGAATCTACCTACTTAGCTGATCTCGTTAGAGGACTTCTTTAAAGAAGGCTTTAATACACAGAATTGAGTTTCTATTAGCATGATGAAAATGCTAATGATCAAAAACTAGTCTAGACAATCATCTGATTCACCTAAATCTAATCTTTTATCTTGCTTTTAATCAAGATTGTCAAATCTATGTAAGCGGATCGAACCCTTTTATTTCTTTCATTTTTTTTCAAATATAATTGATTTCCATAGTATATCAAATACGTTTATTTGGTTTAGTGGTAAATTTTGGTGTTTTGACATTGTGGTCAGATGTTAGAATTCTGTTTTCCTTGATATGTCAAATATGTTTATTTGGTTTAGTGTTAAGTAGTTGGTGTTTTGATATTATGGTCACATGTTAATATTATGAGGATTTCCAACTTTTTTTGGTTGTATTTTATTAGTGTTCTCATATTACTTGACTTGAAACAAATGATGAAGTCGGTGAGATATATCAAAAATTTTATGTTTCACTCATAAGTGTATATGTTTTATTCCTAAATTTTATATAATATCACTTTAATCCCCTGCTTTTTAGAGTAAAAATTTATTTATAAGCTCAATTTGAATTGTGAGTGGTAGTAACCACCTCTAATTTTTCAACTTTTAATGCTTTTAAGTTTCACACCTTTAGATTATGTTATTTTATATAAATTTTCAATTGATTTGTGTTTTAACTTAAATTTTGTTATCAAAGGAGTTGGGATGTGTTTTTATTTGACAGTATAAATTCGATTTAATATGCATTTTCATGCTTGAACTACATATAATGAATCTCAACTTTTAATCTTACTATGAAATATTGATGTAATCTGACAAAGATGTTAAGAGTAGTTACATGTTTCGATTTTGACAGATTTTTATGTCGGGTCCATCAAACACCTATCTTTATGAATTTCATCCATAATTTAACGATCATACCTGTTAATTCTTTATCAGGAAAGCACCCAAATTTTTACATAAATTTGATACCATCATCAAAATGGCAATAAAATGAAAGCAAGGTAAATTCGAGTTGCAATGAGCTGTCTAGAACAAGAAGCAAAACTCACATCTAATACAAAATCCAGCAATGGTTGCTACCTTTTTTTTGTTTAAGTATGAGAGAGTATACAAAGTTGGGGTAAAATCACTAGGTTCAAAGAATCCATATCACACATTAAAAAATGGGATCGAATAGAGAAGAGGATATATCTCTTGATGTGGGTCATTTTGTTTTATTAAGTTGATGTCTTAATGTAAGCGGTTTTTGCATCTTCTTGGATAGAGTTAATGTTTATCCTCTTCTCATCTTCAACATACCCAACGTCATGAGTCGGATATTACTGGGTATGTTTGTTTATTTAATATTTATGAGAAAATCATTTAGTTGAGAGGTCACAATTTTGTTTATTGAGGTAGGATATAACTAAATCAGAGTGATTCCCGTGAATAATATCATTCAAAGCCAAACAAACGCCTGAATCTAAAACAATCCCAACCTAGTTGCTTATTATTTTATTAAATATGAGAAAAGCTACCAACAACACTGGGGCCTAATGAACAACTCTAAGAATCTTTAGATTTAAAACATTAAACTCCACCTAAAAAATAAAAAACAACCTTCAACTTAACATGGGAATCTTGTGGACCTTATAAATCAACATATTCCAGAAAATTGCACTTTAGCATACAACAAAATCCAGAAACACAAACTGAATTGACTCTGTTTCTTGTTTTCTTCAAGAAATTGATCAAGTGATGCATCCTAACAGCAACGGAATTAAAATTTCATAGAAAACAAAACTAATACAGGTTTCATCCCTTGACACAAGGTAAATCTCCAAGAATTGTTGAATAATAAACTAAAATAACCACCCATAATAGGGCTGCATAATTCAAGAAAATTAATAATCATAACAAGTAACACAGTGAAACCTGAATGAGGTGGAATTTGTGTTTCTTGGTTGTTGAATAACTAGTTAAAAGGATGCAGTCTCAAAGCAATTGGATTGAAACTGAATTACAAGCGTTGGGAAATTGCTATGATATTTTCACAACTTTAGAGTAACATACAATTTGTCATCTTCTTTAGTATCTCATCCCATCATACTCAAAAAAAGAAAAGAGCAAAGAACATCTGTACATAAATCTCTACACAACACTAAACACTCAAAATTAAGCTAAAAACAAACGATAATTGTGAAATTAAATACATCACCTGAAAATTCCACCTGTAAATCGCAAGAAAAGAACTCTAACATCCACCCAAGATTGACTAATGAGTGGTCAACCAGCTGGCAATGTTCTCAATTCGTACTCTTTGATCCGATTAGATAAACTTGAGATTGAACAACAGTTCTCCCAATTGTGAAACCGGGTGTCACTGTAAACCCCACTTTTGATATACCCTTTTCAAGAAGGGAATATTTTTTTGTTACATCTTCCATATAAACCATTGAAAAGTCGGCCCCTTTTTCCACCTGAAAGATCTCAGCCGGTGGAGTAAATGCACGAGCCAATTTATGAAGTAACCATATTGAGCTAGACATATTAACAAAAGCATCATAGAAAACTGTTACAGATCTCCATGATTCCATAACCTCCTTCTGTCTGTCCAAATTCTTGAATATTGTAGACTCCATTGTTGGATGCACAAGATGTTCATATTTCCTTTCACAAAATTTTGAGAAAGGAAAATTAGGGTTCTTATTTAAAGTCTCCAATGGATTAACAGACACATGCTCAAATAACTCCACTGAATTATCATCAGAAGCTTCGTTCCCATCCAAATCAAAGTTTTGGGTATCAAAACCTTGAAACATGCCTAAAGAGACATATGACAAAAAAGCATACCGATTATGCCCTCTTTTTGCATAAACAACATCAGGATGAACATGATTAGCTGCTATATCCAAATCATACCCTGCTTTTTTCATCAATTGGATCAAACATTTGGTGAACCGATGGGTAGATCGACAAGCGTCGCGCAACATACAATCAAAAACCCTAATTCTTGGCAAAAACCCATTTGGGGGTTTCAAGCCTTTTGACAATCTCGTAGATAATTTCGAATTACACACTTCCATTTCCCCCAATTGTTTCCTAAACATCAAAACTTTATCATCTTTACCATCAATATCAGACTGTAATCTATTAAACATAGTTTCTAAAGCTCGTAGTTTATTTTGATTTTCATTAACCTGAGCTTCGAAACAAGACCCAGTTGTGAATTTAAGAGTAAAATCCGGATTCTTTCGGGAATCTATATATAATCCCCTCAAATCGTATAACTTCTGAAGCTGATTAACTAAAGCTTTGTCATTAACCCTAATCCCTTCTTCATCAATTGGCACATGGGCTGTTTGTAGCTGAAGATAAGAAGCTTCAAACGATGAAATTACAGCGAAAACAGATGAAATTAGATAATTACCGAAGTGGGTATCGAATGGTTGTATAATAGAAGCAGGAAGATCTTGACTTTGACTTCTGGAATTCAAATCAGGTTTAATGATTATAACCTTTTGATCGGTGATGAAGTCTTCGGTAGAGTCAAGTAGAGTGAACCCATCTTCGTTGTCGGAGACAGCGGCTGATACGGCGGCGGAATTGACCGCCGATTCTTCTTCTTCAGTGAAGAATTCGAATGTTTTTGCTTTGAAAGCGATTGCAAATTTCTGAAACATATCAGAGATTTGTGGAGGTTTTGAAGCAGCTGCTGATCCCAATTCCATTTCGATCTTGTTTCCTTAATCACGTAATTATATCATGGTTTAAAAGAGATGTGTTATACTCGATTTTAAGAACTAAAAGTTTGGGATGGTGGTGTTGTAGAGAGAGAGACGGGTGGAGCAAAGGTTCCTTGAATGACTTAGAAGGAAGGTATGAGTGTAGAGAGGGATAGAGAGCGCATGGGAAATGTGAAACTATTTTTTTTTAATAAATTTTAGAATGAATTATCAAGATATTCCTCAGATTTTGTATTGTTTCACTTCTTAAATATGATTTCAAATTTTAAATATTTATAACATATATAGTCCTTATGTAAAGGTTATTTAGTTAAGTATGTGACGATATTTTAATGGTTTAAAGACTATGTGTTATGAATATGTAAAGTTTAGTAACATATGGGTAATTTATGAAATTTAGGGCTGTAAATGAACCGAACGAACACGAACGAGCCCTTGTTCGTGTTCGTTCGTTTAACTTTTAACTTGTTCACGAACGGTTCACGAACGCTTACCGAACGAAAATTCTTGTTCGTGTTCGTTCATTAAGGATTTAGCTTGTTCACGAACGGTTCACGAACGCTAACGAACACATATTATTTAAACAATAAAAATCAACATTTTTAATCTCAAGCAATGGAGATAATCATTTATAAATATATAAATTAAGATATTATAATATTAAACTAAAAATAACTTTAAGTATTATGGTATTAAACTAAAAACTAAAAATAAACAACACATTTAATAAATAAATATAAACGAACTTAACCGAACATAAACGAACGTAAACGAACATGTTACTGAACGTTCACGAACACAAATGAACGAACACGACATCTGTTCATGTTCGTTCATTTAACTAAACGAACGGAATTTCTTGTTCGTGTTCGTTCGTTTATCAAACGAACGAACACAAACGAACTTCCCGCCGAACGGTTCACCAACTGTTCGCTGAACGTTCGGTTCGTTTACAGCCCTAGATGGTGGTGTTGTAGAGAGAGAGACGGGTGGAGCAAAGGTTCCTTGGATGACTTAGAAGGAAGGTATGAGTGTAGAGAGGGATAGAGAGCGCATGGGAAATGTGAAACTATTTTTTTTTTATAAATTTTAGAATGAATTATCAAGATATTCCTCTGATTTTGTGTTGTTTCACTTCTTAAGTTTTATAAAGTACTCATATGATCTCAAATTTTAAACATTTATAATATATATATAGTTCTTATGTAAAGGTTATTTAGTTAAGTATGTGACGATATTTTAATGGTTTAAGGACTATGTGTTATGAATATGTAAAGTTTAGTAACATATGGGTAATTTATGAAATTTAAGAACCAAATATGAAATTATTTCAAACCACATGGACCATGTTAGTAATTTACTCTAAATTTTAAATCTAGAAACAAATTTACCAAATTTTGTTGGTGGGTGATACAATTAAAACTCAATTTATATGTTTACTAAAGCCAAAGGAGGTGTGATGTTATTTTTCCGGTGTCTTGGGTTAAGCTAGGGCTTAGAATCATATAAACATATACCTTAGTGGTTGACTAAAAAAGACATGTTTAAGCCTAGAAAACAAGGAGAAGGGTCTGTCTTTCAGAAGCATGTTAGTTTGCCCTCAACTCTCATAACCTCATTTGACGTTATCACATTCAACCGACCATTCTTTAAATAAAGAAGGAAATAAGAAGAGGCAAAGGGAGCGGGAGCGGGAGCGGGAGCAGGACAACCAACACACCTCATGTTTAACGATTGGGGATAACAGCGAGAGGAAAAAGGCTAAGGTGGTGTTTGTTTTTGAAGAGGTAAAACGTCTGCGGTCTGCGGACCACGTCTGCGGTCTGCGGACCACGTCTGCAAACCTCTTTTGCAGAAGAGGTGGACCAAACCTCTGCAAGAAGAGGTTTTGACTTTTGAGGGTGTTTGTTTTTCAAAACCCTCTTCAAACAAAAACCTCTTCAGTCTTCCCCAACCCCAACCCAATCGTCGACCAGCCACCACTGTCCACCACTGTCTTCATCTCCGATCGTCCTCCTCCACCTACCGTTGAGCCACCACTGTCCACCACTGCCGTCGATCGAAGGAACTAGAGGCATAGGAGGAGGAGGAGACCGCGACTAGGGTTTCGATCGTCTCCCCTTTCCTCCGATCGAACCAGGAGTCGATTGAACAGCCGATTGAGAAGTCTGTTGAGGATTTGCGGTCGATTGAGGGGCGAGGGCGAACCCTAGATGCGTCGGTGGAGGTGGGCGTCGTTCGTGAAGGCGGTGGGAGGCAACGGCGAACCCTAGATGCGACGGTGGAGGGGGCGCGACACAGTGAAAGGGGCGAACCCTAGATGCGACGGTGGGGGGCGCGACTTTGAAGGGTGACGGCGGTGGGGAGGCTCGCCGGTGGGGGAAGCGGCTGTGGAGGAGGCCATCTGTGGAGGTGGCGATGGGGAGGCCGGCTGTGGAGGTGGCGGTGGAGAGCTTGGGTTGAAGAAGTGAGAAGAGATTGGGAAGAGGTTAGAAGATGTTGGTCCACGTCTGCGCCAAGAAGAGGCTGGGCAGACGTTTTTTAATGAAATGTCTTCGAGAAAACAAACAGTATAACCTCTTCCCGCGTCTGCGCGGCGCAGACATAAGAGGATAGAATAGGTTAGAAGAGGTTTTCTGGAAAAAACAAACACCCCTAAGGGTCTCTCGTCCAAGCATATAAGGTACTACACGCTGATATAAACACAAAAGAAAGGAAATCATCGAAAAAACTTCCAATGCAAACAACAATAAATAGACTGACATAGGAGGTTACACTAGCTTGAGGGTATATCATTATTTTCGAAGATCTGTTCATAGATACATAAATGATTTTTTTATTAAAAAATGTGTTTTATTTTTAAAAACACATTTTAAATTATTTATGTTTTGTTATTGGTAACAATCAAATGAGTACTGGATTTTAGAAACATGTTCTAAGCCAAATTTTTTTAAGCAAAGGGTCGAGTGTCTACCGAACGAACAACATGATTTCGAATAATTGGCGCGACTTATAATGAAAAGTCACGAAGTTTAACAACATGTGGATCAAACACCACAACAATAGGAAAAGTGGTGTTAGTGATGTGCGAGGAGTTGATGACCTCTGCTAGAAAGAATGAACAATTTTCTCATAATGCGACATGACAAGTTATGAGAAAATTAATGAAATGATATCCCGTCCCCGTATTTACAAGCTTTGAAATGTAGCAAGTTGGTCGTCATCAAACCATTACACAAACCACTCAATTTGATTCCATTAGTAGATGTCTGGTGGATTTAATGGCGAACTTGAGATCCAAATGCCATCTGAACCGTAAAGTCTACCTAGTAGAAACAATAAAGGAAAAATGTTACAATCTTCGTATTCAATGGGCTATAAATAAACATTAGATACTATATCAAAGCCGATATAAAATTTGTCGACTTATAAGAGTAAAAACAATACAATAATGACATGAAATTGTTGTGGAATCCAACCAATCACCTGGCCGGTCGCACACATCAAATGGTTGAGAAGATATGAAAAAATATGTAACATATAGACTTTTTTATTTTATTGTATTGTTTTAATTAATTTTTTTAAATTATATTGTGTTATATTATTTTAATGTTTTTTTATTTTACTATTTTATTTTAATGTTTAATAACAACCAAATAATTAAATATAAAATAAAAGTAATGATTACAATAAATTGAAAATAAATTGATGTAAATTATTATTTATGTGATGTTTATATAGAGTAAAGAGGATTCATTTTAATGAATAGATCCGATCGCAACTTTGAATATCGAATTCAAAGGAATCAAATAAGAAAGGATACTCTGAATCATAGAACTCTAATGAAATATACGATCAACCAACATTTATCGAATTTGAAAAAGAGTCAGAAGAGATGGTTCGATCCTCTTTTTTTTCTCGAATCGACAGATCCATGAATTGGGATCCTGATGCATATAGATACAAATGGTCCACTGGGAGCAATAATTTCCAGAAACATTTGGAACATTTGGTTTCTGAGCAGAAGAGCTTTCAAGTAGTGTTCGATCGATTAGATAATGATAAATACATACACTTAATATTAATGATTAGGACACCACAATGATATATAATATAATAAGGGTGGTGTTAATCTCACACCCACTTTTTTTAAAAATACACCCCTGAGACAGCCCGCACTGTCCAGTACGGTCCGTCTCAGTACTTGGTCAAACATCCTCTTGACAACATTGCCAATGATTGGGAGCAAGACGGGCCGTACTGACCAGTACGGCCCGTCTCATTCATCGTACAGACATTCCCTGCAACATAGGACAATGCCTTGACAGCAAGACAGCCCGTACTGGCCAGTACGGGTCGCCTTGCTTTTTCAATTCTGACAATGCTGACATGTAAGAACATTGATTTGACCCAGTACGGGCCGTATAGGTCAGTACGGACCGTATTGAACCATCTTCAAATTTGTATATAAGCTTGAATCGTTTCAAACGAACGTGTAAGTTTCGAATTCGAATATATTTCAACATAATTCATATTTGTAACGATGTCGTTCTGGGATGAGAGTTTTTTCAACTATTCCGTGCCAGATTTATACGAAGAGCTTCCTGTTGAGTATTCATACGGCACGATAGATCTGAATGCTGAACCTAACGCTGATTTTGGTTTTGACAGTCAAGCATCGTATGCGTTCGTGTATGACAACAGTAAACAAAGTAACCCGGAGTCGCCTGTTCGATATGACGTTTAATTAACATAATAGCCGTATATATCTTTCAAATAATTCACATACTAAACGTATGTCGTTAAAAATTATTTAAATACGTAAATTAAGTTTAAATAAATAAAAAACTTCAAGACGACCCGTACTGACTAGTACGGGCCGTATCAAATCATATCAAAACTGCTTGACATCCAAAATGGCTTGTAAAAATAACTCAAGGCCAAGAGGGGCCGTATTGGGCAGTACGGCCCGTCCAACAAAATGTTTCACTGATTCAAAGGAGTTCCCTGAAATGTTTGTCAGGGGTGTTAAAATAAAAAATTGATAGTGTTCAAATAAAAGAGCCCTATAATAATCCATGGATTCATAAGTAAAATCATATCCAATTGGGGTGAAACAAAAATAGACTAATTATTTAATTAGCTTTGACTTTATTTCTTTCTTCCTAAAAAAGAGCATTTGTACGCAGGGGACATGTGGTCATGAATTTATTAGTCGAAAATATGAAGGGAGACCTATCAGAGATTCAACCATAAATTTTGAAAGGACGGTCATCCGTATTTTGAGGACGCATAATACAATATTTTTAAAGAAATGATAGTATTTGTTCTTAAATTTTTAAATCAAGCAAATATTAATTTTGAATTTATAAAAACAATATTTTCTTAGATGACCCGTCTTCCCTCTCTATCTTATTTATGATACTAGACTATTATCTCATGTATTACATGCATTTAATATATATTATAATAAGTAATTAGTAATAAAATTTTAAAAATTATAAAAGGATGTTTTAAGATAAAATGAATAATTTGCTGATTAATGAATACCTTAAGTAATAAAACAATAATTAAAAACTTTAATAATTATACAAATGATATATATTATGTTTTTGATTTGTAACAATTATTATCTTTAAATTAACTGATAATAAAACTTCATTGTGTGATATAGCAAATACTAACTTTATAAATCAATAACGTAAAATATAATTTATGTCATTCTTAAAATTTAAACGAATCAGTTAAAAACACCGTTAAAAGGACAAAAAATTGTAACTTTCTATCTTTTCTTACTTTGCTTTTTAAATAAATTAAAAAAATGAAATTGGTTTATAAAAATCTTATTGTTTAAAACTCTAGTTTATAGTTTATTTTTTTATAAAAAATCATTTTTATAGAAAATTTGTTTCTTATATAACTTTGATATTCTGATAATAAAATATTTCTTATTTCAAATAAAATTAATATTAAAAATTTTCGTATCACATAAACTCTTTTTAACTGTTTTTCTAATAAAAAGATAAATAATATTATTAGTTATTAGTATTATAATTATTTAATTAGAAAGAGAATATAATTATTTAATATGAAAGAATTAAATGAATTTGATATGAAATTGACACGTGTCAATAATGTTATAATATTATCACAAGCGGCAAAGTTTATTTTTCTTTATTAAGATAATTTTAAAGGGTAATTTAATAGACAAAAATATCAAATGAGAAAAAAGCAAAAACAAAAATAAAAACTTATAGGACAATCACAAAATCACACCCTAACCATATTGGGCAAGCCACTTTTGTGTTTGAAAACCAAAAGGACCACATTATACCCACGTGCTAAAAAAAATAAAAATTGTTAAGTTTTGAATACACACTTTTAATGAAAAGCCAATGCAGGTATCAAAATGCTAGCTAGAAATGCAACATTGTTTGTTAGCTGCATCACTAAATCTTAAACCTAAAAGTTTTCGGGAGGTTTTTCGGTTGACGCTTTTAAATAAGATAACATAAAATTATAAAACTACGAATAAGTCTACTAACACAATCTTACAACTTACAAGCATGTTATTCTAATAGCTTGTTAGCCTTTGATTGATTCATAAGTATTCACTGAAATCATTAATAAATTATCAAACAACTTCCGAAACAATTAATGAAACTTAAGTTACTATAAGAAGAAAAAAATGTTTTAGGTAACATTATTGAAGCTTTCAGGGAGCTTACATATTGGCTAAAAATAATTGTTAGTTTTTACTTTTGACAATCGAAGACTGGATTGTAAACGAACCAAATGCTGAGCGACAGGATTGCAAACGAACAGAATGTTTAGCGAGCTATTTGTTAACCATCTGCAG
This sequence comes from Mikania micrantha, assembly GCA_009363875.1. Taxonomy (NCBI): domain Eukaryota; kingdom Viridiplantae; phylum Streptophyta; class Magnoliopsida; order Asterales; family Asteraceae; genus Mikania; species Mikania micrantha. Next base: position 91,899,168 of record CM018696.1, read on the forward strand.
GAAGTTCATTTCTATTCGTTCGTTTAATAAATGAATGAGTACGGACAAAAAATTTCGTTCGTTTAACTAAATTATCAAACATGAACATATTTCATGTTTATTCATTTGTGTTCGCAAATGTTTGGTATTGTATACGTTTACATTCGTTTATGTTCATTTATTATATTTATTCACTAAATAAATTGTATATTATAGCAAATTTTGTTTTTAGTTTAAGCCGTATCAAGCTGAAAACATATAAATTTTAAACTAAGGTCTTTGAAATATTAGTTTATGATAATTTCAATTAGGATTATTACTTTTAAGTTTTTCTATTTTATGATAATTATTTTTTGATTTGTATATCGAGTGTTTAACTTTATACTTATAGAAATGATTATATATAATGCTTAAAATTAAGAATATTAATTTTTACTGTTAAAATAACATGCGTTCATTTGCATTTATTAACCGTTCTTGAACAAATTCAATTCCTTAATAAACGAACACGCACAATAATTTTCGTTCGGTTAGCGCTCATGAACCGTTCATGAGCAATCTAAAAATTAAACAAACGAACATAAACAAGTGTTCGTTCGTGTTCATTCGATTCATTTAAGACCTTAATAAAAAATAATTCATTTAATTAAATAACGTTACCATGTTGACCAATAAAAAATGAAAAGCTTAAAGGTACAATACAGGCACCCAAGAGGCGACAAAAAAAAACATGTGTAAGTCTAATTTAAGTTTGACTAATACATTTTTTATTTCTTAACGACTAAAATACTTCTAAAGTTAAGAATCCGGTCGTTTATAATTTGACATTTATGCTACACTTATAAACCTATATGTCTTGTATAGATGTGTATATGAGACCATTTATTAGTCAAATTAATAAGTGTTAAAGGAGGCTATATGTCTCGTATATATTTATACGAGACGTATAATGTTGGTGAAGTATTAAAAAAAAGATTGTATGTATAAATAACCATGCCTTAAACTATCTTTTTTTCATTTATATGTTTTTAACTTTTTAAGAAACAGTATCTCTAACAAATGTTTTAGTTCCTTACAATATTTAAAAAATAAAATTGTTGATTAATCTACTAAGATTCGTATCATTGTTCCCAGCAAGTATGCTGTTTTTTTTCATTCCAGGTTGTTTCCATGGGACCACCAGACTTGGAGTCTTGGACTGCTTCTTTTACATCATTGGCTTACTCTGTAAAAGGATACCTTTCTCAATTGTTTTTTCTTTTATAATTATTAGGATTTAAAGTTAGATCAAGTAATTGGTACATTTTATTGATTGTATTTAATAACTATTTTTCTTAAATAATAAAAAGTAGGATAAGTTAGGGCAGAGTTTTTCTTTTTCCCAAATAGGTATAGTTAGAAATTTCTTTTATCAAATAGGTGTAGTTGAAAACTTATCTAACAAAATGAATGTTTTTCTTTATTTTATTACTTTTAACTAATCTAAAAAGAAAAAATTAAACAACACTTATTTTGGTAAATATTTTTTTAAGTACACTCATTTGGTAAAACACTGAGTTAAGGTAACATATGTACATTATCAAATCAAATGATATATTATAACAATGGGGCTTTGTCCTAACGGTACCCATTAACTGTTAAAATGGAAGGTTATGGGTTCAAATATCTTTCAAGGCTAAATAGAGGTACTTGAGATGTCATGGGGTTTTCCGGTGCGGTTTCCTCTTGGGGTGGTGGTGGGATCTCAGCGGAGGTCATGGTAACTATACCTTGGTGACGTTGTCTGAAAATCAGTGGTTCACACGTTGAGATCAAATAACGTTAAAAAAAATGATATTATGTGTGAAATAGTAAAATAGTTTACCAATATAACCACATTTTAAAATTATGCATTGGTAGGTGGTAATGCTCTTTTCTCGAGTTTATTTAAGGTTAGAAAATATAGGAAATGAAAGTAAAGGAAAAACATTTTTGTGTTTCTGAGTTTTATTTAAGGAGGAAAAAGAAAGAAAAATAACTCATATTATATTCCCGAGTTTTATTTAAAAAGACAAAAATTTTATTTAAGAAGACAAAAGAAAGAAAAGTGGAAGGAAAAGTAAGAAAAATTACTTAGTTTTTCTTTATTTTTGGTTTGAAATTATATCATATCTTTTGTTTTCTATTCTTTTCTATGATTAACCCGAGAACATAGCCTAAGGGAGAAGGGGTGTATGGAGCTTGGCTTTTAATTAGCGCTCGGTAACACCGTTGCAACATTGATAGGTATTGAACTATTGATTGTAGCCTAGGTAAAAGAAGCCAGGAGGAGGCATGTGACCGTTGGGGTAGTGGGGTGCTCTGGACCTGCCGGTAGCCTGACATGTCGTTTAAAAGGGGGCTAAAGAATTTAAAGTGGTTTCAAGAATTTTTTTTACGACCAACTAATTAACTGTAGGACACTAGAACAACAATTTAAAGCGGTTATTGAAAATTCGCTTGGGTCTCCTTTACGATCCACCATCATCCACCCACTCCGTTCGCCAAAATACCCAAATCCTTTATCCCCTCCCTCACTCATTCTCCTTCCATCTCACCAGTTTCTACTTCCCAATGACCTTTTGTCTTCTTCGATTACGTTGTAGATCGGCGGTGGTGGCAAGCGGAAATCAGCGACGGGGGTTAAGTTCCGGTGACGTGGCGATAACTTTCAAGACCTGATCTGTAGTGTCATTGTAGATCGGTGATGTTCGGGTTCAGTCCTGGCGACACGACATACAATTAAGGTGAAGTGTAGAGACTAGATTAATCGGCGGTGGTGGTGCACCTACTCAGATCCGACATGTTTTAAAATAGAGTTTCAATTTGGTTGAGTAGACATGGTGTGGTATGGTGGTGGCCGCTGGATATTGGTGATGGTACGATGGTGGTGGCTGACAGAGATCGGTGGTGGTGCAAAAAATATATTTTTTTAAATAATGAGGCATAATTTGAAGCGGGTTTTGGGAGTTTTTTAAAAGTGAATTCTTTGTATGTCTATTTGACCTGATTTTTTCCTCAAAATGTCCGTTGACTTTTCATCTAAAAAGGCTTCAGCATCCGTACTTATATGGGCGGCATCCATAAAAACCATCAAATCAAAAATTGTCATGTGTCCAGTACAGGTGACGCATATCTGGGGCAGGAGAAGTATGGGCGGCGCCTGCATGGATACGAGCGGCGCCCATATAAGTACTGGCGACACCTAAATACAATGGACATTTTTAGAAATGAAAAGTTAAATAGACATTTTTGAAAAAAATCGTGATCAAACGGACATTTTGAGAATTTTCTTTTTTTTTTAAGTGTTCTTTTAACACCCCCTTCTAAAAATAAATGCATTTCGTAAGCCATAAATAATCTTCATTATATAACAAAAATCAAACCATGCATAGTAATAAAACTAGTCTTAATTTTACTAAGAAAATGCTATAACCAAAAATATGACATGAAATACCAACTAAAACACTCACATACACACACATGATAATAAGCATATAAAACGTCGTGTTCTAGTTGTGTCCATTCATCTCAAGAGGAAATTCCTGCAGGTCACTTGGGTGTGCATATGCATGCGCAGGGCTTGGTGCCTCTCTCGGACCACTATCCACTATTTCTGGTTGATCATAGCGGTTATTGCTATCATGATTCATTACATTAGTGCGTCGATAGCGGTGACGGCAATGGTGAAAACCGTCTTGATCATTATGATGACACGCATGCCTCCTACGAAACTCAGAAAACGTAGTTTTGATGTCGGGCAAAACGTAGTTCTGAGCAATATATGCTCCAATAAATCCTCCCAGCATGAATGACAATACCCTCATTTTTCAACTTTTATTTTATATTGAGATGATTGTATTGAATATTGTATAAATAGTTGTTTCATGAATGATTGATGATATATATAAAACTAAAAGGGTGTAATTTCTTCTTCTCCAAGCCATTCTTGGACAACAAGTTTACCGCAAATTCAATAGTCAACGCAATTTTAATTTAATCTAAAATCTTTTTAATTTCTTGTTATGATATTAAATGCACAATACACACACACATATGTGTGTGTATGATATAATTTTATATTAACAAGTCTATCCCAACAAATAGTGGCTAGTAAAGGTTTGATTTAAATTTGTTAAAATTTATCACATAATATATATCATGACATCATGTCATTAGGATACGTGTCACATTACGGAGATAAAAGTAAGCTCTATTTTGCAAAAGTTTTCATGAAAATATATTATAGGGATATGTTACTATTATTTTACTTTTTAATTATGGATCCTGAGTGAATATAAATATATGGAGAGAAAACTAAGCGTCTTCTTACAAGATCGAATTGTCCCGATAAAATGTTGTTAGGATATGTAACATTTTTTGTTTTGTTTTTATAATACGTTTATCCTGATTGAATAATAATTATATGTGCGAACTCTACGCTGACAACTTGACACAATTAAAAATATTATTTTCTTTTTGTTTTTGGTGTTTGTTTTTTAATTACCTGAATAAAAAACAACGTTGTTTATGCTATATCTATGCAGATGACATGTCGTCAGCTCAATTTCAAATCCAAAACAAAACAATTTCAGCGATTCAGATAAAAAAAACAAATAGCTTAGCAAAACTCAAATTGCTTTAAAAAAGTTGTAATCAATTTCGAATTGCTTATAAAGTGTCAAATAAATCAGAATTATGAAATTTTAGTTGGTCTAATTAGTTATAAATCAAAGAAAATGATCAACCTGCATCGATCTCATCATAGACTCATAACTAAATCGTCTTTAAACCTTTCACGGAATCCTTCATGATCATTACGATATTGATCTATAAAACGGGCATAAAAGTCCCTCAACTTTTGTGGAGGTCGATTTATCCCCAATTGATCCGATAACCAGTCTATGTAATCCATCTGTTACGTTTAATCGATGATCAGTGTTGAGATATATATAATTATGAGCAAAATTAACGATCATATGATGATACAAAAGTATTAGTATTGATTGAAATCGCAACATATATATATATATATATGTGTGTGTCAGTGTGTGTGTCTATATATATATATATATATATATATATATATATATACATGCATGCAGATTGAATTCATTAGTTAATTACATACTTGAAAATTAAGAGCATGAGGAGGGATTCCCTTTGATTCCATTTCTTGATAAACTTGTTCTGTTTCATGCAACATGTCAGTTTCTGATGGCAAAGTAACCTTCCCGGATAATGCTCGAGCTATCCACATCGACTGCAATTCTGCCGGAAGGAATGTCATACCCTAGCAATAAAATTCTATAAATCTTAGCAATTGATTTGTTGTTTAAAATTAATAAAAAAATTAATAATAAGTGACCATGTTGGATTAATCTTGATGAATCGGATTATGGGTCAAGTTATGGGTCGGCAAGTTGGCAAAATGGGTACCGGTTAAGACACGATTAGACCGGTTTAAGAAATTTTAAAAATAATAAAATTTAAGAGGCTAAACTTCATAATTTATGTTTTTTGCTACATAAAATATATAACTGACATGCTTAAATCGCCAAACAAAGTGTTAATTAACAAGTTGTTTTCGTGTTTTATATTTGTATTAATTGTGTCGTCTGAAACCTGTTAAACCCGTTAATGCCCGTTTTGCCAGCCCAATGGGTCGGTAGGTTATTAATTAGTCACATGTTTATTGAGTCAAGTAGTGGGCTATTTGATAGAAAATAGTAGGTATAATGTGAGAACATGGTCTCACATGTTTGCTTGTTTTTAGTTTTGTTTTTGACCATATATGTAAGCATTTTAGAATTAATGAATGAATCTTGAAGCAGTAAACATAAACTTCATTTTACGTGACTTATTTTTGTGTGTTTCAACTTTCAAGTGTGTGTATTTAAAGTCTGAACCAATAGACCAAAATTTGCTTAGCAACCGATCATTTGCAATGAAATCATATCGGTCGCAGAATTAATGTCCACAATCATTCTGTTCACAAAACAACTAAAAAAATTGTAACAAAACAATTTGTTTGCTAAAATTGAGCATGCCTCACTTTGGTAGCAAATCAGTAGAAAAAACAGAATGGAATTAAAGACATATAGATCATGAGTTGCAAGTCACTCGCAAAATTTGCTACTGACCTACTGTTGTCTACTTTTTTTGGTAGGAAATTTTTTGACTAAGAATGATGAACCCACCTTGTGAAATAATCCGACGAAAGACAGTCTAGGGGCGAGTCGTGGAGGGAAGACATTCCTGTAAGTAGGTGAAACATGCCTGCCATTGACACTTACAATGCCGTGTGTTTTAAGAAATGGGATGTGAAACTCATACCTATATATGTAACACATTAATATAATCAACCCATATGTATATGTTAGTTATTTTAATTGTGGTTCTCACCCGGTACAATGAATAATTGCATCTGCGTTAACGGAGACTGATTCATCTTGAAACTTAACAGTCCCATCTTTGAAAACACGATCTATCTATTAAAAATTAATTAATTAATAGATTTCTTAATTAATTATTTAATTTATCATAATATATGAAAACCAACACCGGGCTTTTGTGTAAAATAAACGAAGATTACGTACCTTGGAGTGTTGCCATAAATTATTGTATTTGGGGAGTTTTGAAAGCTTAATGTTTGGTGATCTAGAGGAGAGGTGAACTTCTTTGGCAACGGTGGTTAATTCTCTTGATATGTCGTATGCACTTGATCCGTTCCCGATGATAACCACAACCTGCATGTCAAGTTTCATCAATATACAAGAAATTAGATATATGCACAACTAATTAAATTCTTACTCACATCAATATATATTAATAACACTAATTTGTATGATTAGTTTCAACTAAATATTCTCCATATCCTAAAAGTATAAGAAATATTATTAACCATTAAATTATGAGATCAAATTTAAGAGATAAAACTTAAAATTTTAAAGGAAAAAATTTGTTAGAGGGTAATTTAGTCATAATCACACTCCCTCGCATTTTTAAACGTTCACAAATTTTACATACGATATTTTTTTTTTAAAAAAATACATCATAAAAATGATCATTTTTTTAATCTTTAAAATGAGTATAGTGTTGCTATAAAAATGAAAAATTATCTTTTTGTGTTTTTCTTACAGCTAATTGTGTCTTTTTATATGTAATTGTATTTTTTTAGAGATCATTATTTTATTTATACTCGTCGTTATATCATCCTTGCTTAACATTATCTTTCCACAATAACATTGTGTCTTAATTTGTTTTAAAAAACACAACATTGAGCACAAACACAAAAGACACAATTAGTTGTACAAAAGACACAATTATATATACAAAAGACACAATGTCTAGTACAAAAGACACAATGACATGTACAAAAGACACAATGACTTGTACAAAATTGTTCATACTTGTCATTGTGTATTTTTTTACAGATAATTGTGTCTTTTTTAAAGATTATTATGTTATCCATACTCGTTATTGTGTCATATTTGCTTAACATTATGTATTCAACAATATCATTGTGTCTTAAATTGTTCACGAAAACACAACATTGATCAAAAACACAAAAGACACAATGACTTGTACAAAAGACACAATGACCTTTACAAAAGACATAATGAATTAAAAAAACATTTTTTTCTGTAACAACACTATACTAAATTTGAAGATAAAAAAATGATCGTTTTTATGTTATATTTTTTTAAAAAAAATAATTTCTTATGTAAAAGTTCTCAACGTTTAAAAAAGGTGGGGGAACTTAATAAAAATTTAACAAAAGTGGTCATTATTAAAATACAATCAAACAACTTTATTTAATCATAACAGTTGATTTATGATCTAATGGCTCAAGATCATTTTTAGGCCTTTAGATTAATAGGCTTATTTAGTTTAACATAACCCTTAATTTGTAATAATTAAACAAACCTGGTCTTGAAATGGTTCGGGAACTCGATAGTTATGTGCATGCAGTTGCTTCTTTGGCCATTCAAGTATTCCTTTTAATTGCCGTTCAAAAAAAAAAAGTATTCCTTTTAATTTGTCCGCACGTGTTAAATACAGTAACAATATATGCAATGGATATTTCTAGTATAAAATAAATGTGTTGTACATAACACATATAAGAAAAAAATCAAATAAAAAGTCTAATTTATCAAAGAATGCTAAAAATGATTTTTAAAACATTCAAAACCGACCCAAACAAAATTTGATTGAAGTTATTTCGATGATATGATATTGGACATGTTTCATCAAACCCTGCAAAATTAACTTTTAGGTTTTAGTTTTAACAACTATTAAAGTTTAGATTTTAAGTATTAATTTATAGCTTTTAGGTTTATATATCTTTAGATTTAGGTTTTATATTTAAAGTTTTGGTTTCAGTATTAGGTTTATTGTTTATGATCTAAGGTTTGAGTTTTATGATTCGACAAGTCAGTGCAATGATGCAAAAATAAATTAAAGCATAATTTGTTTAGATCGATTTTTGAGTTTTTGAAAATCTTTTTTAATCTTGTTTGACGAACATTTTTCTGCATATAAATATTCTTGTATGATCTGACCGGTTTTATGAGCTATAAAAAAGCTTAGATAATATTGTACCTTATTTTTTCGTAATCTATGACGTGGCTAATAAGCTAGGATTTTAGCAAGGATTGTTATAAATTGAATAATATTTATATAAATATTTAGTTTATGTACGTAAGTTTATTTTTTTTGTTAATATGCCTAGAAGATATGATTTTGCAAACAAAAAAATGCTGTTTGATTGCGTAAATAAAATTAACTAACTAAGCAATCAACAAAGTCAATCAGCTTATAAACACCACATTAAATAGAATCATGTAACTAAAGGCTTTTAGTCTAATAGTTATTCTCTTCACTTTTATATAATAGATATTTGGTTAAAATCTAGACTGAAACATATTTACTGAGACAATTCAAAAATATTTAATCAATTTTGGGTTCCTCCTGGGGGCTTGGAATCCCTTGGATAATCCGAAACAACGGTTGAAATCTTGTCCTAAATGTTATAGTTCCAGGCACTTAAAAACAAGTAAACACGATCATGTGGCGGTGATTTTGTCTCCTTGGAAAGACAAAATTAGGTGAATAAATAAATAAATAAATAAACACAACTAGTTAAACATTTTATACCTGGGATGTCCAAAGCCGCTCTAGGCTGACTATTGTGACCATTACAAACAACCACCGCATCAAACATCTCTGTCCGACTCATGACCCCACTCGTCTTCCACTCGACCACAAACTCATTATCCGAGTCAAGCATCTCAACTCTGGTCACCTCTGAGTTGAACCTTATGAGTTTGGTTACTCCAAATTTCTCAGCAAAATCCTCCAAATAACTTAAAAACTCTTGGTGCCCAGGAAACATCCTCGGGTCACCGTATTCTTTCCCTTCAAACTTATAATCAGAGAATCCCATTATTTGACGTGGACTGTTGGTACGTAAAGATTTGTATAATGTAGCATGAACAATTTCTCTATCAGGATCGATTCCAAGTAAATCTGACTCAGTTCGTGGATCATAGACCCACACTCCGCCTAACCGATTTGATTTTTCTAAAACCACAACTTCATGGGATTCTCTTTCAAGCTCCCGAGCCGCGATTAACCCGCATAGACCGGCTCCAATGACGGCCACCTTCAATGGCATAGGCATTGTTTATGGTGTTTGGCCCGTTTGTCCAAATAATTGAAGGCTTCCTTTTATGAACAAAAGGCAGGGAGCATCTTTCAAGTCATAAACTGACAAATAACTAAAATTCTAATATAAATCATACTTGATCACTTTATTTATTTTTTTAAGCAAATTATATAATATATATATATATTAAACAACTCCTCCGTGGATCTTACGTTCATGTTTGTTGATCTAAATTCATTTATTTACGAGCAAGTGATTTGATTCTCTTGGCATTTTTTTATTTTTATAATGATATATCACACGTGGTTTTAACTTCATATATCATTATATTTATAACTCGAATTACATATATATGTAAACCAAAAGTTAAATTATATATATCTCATTCTTTTATAATTTTTGGTAAATAGATACGTAATTTAAAACTTTAGATAATAAAATATATGTACTTTAAAGGGTTTGATAAAAAGTTATATATGTAATTTTGAATCATATATATATATATATATATATATGTATATATCTATATCTAATTTTTGAAATTTATATGTCATATGTGTATTCGACTTTGAAATTTTAATACGGATTTAGAAATTAGAAGACACATCAAATGGGCTATGGAACACCGATCCACAGAGAATTAAGTTTAACCGACCCAACATGAAAAAGGGAAAGCCCAGGATATACTTGGATTGGAGTGATATGGAGCCCAAGTAGCAAGTTGATAGGAACAGAAATAAACATAAATTTAGTTTACTACATTTGCGGTGATCATATTCATCGCATGTTTTTAAGTGAGATTTTTACTGGGTACGTTTGTTGTTGTTGTATATTCATTGCATGTTCCATGCGTAAATCTCCTCATATTTAATTAGAAAATAACCATTAGTTGCATATATATTTAACACTAGGTTATAGACCCATGTTTTACACGGGATTGGTTATAAAGAACGATACAATTAAAATATATTTACGATAATAACATAATCTACTATAAATGAATACATTTTATAATTACAAAAATAAACAATAAATCTTTAAAAACTTCTTTGTATACATAATTGGATGTCTTTTTAATAACATTATTTTCTTAATCCAAAATTAAAATTTCAGAGCATCCTTGCTTTTTGACTCGGGATAAAAATAACATATAGTTGCCTTTGTGTAAAAATTGATTGTTTCATTAATAAACTCATTTTTATAACGATTGGTCTTGACTTTTACTTATTGATACTACAGAAGAAACTGTCTTTTTTAAAATTAAAAGAATTCTTCTTATCTTACACTGTAATGATTGTTCAGTTACTTATATGACTTCTAGATATTACTTATGCTTCAATAACACTTCCAAGTGAGATGATCTTTAATCTAATCATGTTGCATAAAACATTTTTAATCAACATTTCTTAGTAACATCACAGGGACACCAATCTTTAGTACTAACTTATGGTTAGGCAAATTAGATATTTTAAGTCCATTTAATATGTTAAATGGGTATAAACATTGAGTAGTACCTACATGTAAAAGCTCTGACTCATAAATAATATATGAACTTAAGTAGTTAATTGCATCTACATAAAATATAGATTATAAGGGATCATTGTTTCATCTATAACTTCATTTAGATGCTAAATTGACAGCTTCTTGGAAAATTTGAAATACTTTTTTTTCTAAAGAATGAAAGTATAAACTGATTCAATAAGATTAAAAATAAGATTATCAGGATCCATAATCAAAAGATCATCATGTATCTTTAATAAAACTTTTAGAGATGGAATAATAAGATGTTTTAATAAAAACAATTTTATTTAAAAAATGAATAATATATATATATATATATATTACAATATTCGAATCAAATTATAAAAATAACAACAATAACATTCTTTATTAATTAGAAAAAAAACATACATATGTTAAGTTAAAGATTTTTAAAATTAATATTGATATTTATACAAATTAAAAATGACTAAGAAACATTGGATTTAGATGTTTTAATATACATTATTAAAACGAAACTTTGCCTCTAGAATGTTGAGTTTATGTAGGTGAAAGAAAATTTTTAAAAAACTTTATATAATAAGATGTTTGAATAAAAATAAATTGTTTTAAAAGATAAAGAAAAATAAAATGTGCTACATCATGTGATTAAAAGTAAAAAAATAACCATAATAACATTCTTTTGTTGATTAAAAATAACAACATACCATTTAAACCTAAAAACTTTTAAATTGAAATTGATATTTAAACATATTAAAAATGACAAAGAAACATAAAATGTATAAGATGTTCTACAATTATGTAGATAAAATGATTATTAAAAATAAATTTTCTTCATAAAAAAGAACTAAAAGACTAAATATAATGGAACATTAATAAATTTTTTTACACCGTATGAATAAAAATTAATATATTTATCATAGATTTACATAGTTTAATGATTAGTAAACATCTTATCTTATATATTTAACATAGTAGTAGAGGATGAAGTATGCAAATATTTTAAATGGTATGAAGAAGTAAATAGTAGAGGAACTAAAAAATTTAGCTCATACCAATAGTGTTAAATAGATTTATGTTTGTTTATATTAAATTGATTGTGTGAATACAAGTAAACATAGTAGAGGAGTAAAATAATAGAATTGAAAGATGAATTTGGTAAATATTGAGAAACAATATAATAAAATCTTAATATGCTTTTGAAATTTTTAACTTTAAAGTTTTTGACTTTTAAGTGTATTTGATAAAGATGATTTGAAATTGCATGTTTTTAGGATAAGAAAGAGAAATTACAATAAACTTTAAATGAAAATTAATTCAAAAAATATTTAATTATTGATGAAATGTACGTAATTATTTTAAAATTAAGAAATTTAAATATTGAAAAAAAAATTATATGTCAGTTGGGAATTTTTTTTTGAGCAATATGATATGTTAACAATTATATACTTTATTAAAAATTGAAAGCAATTAAAAGATTAATTAATAAAAAAGCTAAGCAAAAGTCCGAATAAGTAAAATTTGAAAAAAAATAAAATAAAATTTGAATCTATTATTCGGTTTTAGAAAACGGAAAAATAGGGATAATTAAATTTATTATTCAAAATTTTATTTGAAATTTTAGAACATTTGAATTTGATTTATTTTTTGGTTGCCATGTGTTAAAATTAATTTGAAGATTAATGTGGTAATGACACATGTCAATTTTTATGAGAGAATTGCTCTAGTAATGACACCTAAACAAAATTATTTTCATTTATTATATAGTATAGATTTCCTTTATGACGAGTGGTAAACTACATTTTGAGTGGTTCACGTGAGCAGATGGGGTTCTTATGTGACAGAATACGAGAACGAGAATACTGATCCTTCTCATTTGAGAGGCGTCAGTGCCTCATGATGTGAGTGGACTCACAGGAACATAGTATATGAGATTATAAATCTTGCATTGATTTGTTGAAAGACAGTGAGAGGTGGAGTGGGAGTAGGGCTTACAATTTCAGATACAGACACCTTAACACGACTTTAACATGTTTCATGTTTACTCTTAACACTTTCGTGTGTAAAACAGGTCGACATGTTAAGACCCTTTTGTTTTTTGTGTCTAAACAGGTAAAACTCGCTAATACATGTTAAGACCCGTTGATACATGTTAAGACCCGTTGATACATGTTAAGACCCGTTAATACCTGTTTAAAATTTAAAATAAATAATATAATAATATAAATAGGGTACCCGATTACCTTATAAAAATTTCTATTTTTTAACCCTAGTTTCTTAACGGGTTCCTTAACAGGGTTTTAACATGTTATTTAACGGGTTATTTATAGTGTTAAATGTTAACAGGTTTCTTAGCGGATCATTTCGTGTTTACGTGTTTTTATCGGGTTGTATTCATGTTTGGAAAAATAGACACAATAAGATTTCGTATTGTGTTTATGTCTACCTATGTCGTGTTTCGTGTATTAACGTGTCGTGTCTGATCCGTTATGATAGCGCTAAGTGGTAGGCCTAATATACCTTAAAATTTTTGACACCCTAAATTAGGGGTGTAAAAATTAAACTGGTAACAAACACAACCAAAAAACAATCAATTTGTTTGGAATCTCCTTCCTCTGTTTATACTCCATTTATTTATTTTGCTTTAGGGTTTCTACGTTACGTGTTCGCTATTGTTTAGATGTAGTATGATCTAGGGTTTGTTCAACATCTTATGGACAATTTGCATGATTTTGTTCATGTTTTGCACTGTTTGGTAGTCGATTATTATATTTTGGTGATCATTATTCCACAAACAACCCGATGCTTGTTTGAGATATTCATTTATGCAGAATTCCTTTCACCTTTTTTCTTCTTCTCTCTACTTGGCATAATCTAGGGTTTTTACGTTATCGTGTTCACATCTGTTTAGCACAATAAACTGTTTTTTTTTTGTTTTCTTTTACTATTATTTGATAGTCGAATCTTACTTTTTGTTGTTCATTACTGGTTTACTGTACAGGTTTGACCTTGTGGTTTGATTAGGTTTTTTCTGAAAACATATTCATCAAAGACTAAGAATTAATTCTGTGCAAGTCTTCCAGGGCTTGTATTGATACAAATTCGATTCTTGTTTCTGATAGTCATTACATGCTTATGTTTTTGTTAGGGTTGAAGATAGAAGCTCCAAAGAAGAAGGAAGTTAGTTAAATTCTGGATGATCCATCTCACCAGATTGCATGCATTAAATAACCAAAACAATTACATAAATAGTCCCTCAGGAACAAACAATTACCATGCTACCCCTACACTTAACAAAACAAACAAATTACGGAAATAAGAAAACATCACGTAACAATACTTCCCCCATAAAATACTTTTTGTCCTCAAAAGATCCTTCAACCCATTCCTCCAAGTCTGGAAAGCGCAACTTCATATCATCCAAGAACTCCCAGGTTGCTTCTGACATTCCTTGATCCTTCCACTGTACCAAAACTTTCATGGCAGCCCTGCTTCCTCGCTTTACCAGCTTCTGATCCAACACCTTCATTGGCTTCAAACGAAAACGTGCCTCCATAGGAATGGGCACTACCTTATCCGGCGGCCCACTTGCTGCCTTTAATAATGACACATGAAAGATCGAATGAATTTGCGAGTCATCAGGCAGGTCTAAACGATAAGCCACTTTACCCACCCTTTCGAGGATCAGGAAGGGTCCGAAATACTTTGGAGTCAGCTTAGAATGCTTATAAACACGAAGCGAATTCTGCATATATGGTTGGAGCTTGAGATAAACCCACATACCCACTTCATACTCACGGTCGGTCCTATGCTTGTCGGCTTGTTGCTTCATCCGATTCTGAGCCTTAAGCAAGGATTGCTTCACAACATGTATGGCAGTTTCTCGATCTCGCATGACAGCATCAACATCTTTATCACTGGAATCCCTGGGAAGATACGGTATGTGTAAAGGAGGGGGGGTACCCGTACAGCACTTGAAAAGGGGACATGCCAATGGAAGAATGGAAGGTGGTGTTGTACCAACATTCGGCAAGAGATACCCATTTAACCCATGTGTGAGGCCGCTCCATGACCATGCACCTCAAATAACATTCCAAACACCGGTTAACAACCTCTGTTTGGCCATCGGTCTGCGGATGATAGGCCGTGGATAGCTTGGACTCTACCCCCTGTAAGGCTAAGAACTCCTTCCAAAACGAGCTCAAGAATATTGGATCCCGGTCTGAAATAATCGATGTGGGGCAACCATGCAGCTTATATACATTATCCAGGAAGGTTTGGGCGACCTCCTTGGCTGTGAACGGGTGGCTGAGCACCATGAAGTGACCATACTTTGACAAGCGATCAACCACTACAAATATAGTGTCCTTACCTTTAACCTTGGGCAGGCCTCCGATGAAGTCCATGGAGATTTCAGTGAATACTTCAGTAGGTATAGGCAAGGGCTGTAGCAGGCCTGGTGATGCTATGGTTTCATTCTTTGCTCTTTTGCATACATCACACTCCCGTATACTCTGTCGGACCACCTTAACAATTCCCTTCCAGTAAAACATGCCTCGCACTCTTTCAACTGTTGCGGTTACCCCTGAGTGGCCTCCCCATGCTGATTCGTGGCACAGCTTAACAATCTTTTCCCGCAGTGCCAAGTCTCGGCCCACCACCATTCTATTGTGCCGAGTGAGCCACTGCCCCATTCCACCGGTATTTAGAGAGTTGTTCCCCCCCATGTAACTTGGTGATTATGACCTGTAGTTGCTCATCCTGTTGCTGGCTTACTATGACTTCGTTGAGGAGTAGAGGCTCAATTTGGGAGATGGCTGTTGTGAAGAGGGTGGCTCCATGAACTCTAGATAGGGCATCGGCTGCCACGTTTTCCCTTCCCTTTTTGTATTCAATGGTGTAGTCATACCCCATCAGTTTGGCCAACCATTTGTGCTGCAAGGGGTAGTAACCTTTTGGGTTAGCAAATGCTTGAGACTTCGCTGGTCCGTACGGATGATGAACGGTCGAGTGATGAGGTAGTAGTGCCACTGCTTGACAGCCATCAGAATAGCTAGTAGTTCCTTTTCCTATACCGAGAGTGCTTGCTGTTTAGCTGATAGGGCCTTGCTTATAAAGGCGATAGGGTGTTTATCCTGCATAAGCACTGCCCCCAAGCCACAAGCCGAGGCGTCAGTCTCCACTACGAAGGCCTTGGTGAAATCGGGGAGGGCCAGCACTAGGGCAGATGATAAGGCCTCTTTAAGCTTTTCGAAGGCTTGTTGGGCATCCGGTCCCCAGTGGAACGCATCCTTTTTTAAAAGGTCCGTTAGGGGCCTTGCTAGGAGGCCGAAGGCTCTGATGAATCTACGGTAGTAGCCGGTTAAGCCCAGGAAACCCCGTAGCTCCTTCAAGGTCCTTGGGGCTGGCCATTGTTGTATAGCTTCTATTTTTGTCGGGTCGGTCCTCACCCCCTCCCCCGAGATGATATGGCCTAAATACTCCACTGCCTTGCCTCCGAATACGCATTTGGATTCCTTGGCAAAGAGGCGGTGTTGTTTCATGAGGGATAGGACTTGGCGGAGGTGAAGCTGGTGTTGCTCAATGCTGTTGCTATAGACCATAATGTCATCGAAGAACACTAGGACTCCGTTGCGCAATAGGGGCTTGAAAACCGAGTTCATTAAAGCTTGGAAGGTGGCAGGTGCGTTAGTGAGGCCAAAGGGCATCACGAGGAATTCGTAGTGTCCTTCGTGGGTCCTGAAAGCCGTTTTGTGAATATCCCCAGGGGCCATTCGAACCTGGTGGTAACCCGAGCGCAGATCCAATTTGGAGAAGACCGTGGCCCCTCCTAGTTCATCCAATAATTCCTCGATCAAAGGGATGGGAAATTTATCCTTGATGGTTGCTTCGTTGAGTCGGCGATAATCCATACACATCCGCCACTGGCCATCTTTCTTCTTTACTAGAACCACGGGCGCTGCAAAGGAGCTCTGGCTATTTCTTATGACCCCAGCCGCCAAGAGTTCCTTGGTGGTGCTTTCAATGACATCCTTTTGAATGGCGGGGTAACGGTATGGCCTCTGGCTGATAGGTTCGGTTCCCTCCTTCAGCCGGATGTGGTGATCAAACTCCCTTTTTGGTGGCAGTCCTTTTGGAAGGTCAAAGACCGCCGTGAATTCGTGAATAAGTTCTTGCCACAGCTTCTGTTCACTTGTGCCCCCATCCCTTGTTACCACCTTTGAATTGTGCAGGCCTTCCCGTGCGTTGCCCATGAGTTGGAGGCTATACATTTGGACAACATTGGCCTCCGTTTGGCCGTCATCTGCCCCGGCTGAAAGTTTCAGTGAGCACATGGACACCTTGTTCGTATGGATGCCCTTGAGTTCACAAAGTTCCTCCCCCATTTTGAACTGCATGGTCATCTTCTGGAAATTCCATAAGATGTCCTGAAGGGGTAGCAACCATTGGACGCCCAATATCATATCATAGTTTTCGAGAGGAATCAATAGGACTTCGGTGGTGAACCAACGACCTTGCATAGTCCACTGGAAGTCCGGGCACAGTTGGCTTGTCGTCAATTGTTTCCCATCCGCCACACTTACTAGGATTGGGGAGATCTCTTTCACCGGGCATTGAAGCTTCTTAGCCAGCTTGACATCAATAAAGTTGTGTGTAGAGCCTGAGTCGATGAGAATGTGCAACTGTCGAGTTCCCATCGATCCTTTGACTCTCATTGTAGAGTAGGAAGGAAGGCCAGTGAGGGCATGTATCGAAATCAGGTGTTCCTCTTCCTCCTCGGCAGGCTCCTCGGTTCCGTCCCCCTCATCCGCATCATCTACTTCAATTAAGAAAACTTGCCTGCGGCTGCATTTGTGCCCTGGCACGAATTTTTCTGTGCACCAGAAGCATTCCCCCTTTGAACGCTTTAACTCGAGTTCCTTGCTAGAGAGCCTGCGAGGGTTATTGTTTGGGCTGGACCTGGGTGGTAGTGTGGTTGGGGTTCGATTGGTAGGTGTAGGCAAGAGTGGCAGCCTCGTTGCATTCGTGGGAGGCATAATTCTGGCATGATCAGTATTGCTCCTTTGGTGATTTCCCCCTCCCCTATCCAGTTTTCCCTTGGGCTCGCTAATGCGATTGTTGAGGTCCTGTATTTTAGCTAGACCATAGGCTTCATGCAATGTCTTGGGTTTAAACATCTTTACTGGCCCCCTAATTTCAGGTTTGAGAGCCTTCAAATACATACTCACAGCTTGGGTTTCACTTATAGAGACCTTATTAAGGAGTTCATCGAACGAGGTGTTCAATGAGTGCAGATCATCGGTTTGGGTAAGCGAAGCAATCTCTTCCATGGGATCTTCGAACATTGCGTTTGAGAAACGGGCTGAAATTGCTCGGACATAATCCGCCCAGGGGAGTTCTACTACGGTTGCCCCTCTCGTTTTCATAAAAGCCTGGTGCCATTGAATCGCGGGACCTTCCAAGTGAATGACTGCATATCGAAGCTTCATATTATCCGGGGTTTCATCAATGGCGAAGAAGTGTTCGCATCTGTAGATCCATGCTTCGACACCTTCACCAGAAAACTTGGGGAATTCAACCTTCCCTATGCGCATAGGCCTGTTCCCACCCCGTTCGTTTGGGTCGCCGAATAACCCACCACCGGAGCCCCCAGTGTTGGGACCGTGAACTGATGTGCCGCTGGAATGAGATTGTTCTCGGAAGGCCCTTAGCAAGTCTTCCTGTTGCTTCATGGATTGTTCTTGATTCTTCATCAGGGACGCAAGGGTAACTTGGAGATCTGAGATGGCCTTGCCGTGGTCCTTGAGCGTGGTCTCGAGTTCCTGGCTGCGTGTGGTCGTCATGGTGTTGCAGAGGTTCCGACGAGGGATCAGAATGGCTCTGATACCCTTGTTAGGGTTGAAGATAGAAGCTCCAAAGAAGAAGGAAGTTAGTTAAATTCTGGATGATCCATCTCACCAGATTGCATGCATTAAATAACCAAAACAATTACATAAATAGTCCCTCAGGAACAAACAATTACCATGCTACCCTACACTTAACAAAACAAACAAGAATTACGGAAATAAGAAAACATCACGTAACAGTTTTGGGACACAAATCTTAACTTAATAACATGTTGGGGTTTATTGTTTAGCTTATATGATGAACGTATCTTGGGTTAACCAAGGGAAGGTGATTTTACCTGTCTATCATTATAGTCTATGTTACATATGGGTCTCTGATTATGACTTTTGTCTTATTGGGCTAAAATCTCTGTTTAAATTTTTTATAGGTTGAACGTGTGGCTTTGTGTAGTAACCTGTAAGTCTTTGTATAATACACAATACTGTTATGGCTTAGGAGCTTGAATCGTGTTACATTGGGCCATGGGATAGTATTGTTTATGCCCGGCAAAATGGGTGGGTTGGGTAACGGGTCAGAACGGGTTCGGGTCAGGATGGGTGCGGGTCAGAACGGGTTTTAATCAAAATCAGTTCAGGTCTAAATGGATTGTTCTTAAAAAACATCAATTTAGTTTAACTTAAAGTAAGTAAATAGTCCATTTGGATAATTTTTAGTTATTTTTCTCATCAAATATGTTTTGTTAATCATTTATAAATGTTTGAATCATTGCATTTGCATGCTTTTTTGGTTACCCGTCTTGACCCGCATTATGTTTAAGTGCTACCCATTTCAACCCATTATACTACAATTGTTTACCCAAACCAACCCTTTTTCTTTGACATAGGTAAAAATTGCCACCTCTAGTATTGTTATGACTTGAGTATTGATCCAGTCCTTGCTTATTTTCGGTTCCAATGTTCCTTGTGTTTTTACCGTAAATTTCAGATTGATAACATCTTGGGTTTTATTGTTTAGAACTACATCTACATTATGTTGAAACATAAAAGCATGAGTTCAATTGAAAATAATTTTTATGATGGGAAAAACATGATTAATGTTTGTGCATTTCTAGAAAACAAATACTATGGCTTGTTGTTCATTATTGTTTTGGTATATTTTTTTCTTGATGTTTAGCTTTTCTTTATGTTATTCCAAGTAAGATCAATAGGTTTCTCAAATTGGAAATGTTTTCGCTAATCATTATCTTTTATTTGTTTTTAATGTTTTCTTCTTCATTATTCTTGAAGTTTGCTTTTGAGGACTGTTTAGAGGGTTTATGATCTAGTGTTTTAATGGTACATGAATTTGTTTGTTGTATAACTCCAAGTCCTCTGCTTTTATAACGGCAACTGGAGATCTGTAAGTTCTCTGTCTTATTCTTTAAATTTCTGTCACATACTCAATAATATGATAGGCATTTCTTGTGGGTCGGGTTAGGAGGACCAACAATTGGAAAATTTGTGTGTTATACTTGGTATGCTTGCTCGCTGTTAATCATGCCCACTCTTATCTTCAATCTTTAACATGCAACAGTTTAAACAATTAGACCTTATAAAATATAACACAAATACCTTGACTGGTTGCTCTTGTTTGTTCTTAATCTGCTCCATCAACTCGGTTGATAATAGGAGGACATGTTTGATCAGGGGATGGGTAGTTTAATAGGTTTTGAATTTATAATATCAGTATTATATCTTCTTTTTTATTTTTTTGGGTTAATTGATACCTCTTTTGTAACAAAATCCATTTTTTGATAGGACACAAAAATGTGGAGCAGCTAGAATGGTGGTGCATTACTCTGACAAAACAATCATTTGTACGTTATTCTTAAAGAGGTTTGGAGTTTATATGATCATTAGACTATATCTTAGAAATTGTTAGAAATGTTTTAACTGCATTGTAAGTTAACTGTGACACCCCGTATTTTCCAGGTCAGCTTTATAACTATTTAAATGTTTATTTAAATATTTATTGTACACGTGGCACTAGAAATAGATTAATTTAGTGTGACACGTGGCACGACAGTACAAACACCGACACACAACAAGATAATTCGTGGAATTATCGACAACCAGCACACGCGGGTCAAAACACACGAACGTTGGTGAACGTCAAGCACATTGTGTAGCACAACACTCGAAACCTCACGAAACACCCACACTTTGAACTCGGAAATTCAAACGATAGTTCGTAGACGTGAAAACGGCGACGAACGGATCAAACCCACTAAAATGGGCCTATTGGTGTCACACCCCGAGCCGGCGGGATAGGATCGGTTGTCCCGTCGGGCGGAAGGTTCTCGGGGCGCGATATCGTGAGTGATAATCGAATTGATCAGATTGTTATATTGCACATGATACATAAATGAGAAATGCTAAACATGATAGAATTACAAAGTTAAATTACATCAGTATTGTTTATAATTTAACAATGTAAATCTACTATTAACATCATAAGTTTTCTATCTTGTATGTACACAAGATATACAAAATGGTATGTGTATGATGTCTTCAAAAGTATGCAGGTCCAAAAATACTAAGTCTTCTAAATGAAGTCCTAGCCCAGAAGTAATGACTTCCTAATTGACCTGTTCGTCACCTGAGAAGTCATGCAAAAAAAATCAAGTCAACACATGGTTGGTGAGTTCATATAGTTTTGTAACTTTGAAAATGTTTTGAACCCTTCTTTCGGTAAAGACCCTAACCTCATTAACATCACATGTATCATCCAGACCGGTATGCTTATATATAGGGCATACCCCTGGGTCAAGGCTACAACCCCGCCCGCCCACGACGTCCCACCACATACTAATCCGCATAGGACATTGATGTTAATGATAATTAAGCGTTTTTACCTACCATACACTTTTAAACACCCATGATTCCTCTGTTCTCTGTTCCTGTAATTGCAATCATTTGAAATCTCTCTTGATTTCATATGTTCATCATACAAATATGATTAAAACAACAATTGTAGAATTAGTATAAATGCTTAATTAAATAAATAAATAAACATTTAATAAAATCTAAGTCCTAATGATTGGGGCCTATGGTCAACTCGAGTAGACTAGTCTGTCAATCAAGGTACTTAGTAGTGAAGGAGAGCTGTAAATCTCATCAAACATGTGACCTATAATCAATCAGTCTAGCTAGGACATCTTTTGATATATAGGCTTTCATAGTTCTTTAGACCGTCCATAGTTCTTTAGTTCTTTAGTTCTTTGGCACATGTTATCTTTGAGCATTTCCCAGATTTCCCCTTAAAATAGTTCTTTGTACTTAGTTCTTCCAAATAGACCGTTAGTTCTTTGACATCCACTCTTGAAATAGTTCTTTGAAAATAGATCGTTAGTTCTTTGAGAATAGACCGTTAGTTCTTTGAAATAGACCTTTGAAAATAGTTCTTTGTTGAGATTTTTAGTTCTTCGAAAATAGTTCTTTGAAATAGTTCTTTAGTACGTAACAGTTACCTAAACATGAGTCTAGGATAACATTTATACATGTAAAACATATAAAAGCATTCAAGTAAACAATTACATACATAAAGCAGTTTACGCATGCTTCTCAGCCCCGCGTTTTAAACAAAATGTTAGAAAAGGGGCAATGAACTCACCTTGTTGCTGTTGAGTTGACTTAGCTTAAACAAAAGACTGCACGCTCTCTGTATTGTAATTTGGTTTGTTTTCACGTTCCTGTATTGATTTAACGTTGTTAAGACTCGCAAGTATAAGTTTTGTAGGGATTTGTGTGTAGATATATGTGTTAGCCCTAAAGTTGGCTAACACGCGTAAGACTTGGTCATGATCCCTATTCGGTCCCATATGTTTGATTCAAGTTAATGACCTTGTAAGTTATCATATTGTCATTAGTTATATGCCATTTGCTTTGATGAAAGACTTAGTGCTTAGTTTCCAACTCGTCTTTGTTGATTTTGTACGTTTTGAACATTTATCGCATAATTATTGATTAATTAAGCAAACATTCTTTTGACATATCTTATTTTGATCTTATGAAATGTGGTGAACTCATGTGGGCTAAATCATGGCATATGGACCGAACATTGTGACCAAGTTACTTGTTGGGCCTTTATGTAGCAAGTTGGGCCTTGGGCCCAAATCCATGGGCCTTGGAATAGTTCTTGAACATTTGAGGATGGTGAGGCTTATTTGAAAGTGTGGGACAATGATTTGGATTAATGGACTACAAAGGCCTTGCCAAAAGTTACAAAGACTAGAGTTCAAGTAGCCTTGTGGGCCTTAATTGGGCCTCTAAGGAATTTATTGGGCCCAAGGTGGGCCTTGGTAATATTTGTTGGCCAAGAGTCATATAAGGCTGTAGGAATTGAGATTGGGCCAAGAATGGGCTGTTGGCCAAAGGATTTGCATGGTGGCCTCAAATTGAGGACATGGGCCTCAAAATAGGCCTTGAATTAGTTTTCTATGGGCCTCGGGCTGATTTTGTTGGGCCCATTGAGATTTGTCTCAGGCCTTCACTAATATAACCCATAAGCCAAGTAGGGCCTCGCCAAATTGGGCTGGAACAATGATGGGCCTAAAGATTTGACTGTTGGCCTTAAATGGTGGCCTTGGGCCAAAATCTGTGGGCCAGGAGAGGATTTTACTGGGCCCCTTGAATCCCATCAAGGCCTGTAGTAAAATAGGTCATGGGCCAACCTGGGCCTGGCTCATTTGGGCTAAATTCGATCGTGGGCCTATTTTGTCCTTAGTTACTTACTAAACATGGGCCAAACAAGGTTTTTGAGGTTATTTACTGGGCCTTCTTTAGTTTCTGGGCTGGAACAGTAAAGTTGGGCCAAGATTTCAGTGGGCCTAGGTAATAGGAGGTTGGGCCCATCCTGGGCCAATCCAGAATGCAATTGGGCCGGATGTTGGGCCTGTTGGGCCAACAGATTTGATCTTGAGCCACTTGGTGCCCTTGGGGCCTTGGGCAAGAAGGGTGAAATGGCTTGCAAAGAAGTTATGAGAACTAGCTTATCAAAAGAAAACCTATGGATCATCAAGGGAATAACATGGCCGAATATGTCAAAGAGTTGGGCCAAGGTACTAAACTATTGGCCTTATAATCTGCCATCTTAGTGGCTTGTTGAGCCTTGAGCAAAGGTGGGTTGCAAAAGTTGCATAGGCCACTATTGGGCCGAATGGTGGTCATAGGCCCATTACACAAACTTGGGCCTGATCAAAAGGAGTTAGATAAATTCTTGTGCTGCATTAGTAATCTTAGGCCGACCCAGTGGCCTTGGGCCGAACTAGGGCCTTTGGGCCAGATTATAGTAACCAACTGATGTTGGGCCAAAAGGGTAGACCAAAGAGATTGATGTTGGGCCTAGTATATGGCTGCCTCAGTAAGGTTGGGCCATAATAAGTTGGGCTTCAAGTTAATTGATAAGCCATTAGTCCCTTACTTGTCATTGGGCCACAGGAGTGGGCTTTGGGCCTGGCTACAACCATTGGGCCGTGTACTGACCATAGTAACAGGTCTTGGGTCACCTGTTGGTGGGACACAACGGCTAATGGCCTACTGGTGATGATGTTCAACTGATTGGTTGAGGGGTTATGGACTGACGAAAGGTTGGTCAACAAAATGGAGGTAGTTGTCGAATGTGACTCATTCGAAGGAAGTTTCAGACGAATGGGAGGATGGCTGCCGAATGACTACCGAATGATGGTGTTTCCGAATGGTGGTGATTCGGAGGTGGATGCCGAATGGGAACCAGGTGTAACCAGCGAATGGATAGCGGCTCATGGTGGTTCAACCAGAGCTGAAATGGCGAAAGAGATAGCAGCGAGTGAAGCTGGGGCGAAGGAGAGTGGCGAATGAGAGGAGTTCGAATGAGGGATGGCCGAAGGAGCCATGGCCATTCGACCATGTTACAGCCGTCATTCGGCCACCACAGCGCCGCCCTAGGACCACCCCAATCGTGGTGATGCTGAGGAAGGTGTAGACTACGCTGGTTCTTAGAGTCGTGAGCTTCATATAGGTTAAACCCTAAACGGGTTTTTGGTTGGAATAGGTTCAAGGGCTCGAAAACCCTAATTTTCGAGATATAAACAGCCTTGTACCTCGAGTTTTGATGGTTTCTAACCCCGATCTGTTGTACTTTCGTGTAGTAGAGGTCAAGAGCTTCAAGTAGGTTCAAGAATGGGGTGATTTGGTTGAGAAATGAGAGAGATATGGAGGAGAGAAGGTGAGAAATTGAGGGTTTTCTTCAAAACCGGGATTTTAGGTTTGGAGAGAGGTTGAAGATGATAGAAATGAGAGAAAACTCTCATTATTGAGTTTTTATACCCCGAGGGTGTTCGGGTTCGTTTTCGTTGCTCGATTCGCATATTCGTTACGTTTCCGGAAAATTACGCGTAATTTAAATGGTTTTAAATAAAAAGAGTTTAAATTAATTATTTTGATGAGTTTCAAAATTGTAAAATGTTATTTATTTTATTTTATTAAATTACTTTCGTTCGTGTCGTGTTTTCGTTTTCGTTTCGTCAGATCGCGTCACCTTCGCGCGTAATTCGTTCGAATCGTCACCCGAACGAACACGACGATGGTTTTGCTTTCTGACTTTTGTTTTCTACTTTTCAGTCATTATTTCAGAACTCTAAACTCACAGATATGTTTGTGCGAATCGTCACCCACGCAACCACACTGTCAGTTCGTTATTCTGAAATAACACTGTAATTGTGTTTAGATTGTGCTTCCTCACTGTCGGACTCAACTAAACATCCTGTTTTCACATTGTTCTTGTACTGACTTGTCGGTCATCTGATTCCTGTCAGTTGTGGACATCAGATCGCAACCGATTTGTTTCTGAGTATTGTTTGAACATCGTTGTTTCTCGTGACTTGTTGTGTTAACTGTAATTAAGTTTTCACTTAATAAATGTAACAAATGTTCCAAATGTACGTTGTACTTAATGTATTTAAGTTTATACGAAAATACGTACAACGATTTCTTGTATGTAAGATCCTGTTAATTCAAGTACTGTTTAAAATCATATAAGTACACATAGTTACTGTAGAAAGTACACATACCGTACGGACTTGCCGGACGGTCTGGTACTTGCTGTTACAGTCTCCCCTTGTTAAAGAAATTTCGTCCCGAAATTTAAGAGTTGTTATCGGGTACAGCTTCTTCTTCAAACAGTTGGGGATACTTTAACTTCATGTGATCTTCACGTTCCCAAGTAAACTTGGGTCCGCGTCTTGAGTTCCAACGAACCTTTACTATCGGAATACGGCTTCGCCTCAGTTGCTCGACCTTGCGATCCATAATCTCTAAAGGTTCCTCAATAAAGTGTAACTGATCATCAACTTGAATTTCTCCGATTGGGATGACGAGTGATTCGTCAGCAAGGCATTTCTTTAAGTTAGAGACGTGAAACACGTCATGCACACCAATGAGTTCATCCGGTAATCTCAGTCTATATGCTACAGGACCAATACGTTCGATGATTTCGAACGGTCCAACATATCGTGGTGCTAACTTGCCTTTATTCCCAAAACGTACTACGCCTTTCCATGGGGAAACCTTTAACATGACACGGTCTCCCACTTGGAATTCCAACGGCTTGCGCCGTTTGTCAGCGTAACTCTTTTGTCTACTCCTTGTTGCTTGTAGCCTTCTCTGAATCTGAGCTATCTTGTCAGTGGTTTCTTGAATAAGTTCTGGCCCAGTGATTCGATTGTCTCCAACTTCAGTCCCACAGATCGGTGATCGACATTTCCGGCCATAGAGAGCCTCGAATGGTGCACATCCGATACTGCTGTGATAACTGTTATTGTAGGAGAACTCAATCAGTGGCAAATGGGAATCCCAATTTCCACCAAAATCCAAAATGCAGGTTCTTAACATGTCCTCTAGGGTTTGAATCGTACGTTCACTTTGACCATCCGTTTGTGGGTGGTAAGCTGTACTCAGATTCAACCGCGTCCCTAGAGATTTCTGCAAGGATTGCCAGAACCTTGATGTAAATCTGCTGTCTCTATCAGAAATAATTGACAATGGCACACCATAGCGTACCACTATCTCGTTGATGTACAATCTTGCCAGTTTATTCATCGTGAAGGTTTCACGCATCGGCAAGAAGTGAGCAGATTTTGTTAAACGGTCGATGATCACCCAGATTATATCATGACCACTGGAAGTGCGGGGTAGCTTGGTAATGAAGTCCATAGCTATTTGTTCCCACTTCCAGAGTGGAATCTCAGGTTGTTCCGGTAAATCAGACGGTTTCTGGTGTTCCGCTTTTACTCTTGCACACGCAAGACATCTGCCGACGTATTCAGCTATGTCTTTCTTCATTCCCGGCCACCAATAAAATCTCTGAAATTCTCAGTACATTTTATCGGCGTCCGAATGCACTAATTTTCTGGTTCGTGTGCTTTCTCAAGAGTAATTCTTCTGGATTGACCTATTACCGCAATCCACCATTTTGGCGGTAGGCATTTCATCCAGTTTATTTCGAATTGTCTTTCTGTTCTATCACCTGACACACTCCTTAAAGCTTTCATAAGTGACTCTGACAACTCTGAATCTTGATCGTCTGGTTAAGATTCTCACGTCCCATGGTGAATTCTTAGGTTATTTGATATAACCGTATACATACTTCACCATTTGTTTAATCTGTTCTCAACTTTGAAAGTGGACTTATATATCGGGAAGGTCTACTTAAGATATGGTATTACTATTGGAATAAAGATAATGGTCTATCCCTTCTAAGTAATACTATACTCACTGTGAGGTGATGTATATTTATCTTACTTTTACCCGGAAGTCATGTGTCTTTCGGAACTCATTGTAACTGTTGTTCCAACTGTTACTTATTCTCATCCAAATTTCCAAATGAAAGAAATCAGGATAGGGTTGTCATTCCTTTAACAGCTCCAGAATATACCTGAGATGTCTTTCGCGTTCTGTCTTTATATTAAAATGATTTAGTAAGTCATCCCTAACGATAATGATAAACTAATCCAGATACAGTTTGCATACTCAGTTCATGAAGCCCATGAAAATCATATATGCATTCTTCTATCCGAAAGGCATTATTGTAACTTGAAATGCCCATATTTCATTCGGAATGTTGTCTCTTGTCATATCCTCGTCTTGCACTCAAAACTGGTTTCTCCTGATCCACTTATCTTGTTTTAAATAAGACTCAGCATTGTCCTAACATTCATGCTTTACTAACGCCATTGAACCATAGTTCTCTAATTAAAGTAACTCAAAATTTTAAGAGGTTCAGGTGGAAGGTGGAAGCTGACACACTAACTTGGACATTTTGAACTCCTATGAGTTTTAGTGTTCTATTTAACCTAAGTTCTCTTCTTAAATACTGTATTTAAAATGTAATTGTGGATTTCTCTATCTTTATTTAATCTTTTAATGCTTACTTAACCTAAAGGTTCCTTAAGTTATTATTACGACTATCTTTTGACACTAACTTTGTTTACGACTATCATAATTTATTGTTTCTAAAATTACCACAGACCATGCAGTTCTAATTAATACACCAATAAATAACTTTACTGCACTAAGATGAAATTTGCATACCTATGGAGTCATCGGACTCCGAGTGTTCCCCAGGAGCTGGTAAAGCGAGTAGTTCCTCAGTGACTGCTGGGTCTGCTGGATGCATTTTCCTAGAGCAGTCCCTTGCGAAATGTCCATGCATTCCGCACGTGTAGCAGTTGTTGTTGTGTTGAGAGGAAGTAGAGGTGCTCGCTTTTTGTTTCTGTTCCCTGGTTAAATTTAACCGACACTTTTGAATCCAATGTTCGTATTTTCCACAAAACGTACATGATACACATGAGAGTTCAGCTCGATGATGGTGGTGACAAACTGAACAAAGAGGATCCTTTCCCGTAGAATGTACAGGACTTGTGGAAGATATCCTCACGGGGCAGTCCCGTGAAATGTGTTCGGATAATCCGCACACATAGCAATCCTTTCTGTATCGAGGAAGAGGATATGTAGTGTTTCCGGGATTCTGGTTATGAGTCGGGGGATTATTACAATCACGACTCCAGTGTCCCTTTTTCCCACAGTTCAGACAATGTTTGCACAGTTTGCCCTTAGCATGGTGTAGACCGCATGTGGTACATAAAGGAAATTTGTCAGCACGAAGCTTATGACCCTCTGACTCCGGAGCAACGGCCATCTGACGAAGAGGAATGGCTTCAGTGTAGATTACAAGGTCTCTTGATTCTTCAGGATGACACCTTTTTCGCTTCTTGCTTGACTCTCCTGTTTCCGATTTCTTCTGCTCTGTAGCAAGTAGTGGGAAGATTTTAGCAAACTCCTCACTATTCCTGATCCGGGCAATGATTCCAGGGAGAACTGCCATCAACTGTTCAGTGATCAAAGTTGCAAGTGCCTCGACTGCTGGGTCCGTCTCCTGCGAAGGTGGAGGCGGTGATGGTTGTCTTCTTGGTGACATTCTAATCATAACCAATAGAACATTGGTTAGTGCAATGATCGAATGCAGAAGACACAATGCACATAATTTCCTAATTCCTATGTTCTCTACATGTAGGGTCCCTAGGTTATAGTCTAGGCCAAACCGTTTAAATAAATGACCTATATTTCTCTATAACCATGGCTCTGATACCAATCTGTCACACCCCGAGCCGGCGGGATAGGATCGGTTGTCCCGTCGGGCGGAAGGTTCTCGGGGCGCGATATCGTGAGTGATAATCGAATTGATCAGATTGTTATATTGCACATGATACATAAATGAGAAATGCTAAACATGATAGAATTACAAAGTTAAATTACATCAGTATTGTTTATAATTTAACAATGTAAATCTACTATTAACATCATAAGTTTTCTATCTTGTATGTACACAAGATATACAAAATGGTATGTGTATGATGTCTTCAAAAGTATGCAGGTCCAAAAATACTAAGTCTTCTAAATGAAGTCCTAGCCCAGAAGTAATGACTTCCTAATTGACCTGTTCGTCACCTGAGAAGTCATGCAAAAAAAATCAAGTCAACACATGGTTGGTGAGTTCATATAGTTTTGTAACTTTGAAAATGTTTTGAACCCTTCTTTCGGTAAAGACCCTAACCTCATTAACATCACATGTATCATCCAGACCGGTATGCTTATATATAGGGCATACCCCTGGGTCAAGGCTACAACCCCGCCCAGACGACGTCCCACCACATACTAATCCGCATAGGACATTGATGTTAATGATAATTAAGCGTTTTTACCTACCATACACTTTTAAACACCCATGATTCCTCTGTTCTCTGTTCCTGTAATTGCAATCATTTGAAATCTCTCTTGATTTCATATGTTCATCATACAAATATGATTAAAACAACAATTGTAGAATTAGTATAAATGCTTAATTAAATAAATAAATAAACATTTAATAAAATCTAAGTCCTAATGATTGGGGCCTATGGTCAACTCGAGTAGACTAGTCTGTCAATCAAGGTACTTAGTAGTGAAGGAGAGCTGTAAATCTCATCAAACATGTGACCTATAATCAATCAGTCTAGCTAGGACATCTTTTGATATATAGGCTTTCATAGTTCTTTAGACCGTCCATAGTTCTTTAGTTCTTTAGTTCTTTGGCACATGTTATCTTTGAGCATTTCCCAGATTTCCCCTTAAAATAGTTCTTTGTACTTAGTTCTTCCAAATAGACCGTTAGTTCTTTGACATCCACTCTTGAAATAGTTCTTTGAAAATAGATCGTTAGTTCTTTGAGAATAGACCGTTAGTTCTTTGAAATAGACCTTTGAAAATAGTTCTTTGTTGAGATCTTTAGTTCTTCGAAAATAGTTCTTTGAAATAGTTCTTTAGTACGTAACAGTTACCTAAACATGAGTCTAGGATAACATTTATACATGTAAAACATATAAAAGCATTCAAGTAAACAATTTACATAAAGCAGTTTACGCATGCTTCTCAGCCCCGCGTTTTAAAACAAAATGTTAGAAAAGGGGCAATGAACTCACCTTGTTGCTGTTGAGTTGACTTAGCTTAAACAAAAGACTGCACGCTCTCTGTATTGTAATTTGGTTTGTTTTCACGTTCCTGTATTGATTTAACGTTGTTAAGACTCGCAAGTATAAGTTTTGTAGGGATTTGTGTGTAGATATATGTGTTAGCCCTAAAGTTGGCTAACACGCGTAAGACTTGGTCATGATCCCTATTCGGTCCCATATGTTTGATTCAAGTTAATGACCTTGTAAGTTATCATATTGTCATTAGTTATATGCCATTTGCTTTGATGAAAGACTTAGTGCTTAGTTTCCAACTCGTCTTTGTTGATTTTGTACGTTTTGAACATTTATCGCATAATTATTGATTAATTAAGCAAACATTCTTTTGACATATCTTATTTTGATCTTATGAAATGTGGTGAACTCATGTGGGCTAAATCATGGCATATGGACCGAACATTGTGACCAAGTTACTTGTTGGGCCTTTATGTAGCAAGTTGGGCCTTGGGCCCAAATCCATGGGCCTTGGAATAGTTCTTGAACATTTGAGGATGGTGAGGCTTATTTGAAAGTGTGGGACAATGATTTGGATTAATGGACTACAAAGGCCTTGCCAAAAGTTACAAAGACTAGAGTTCAAGTAGCCTTGTGGGCCTTAATTGGGCCTCTAAGGAATTTATTGGGCCCAAGGTGGGCCTTGGTAATATTTGTTGGGCCAAGAGTCATATAAGGCTGTAGGAATTGAGATTGGGCCAAGAATGGGCTGTTGGCCAAAGGATTTGCATGGTGGCCTCAAATTGAGGACATGGGCCTCAAAATAGGCCTTGAATTAGTTTTCTATGGGCCTCGGGCTGATTTTGTTGGGCCCATTGAGATTTGTCTCAGGCCTTCACTAATATAACCCATAAGCCAAGTAGGGCCTCGCCAAATTGGGCTGGAACAATGATGGGCCTAAAGATTTGACTGTTGGCCTTAAATGGTGGCCTTGGGCCAAAATCTGTGGGCCAGGAGAGGATTTTACTGGGCCCCTTGAATCCCATCAAGGCCTGTAGTAAAATAGGTCATGGGCCAACCTGGGCCTGGCTCATTTGGGCTAAATTCGATCGTGGGCCTATTTTGTCCTTAGTTACTTACTAAACATGGGCCAAACAAGGTTTTTGAGGTTATTTACTGGGCCTTCTTTAGTTTCTGGGCTGGAACAGTAAAGTTGGGCCAAGATTTCAGTGGGCCTAGGTAATAGGAGGTTGGGCCCATCCTGGGCCAATCCAGAATGCAATTGGGCCGGATGTTGGGCCTGTTGGGCCAACAGATTTGATCTTGAGCCACTTGGTGCCCTTGGGGCCTTGGGCAAGAAGGGTGAAATGGCTTGCAAAGAAGTTATGAGAACTAGCTTATCAAAAGAAAACCTATGGATCATCAAGGGAATAACATGGCCGAATATGTCAAAGAGTTGGGCCAAGGTACTAAACTATTGGCCTTATAATCTGCCATCTTAGTGGCTTGTTGAGCCTTGAGCAAAGGTGGGTTGCAAAAGTTGCATAGGCCACTATTGGGCCGAATGGTGGTCATAGGCCCATTACACAAACTTGGGCCTGATCAAAAGGAGTTAGATAAATTCTTGTGCTGCATTAGTAATCTTAGGCCGACCCAGTGGCCTTGGGCCGAACTAGGGCCTTTGGGCCAGATTATAGTAACCAACTGATGTTGGGCCAAAAGGGTAGACCAAAGAGATTGATGTTGGGCCTAGTATATGGCTGCCTCAGTAAGGTTGGGCCATAATAAGTTGGGCTTCAAGTTAATTGATAAGCCATTAGTCCCTTACTTGTCATTGGGCCACAGGAGTGGGCTTTGGGCCTGGCTACAACCATTGGGCCGTGTACTGACCATAGTAACAGGTCTTGGGTCACCTGTTGGTGGGACACAACGGCTAATGGCCTACTGGTGATGATGTTCAACTGATTGGTTGAGGGGTTATGGACTGACGAAAGGTTGGTCAACAAAATGGAGGTAGTTGTCGAATGTGACTCATTCGAAGGAAGTTTCAGACGAATGGGAGGATGGCTGCCGAATGACTACCGAATGATGGTGTTTCCGAATGGTGGTGATTCGGAGGTGGATGCCGAATGGGAACCAGGTGTAACCAGCGAATGGATAGCGGCTCATGGTGGTTCAACCAGAGCTGAAATGGCGAAAGAGATAGCAGCGAGTGAAGCTGGGGCGAAGGAGAGTGGCGAATGAGAGGAGTTCGAATGAGGGATGGCCGAAGGAGCCATGGCCATTCGACCATGTTACAGCCGTCATTCGGCCACCACAGCGCCGCCCTAGGACCACCCCAATCGTGGTGATGCTGAGGAAGGTGTAGACTACGCTGGTTCTTAGAGTCGTGAGCTTCATATAGGTTAAACCCTAAACGGGTTTTTGGTTGGAATAGGTTCAAGGGCTCGAAAACCCTAATTTTCGAGATATAAACAGCCTTGTACCTCGAGTTTTGATGGTTTCTAACCCCGATCTGTTGTACTTTCGTGTAGTAGAGGTCAAGAGCTTCAAGTAGGTTCAAGAATGGGGTGATTTGGTTGAGAAATGAGAGAGATATGGAGGAGAGAAATTGAGGGTTTTCTTCAAAACCGGGATTTTAGGTTTGGAGAGAGGTTGAAGATGATAGAAATGAGAGAAAACTCTCATTATTGAGTTTTTATACCCCGAGGGTGTTCGGGTTCGTTTTCGTTGCTCGATTCGCATATTCGTTACGTTTCCGGAAAATTACGCGTAATTTAAATGGTTTTAAATAAAAAGAGTTTAAATTAATTATTTTGATGAGTTTCAAAATTGTAAAATGTTATTTATTTTATTTTATTAAATTACTTTCGTTCGTGTCGTGTTTTCGTTTTCGTTTCGTCAGATCGCGTCACCTTCGCGCGTAATTCGTTCGAATCGTCACCCGAACGAACACGACGATGGTTTTGCTTTCTGACTTTTGTTTTCTACTTTTCAGTCATTATTTCAGAACTCTAAACTCACAGATATGTTTGTGCGAATCGTCACCCACGCAACCACACTGTCAGTTCGTTATTCTGAAATAACACTGTAATTGTGTTTAGATTGTGCTTCCTCACTGTCGGACTCAACTAAACATCCTGTTTTCACATTGTTCTTGTACTGACTTGTCGGTCATCTGATTCCTGTCAGTTGTGGACATCAGATCGCAACCGATTTGTTTCTGAGTATTGTTTGAACATCGTTGTTTCTCGTGACTTGTTGTGTTAACTGTAATTAAGTTTTCACTTAATAAATGTAACAAATGTTCCAAATGTACGTTGTACTTAATGTATTTAAGTTTATACGAAAATACGTACAACGATTTCTTGTATGTAAGATCCTGTTAATTCAAGTACTGTTTAAAATCATATAAGTACACATAGTTACTGTAGAAAGTACACATACCGTACGGACTTGCCGGACGGTCTGGTACTTGCTGTTACAATTGGGCTCTTCAGGGGATGTGTCGCGCTACGCGACGGCCCACAAGGAACCTGTCGCGATACGCGACAGGTGGGCGGGGGAAATTCGAACCCGAAATCCCTCGCGCTACGCGAGAGACTCTCTTGAGCATGTCGCGCTACGCGACAAGACCCAGTTCGCAGAATCTTTATTTAACCAAGACACCATCATCACTAGCTACCCTATTTCGCACAAATCGAACCCCAGGCACTCAAGATCGTCTTCCCCACCAGAAAAACTCCATTTTTACTCTGTTACAACCATTATCAAGCTTGTGGAAGCTTGAGGTGAAGATCGGGAGCTTAAAGAACGACGTTGGAAGCTCGACACCATCACCACCTCTACATCCCTGCGTGAACCAGCTGTCCAGAAGCACTTAGGAGCCTTCTTGCTCGATTTCATCATCATCTCAACCATTTTAGAGCACTCAAAGGTAGTTTCTATACTAGAAACTCACTTTCACACCTCTTACACCCACATGCAATGGTCAAAACCCACATGCAAGCACCCATGGCTCACATGCACGAATTTATAATCTGGGTTTGTTGATTTTAATGTGGTAAATGATGATCTATGATGTTATAATGGTGATTTATAATGATCCAAGTGGTTGTACATATGTGGTTATGCTTGAAATAAAGATTTATAGCATTTTGAATGCATGCATGTATGATCCATGATGGTTGAGATGAATTTGTGTATATAGAAATGTTCATAGGTGATATTGATGGATGATTTCATGCTTAGATGATGTTGGTAGGGTTTAAAATGATGATTTTGACAAACTTTCTAATAATAGAAACTTTTTGATTGTAAAATGGTGATGTGAATGATATATGGTATCATGCATGCTCATAGATTGCTACTTAAATGTTATTAGAATGATTATGATGTTCAAATGAGGTATTGATAATGTTTATGGTCATTTTTGACAAAGTTACTACATTTAGTAACTTTCGGGTCGAAATAATGATAGGAGATGATTTGGATATATTGGTATGTTTAGAATAATGCTAGATTGATTATTATGATGTTTGATGATATGAAAATGGTTTAGAAATGTTAAGGTGGTTAATTCTATGCAAAACTAGAAAGTTACTATATTTAGTAACTTTATTTTTACAAAAACCGATTTGTAAACGTGTTGTATGATTTGAACATGCTAAGTGACTTGTTATGTTATAACATGATGATTAGATGCTAAGTTAGATGGTTTCCGATGTCACGTATGCTAAAAATGGAAACTTTCCATTTTAGGAAACTTTTATGTACAACCATGATGAACATGACTTATGTGATATTGCATGATGATGTGTTATGTGTTAACATGATCACGTAGGACTAACAAGCATGCTAGAACTATAAAACCGATATGCTTTGCGAACTTTCCATAAATGGAAACTTACTATAAATAGTAAGTTGTCCATAGACGCGATTTACGCGTTTTGCTTACACGATTGCTACACGATTCACAACCGTCACACGGATCACCAACGGGTCGTTGACTTGACACGGTCAACTTTGGTCAAACACGGTCAACTTTGGTCAAACACGGTTTTATGGTACAAACACGGTCATGGTCATGAACATGACTTATGTGATATCACTTACTATAAATAGTAAGTTGTCCATAGACGCGATTTACGCGTTTTGCACACGACAAACACTTACACGATTGCTACACGATTCACAACCGTCACACGGATCACCAACGGGTCGTTGACTTGACACGGTCAACTTTGGTCAAACACGGTCAACTTTGGTCAAACACGGTCAAACACGGTCAACTTTGGTCAAACACGGTCAAACACGGTCAACTTTGGTCAAACACGGTCAAACACGGTCAACTTTGGTCAAACACGGTCAATGTGGACCAACACGAGCAAACACGGTCAATGTGGACCGACACGGACAAACATGAACAACCGAGGGTTGTTGGGCACAAACACGGGCACTAACACGAATACTAGCACGGTCACATACACGAACTCACGTACGGTATACGATATAGGTTGCCGGTGACCGACGTGCTACTTACTCGAGGAGCTTACGCATATCTTTCTTGATCACTAAGGTGAGTTTACGGCCCCTCTTTACTCTTTTACAAGCTTTTCAAATAGGGGGAGAATACTTGTTAAATCGAGTCAAAACATTTATACTTGTACAAACAAATTGTGTATACTGGTTTATTGGACAAACATAAGTGTTGTATCGTAATAAGCCCTCGCAAAGTCTTACCGTTAATGTATAAACAACGAGGTGAGTTTGAATAGATCTATTTGGGTGTGACGAGCCCCGCGTGGCGAAAATGTTGACTGGAGGTCATAACACGTGAAATCTCGACCTATCTTGCTATGTTATTACGAGACATAGCGGAGGCAAGGACTAACAAGTCTAGTTTCGGTAGTGACGCACTGACACTTGGAGCCTAGGGCTCGGGACTAACATTAAATAAACAGTAAAACACATGATTTCTGAATTGCAATGTTTATCAAAACCTATGAACTCACCAACCATTGTGTTGACACTTTTTCTTAAACTTGTATTCTCAGGTAACTAGCTGACAGGCACTCGGAAACAGGAATACACTTAGGGGATTTGAGCATAGGATCCCGCATGCATTTTTAACTCTTGTCTTTCGAAACAATTTAGACTTTTATTCTGTTTTAAACAGTGTTGTATTAAACTTATTACTTTTCCGCTGCAATTGTTAAACACGTGATTTCCGCTGAAATATGATTCCGCTGCAAACTACTTTTGTTAAATGTGTGTGTGTCAAACATTGTTTTGTAAACGCATATAGAGGTGTTCTATATGACCTTGAGCTGTGATTCTGGCCACGTCACGCCCGCGTGGATTGACACCACGAGTGGGAATTTGGGGGTGTGACAGACTGGTATCAGAGCCTTGGTTATAGAGAACTAGGTTTGCATGTAGTAAACTTAGACTATAGCCATTGCTCAACATTAGACACTACACTAGTTTCGCACAGCACATTATGTGCATAGTTTAGCAATATGCTTTGTGATTTTATCAGATACCTACGAGCATACCTTTGGAACCCTTAGCGGATACCCACATCCGACTACGCATGAGAACTGTGTGATGGGATTAGTGAAAGGACGAACACAAGACTGAAGGGAAGTCTTCAATGTTCTGAAGAAGACTACACTAGCATGATATAACTCAAATCGAACGCTTTTCCCAATCTCCATTCCTGGGCGTAAACCCAGTCACCTGACGTACACTCACGGACTAGACCCTTAGTGACATTACTCCGAAGATGAACCTCGAGCATTACGGTGATCACTAGCTTCAGATTGAAGGAACTAGAATGACTGTGTATAATAAATTGACGATTATGGTGGCCAACGTAATCGTGAATTTATAGGTACATACGAATTCTGGAAAATTCAGATAGAAAGCTACACAATTAGGGAAACTGGGTAGCACACCGCTGCTAGTGGAGATCTGAACTCCGCTGCTTACACTGAGTAGTTTATTTCCCTATTGTATTTAGTATTACTAGGACCTACATGAGCAAGCTATGCTCATACTAATTCCTTTGGTAGTAGTAGTCTTATGAAAATTATTATCTTACTTTTGAAGAACATGATAAATTTTCCCTCTGCACATGCTAACACCCAACCACCTCTAACGATTGGTAATACAATATCTATTGTATATAGACATTACGAATGGCTGGTCGAGGAACGAATGTGCATACAGACAACCTATCAATCAGTTCTGCGGCTATCGAAGCAATGGTAGACCAACGGGTTAGAAAAGTCATTGCGGATTACGAGATTGCACGCCTAAACAGTGAGACAAGCAACGAGACTCACAACCACAACTCAAAGGGATGTTCATTCAGAACCTTCATTAGCTACCAACCTCATATATTCAAGGGATCGGAAGGAGCGGTAGGACTGCTCCAATGGATTAAGGAGGTTGAGTCAATCTTCTGCATGAGCAGGTGTTCTGAAGAAAATAAAGTAAAATTTGCTACCGGGACTTTGGAAGGACAGGCACTCAATTGGTGGAATTCGCACATTCAGATACTAAGTTTGGAGACTGCTAACTCCATCCCATGGGAAAACTTTGTCAAGATGTTGCAGGAAGAATACTGTCCTCGAAACGAAATCAAACAACTGGAGGGATTCTGGATTCACAAAATGGAGGGATCCGAGATTGAACAATACACCGCTCGATTCCACGAGATGTGTAAACAGTATCCGGAAATGGTGACTCCGGAATACAAAAAGATTGAACAATACATCAGTGGATTACCTGAACAGATCCAAGGCTTGGTTACTACGGAAGACCCCACGCTCATTCAACCCACTATTAGGTTGGCTCATTGTTTGACCAACCAAGCAGTAGCACAGGGTAAACTACCCAAGAGGGGTGAACACCTGAAGCCCCAAGGGACCAAGCGGAAGTGGGAGCCAAGCAACAACAGGACCTTCTCACCACAACAATCAACCCAGCATTTCCCCGTACCAACAAAAGTCCTTACTGCCACTCAATCTGATGCTCAAGGCAAGAAAGTATACCAAGGTAACTACCCCAAGTGCAACAATTGCTCATACCATCACCTTGGCCCATGCAATAGGATCAAGTGTACTAGATGTGGGAGAAAAGGGCATATTACGAAGGAGTGTCGTGCCAACCCGAAGCCAAACACAAGTAAAGTGACACCACAAAGGGGATGCTTCACCTGCGGCAAGCCTGGCCACATACGCCGAGATTGTCCACAAAACAAGAAAGAAGGAGGCAACGCTGCAAGAGGTAAGTCATACGTATTCGAATCCGAAAAAGCTAAAGATGATCCCAACATCATAACTGGTACGTTCCTTTAAATATGCAAGCATATTATTTGATACCAGAACTGATAGGAGTTTTGTATCTAGTGAATTTAGTAAATTGATTGATGTTACTTCAACACCACTAGATTATAAGTATACCGTAGAGTTAGCCGACGACAAACTGATCGAAACACAACATGTCTTTCGAGGATGCGTCATAGTGTTGGCAAATCATGAGCTCGAAATCGACTTGATGCCGGTGACTCTCGGAAGCTTTGATGTGGTCGTTGGAATGGATTGGCTATCCGCTAACCAAGCCGAGATCGTATGTAACGAGAAGATCGTACGAGTGACGTTGCAGAATGGAGAACAGATCTCGATTCAGGGAGAACGACGGGGAGTACCTCTGAACATCATGTCATGCATGAAGACAAACAAGTACATCCAGAAGGGATACACTGCATTACTAGCCCTCATCGCAGAGCAACCGAAGAAGGAGAGGAAGATTGAGGACATCGCTGTAGTCCGCGATTTTCCTGAAGTATTTCCCGAGGATTTACCTGGACTACCACCGAAGTGACAAATTGAGTTCTGAATAGACCTCACACTAGGAGCAGCACCGATCACTAAAGCTCCATACCAGTTAGCAGCAACAGTGATGCAGGAACTGTCTAATCAGTTGCAGGAACTGTTAGACAAGGGATTTATCAGACCGAGCTTCTCACCTTGGGGAGCACCGGTCTTATTCGTGAAGAAGAAAGACGAATCGTTCCATATGTGTATCAACTATAGAGAGCTGAACAAAATGACGATCAAGAATCGATACCCATTACCGCGAATAAATGATCTGGTTGACCAAATGCAATGGTCAAGCTACTATGCAAAGACCGATTTAAGATCGGGTTACCATCAACTGAGAATACAGGAAAATGATATTCCTAAGACAGCCTTCAGAACCCGATACGGACACTACGAATTTCTGGTTATGCCCTTTGTACTGACCAACGCACCAGCTGTATTCATGGATCTCAGGAATAGAGCATGCAAACCTTATCTCGACAAATTCATAATAGTGTTCATTGACGACATTTGTGATTTACTCAGAGAATCGGAAAGAACACGCTGAGCATTTGAGGCTAGTCTTGGAATTATTAAAGAAAGAGCAGCTGTACGCAAAATTTTCAAAATGCAATTTTTGGATTCGCGAATTCTAATTTCTTGGACACGTGGTTAATGAGCAGGGAATACACGTAGACCCAGCCAAGATCGAAGCCATTAAAAACTGGGAAGCACCCAAGACTCCGACTGAGGTGCGACAATTCCTAAGACTGGCCGGGTACTACCGAAGGTTTATTGAAGGACTCTCAAAGATTGCTCAGTCACTGACATCCCTGACTCATAAGGATAAGAAGTTTGACTGGGAAGACAAACAGGAAACTGCTTTCAACTTGTTGAAGCAGAAGCTATGTACTGCACCTATCCTATCCCTGCCGGAAGGATGTGACGATTTCG
Source organism: Mikania micrantha (assembly GCA_009363875.1). Taxonomy (NCBI): domain Eukaryota; kingdom Viridiplantae; phylum Streptophyta; class Magnoliopsida; order Asterales; family Asteraceae; genus Mikania; species Mikania micrantha. The sequence continues at coordinate 91,940,020 of CM018696.1, forward strand.
TGGTGTATTGTGACGCCTCGAAGCAAGGACTCGGTTGCGTGCTGATGCAACGCGAGAAAGTGATAGCATACGCTTCACGACAACTGAAGGTGCATGAGAAGAACTACACGACTCATGACCTTGAGCTGGGAGCTGTGGTATTCGCTTTGAAGATCTGGCGACATTACTTGTATGGCACGAAATGCACTATCTTTACCGATCATAAGAGCCTACAACACATCTTCGACCAGAAAGAGCTAAACATGACGCAACGAAGATGGGTCGAGCTTATCGGCAATTATGATTGCGCTATCAAATACCATCCAGGTAAAGCAAACGTAGTGGCCGACGCGTTAAGCCGAAAGGGAACAACCAAACGCATGCGTGCCCTACAACTCACGATTCATTCTGAATTGCCAAATCAGATACGAATTGCACAACAGGAAGCTCTGAGAACTGAAACCCTCACTCTTGAAGCCATGCGTGGCATGGATAAACAAATAAAAACAAAGGATGACAGAGCTTATTATTTAATGGATCGAATTTGGATTCCACGCTACGGAGGATTGAGAGAAGTAGTGATGGACGAAGCTCACAAGAGCCGGTATTCAGTACACCCAGGCACCGACAAGATGTATCGCGATTTGAAGACAACCTACTGGTGGCCAAACATGAAAGCTGAGATAGCGACTTACGTAAGTAAATGCCTAACGTGCTCAAAAGTTAAAGTAGAGTACCAGAAGCCATCAGGGTTACTTCAACAACCGGAACTACCAATGTGGAAATGGGAGCAGATTTCCATGAACTTCATAACTAAACTGCCTAAGACGGCAAATGGTTGCGATACCATCTGGGTACCAATCTCGATAATCTCTGATCGCGACAGTCGCTTTACGTCGCATTTCTGGAAGTCCTTGCATAAGGCTTTGGGCACGAGATTGGACATGAGTACCGCTTACCACCCGCAGACGAACGGACAGAGTGAGCGAACTATACAAACCCTGGAGGACATGCTTCGGGCATGTGTCATTGACTTTGGTTGTAGCTGGGAGACTCACCTACCGTTAGTTGAGTTCTCATATAACAATAGCTACCACACCAGCATCCAAGCTGCACCATTCGAGTCACTTTACGGACGTAAGTGTCGATCACCCATCTGCTGGGCGGAAGTTGGACACAGCCAACTGACTGGTCCAGAACTGGTGCACGAGACAACTGAGAAGATCGTGCAAATACGCAAACGAATGGCAGCAGCTCGTGACAGACAGAAGAGCTATGCTGACAAACGACGCAAACCGTTAGAATTCCAGGTGGGAGACAGAGTATTACTCAAGGTCTCGCCCTGGAAAGGTGTCATTCGGTTTGGCAAACGAGGAAAGTTGAACCCTCGTTACATTGGACCTTTCGGGATTACAAAACGAATAGGCCCTGTAGCCTACAAATTGAACCTGCCAGTCGAACTGAGCAGTGTGCACAACGTATTCCACATCTCGAACCTCAAGAAGTGCCTATCTGATGAGACACTTGTTATTCCTCTCGAGGAAATACAAATCGACGAACAATTTAACTTCGTTGAGGAACCGGTGGAGATTATGGACCGGGAAACCAAAAAGCTCAAACTTAGTAAAATACCGATAGTAAAGGTGCGATGGAATTCGCGACGCGGACCGGAATTCACGTGGGAACGTGAAGACCAGATGAAACAAAAGTACCCACACCTGTTCGCGGAACAGACAAACACTGTCAACACAAGTTGAATTTCGGGACGAAATTCTTTCTAACATAGGGAGGATGTGACACCCCGTATTTTCCAGGTCAGCTTTATAACTATTTAAATGTTTATTTAAATATTTATTGTACACGTGGCACTAGAAATAGATTAATTTAGTGTGACACGTGGCACGACAGTACAAACACCGACACACAACAAGATAATTCGTGGAATTATCGACAACCAGCACACGCGGGTCAAAACACACGAACGTTGGTGAACGTCAAGCACATTGTGTAGCACAACACTCGAAACCTCACGAAACACCCACACTTTGAACTCGGAAATTCAAACGATAGTTCGTAGACGTGAAAACGGCGACGAACGGATCAAACCCACTAAAATGGGCCTATTGGGCTCTTCAGGGGATGTGTCGCGCTACGCGACGGCCCACAAGGAACCTGTCGCGATACGCGACAGGTGGGCGGGGGAAATTCGAACCCGAAATCCCTCGCGCTACGCGAGAGACTCTCTTGAGCATGTCGCGCTACGCGACAAGACCCAGTTCGCAGAATCTTTATTTAACCAAGACACCATCATCACTAGCTACCCTATTTCGCACAAATCGAACCCCAGGCACTCAAGATCGTCTTCCCCACCAGAAAAACTCCATTTTTACTCTGTTACAACCATTATCAAGCTTGTGGAAGCTTGAGGTGAAGATCGGGAGCTTAAAGAACGACGTTGGAAGCTCGACACCATCACCACCTCTACATCCCTGCGTGAACCAGCTGTCCAGAAGCACTTAGGAGCCTTCTTGCTCGATTTCATCATCATCTCAACCATTTTAGAGCACTCAAAGGTAGTTTCTATACTAGAAACTCACTTTCACACCTCTTACACCCACATGCAATGGTCAAAACCCACATGCAAGCACCCATGGCTCACATGCACGAATTTATAATCTGGGTTTGTTGATTTTAATGTGGTAAATGATGATCTATGATGTTATAATGGTGATTTATAATGATCCAAGTGGTTGTACATATGTGGTTATGCTTGAAATAAAGATTTATAGCATTTTGAATGCATGCATGTATGATCCATGATGGTTGAGATGAATTTGTGTATATAGAAATGTTCATAGGTGATATTGATGGATGATTTCATGCTTAGATGATGTTGGTAGGGTTTAAAATGATGATTTTGACAAACTTTCTAATAATAGAAACTTTTTGATTGTAAAATGGTGATGTGAATGATATATGGTATCATGCATGCTCATAGATTGCTACTTAAATGTTATTAGAATGATTATGATGTTCAAATGAGGTATTGATAATGTTTATGGTCATTTTTGACAAAGTTACTACATTTAGTAACTTTCGGGTCGAAATAATGATAGGAGATGATTTGGATATATTGGTATGTTTAGAATAATGCTAGATTGATTATTATGATGTTTGATGATATGAAAATGGTTTAGAAATGTTAAGGTGGTTAATTCTATGCAAAACTAGAAAGTTACTATATTTAGTAACTTTATTTTTACAAAAACCGATTTGTAAACGTGTTGTATGATTTGAACATGCTAAGTGACTTGTTATGTTATAACATGATGATTAGATGCTAAGTTAGATGGTTTCCGATGTCACGTATGCTAAAAATGGAAACTTTCCATTTTAGGAAACTTTTATGTACAACCATGATGAACATGACTTATGTGATATTGCATGATGATGTGTTATGTGTTAACATGATCACGTAGGACTAACAAGCATGCTAGAACTATAAAACCGATATGCTTTGCGAACTTTCCATAAATGGAAACTTACTATAAATAGTAAGTTGTCCATAGACGCGATTTACGCGTTTTGCACACGACAAACACTTACACGATTGCTACACGATTCACAACCGTCACACGGATCACCAACGGGTCGTTGACTTGACACGGTCAACTTTGGTCAAACACGGTCAACTTTGGTCAAACACGGTCAAACACGGTCAACTTTGGTCAAACACGGTCAAACACGGTCAACTTTGGTCAAACACGGTCAAACACGGTCAACTTTGGTCAAACACGGTCAATGTGGACCAACACGAGCAAACACGGTCAATGTGGACCGACACGGACAAACATGAACAACCGAGGGTTGTTGGGCACAAACACGGGCACTAACACGAATACTAGCACGGTCACATACACGAACTCACGTACGGTATACGATATAGGTTGCCGGTGACCGACGTGCTACTTACTCGAGGAGCTTACGCATATCTTTCTTGATCACTAAGGTGAGTTTACGGCCCCTCTTTACTCTTTTACAAGCTTTTCAAATAGGGGGAGAATACTTGTTAAATCGAGTCAAAACATTTATACTTGTACAAACAAATTGTGTATACTGGTTTATTGGACAAACATAAGTGTTGTATCGTAATAAGCCCTCGCAAAGTCTTACCGTTAATGTATAAACAACGAGGTGAGTTTGAATAGATCTATTTGGGTGTGACGAGCCCCGCGTGGCGAAAATGTTGACTGGAGGTCATAACACGTGAAATCTCGACCTATCTTGCTATGTTATTACGAGACATAGCGGAGGCAAGGACTAACAAGTCTAGTTTCGGTAGTGACGCACTGACACTTGGAGCCTAGGGCTCGGGACTAACATTAAATAAACAGTAAAACACATGATTTCTGAATTGCAATGTTTATCAAAACCTATGAACTCACCAACCATTGTGTTGACACTTTTTCTTAAACTTGTATTCTCAGGTAACTAGCTGACAGGCACTCGGAAACAGGAATACACTTAGGGGATTTGAGCATAGGATCCCGCATGCATTTTTAACTCTTGTCTTTCGAAACAATTTAGACTTTTATTCTGTTTTAAACAGTGTTGTATTAAACTTATTACTTTTCCGCTGCAATTGTTAAACACGTGATTTCCGCTGAAATATGATTCCGCTGCAAACTACTTTTGTTAAATGTGTGTGTGTCAAACATTGTTTTGTAAACGCATATAGAGGTGTTCTATATGACCTTGAGCTGTGATTCTGGCCACGTCACGCCCGCGTGGATTGACACCACGAGTGGGAATTTGGGGGTGTGACATTAACTAATTATTTGTATTTGATTTCTTTGGACCTAATGCTAGTTTATCTGTTACTAATGTTCTTATTTATTTATTTTTTTGTTATTTTTTTTTTTGCTGGGGAATGCACACATTTCTTAGAAAATCAAAAATATCAAACATGTAAATAATTCAACCATACTATTTATTAAAACTTTGTAACAACTGATGCTTTATCTTTTATTTGTCCTGTTATCTTAGTTAGGTAGTGAATATATTGCAAGATTGTATAGATACATTTGTATAGCAAATGGGTCCTAATATAAAACAGAGCACGTGATTTAGATCTTACATTATGTTCTTCATAGATTATTGATTTTAATTCGCTAGAAGTTATTTCGTTTTTTATGTTTGGGGATATTTGAATTGGTAAAATTTAGTTTTGTCCATGCTATTGGGTTTAGCAGGCAGCTTATGAAACTACAAATGCACCACTGGCTATAATTGTGTTAAAACTGTCTTAACTAAAGCCGCAGATGAAAGAGAGCAAACTACCATGAATCGCTGCTTCTAGAAGCTTTTTAGGTACCTTGCACGGTTTAGATTTAAACTTGATGATTTTAAACAGCCAGTATGTGCTCAAAGGTTGGTTATCGACATCAGGGCCGGCCTCCCTTCACAAATATTGAGACAAGGGCCTAGGGCTCCCACATTTTTGGGGCCCCAGCCGTGCAGGTTATGTTAGCGTTATCGTACATGTTATTTATTTTGTCGTTTTGAATCTGAAAAATTAGAGTCTACTTGTATTCTTAAAAGAGAGTTTGTTTAAGGCTTCTTGTTTCCAAATAATTAAACCTTATACACTTTTGTTTCATCTTTATTTGATGTTAAAATAAATTTTTTATTAATGGTACAAGTGAAAGATTTAAACTAACTTTCTAGTGGTACTTAGGGTAATCAAGTTGATTTAACAAAGAGATACAAGCTAGATTACAAAATATTATCACTAAGTATTATATTTTATATCATTCATTGTTTTTATCATTTATGATTATCATTGGCTAACTCTAAGTATGAGTGAATATATGTATATAGGGACAAACTAACATATTTTTCATGTTTTAAAACTTACAAACCATAAGTGCAAAAAAATTTTTTTTTGAAGAGGGCCTCACTTTTTTTATTTGCCTTAGGCTCTCGAAAAGCTTGAGCCGGCCCTGATCGACATATTATAACATATAATTGCTTGATTTTTGTATCATGGTTATTCAATGAACATCCTAATCCTCAAAAAAACACAAGTACAACATAAATCTTTAATATATATAACACCAGTACAGGTATGTGTGTATATATATATATAAAACTTCAAGACCATTTTGCAAGAAGAGACATAAGACCAGCACCCAAAAGAAGAGAAACATTTGAAGCCAATTGAAGCATCTTGTTCTTTTGCAATCGCGGGTTCATAAAGTCAGGTGAAAGAAGGTCGACGAGTGCCATGTAGATCAATATTCCTGCAGAGGCTGAGTTTAACACACCCTCCACGATTAGGGCTGTTGGACTGTCCTCCTTGTAAGTATTGGTTATCAATATCCCAATTACAATCCCCAGCGGTGTTGTAATGCTAAAAAATGCTCCCATGATTGTCGCAGCTAGTGACTTGAATTCTGCCTGTAACAAAATTCATGTCCCTTTTAACATCAAAGAAAAACATATAGTATTTATTTTTTATTTTATCTTTTAGACATATAATTAATGAGAAATTATCTTGTAAAACTACCATATAAACAATTTTTTATCAACTTTGTTCAAGAAAATGGTCTTTTCCCCCCTTGCTTTCACCAAAATCTAGCCATCTAGGTATACAATCAACTATTTTCTGATTTTGTGGTGTTACAAGCTTACTACTATGTATAATTTACTTGATGGTGTACAAAAGAAATGTAAAGATATATGTTATATTATCACAAGTGTTTTTTAAAAGTGAATAATTTTTTTGTTAGTTCTGCACGCGAATTATTAAGCATCTATAAAATTCCAAAAGGAGTTATAAGGATTTCAACATGACAACTCAGTTGAGGAATGCGAACACACACCGTTCCTTTTGAGATTAAATTTAATATTAGTAAGAGCGTAAATTGGCAAGATAGTTTATATGGTTTATTAATATTTTAATTTTGGTTCTTAGGTTTTACAAATTACTCATATGATTTTAAATTTTTAAAATTTGCAACACCTATAATTCTTCAAATGCTTGACAGATTGTGAGCTAAGGATGTTACAAATGTTTAAAGATTTTAGATTATATGAATAATTTATTAAGCATAGGAAGCAAGAGTAAAATACTAGCAAACCATGTGTACCATCTTAACAATTTACTCTTGCTTTTCCAATTATAAAATAATTTATTCAAAAAAATAACCAATATTTTATGTGTAAACTTTAAGAGTAAGACACTATTGTTGTTAAAAAAAAAGCTGATCTCATGGGAAGCTACGTACATTCACATGTGAGCAACTTCATCTTCACTAGCTTATATATGTTTGAGTGACTAGTATCATACTTGAACTTGAAGCAAATTTATTCTGTATTCATTGGATGTTTATAATTATTTGCAACTTAGTTTAACACAAAAAGGTAACTTGGATGTTTCACGTTGATTATGTTTTTATTAAATGTATTAATCTTGATCCTACAAGTGGTATTAAAGCTTGTGTGTTGAATTGTTGATTATGTATTTATTAAATGTATCAATCTTAATCTTGATCGTGCAAGTGATATTAAAGCTTTGGATCTTGTTCTTGTTTTAGAGTCTTAGTGCCATGTCCTATATAGTACACATGGGCGGCCTAAGAATTGACGTGCCCAGAACTAGCAGAAAAAAGGCTCATAGCGAATTCAAATATTAAAGTAGACGTGTTCAAAAAACCAAAAAACCGTTTAATACCGAAAATCGAAACGTATTTGTAACTGAAAAAATCAAACCGAATTCTGAATTCGGTTTTTGTTTTTGTTCTAGCTGTATCCAAATTTCGAATTCGGTTTTCGGTTCGGTACCTGACCATATCTTAATTTCGGTTTTCAATTCCAATTTTTTTATAAATTTGGGTTGTTTGGTTAACCGATTAAACCTAATTCAAATTTATTATCTTCTTGATAATATATAAGATTGAATTCGGTTTATTCGGTTGAATTTGATTTATTCACATCAATTTATTCGGTTTTTAATCGGTTTATTTGGTTTAATAGGTTTATTTGGATGGTTTATTCGACTTTCAAGCGGTTTATTTGGCTTTCAATAGGTTTATTTGGTTTTAACCGAAATTAAAACCAAACCAGTTCTCGAATTCGGTTCGGTTTTTTGGTAGGGAAAAAATTGAAAGCCGATTAAACCAGACTGAATAAACAGTTAACCGAACCAATGATTTTTTTGCACCAATTAAATAATATGTTTATAAATGTTTATTTTTAGTTCTATTCGTCTTATTAATTTTCATTTGAATGAATCTCTATATATACGTATATATACAAATTTTTATGCTCCCTAAAAATGGGCTCAGTACAGGGGTGGGGTTTGCCCCTCTCCGGGCTGCCCATGATAGTACATGTTTGTAACCCCAACTATTATTATTTTTTATTATTGAGAAATAATCATCGTGATCAACACATTTATAATAGTCTAAGCATTGTTTTAAAACAAAACTTATGTGTTTAATTTGATGGTGAGCACATTAATTAATTAATTAGTTGTGATATGATTGGTGGAACTAATTAATACATACTTGAAAAATGCATCCTCCAAGTCCTATTCCCTCAAAGAATTGGTGGAAAGTCAATGCAACAACGAGTGGTTTGATCGTTTTTGGACTTTCAGAAGCACCTAAAGACAATCCTATTATTACTGAATGTACGATTATACCAACTTCCAACACCTGCACCAATCACAAATTTCATGATTAAGACCAAAGCAAAGATCTTTGTGATTTAGATAATTAATAATGTATCCCAAAACTAATAATTCTACAATACTGCGAATATATATAAAATAAACTTAGCTTAATCCACCGACAATATATTAATCATTATCATGGGTTGTATAATTTAATTAATCATGTTAATAACGCATCCATGTCACTTCTACAAAAAGATAGTTGGAATTCCATCACTAACTTTAGGATGAAATTAATTAAGTTAGGATGAATATATATGTTCGTGTGCAAGTCCTAAAATTAGTCACAGGCCGGTGATGCACACTTAAATTAATTAGTGTTCTGATTAGTTTGAAATGTATGTCATGATATACGCACACAAATTTATAAATTATTTAATTTATAGATGTTTTAGGATTCTTGTCGTTTTAAGCAATTTTGAAACTCGTTTCGTTGCTAATTGATCGCCTAGTCAAATAGCAGATCTCATTATAACCTAGCACCTCAAAGGTGACTCTTAGCATGTGGAAGAGGTGCGACTTTATAGGGCTCGTTTCTTAGACCCTCCGGTGTGCCGGGTGAAGGGGCGTGGGTGGGGCGCCACTGGGCGTGGCACACCGCCCCCCATGGGGCGTGACTGGGGCGTTATAGGCTCACGGTGAGCAGAGCCACGGGCGTGGGGAAGGGTGGGGGGTTGGGTTTCGACCGTTGGCCACTTGGGTGATTAAAAAAAAAAAAAAAAAATTAAATAAAACCTATATATAAAATCATCACAATCCATCCAATATTCACACACACTCTCTAAAAACTTCACACCCCACAAAAAAAAATAAACAAAAAAGTAGTATTTTTATAAAAATGGAGTTTATACGGGAAGATGACGATTTTAGCGAAGGAGAAGATTTTTTAATCGAAGCCGCACAACTTACTCTCGACATCATCAGACAACAAGTTGAAAGACCTGTTCTAACTAGAAGAGCACGGATTAATCGAGATCGTCTTGGAGCTCACGAACGTCTTGTTGAAGATTATTTTTCAGAAAATCCGAAATACCCCGAACATTTATTTCGGCGTCGGTTTCGTATGAGTCGAAATCTTTTTTCACGAGTGAGTAATGATTTGGAACAAAAGTATGACTTTTTCCAACAACGGTGCGACGGAAGAGGAAAGATCGGGTTTTCTGGTCTTCAAAAGTGTACTTCTGCAATACGGCAACTAGCCTACGGCACTAGCAGCGATTCTTTTGATGAGTATTTACAGATGTCTGAGCGAATGGGGCGGGAATGTGTTTATAAATTTTGTAAAGGCGTAATTAGATTGTACGCGAAAAAATACTTGAGGAAACCAAATTCATATGACATCCAACAGATTTACACGTTTCATGAAGAAGTTCATGGTTTACCCGGTATGTTAGGTAGTCTCGACTGCACCCATTGGGAATGGGACAATTGTCCAACAGCTTGGCGAGGTCAATTCCAACGAGGCGATCATCCAAGACCGACTTTTATGCTAGAAGCTGTTGCGTCTCAAGATCTTTGGATATGGCATGCCTTCTTTGGTGCATCGGGATCGAACAATGATATAAATGTTCTAGATCAGTCGCCGATTTACAACGATCTTATTGAAGGCAAGGCACCCGGGCAGCAGTTTATTTGCAATGACACAACATACAAATACGGGTATTATCTAGTCGATGGTATTTATCCACAATGGGCTACTTTCGTGAAATCGTTTACATCCCGACAAACTGACGATGAAAAACGTCTGTATTTCCAGAATCGTCAAGAGGGTGCAAGAAAGGATATTGAACGAGCATTCGGAGTTTTAAAGAAAAAGTGGCACATGATTCAACACCCTGCTAGAGCATGGAAGCCAAGTCGTATCCGAAACGCGTTATACGCATGTGTGATACTACACAACATGATAATTGAAGACAACGGTCGAGCGATATGTGAATTTTATGAAGAAGACGATCCGAATTTGTTGGAGCATGTGGAGATCAACGAGGAAGAAAAACAAGCAAACCGTCGAATGCTTCGCAACGAGGATACACATGCGAACCTCAAAGCCGATTTGATTGAACATTTATGGAAAAATCGTTTTTATTAGTTTGTATTTTTTTTAATTTTTTTTATTAGTTTGTATTTTTTTTTTAATTTTTTTTATTAGTTCGTATTTTTTTTTTAATTTATTTTATTAGTTTGTAATTTTTTGATTAATTTGTAATTTGTTTTTATTAATTATATCTAAAATTAAATTAAAAAGGAATGATGACGTGGAGTGAGTGGGGTAATGGGGCATTTCCACCAAAATGGTGGTGTGAGTGGTTGTGGTGAGTGCTTATGTGGCGCCTACGTGGCGCACACGTGGAGTGATTGGGGCGCCTTGGCACACCCAATAGTCTTATAGTGATCTAAAATTTGATTTTTGTATATATATTTTATATACAAAGATTTGATTAACAATTTTTCTTTAAAGAATGTAAAGAAAGTATCAGGATTTGTTTAAATATATGAACGTCTGAAAGACATCATTTTGTTACAACAAAATTGTTTTTGTTTTGTATATAGTTTATTGTTATATTAATATTTGTTTATTTATGAATTTTTTTATATATACAAGGCCAATTTTTTATATACGTACAAGACACCCAACTCTGAGAGAGAGCACTCAATTTTTTACAAAACCCACCTCCACTCACTTGACTAGTGAATAGTGATTACTTAATAACAAATTTACGCGTTGTAAATTATGCCAAAAATCCGAAATTACCTTGATTAAGAAATATATATGAATTTTATTATCCATTCAATTTTTTTAACTCAATTGCCTATTTGTTCACTTTGACCTAAAAAAGGACCAAAATGTCCAAATGATCATCACCTTTGTGGGCGCCGGCGCCTACAATTACACGGGCGCCGCCCATGATTTACGCCAATAGAAACCTCCCACGTGGCCATGGTTGGATCAGATTACGGGCGGGGCGCCCATGTTGAAATTTTTTATTTTCGGTATTTTTATGGTTGTGGGCAGGGCGCCCATGGTTGGATCCGATTACGGATGGGGCGTCCATGTTGATATATATTATTACTGGTGGGGCGCCAATGGTTGGATCCGATTACGGGCGTGACGCCCATGGTTTACGCCAATATAAACCATTTGGACATTTTGATCTTTTGTTAAGTTAAAAGTGGACAAACAAGTAATTTACTTTTTTTTTTTTGGTCCAGAGCCTAGATTAGCACGAAGCCAGTCAAAAGTTGCATGATATGTGTCTTTTAAATTATTAAATTAATATTCCATTAATACAAGGCAAAAGCTTCTACTTTTTTAATTGGCTCGAGAAGCCAAAAATGAGAAAACTGATTTATTTGACGATACAGCAATAGCATATAGATTCTTTTAGCGATTTTCCTCCCTTATGTTGACCGTGAGACCGGTTGGTAAGGGGCGTCTGACGTTCGTCATTTTTTTAGATTCTTTTAACGTATGCATCAAGATTGGCTATTGCTATCCTAAAATATGGTTCACATAATTAATTGGTCTATAATCCAATGATATACAGAAAATATATATGTTTAATTACTTACCTTGGAAACTATCTTATACCGATCAACTTGAGACAAGCCAGATATTGATCCATGAGCATGCCCATGAGCCGCGTGCGTGTGAGCCGCCACTTGACCCATGTGCCGGGGGTTCTGTTCTTCATCTCCATTACCACCGTCAGGCTTTGGAGTTGTTTCTGACTGAGACCTGAGCTGGTAAGCCGCAGACGAAGTCTCGACCAAGAGTGTCAACATCGTGGCCACCATCGCAACAAAACCTGTGAAAGGGAAGGTTCCCCATGGGTTTTCTTTCAAACAAGGAGATGTTAAGCTCTCAAACGCATCAGGAAGTATATGTACAAAACCAGTGGCCAATATGACACCGGCTGCAAACGCCTTGATTGTGAAGAAACCATCTTTCTCAGGGCTTAAAGTTGGAACAATTCTGCCGATGAAGGGTAAACAAACACCAACTGCACCTGCAACTAAGATTGAAGCAAGTGCGATGAGTTTGAATTTGAGAGCTTCACTCTTTTTACCCTCCTTTACTTGTGGTTCACATGTGCATTCAGCTAAAGCCTTGATGGTTATTAGATTTAAAAGCAATAAAGCAACAAAAGCTAGCTTTTGGGACCCCATTTTGATCATGGTAGTGGATGCACTATTCAAAAAATGAAATTTTGTTCGGAAGAAGAGAAAAAATTCAGGAAATATATTTTATTTGGAGTGTGGTTTTTTATTCGAACGTACGTACGGCGATGGGATTATATAAATAACCAGGGGGGAAAAAACAAGAAGCTTGAGCCAAATACAATTTGGAGTTGGTGGCTATAAATTAATTATAGGAATACTGAAGGATATGATCCCGATCGAAAAATATAATACTTGCATGGTTGCATTGCTCATATATATGGGTCGATCTGTATATGTTATTTGTTAAATTGAAACCAACAACAGTAACAGCATCAGACTCGCCATTGATCAAGGGACAAGTTATGAGTTAATAACATGGTCGTACCCCCACATGTAGTGTGTGTATTGGGGGGGGGGGGGGGGGGGGGCTATATGCCTACCTTGAATTTTTTTTACTAATATATAAATGTTAAAATCTCGATCAACCTTTATATAATTTTGCAATCTTCTCCTTTTTAATTTATAAGTGTTAGTTAATAAAACCAAGTTAAAAAAGACACAATTAATAATGTAAACTCACTTTAAAACCAAGTTTAATATTAATTTTTATAACTTAAACAATACTAACTTATTTTAAACAATTTTATGATTAATTTTAATAACATTTTAACATAATCTTGGAGTCAGATTTGCGTAATCAAATTGGTGATGAGAATTTAAGTAGTCGTTATATTTGCTTAATAAAGAAATAGTTACTTAAAATATCTTCTTATATGTTGTTTTATATAAATTTCAAAAAATGAAATGTATTGAAAAACGAATTAACATATATTGTATTTTTATTATGTTTTTATGTATGAAATGCAGTTTGATTGTTTTTTATCATGATCCGACCAACCTAACCCAACTGGACTTGAACAAAAGAAGAAAAAAATATATTATATAATGATGCTTAAACTACCTTAAATGAAATCTCAAGTTTTTTAGTTTTGAGTATCACATATGGTACATATACAATTTGATTTTATTGTTATTGTTCGTTAATTAAAAAATATAATAATCATAGCTATATCAATTTATCAATGTGTTGGTATCATGAATAATAAGTTGATACCCATTGATAAACATAAGCAAAGTTATATAACTGCTATCTATAAATGTTTCAATTTTTATAATCAAGTTGCTATAACTTTGTATGCACTTAATCATCTTAATATTACCAACGCAATGTGCACAATATAGTTCGTGAACATGCCTATTTATAAACTGGCCTATACAAATTTACCTTCGATCTTGTTCGAGGATAAACCCGTGATAAATTTACCTACTAGAAGACAATGAGGAAACTAGTACCATATTAATGTTATTATTATTTCTAATATAAATCTTTTATTAATGGTTACTAGCTATGTTGTTTAACCAAAAAAAAACTATAAAACATAAACCATAAACCCATAGCCTTTTAAAAGCTGATTAGTTTTTTTTTTTAGTAAAGAATAATAAAAACAAGTGGAGACATGGGCGGACTTATTCGAATGTTTTCGGGGTCACGAGACCCTATTGATTCTCAACTCGTTAATAGAACGTATATCGTGAAATTTCTTTTGATCACATAAGATTTTTTGAAATGATCGACCATGAAAATATAATTGACAAAAATTATAACACTAAAATGGATATTGGTGTAGTGTATGCTTCTTTTAAAATAGATTTAGGGTTCAAATCCAAAATGTTGTGATTTCTATTAATTGTAAAATATAACCATGTTTAATTACGAAACTACCCAGTAATCTAATTTGGCCTGACCGGACACAATGCAATAATTGTAACATCAAGTTAGTAGAAATAAAAATATATAAAAAAAAATTAAGAAGTCCCTATAGAAAAAAAAAACATGGGTCCGACACAGACTAGAGAACCAATTTATGAAAAAAGAAATAATAAAAAAAATGTCAATGCTTCTGGTTTGGTAAATATATTACACAAAATGTCGACACTTATGCGGTATGCATCGATCATTTGAATTTGGCCACTAGCATTTGTATATCACGTACAAAACTACAATTATTAATTATTTCTCTTTTCTTTATTTTTTTTAATCATCATATGTACCCTGAAATTAGAAATCTAAAAATTGTATTTGAGCCAGTTTTGTTTCATTGCAAACATCTGTGTCTTCAAACTATCGAATTTCCAGTTATTAACAGATCAAATTTAAATTCATGAATTCGAATTCTTGAAATTCCAATCAAAGTTGGTGTTCTTCAAATTCAGAATCTGAAAGTGGGATTGGAATTTAAACTGAATTTCAAGTTTTAGGTTTGAAGTTTTAAATCGTTAAAATTCACGTGTTTAGGTGGGCTAGGTTTAAAATTTGTTTATCAAATTCAAAAAGTTAATTTAAATCTATAAATATATTATCTTTTGGTAAATAAAACTCGAATGATTTACAATCAGACTCGTTATTAATTGGTACTTACATGTACTTATTTTTTTTAATCTTTTTTTGAACGGCTTAGTACAACGACACTCAAGATATAATTTCAACCGTTCCTTCGAATTTGACGCTCTGAGGCGTACGTCTAATCCCACCCCAGGAGGAACACCACAACTGGGCAAACTCTCTTGGGTGTTTGATTTTTTTTTTGTAATCAACTAAATATTTTTTTAGACGTATTTTAGACACATTTGGGTGTTTGATGTTTTTTTTTGTAATCAACTAATTTTTTTTTCAATTTTTTAAAAATATTCACAAAATTTTTGAATTTTTTAAAATTTTTGCAATTTTGTGAAAAATTGAGATTTTTTTTAAAAAATCTATATTATTTTCATGTCATCATACAGTAAAAATAAAAAATAAAAATAAAAAATATATGTTTACAAGTTATATAAGTCACATATTTAAAATTGAAACATAAAAATAAGCTTAAGTTATACAATTGGAAAAAAAACAAAGTTTGAATGACTTAATTGAAATAAAATTAAAATTTGGTTTGCAAAATTATCCCTATAAAACAATATAATAATTATTATATATATATAGTATCTCCTACATATGTATTACATATGTATTAAAAGAGAGAAAAAGATGTTCGAGAAAAAAAATAATATGTTAAGTTTATGTATATAATTAACACACATATGCTCTGATAAAAAAAGTAGCAAAAATTGGCACATGTCAATTGCTTAACCGTTTTCTCATTTTTTTCCCGCTTTTTTTCTATTAAATTATAACTCTCTTTCCTGATTAATAATAACAATTTTAAATGATCAAATTTTATAACTAAATATAAAGATATATATCTTTTTATTTTAATAATTTATTAAAACTTAAAAAATCATAAGAAGATTTCAACCATAATTTTTAAATCCCTTTTTAAATATAATTTTATAATTTTTAAATATTTATTATTCATTATTTATATTTTTTAAATTATTTTTTTTATATTTATGCTAACATTATTTTATCTAAATAGCCTAATGTGTCTACGTATTTCCAATTTCATACGAATATAATTAGTTGAATGTTTGCATTTTATATATAAAATTTCTTTAGTCGATCTCTGCAAAATTAACTATCTTTTTTATCAAATAAATTTATTTAATAACTTAAAAAATAAATGGTTATATGACAAAATCATTTTGCAATTTTTAAATCTTGAATATTGATACATATAATTTAATGTACGTTTTTTTTAATTAACCTGTGTAATACACGGGTGATCAACCTAGTTTGTTAATATATACATTCGTCAAAATATGTTTCAAAAAATTAGATGTAATAGCTATAAATTTTGTTTTAATTTTTTTCTCAACTATTTGTCAACATTTTTATGTAATGTAATTAATAAATGTTAATTTAATTAAAGTATACTGATTTCATTTTATTTTAAATTTTTAATTATTTTTGTATTCCATTATACCATATTTTTGTCATTTAAATCTTCAAATTACATTAAATGTTTAAAAAAAAAATTAAAATCACTTATAAAAAACAATTAGTATCATTATTGTTTTATTGTTATATATTTTAAGAAATTTAATTTGAATTTGGTGATATTTAAAGATTTAAATAGAAGCTTTTAAATTAAAAAAAAAAAGATAAAGCTTTGTAATTAATTTCATTTTAAATTCATTAATTAATAATATATTAATTATCATACATATTAATACATATTATAGTTGTTTGTCCTTAATTATTAACTAAAGTTTATAAATATAAATCATTAAACATAAGAAAGAAAGGAGAAACCGAAAAGTAGATGGTCAAAACTGATAACAAATGTTTACAATTATTATTATTATTTATTAGTATTAATGGATTGTTAGTTAGTTACAAAGATATTAATAATTTTGGGTCTGTGAATAAAATATTATCATAGTCAATGATGCATCAAAACCTGATTTAATTATATTAACTAGGGAAAATTATGTAGCATAAATGTCGACACTTTTTCAATAAAGATAAGCAAACCAAGTCAACTTATATACGCCTGCCCATTAATCATCTATTGAATTTTTGCTCTCAAACTATGTCGACATTTTCTAATATTATAACACCACCATAGAACCTCCTAGGTTTGGGTTCACTTAGATAGGTTCAAGGTGGACTTTTAAGATGTTAAGGGTCACATACTATAAATAAAAATTAATAAGATCTGTTTGACTTTTCTTATTGACGAAACGTTACCGGGAAAAATTCCTTCACCAAACATGTCATCATCACGAGTCCCGACATATATGTTTTTTGAATTAACCCATCATGACGACATATCATTAGCATAAACATCACGGTCAACTTCGGTCTAAGACGTGATTTAGTGTGAAATTATGCGTGTTTGAAAACGTTTCCTGACGATATTCTTTGTAGTGAGATAAAATTTTTACTTATTTTTTAAATGGTCTACAAGCAAAATGACTGTTTTACTCCTTGCCCGAAGCCATCTCGATAAAGTTCATTGTTCTAAAAAAGAATTGTATCTTCTTTTTCTCATTTTTCGAAATTCTCTTCTCTCTTAGGTCTCTCCCTTGATTCAACCCATTCTTCTCAACAAGCTGATTCGAATACTTTAAAATTTAACCTTTATTAATGGGCCTCTTTATTATTGGGACCTAGCCCATATACAGAGTTACCAATTTAATCAACTAGATCATAAATTTAATTTCTATGGTTATTCTAGTTGGTTATACGTATCATTAAAAAACGAGTACAACTTTAATGGTTTTTAAAACTTAATGATGTTTTTTATTGAAACAATCAGTTTCAGCTGCTAATTTATTTCGAGGTATACTCTTAATAGAATTATTAAGATGTTAACAAACAACTGGCTGAGTCTTTTAAAGGTATTTTTAATGAAAAAGTTAGTTTCAGTCTCCAATTTATTCAAACGTACTCTTAATAGAATTATTAAAATGTTAACAAACAACCTCTTGTTTGATTTTCTTCCCAATTTGTTTAAAATACAGTATACACTTCTATTTACCTCCCATTAATATCATTGATCTAATTTTCACTTTACTCTCTTATATTTGTCTTTCTAAACAACTTATTTTTCTTTCACGTTACACACATCTAATTATGTAACAACCCATCCCAACACCATTATGAACCCACTATCGTATTATCGTTCAAAAAGGCATAATATACCAAAAAGCATGGAACCCGCCTCCTTGGAGACTTGGAGTGGAACCATTATCATCATCATCATCATCATCATCATCATCATCTTCATTAGGGGTATTGAGTTTTTGAATCGGAATCAAAAGAATCAAAAGTTGATTCGGTTTTGATTCGAAAAATACCAAGTCAAAATTCGACTCAAATTCGATTCGATTCGGAGTATAATATCGAATTTAGAATATCATATTTTCAATTCGACTCGATTTGAAATTCGAATAAAATTATTTATGTATATAATTTTATTTTATATATCCAAGTAAGTTACTATATTTAAAAATTATGTTTTTAAGTTAGGTAGTTTAGATTTTAAAAAGTGAAGATCCATTACACAAATGTCAACCCAATTATACAATACATATAATTTCATTAGTTTGAATATGCCTCTATTATTAGAACTTAAATGTTGGTTATTTGATATTTAGATATTTAAGGTTTATTTGATATTTTGAATTCGTAAACATATATAGCAAGTATAAGAAATTTTTTTGATTAAATTTGAATCAAACTAATTCGAATCGCAATTTTAACTTCTAAATTCGAATAAAATCAAATTTTGAATTTCGAATTCCAAATTGGTTTATTCGAATTTATTTCGAATTCACATCGAAGTCGAATGATCTTAAAAAATTCAAAATTCAAAATCATTCGACTCGAAATATTCGAGTTATTCGAAATTTGATTTGATAAACACCCCTAAATTCTTCATTCGAAAAAAAAAAAGAGTCACCACCATGGAACCATCATCATAATAACCATAGAACCATCTTCATCATAACCATGGAACCATCACCGCCAGCATCATCATCCTCATTCCGGTAATTGAATCGTCTTCACGTAGCCTCCGTCGGAGAAACGTTGGTGCCAACAGCAGTTGCTTCGGCCTGAAAGCCAATCACCGAAACACAATTTCTGGTACAACCAGTAGTAACAAACCAGATCAGGATTTGAAATTTGAGACAAAATACACCCAATTCTACTTAAAATAAAATAAGAACGATCAATAACGCAAACCCACCTCCCCCCCCCCAAAGTAGATGTTATAAATCCGGTTCAAATAACTAAAATCTACAAAAAAAACCCTAATTCTGAAACAACAAATTGATCATAATTACGTGATTATAATTACCAGAGCATCGGCAGTGATCACATAATAGTTAAATCGAGTTCTTAACACGTTTTTTAAATGTAATACAGCGGACACACAACCGAATCCTATCGTGAAGAGAAACAACTCTATAAGAGCGCTCGGAGTGGAAGCCGGGAAGAACCCGGGGAGCCTTTCACAGCTTCGGGGAAAAGTGGAACACCGGCCCCCCGGTTTTGGGGTGGGGTAATTCGGGGTTCACTCACCGAATCAAGCCGAAGGTAGGGAGGGGAGAAAGAGCCGTTGCTCTTGACTGTTGGAGGTTTAAAAAAAAAATTTAACTCTATAAAATATCACCATTTTTTACATCACAATTCACACTCTTTATCATTTTTTTTCATTCTACATTCAAATTTTATAAAGTTTAAACCAATGGATCCGTTTACGTTTAAGCTTCCCCCATTTGAAAGTAAATCGTCAAGTTCTGAAGAAGACGAGATCAATATCAGATAACGAAACTTTCAGTTTTTGTCAACCATCGTGGCCACGAGTTTAAACGAGTCTGCATCCACCGCATCCTCTTCGAGAAGGTATAAACAATTTTTTTAGTATATTTGTTTTTTTATATTTGTTTTATTATGTTTTTTAGAATATATATGTTACAATATTTTTAAAAGGTATATATATGTCGGGACGATCGTGCCGAATCACACAAGAGGCTTGTTGATCATTATTTTAGCACCGAAACCAACCCAACATTCACCAACGAATTATTTGAAAGAAGATTTCATATGCCTAGAGATTTATTTTTGCGTATCGTAGACGATGTTGAAATGAATTACCAATACTTTCAAACATCGTTTGATGCAAGAGGTCATCAAAGTTTTACTGCACTTCAAAAGTGCACGTCTGCTGTGACAATCCGACTTTTTGAGTTAACCTAGTTAACCAATGTAGGCCCAATAAGACCAATTAAGGCCCAACAAGACAGGTTAGGCCCAAGGAAATCAAGGAAGGCCCAATAAGACAAATGTAGGCCCAAGAAGCCAAGGTGGGCCCAATAAGGCAAGAGTAGGCCCATTAAGATATAGGTAGGCCCAATGAGGCCCAAGATAGGTTAATTTAACCCAATAATGTTTTAAATGATCCGATTAGTGACAATTCGGGATTCTTGGTGAAACTTCGTAAACCGAATTGTTATGTAATTGATTAAAATCATACCTAAGGGATTAGAATTTGTAGGAATCAGTCTCAATACACTTTAATTACAAAGTTTAGACTTGTAATTGAGTTAAAAGCCCAATTTTGACTTTAGAAGTCAAAATACGATTGAGATAATCAAAATTAATTCGAATTCTTCATGTAACGGTTGGAATTTATTAAATTAAACCTCCCAATTATGTGTATTGATGATCATTATCAGTAATCAGGCGTTATAGAACCTAACAAATTCGAATTAACCACGAATTGTAGATTAAAAGTTGAAACCGTCAACTACCATTATTAAGATCATATAATGCGATCTTAATAGATCAAATTCTTGCTATAAAACCTTTAGTCGGTTCATTCAGAAGATTTTGCATCCACAAATTATTGCTTAGAAGCTGTGAATCGAAGAAACCAAGCGAGGGGTGGCCGAAACTACATCATCAAGTTGAAGTATATAAATTCGAAACTATTTCTGATAATTGTCAGCATCTACACCTTCCATAAGGTTAGTAAAACGATATTCCTATGTTAATTTCGATTGACATCAATGAATTTTTCGAATCCGAGTTCTAGGGTTCTTAATATAGTTGGATTTGGGGGTTTCGGTTATGATGGGTGTAAAAATGAAATCAAATATTACCCACACTTTCATAAAGTGCCGATTAACAAGGTTCATGAATCAATTTCATCACATTTTCACGAATTGATCAAGTTCCATCATTAGGGTTCATGCTATGAACGGTTTTGGGGTTGTTGATTAAACCGGTTTAATAATCAAATTGGATGTTATAGGTAGTTTCAGAAGAGGTCGACTAAGGTTACACCTAAGTTAATTGCGATTGATAACAATGAATTGATCGATTTCGAGTTCCTAGGGCTTGTTTTAGGAACGGAATTGGGATTTGGAGTTTAATGTGTTTAAAAATGAAATTGATTGTTGGGGATAGTTCAGAAGGTTTCGACTAAGCATAACCATGGATTAATTAGGAGTTTTACTATTGAATTCGAAGGATGTGATGTTAGGGTTCATCGGTTAAAAGGAAAATTCGGGTTTTTGATATAAATGAACACAAGAACTGAATTAAATCATGCAGTGAGGTTCGAAATAGTGGAAATGATTAAAGCCCTATGGTCTTGTGATCAATCGGATTCGAATTCATGATCAATTAGAGGGTTAAAGCTTCGGCTATAGTAAGACCAAGGAGAACTGATCAGTTAGGATGTAAAAGAAATTATTTCTGAATTCTAATGCGATTCCCTAGCGGGCTTGACTGGTAATGAGCGTGTGTTTGGTTCGGGAGGTCCCGGGTTCGAACCCGAGGGCTGCCGGTTTTTAGAATTTAAAACCATTTTGGTTTTTAAGTCATAACTTATTCGTTATAACTCCGATTCAATCCGTTCAAGTTGCGTTGGAACCGTAACGAAATCCCGAACCAATTAGAATAATAAAATTCATATTTTAATCCGAAAACGAAATCGCGTATAATTACGGCTATTTAAATAAAATCAAATATGATTTTATTTAAACGATTTCAAAGGCACGCGTACTCACGTATGCGTATTCCTAACACTCTAACATACGTATGTTGACACGTATGTGATTTCAAGCACAAAACGACATCTCGAATAACACTATGTTATTGTTAAACACAGATCCTTCGTAAGAGGATTCTCTACACGATTTCACGCGTATTGATCATTCTGCAATACTCAAAGGTGCGTACACGGCCCCTTTCTTATTTTAAACTGTTTTGGGGGAGAAAACATGTGCAACAAACTCTTTTTAGATACATATCACTTGCATGAGTTAGCTGTTTACATTATGTGACAACATAGCATTTAAAAGTCCTTACACACTTCGAACCGTTTAGTTTGCCGTAGCGCAAAGCGTGGTAGTTGGAAATAGATCTATTAGGTTTGACAAACCTCACCTGGTAGATGGGATCTACGCAGGTGTTTGACTGACCAAACACAATTTTACTATTGTTGTGATAGACAATAGTGGCAAGGCGAAAACATGCTATAGCATGGCAATCCGTCAGCTTCGGTGTCGAACACTTATGTAAATAGTTTATATGACTAGCTATCATGACTGTGCATGTGTGATTATGTTATCTACGAACTTTGATATTCAAACTGTTGTTTTAAACATTGTGAATACTTAAAACCTGTGTTATGCACCAACCTTTGTGTTGACTTGATTTACATGTTTTCTCAGGACGCTAAGGCGCGCATTAAAGCTGGCATGGACTAGGAGATAGAGTCACATGCATGATAAACATTTTAGTTATTTGGATTTTAAACATTTGAACCTTTGTATTGTATTTTACACTTTACAACTGTTATTGGTTTTAAACGCTTCCGCAACTTTTGTAAACTCTGATGTTATGTTTAAAGATCAAAGTATGTTTTGAAATTCATATAGAGGTCTTCGCTATGTCTAATGATCTGAGATCCTGGTTTGTCACGTTCCCAAACGGTATGATTCCGTTAGTTGAAAATTGGGGGTGTGACAGTTGCTGAGCTCAACGAGCTAATTAACAACAGAGTCGCAGAGGCTATTGCACAGTATGCTCAGACACATAACACAGGACCACATGGTCCAGCTGGGGGATTGGTTAACCCACAAGTCTGCACGTTCAAGATGTTTGTCACACCCCCAATTTCCCACTCGTGGCGTATGTCCACGTGGATGTGACGTGTCCAGAATCACAGCTCAAGGTCATATAGAACACCTCTATATGCGTTTACAAATCCAAGTTTGACACATACACTTGATAAAATAGTATGCAGCGGAAATAAAGTAGTATTGCAGCGGAATAAATAAGTCATAACATGCAGCGGAAAATGATCGTTTACACAGCGGAAATTGTAAGTAGTTTAATACAACAACGTTTTAAATAAAATAAAGTCAAATTGTTTTCAAAAGACACGAAAACAAATGCATGTGGGGCCCTATGCTCATGTCCCCTATGTGCTTTCCTGCTCCACGAGCCTGTCATGCTAGTTACCTGAGAATACAAGTTAGAAAAAGTGTCAACACAATGGTTGGTGAGTTCACAGGTTTTGATATACATATAGTAAGAAAGTGTGTCATGCTGTTTATCAATGTTAGTACCGAGCCCTAGGCCCAAAGTGTCAGTGCGTCACTACCGAACTAGACTTGTTTGCTCTTGCCTCCGCTATGCCTCGAATACATAGCAAGTTAGGTCAGAATTTGCACGGGTTATGACACTCAGTCAACATGGTGCCCCGTGGGGTTAGTCATTCCCTAATGGATCCATCCAAATCTACCACGTTGTTCGTACATTAACGGTAAGACTTTGTGAGGGCTTGTAACGAGTTCAACACTTAATGTTTGTCCAATAAACCAGCATACACAATAGTGTTTGTACAGTAATAATGTTTGACTCGATGCAACTAGTATTCTCCCCCTATTTAAAAGCATTTGAAAAAGAGTAAAGAGGGGCCGTAAACTCACCTTAGTGAAATGATCGTACGTAAGCGTAAGCTCCCGAGTTGTTGTGTAGCACGTCGGTCACCGGCAACCTATATCGTAGATCGTACGTGAGTTCGTGTAAGTGACCGTGCTAGTGTTAGTGCTCGTGCTTGTGTCCAACAACCCTTGGTTGTTCATGTTTGTCCGTGTCGGTCCACAATGACCGTGTTTGCTCGTGTTGGTCCATATTGACCGTGTTTGACCAGGGTTGACCGTGTTTGACCAAGGTTGACCGTGTTTGACCAAGGTTGACCGTGTCAAGTCAACGACCCGTTGGTGAACCGTATGACGGTTTGTGACTCGTGTAGCAATCGTGTAAGTGTTTGTCGTGTGCAAAACGCGTAGGTCGCGTTTATGGACAACTTACTATTTATAGTAAGTTTCCATTTATGGAAAGTTCACAAAGCATAACGGTTTTAGAGTTCTAGCATGCTTATTAGTCCTACGTGATCATGTTAACACATAGCACATCATCATACGGTTTCACATAAGTCGTTTATAACATGTTAGCACATAAAAGTTTCCTAAAATGGAAAGTTTCCATTTTTAGCATACGTGTTATCGGAAACCATCTAACTTAGCATCTAAACATCATATTATATCATATTAAGTTACTTAGCATGCTCGAATTATACAATGTGTTGGCGAATTGGTTTTTGTAACAATAAAGTTACTATAAATAGTAACTTTATGGTTTTTCATGTAAACAAACCATTCTAGCATTCCTAATCCTATTTCCATATCATGAATCATCTTAATACATCATCTAGCATTGTTTAAACATACCATCATAATCCAAATCATAATCTTACAACATTTCATTCACAAAAGTTTCTATATTTAGTAATATTGCTAGAAATGACCATAATCATCATCAAGATCACATTACAAGTATTCCAATCAACATATTATCATCCTAAGAGCAATTCTACATACATGCATGCTCATTATTTTATCCAAATTATCATCTTGTCAAAGTAAAGTTTCCAATAATAGAAAGTTTATCAAAAATCAACCTTTTAACCTTTTAAATCAAATCTAGCCATGAATAACACTTCTAATATCATCACAAAACATATTAACGTACACAAGATCATTCCAATACTCATGGATCGTACATGCATGGTAACATTTCAATATTTTGCATATAAATCATAAGTTCTACTAATATCCATCATCATGGATCATCATAAAACATCATCTAATCACCCTAGATCATCAAGAATCATAGTGAAATCAACAAACTCATAACATAATTTCGTGCATGTGCCTCCATGGTGTTTGCATGTGTGATTTAACACATGCATGTGTGTGAAATGGTGATTTTAAGCCACGATGGATGTAGAGATTACCTTCTAAGGCTCCAAGAAGGCTGAGATGATGATAAAATCGAGCTAGAAGGCTTCTAAGAGCTTCTGGACAGCAGGTTCCTCAACGAATAAGAAGATGGTGGTGATGGGTGGTGGTCTAGGGGGTCACCAAGCTTCAATCTTCCAAGCTTTGAGCTTCAATAGGGTCTCCAATGGTGGAAAATGGTTGAATACTGGTGTAGAAGACGAATGTGGTCGAATGGTGGCGTGCTTGGCCGAAGAAAATGATTAAGGTAGAGTAGGATATGATTTTCTTGGGTTTATAAAGATTTTCTGCGAACTGGGTCTCCTCGCGTAGCGCGACGCGGGTCAGGTTTGGTCTCGCGTAGCGCGAGGGAGTTCGGCGTTCAAATTTCCCCCGCCCCCCTGTCGCGTACCGCGACAGGTTCCTTGTGGGCCTTCGCGTAGCGCGACAGATCCCTCAGTGAGCCCAATAGGCCCATTTTCATTAGGTTGATCCGTTCGTTGCCGTTTTCACGTTTACGAACTACCGTTTGGCCTCGCTTGAACTTCCAAGTTCAATGTGTGAGTGTTTCGTGAGGTTTCGAGTGTTGTGCTACACAATGTGCTAGACGTTCACCAACGTTCGTGTGTTTTGACACGTGTGTGCCGTTTCTCGATAATTTCTCGAATTATCTAGTCACGTGTCAGTGTTCGTACTGTCGTGCCACGTGTCACACTAAATTAATCTAATTCTAGTGCCACGTGTACATAATGCATTTAAATAAACATTTAAATAAATGAGGTGCTGACCTGGAAATTACGGGGTGTCACATCCTCCCCATGTTAGAAAGAATTTCGTCCCGAAATTCAACTTGCGTTGTCAGCGTTTGTCTGTTCCGCGAACAGGTGTGGGTACTTTTGTTTCATCTGGTCCTCACGTTCCCACGTGAATTCCGGTCCTCGTCGCGAATTCCATCGTACTTTTACAATCGGGATTTTACTGAGTTTGAGCTTCTTGGTTTCCCGGTCCATAATCTCCACCGGTTCCTCAACGAAGTTCAATTGTTCGTCGATTTGTATTTCCTCAAGAGGAATAACAAGTGTTTCATCAGATAGGCACTTCTTGAGGTTCGAGATGTGGAATACGTTGTGTACACTGCTCAGTTCAACTGGCAGGTTTAGTTCGTAGGCTACAGGGCCTATTCGCTTTGTAACCTCGAAAGGTCCGATGTAACGAGGGTTCAACTTTCCTCGTTTGCCAAACCGAATGACACCTTTCCAGGGCGAGACCTTGAGTAGCACTCTATCCCCCACCTGGAACTCCAACGGTTTGCGTCGCTTGTCGGCATAGCTTTTCTGTCTGTCCCGAGCTGCTGCCATTCGTTTGCGTATTTGCACGATTTTCTCAGTTGTCTCGTGCACCAGTTCTGGACCAGTCAACTGGCTGTCTCCAACTTCCGCCCAGCAGATGGGTGATCGACACTTACGTCCGTAAAGTGCCTCGAATGGTGCAGCTTGAATGCTAGTGTGGTAGCTATTGTTATATGAGAACTCAACTAACGGTAGATGAGATTCCCAGCTACTCCCAAAGTCAATAACGCATGCCCGTAGCATGTCCTCCAGTGTCTGTATGGTTCGCTCACTCTGCCCGTCCGTCTGCGGGTGGTAAGCGGTACTCATGTCCAATCTCGTGCCCAAAGCCTTATGCAAGGATTTCCAGAAATGCGACGTGAATCGACTGTCGCGGTCAGATATGATTGAGATTGGCACTCCATGTCGAGTGACCACTTCCTTTAAATAAATCCGAGTGAGTTTGTCTAGCTTGTCAGTCTCCTTGATCGGTAGAAAATGTGCAGACTTTGTCAGTCGGTCTACGATAACCCAGATGGTATCGCAACCACTTGCCGTCCTTGGCAGTTTAGTGATGAAATCCATGGAAATCTGCTCTCATTTCCACATTGGTAATTCCGGTTGTTGAAGTAACCCTGATGGCTTCTGGTACTCAACTTTGACTTTTGAGCACGTTAAACACTTACTTACGTAAGTTGCTATCTCAGCTTTCATGTTTGGCCACCAATAGGTTGTCTTCAAATCGTGATACATCTTGTCAGAGCCCGGATGTACGGAATACCGGCTCTTGTGAGCTTCGTCCATCACTACTTCTCTCAATCCTCCGTAGCGTGGAATCCAAATCCGTTCCATCAGATAGTAAGCCCCGTCACCCTTTGCCTTCAATTGTTTATCCATGCCGCGCATGGCTTCAAGAGTGAGATTTTCAGCTTTTAAGGCTTCCTGTTGTGCGATCCGTATCTGCTTTGGTAATTCAGAATGAATCGTGAGTTGTAGGGCACGCACGCGTTTTGTTGTTTCCTTTCTGCTCAACGCGTCGGCCACTACGTTGGCTTTGCCTGGATGATACTTGATGGCGCAATCATAATCACCTATGAGTTCAACCCATCTTCGTTGTCTCATGTTCAACTCTTTCTGGTCGAAGATGTGTTGTAGG
Source organism: Mikania micrantha (assembly GCA_009363875.1). Classification (NCBI taxonomy): domain Eukaryota; kingdom Viridiplantae; phylum Streptophyta; class Magnoliopsida; order Asterales; family Asteraceae; genus Mikania; species Mikania micrantha. The sequence goes on from CM018696.1 coordinate 91,968,188, forward strand.
CTCTTATGATCGGTAAAGATTGTACATTTCGTGCCGTATAAGTAGTGTCGCCAGATCTTCAAGGCAAACACTACGGCTCCCAACTCAAGATCATGAGTCGTGTAATTCTTCTCATGCACCTTCAGTTGTCGTGAAGCGTAGGCTATCACTTTCTCGCGTTGCATGAGCACGCAACCGAGTCCTTGTTTCGAGGCGTCACAATACACCACGAAGTCTTCGCATCCTTCCGGTAGGGATAGGATAGGTGCAGTGCATAGTTTCTGTTTTAACAAGTTAAATGCAGCCTCCTGTTTGTCTCCCCAATCGAATTTCTTATCTTTATGTGTCAAGGACGTCAACGATTGGGCAATCTTTGAGAATCCTTCGATAAATCTCCGGTAGTACCCGGCCAGACCTAGGAATTGCCGCACCTCAGTCGGAGTCTTGGGTGCTTCCCAGTTTTTGATGGCTTCGATTTTGGCTGGGTCTACATGTATTCCCCGTTCATTAACCACGTGTCCAAGGAATTGGACTTCGCGAATCCAAAAGTCGCACTTTGAAAATTTCGCGTACAGTTGCTCTTTCTTTAGTAGTTCCAAGACTAGCCTTAGATGTTCAGCATGTTCTTCCTGATTCTTAGAGTAGATCAGAATGTCGTCGATGAACACTATTACGAATTTGTCAAGGTAAGGTTTGCACACTCTATTCATGAGATCCATGAATACAGCTGGTGCGTTGGTTAGTCCGAAGGGCATAACCAAGAATTCGTAGTGTCCGTATCGAGTTCGGAAGGCAGTCTTAGGAATATCGTTTTCTTGTATCCTCAATTGATGGTAACCCGATCTTAAATCGATCTTTGAATAGTAGCTTGACCCTTGCAATTGGTCAAATAGATCGTCTATTCGTGGTAAGGGATATCGATTCTTGATCGTCACTTTGTTCAGCTCTCTGTAGTCGATACACATACGGAATGATCCGTCTTTCTTCTTTACGAACAAGACCGGTGCTCCCCAAGGTGAGAAGCTCGGTCTGATGAATCCCTTGTCTAACAGTTCTTGCAACTGGTTAGACAGTTCCTGCATCTCCGTTGGTGCTAGTCGGTATGGAGCCTTAGCAATCGGTGCTGCTCCTGGTGTAAGGTCTATCTGGAATTCGACTTGTCGCTGCGGAGGTAGTCCAGGTAGATCTTCGGGAAACACTTCGGGAAAATCGCGGACTACAACGATGTCCTCAATCTTCCTCTCCTTCTTTGGTTGGTCTGCGATGAGGGCTAGTATTGCAGTGTATCCCTTTTGTAGGTACTTGTTTGCCTTCATGCATGATATGATGTTCAGAGGTACTCCCCGTCTTTCCCCCTGAATCGAGATCTGTTCTCCGTTCTGCAACGTCACTCGTACGATCTTCTCGTTGCATACGATTTCAGCTTGGTTAGCGGATAGCCAATCCATTCCAACGACCACATCAAAGCTTCCGAGAGTCACCGGCATCAAGTCAATTTCGAGTTCGTGATCCGCCAAAACCATGACGCATCCTCGAAAGATGTGTTGGGTTTCAATTAGCTTGCCGTCGGCTAACTCTACGGTGTACTTGTAGTCTAGTGGTGTTGGGGTAATATCTAGTAATTTGCTAAACTCACTAGATATAAAGCTCCTATCGGCACCGGTATCAAATAATATGCTAGCATAGACATTATTCAAAAGAAACGTACCGGTTACGATGTTTGGGTCATCCTTGGCTTCTCCCGAGCCAATCACAAACGCTCTTCCTTTGGCCGCTCCTCCTCCGGCCTTCTTCAATTGAGGGCAATCCCTCCTCATGTGGCCTGGTTTTCCACATTCATAACACCCTCTGGAGGTGTTCTGGTTGTTGTTCTGGTTGTGGTTAGGGTTGTTGTTACTGGGAAATTTGGATCTGCAGTCTTTGGCCATGTGGCCATGTCGTCCACACTTCAAGCAACGATATCGTTCGCATTGCCCGAAGTGGTGATAAGAGCATCGGTTACATAGCGGGTATTTTCCTTGATACACACCCTTCCCCTTGTCATCGGGTTGGGTGGCAGTGAATGCTCTGGCAGGTGCATATCGTTGTTGTTGTTGGGGCTGATGAGATTGGTGGTGGCTGGGTTCCCACTTCCTCTTCTGGCTTTCTTGAGGCTTCACATGCTCGCCTCGTTTTGGTAGCTTGCCCTGAGCTACAGCTTGGTCAGTCAGTTTATGAGCCAGTCTGATCAGTGGTTGGATGGTGGTGAGGTCAGACGCAGTCACCATGCTTTGAATTTGCTCGGGCAGCCCACTGATGAACTGCTCGATTTTCTTGTACTCCGGCGTCACCATTGCCGGACATAGCTTACACAGCTCATGGAATCGGGTACAGTATTGCTCGATCTCAGAGCCCACCATTTTGTGCACCCAGAATTCGGCTTCCAGTTTCCGAATCTCATCACGAGGACAGTATTCCTCTTGCAGTAGTCGGGTGAAATCAGCCCATGGCATGGAGTTGGCACCGTCCAACCCCAGGGTTTGTACATGGGTATTCCACCATGTGAGTGCTGGTCCTTCCAGCGTTCCAGTTGCGAACTTTACCCGGTTCTCTTCAGTACATTCGCACATGGCGAATACAGATTCGACTTTCTCCATCCAGCGGGGCATTCCCACAGCTCCCTCAGTCCCCTTGAATTTGTGTGGGTGGCAGTTCAGGAAGGATTTGAAAGAACATCCTTTGTTGTTGTTGCCTTGTGATCCGTTGTTCGAGCCACTGGTTTCACTAGCAAGGCGGTGTGCCTCGTGCTCTGCCAGTATCTTGTTAACCCGTCTGTCAACCATCATCTTAATGACGGCTGCGTCCAGTGTTCGTCTAGGAGGGCGTACATGTGGTCCTCTTCCCGCCATAGATATTTTCTATACGGAAGGGATAGAATGTTAGTAAGTCAGAATGTTAGTCAGATGTTGTGTCGGAAGTCAGATCATATGTCATGTTAGTTGTCAAGTCAGAGGTTATGTTATCAAGCAATCATGGTCAACATGTAATAAGTAAGACAAAACATAATTCTCATTAATAATAAGTTTGAAGTACAATAATTTCAAAAGGAAATACATAATAAGTTCTTCGAGCACATCCCGCTCGTCTAGGCCAAAATAAAGAAAGTACAAAATACAACAGTCCACTAGTCAGAATCCATAGAGACATGTGAAATATCACTAGCAGCGTCTCCGTCATCATCATCCTCCTCCGGATCCTCATTAGGATCCTCATCAAGGTCCTCATCTTCGAGGTCCTCGGCCTCGAACTCGGGACCATCCTCCTGAGGTGGTTCCTCAATAAACTGTGCAGCCCATGCATTAAGCATGGCATCACTGGCCTGCACCATGGCTTGAGTCTCGGTGATGTCCGTCCGATTCTCGGTGATACGCACGTCGTGTTCCTGCACGACATCGACGACCTGTCCATGCTCGGTCAGTAGTTGGGACATTTGGAGTCGTAGGGCCTCCATCTGGGCTTCCAATCTGTTGTTGCGCTCCTCTAGCTGATCGTTTCGCCTTTCTAGACGATCGTTTCTCTCACGAAGAGTCCGGAACTCATCAGTTAGTTCCCTAGTCTTCCAGACCTCCCGTCGTGTACAAGCAACGTGTGCCGCGAAGGCCTGCTCCATCGGCACTCCAAGTGGTGGTAGTCGGTGTCCTGGAGTGGTGTCGCCGGGATATCGATATGGAGGTACTCTCTCCTCGACGATCCAACTCTGGAGTATGGTGGGAAGCCATCCCCAATATCTGGCTCGTGCTGCGTCCCTCGCTCGCCGGTCCATCTCGGCGTCCACCTGTGCCACTATATCGTGGACTCGTCGTCGGCTCTCTGTGGCCATGTCATCAGTGGTCGGGTGTCCAGCCGAGTTCCTGTTAGCATTGTTGTTATTGTCGGCCATCCTGCAAGTCACAAGTTAGTAAGCAACAGTTCGATAAGTAATAACGTCATCATTGTGCAAGTTCTACGTGTAGTGTCTACAGTTGAGCAATGGCTATAGTCTAAGCTTACTATATGCAAACCTAGTTCTCTATAACCAAGGCTCTGATACCAGTCTGTCACACCCCCAATTTCCCACTCGTGGCGTATGTCCACGTGGATGTGACGTGTCCAGAATCACAGCTCAAGGTCATATAGAACACCTCTATATGCGTTTACAAATCCAAGTTTGACACATACACTTGATAAAATAGTATGCAGCGGAAATAAAGTAGTATTGCAGCGGAATAAATAAGTCATAACATGCAGCGGAAAATGATCGTTTACACAGCGGAAATTGTAAGTAGTTTAATACAACAACGTTTTAAATAAAATAAAGTCAAATTGTTTTCAAAAGACACGAAAACAAATGCATGTGGGGCCCTATGCTCATGTCCCCTATGTGCTTTCCTGCTCCACGAGCCTGTCATGCTAGTTACCTGAGAATACAAGTTAGAAAAAGTGTCAACACAATGGTTGGTGAGTTCACAGGTTTTGATATACATATAGTAAGAAAGTGTGTCATGCTGTTTATCAATGTTAGTACCGAGCCCTAGGCCCAAAGTGTCAGTGCGTCACTACCGAACTAGACTTGTTTGCTCTTGCCTCCGCTATGCCTCGAATACATAGCAAGTTAGGTCAGAATTTGCACGGGTTATGACACTCAGTCAACATGGTGCCCCGTGGGGTTAGTCATTCCCTAATGGATCCATCCAAATCTACCACGTTGTTCGTACATTAACGGTAAGACTTTGTGAGGGCTTGTAACGAGTTCAACACTTAATGTTTGTCCAATAAACCAGCATACACAATAGTGTTTGTACAGTAATAATGTTTGACTCGATGCAACTAGTATTCTCCCCCTATTTAAAAGCATTTGAAAAAGAGTAAAGAGGGGCCGTAAACTCACCTTAGTGAAATGATCGTACGTAAGCGTAAGCTCCCGAGTTGTTGTGTAGCACGTCGGTCACCGGCAACCTATATCGTAGATCGTACGTGAGTTCGTGTAAGTGACCGTGCTAGTGTTAGTGCTCGTGCTTGTGTCCAACAACCCTTGGTTGTTCATGTTTGTCCGTGTCGGTCCACAATGACCGTGTTTGCTCGTGTTGGTCCATATTGACCGTGTTTGACCAGGGTTGACCGTGTTTGACCAAGGTTGACCGTGTTTGACCAAGGTTGACCGTGTCAAGTCAACGACCCGTTGGTGAACCGTATGACGGTTTGTGACTCGTGTAGCAATCGTGTAAGTGTTTGTCGTGTGCAAAACGCGTAGGTCGCGTTTATGGACAACTTACTATTTATAGTAAGTTTCCATTTATGGAAAGTTCACAAAGCATAACGGTTTTAGAGTTCTAGCATGCTTATTAGTCCTACGTGATCATGTTAACACATAGCACATCATCATACGGTTTCACATAAGTCGTTTATAACATGTTAGCACATAAAAGTTTCCTAAAATGGAAAGTTTCCATTTTTAGCATACGTGTTATCGGAAACCATCTAACTTAGCATCTAAACATCATATTATATCATATTAAGTTACTTAGCATGCTCGAATTATACAATGTGTTGGCGAATTGGTTTTTGTAACAATAAAGTTACTATAAATAGTAACTTTATGGTTTTTCATGTAAACAAACCATTCTAGCATTCCTAATCCTATTTCCATATCATGAATCATCTTAATACATCATCTAGCATTGTTTAAACATACCATCATAATCCAAATCATAATCTTACAACATTTCATTCACAAAAGTTTCTATATTTAGTAATATTGCTAGAAATGACCATAATCATCATCAAGATCACATTACAAGTATTCCAATCAACATATTATCATCCTAAGAGCAATTCTACATACATGCATGCTCATTATTTTATCCAAATTATCATCTTGTCAAAGTAAAGTTTCCAATAATAGAAAGTTTATCAAAAATCAACCTTTTAACCTTTTAAATCAAATCTAGCCATGAATAACACTTCTAATATCATCACAAAACATATTAACGTACACAAGATCATTCCAATACTCATGGATCGTACATGCATGGTAACATTTCAATATTTTGCATATAAATCATAAGTTCTACTAATATCCATCATCATGGATCATCATAAAACATCATCTAATCACCCTAGATCATCAAGAATCATAGTGAAATCAACAAACTCATAACATAATTTCGTGCATGTGCCTCCATGGTGTTTGCATGTGTGATTTAACACATGCATGTGTGTGAAATGGTGATTTTAAGCCACGATGGATGTAGAGATTACCTTCTAAGGCTCCAAGAAGGCTGAGATGATGATAAAATCGAGCTAGAAGGCTTCTAAGAGCTTCTGGACAGCAGGTTCCTCAACGAATAAGAAGATGGTGGTGATGGGTGGTGGTCTAGGGGGTCACCAAGCTTCAATCTTCCAAGCTTTGAGCTTCAATAGGGTCTCCAATGGTGGAAAATGGTTGAATACTGGTGTAGAAGACGAATGTGGTCGAATGGTGGCGTGCTTGGCCGAAGAAAATGATTAAGGTAGAGTAGGATATGATTTTCTTGGGTTTATAAAGATTTTCTGCGAACTGGGTCTCCTCGCGTAGCGCGACGCGGGTCAGGTTTGGTCTCGCGTAGCGCGAGGGAGTTCGGCGTTCAAATTTCCCCCGCCCCCCTGTCGCGTACCGCGACAGGTTCCTTGTGGGCCTTCGCGTAGCGCGACAGATCCCTCAGTGAGCCCAATAGGCCCATTTTCATTAGGTTGATCCGTTCGTTGCCGTTTTCACGTTTACGAACTACCGTTTGGCCTCGCTTGAACTTCCAAGTTCAATGTGTGAGTGTTTCGTGAGGTTTCGAGTGTTGAGCTACACAATGTGCTAGACGTTCACCAACGTTCGTGTGTTTTGACACGTGTGTGCCGTTTCTCGATAATTTCTCGAATTATCTAGTCACGTGTCAGTGTTCGTACTGTCGTGCCACGTGTCACACTAAATTAATCTAATTCTAGTGCCACGTGTACATAATGCATTTAAATAAACATTTAAATAAATGAGGTGCTGACCTGGAAATTACGGGGTGTCACAATGTTCTTGGACTGCAAACCTCACAATTTCAAAGGGTCGGACGGGGCCATTGGACTCCTTCGGTGGATTGAAAAGGCTGAGTCGGTGTTTGAAATGTGCAACTGCCCTAACGAGAGCAAAGTGAAGTTTGCAACGGGAACATTGGAGGGTCCAGCATTAACCTGGTGGAACTCGAATGTTCAGACTCTGGGGTTGGGTGAGGCAAATGCCTTAACATGGAATGACTTCAAAACTTTACTGCAAGAGGAGTACTGTCCTCGCAGTGAAATGCAGAAGTTAGAGGAGGAATACTGGCACCTCAAGATGGAGGGGTCAAACATTGAAGAGTACACAACCAGGTCACACAAGTTGGCCAGACTGCTACCACACATGGCTACTCCAGCCAGTAAGTGGATTGAAAGGTACATTGGAGGACTAGTGCCTCAGATTCAGGGGTTGGTTACTTCAGCAAATCCCACCACCATCCAACAAGCTGTTCGTTTAGCGCATCAGCTTACTGATCAGGCAGTGTTACAGGGGACTCTGCCCAAACGAACATCTGCTACCAAGGTAGGAGATCATAAGAGAAAGTGGGAAGGTAACAACTTCAAGGGTAACAACCAACAATCATATCAGCAAAACCGGAAACAAGACTCAAACAAGTCTTATCATGGTTCAAGCAGTGGTCAGCAATCATCATCGTCGGGGGGTTATATTGGTAAACACCCCAAATGCAACAGGTGTGGTTACCATCATGCAGGTAATCAGTGTGAGAGAGCTAAGTGCCAGAGGTGTGGCAAGATTGGACATGCGGCTAAGGATTGTCGCGGGGAGCTACAGAACAACAACAACCAGAACAATAACCAGAACAACGCTCAGAAGGGTTGTTTTGAGTGTGGCAAAATGGGGCATTTTAAGAAAGATTGCCCACAACTCAAGAAAGGCGGGGACAATAATGGCAATGGTAATGGAAATGGCAACGGTAATGGCAATGGCACCAACAACAACAACAACAATAACAACAACAACAACGGTGCTAGAGGCAGGGCGTTTGTGATTGGAGGACGTCAGGCACGGGAGGATCCCAACATCGTTACGGGTACGTTCCTCTTAAATAATCACTATGCCTCTATGTTATTTGACACTGGTGCCGACCGTAGTTTTGTATCTAGTTCACTTGCTAAGTTGCTAAATGTTAGTCCCACTGCCTTAGATAGTCCATACACTGTGGAATTAGCTGATGGTAAGTTGATTGTAGTGGAAAGTATTTTTAAGGGATGTATCCTTGATTTGATGGGTCAAACATTGGAGATTGATCTTATGCCTATTGCCTTAGGCAGTTTTGATGTAGTTATTGGCATGGACTGGTTGTCCAAAAACCAGGCTGAAATAGTATGCCATGAAAAGATTGTTCGTATACCTCTTACAAACGGAGAGACACTGTATGTACAAGGTGAAAAGATCAGTACGCCACTGCGTCTCATATCTTGTATGAAAGCACACAAGTGTCTACGTAAGGGTCATACAGCAGTTATAGCCCTTATAACTGAAAAACCAGTAGCTGAAAAGAAGATTGAAGATATACCTGTAGTTTGTGAATTTCCGGAAGTATTTCCAGAAGACTTGCCGGGATTACCGCCTATCAGACAGGTGGAATTCCGAATCGACCTTACACCAGATGCAGCACCGATAGCTAGGGCGCCTTATCGACTTGCACCGTCTGAGATGCAAGAGTTATCCACACAATTGCAAGAGTTGTTGGATAAGGGTTTCATACGACCTAGTTTTTCACCGTGGGGAGCTCCAGTTTTGTTTGTAAAGAAGAATGACGGGACTTTCCGTATGTGTATCGATTACCGGGAATTGAATAAAGTTACTATCAAGAACCGGTATCCGTTACCCAGAATCGACGATCTGTTCGATCAGTTGCAAGGTTCGAGTTACTACTCGAAGATTGATCTCAGGTCGGGTTATCATCAACTAAGAGTCCAGGAGGAGGATATTCCGAAGACAGCATTCAGGACACGCTATGGCCATTATGAGTTCTTGGTCATGCCATTTGGGTTGACAAACGCTCCAGCTGTATTCATGGATCTCATGAATCATGTTTGTAAACCTTATCTTGATAAGTTTGTCATTGTTTTCATCGATGACATTCTCATCTATTCACAGTCTGAGGAGGAACACGCTGAACATCTCCGATTATTGCTAGAGCTATTGAAACAAGAACAATTGTACGCTAAATTTTCGAAATGTGATTTCTGGATGCGAGAAGTACAATTTCTGGGTCATATAGTTAATGAAAAGGGCATACATGTTGATCCAGCGAAGATTGAAGCGATTAAGAATTGGGAAGCGCCAAAGACCCCTACCGAGGTACGACAATTCCTTGGTTTGGCGGGGTATTATCGACGATTCATTGAAGGTTTCTCAAAGATCGCTCAACCACTTACAGCTCTTACGCACAAGGGAACAAAGTATAACTGGACGGATAAACAGGAAACTGCGTTTCAGTTATTGAAACAGAAGCTTTGCAGCGCACCGATTCTGTCCTTACCGGAAGGGACGGAAGACTTTGTGGTGTATTGTGATGCATCTGCACAAGGTTTGGGATGTGTGTTGATGCAACGTGATAAAGTGATCGCTTATGCTTCCAGACAACTACGAACACACGAAAAGAATTACACTACTCATGACTTGGAGTTAGGAGCAGTGGTTTTTGCCTTGAAGATTTGGAGGCATTATCTGTATGGAACTAAGTGTACTATTTATACTGATCATAAGAGTTTGCAACATATCTTGGATCAGAAGGAGCTTAATATGAGGCAACGACGATGGGTTGAGTTGTTCAATGATTATGAGTGTGCGATTAAGTATCACCCGGGAAAAGCTAATGTGGTAGCTGACGCTTTGAGCAGAAAAGATACAACGGGAACAAGACGGGTTCGCGCACTTATGATGACAATACATACTGACTTACCTGACAAGGTGCACAGTGCTCAGATTGAGGCCTTGAAAAAGGAAAACTTAGTACCGGAATCCTTACGAGGAATGGAAGAACAATTGGATGTTAAACCTGATGGAATTCGTTATTTCGGTAATCGAATGTGGATACCTTTGTATGGAGGTTTAAGGGAACTCGTGATGGATGAAGCACACAAGTCCAGATATTCAGTCCATCCGGGATCAGACAAGATGTACCATGACTTGAAGGCACTGTATTGGTGGCCTCACATGAAAGCGGATATTGCTAAGTACGTTAGCAAATGTTTGACTTGTTCGAAAGTCAAAGTTGAATATCAGAAGCCCTCTGGTTTACTGCAACAACCAGAGATACCGATGTGGAAATGGGAACAGATTTCGATGGATTTCATTACTAAGTTACCTCGTACACCGAGTGGTTGTGATACGATATGGGTAATTGTTGATCGATTAACGAAGTCTGCACACTTCTTAGCAATCAAGGAAACTGACAAGATGGAGAAATTGACTCGCCTTTACATCAAGGAAGTAGTAGCACGACATGGCGTGCCAATCTCTATCATATCAGATCGGGATGCCCGGTTTACTTCCAACTTTTGGAAATCTCTTCATAAGTCGTTGGGGACTCGCTTGGATATGAGTACCGCTTATCATCCACAGACCGACGGTCATAGTGAACGTACGATTCAAACGCTCGAGGATATGTTACGAGCTTGTGTAATTGACTTTGGTGATAGCTGCGAGAATCATTTACCGTTGGTGGAATTCTCTTACAACAACAGTTATCATACAAGTATTCAAGCAGCACCGTTTGAAGCTTTGTATGGTCGCAAATGTCGTTCACCAGTTTGTTGGGCTGAGATTGGAGACAGTCAGATTACAGGTCCTGAACTGGTGCACGAGACGACAGAGAAGATAGTTCAAATTCGGAACCGTATGGCAGCGGCCCGGGATCGACAGAAGAGTTATGCAGACAAACGTCGCAAGCCGTTGGAATTTCAAGTAGGAGACCGAGTTCTTCTAAAGGTATCACCTTGGAAAGGTGTGATACGATTCGGTAAGCGTGGAAAACTTAGTCCACGTTACGTAGGACCTTTTGAGATTCTGAAAAGGATTGGTTCGGTTGCGTATCAACTCAAACTACCGGATGAACTCAGTGGAGTTCATGATGTGTTTCATGTGTCGAACTTAAAGAAATGTCTTTCTGACGAGACATTGATTGTACCGTTGGAAGAAATACAAGTAGATGAACAGTTACGATTCATTGAAGAACCAGCTGAAATCATGGACCGAGAGGTCAAACAACTGAAGCAAAGCAAGATTCCGATAGTCAAAGTTCGATGGAATTCAAGACGTGGTCCTGAATTCACATGGGAACGGGAAGATCAAATGATGAAGAAGTATCCTCATCTATTCAAAACAGCTACTGCCAACACTGAGAGCGCACGTTAAATTTCGGGACGAAATTTCCTTCAACAAGGGGATGACGTGATGCTTCACACATCAACACTGCAAATTTCAAACTGTAAGCACAAACATTTTATTTATTCAATTGATTTTGTTACAAACATTTGTGCTACATTACATTCTATATATTTTATGTGCTACATTTCATATGTTACATGTTATGGTAGTACATACATGATTGGTTACACACATTTTGCTATGTGCGGGGTTGCATAGTACAAACGGTTATAGACACTCACTATGTGTCTATAAATACATGATTGGTTACACACATTTTGCTATGTGCGGGGTTGCATAGTACAAACGGTTATAGACACTCACTATGTGTGAGGTTACACAACACAGTATGATCAAACACAAACAGTCACAGTTAGGTGAACTAACTAGTGTACACGCAAACAGTCACATTGAACGATCACATTTAGTTGTGATGTTGCAAGCATTAGACTTTGTGTGTGAGTACACACAAGCACACGGAATGATCAAAGCACACTAACACGTACGATTTAAACTCGTAAGTAGTTTCCTAACTACTCCTAACATTTTCTAATTTTCGGGACGAAAATTCCTTCAACAAGGGGATGATGTGACAATCCGACTTTTTGAGTTAACCTAGTTAACCAATGTAGGCCCAATAAGACCAATTAAGGCCCAACAAGACAGGTTAGGCCCAAGGAAATCAAGGAAGGCCCAATAAGACAAATGTAGGCCCAAGAAGCCAAGGTGGGCCCAATAAGGCAAGAGTAGGCCCATTAAGATCTAGGTAGGCCCAATGAGGCCCAAGATAGGTTAATTTAACCCAATAATGTTTTAAATGATCCGATTAGTGACAATTCGGGATTCTTGGTGAAACTTCGTAAACCGAATTGTTATGTAATTGATTAAAATCAAACCTAAGGGATTAGAATTTGTAGGAATCAGTCTCAATACACTTTAATTACAAAGTTTAGACTTGTAATTGAGTTAAAAGCCCAATTTTGACTTTAGAAGTCAAAATACGATTGAGATAATCAAAATTAATTCGAATTCTTCATGTAACGGTTGGAATTTATTAAATTAAACCTCCCAATTATGTGTATTGATGATCATTATCAGTAATCAGGCGTTATAGAACCTAACAAATTCGAATTAACCACGAATTGTAGATTAAAAGTTGAAACCGTCAACTACCATTATTAAGATCATATAATGCGATCTTAATAGATCAAATTCTTGCTATAAAACCTTTAGTCGGTTCATTCAGAAGATTTTGCATCCACAAATTATTGCTTAGAAGCTGTGAATCGAAGAAACCAAGCGAGGGGTGGCCGAAACTACATCATCAAGTTGAAGTATATAAATTCGAAACTATTTCTGATAATTGTCAGCATCTACACCTTCCATAAGGTTAGTAAAACGATATTCCTATGTTAATTTCGATTGACATCAATGAATTTTTCGAATTCGAGTTCTAGGGTTCTTAATATAGTTGGATTTGGGGGTTTCGGTTATGATGGGTGTAAAAATGAAATCAAATATTACCCACACTTTCATAAAGTGCCGATTAACAAGGTTCATGAATCAATTTCATCACATTTTCACGAATTGATCAAGTTCCATCATTAGGGTTCATGCTATGAACGGTTTTGGGGTTGTTGATTAAACCGGTTTAATAATCAAATTGGATGTTATAGGTAGTTTCAGAAGAGGTCGACTAAGGTTACACCTAAGTTAATTGCGATTGATAACAATGAATTGATCGATTTCGAGTTCCTAGGGCTTGTTTTAGGAACGGAATTGGGATTTGGAGTTTAATGTGTTTAAAAATGAAATTGATTGTTGGGGATAGTTCTGAAGGTTTCGACTAAGCATAACCATGGATTAATTAGGAGTTTTACTATTGAATTCGAAGGATGTGATGTTAGGGTTCATCGGTTAAAAGGCAAATTCGGGTTTTTGATATAAATGAACACAAGAACTGAATTAAATCATGCAGTGAGGTTCGAAATAGTGGAAATGATTAAAGCCCTATGGTCTTGTGATCAATCGGATTCGAATTCATGATCAATTAGAGGGTTAAAGCTTCGGCTATAGTAAGACCAAGGAGAACTGATCAGTTAGGATGTAAAAGAAATTATTTCTGAATTCTAATGCGATTCCCTAGCGGGCTTGACTGGTAATGAGCGTGTGTTTGGTTTGGGAGGTCCCGGGTTCGAACCCGAGGGCTGCCGGTTTTTAGAATTTAAAACCATTTTGGTTTTTAAGTCATAACTTATTCGTTATAACTCCGATTCAATCCGTTCAAGTTGCGTTGGAACCGTAACGAAATCCCGAACCAATTAGAATAATAAAATTCATATTTTAATCCGAAAACGAAATCGCGTATAATTACGGCTATTTAAATAAAATCAAATATGATTTTATTTAAACGATTTCAAAGGCACGCGTACTCACGTATGCGTATTCCTAACACTCTAACATACGTATGTTGACACGTATGTGATTTCAAGCACAAAACGACATCTCGAATAACACTATGTTATTGTTAAACACAGATCCTTCGTAAGAGGATTCTCTACACGATTTCACGCGTATTGATCATTCTGCAATACTCAAAGGTGCGTACACGGCCCCTTTCTTATTTTAAACTGTTTTGGGGGAGAAAACATGTGCAACAAACTCTTTTTAGATACATATCACTTGCATGAGTTAGCTGTTTACATTATGTGACAACATAGCATTTAAAAGTCCTTACACACTTCGAACCGTTTAGTTTGCCGTAGCGCAAAGCGTGGTAGTTGGAAATAGATCTATTAGGTTTGACAAACCTCACCTGGTAGATGGGATCTACGCAGGTGTTTGACTGACCAAACACAATTTTACTATTGTTGTGATAGACAATAGTGGCAAGGCGAAAACATGCTATAGCATGGCAATCCGTCAGCTTCGGTGTCGAACACTTATGTAAATAGTTTATATGACTAGCTATCATGACTGTGCATGTGTGATTATGTTATCTACGAACTTTGATATTCAAACTGTTGTTTTAAACATTGTGAATACTTAAAACCTGTGTTATGCACCAACCTTTGTGTTGACTTGATTTACATGTTTTCTCAGGACGCTAAGGCGCGCATTAAAGCTGGCATGGACTAGGAGATAGAGTCACATGCATGATAAACATTTTAGTTATTTGGATTTTAAACATTTGAACCTTTGTATTGTATTTTACACTTTACAACTGTTATTGGTTTTAAACGCTTCCGCAACTTTTGTAAACTCTGATGTTATGTTTAAAGATCAAAGTATGTTTTGAAATTCATATAGAGGTCTTCGCTATGTCTAATGATCTGAGATCCTGGTTTGTCACGTTCCCAAACGGTATGATTCCGTTAGTTGAAAATTGGGGGTGTGACATCTGCGATACGACAGTTAGCTTATGGTGACGCTCCAGATGCTCTTGATGAGTATTTACAAATGTATGAAAGAACGTCGCGTGAAAGCCTCAACCAATTTTGTGACGATGTTATTTGTTTGTATTCAAAATAATTTCTTCGAAAACCCACTTACAATGATGTTCAGTTGCTATACCAAGCGCATTCTGAAAGACACAAATTCCCGGGTATGTTGGGAAGTACAGATTGTACGCATTGGGTTTGGAAGAATTGTCCGATTGAATGGCGCGTACAATACACATGGGGTGATTACAAGGTTCCGACGATGATGCTTGAAGAGGTGGCATCACAAGACACTTGGTTTTGGCATGCTTTCTTTGGACCTCCCGGCTCCAACAATGACCTCAATGTTCTTGATCGTTCGTATATTTTTAGCAACATACTTGATGGATCAGCCCAAAGTACCCGTTTATGGTTAACGGCGTCAAATACAAGCTTGGATATTATCTTGGTGATGGGATTTATCCTAGTTGGGCAACTATAGTGAAATCATTGCAGCATCCTCTCGAAAATGATTTAAAACGTCGTCGATTCAAGAGAGCACAAGAAGCTGCACGAAAAGGATGTTGAAAGAGCTTTTGGTGTTTTGAAGGGAAGGTGGAATATATTGCATCGTCCTGCAAAGCAAATGCATCCACGAAGTTTACAAAAAATTATGTATGCTTGTATCATTCTACACAATATGATTTTAAAATGGAATGGGTCAGCAATATCACCAGAACACATAGAGGACCCTCCTAGCGATGAACAGCCTGAAGAAGACATTATTTATCAGCTACGATCAAGAACAACGCACGAAAACCTTCGAGCCGACCTTATCGAGCATTTGGAGCATTTATCGTAGCAATATCACGCCAATAACCCGAATAACTAGTATTTTAAATATCTTTAATCGTTCTGGTTTCTTTTATTTAATGTAATATCTTTTTAATTCAATGTTATATCTTTTTAAATTTTAATGTAATTTTATATTTTATTTTTAATGAATCTATTTAATTATTATTATTATTATTACTTGCTAAAATAATTAATTAAAAATAAGATTTGAAAATGGGGGAAGTGAGAAAAAGTGGGACGACACCGTACAAAATGGGAAAAAGTGGGGAAAGTTGATGTGGCGCTGATGTGGCAATGGGCATGAGACCACTCCTTGTGGCCTAACATGTATTATTTCCGCTTGAAATTCGATCCTTAAAGTCGCTTTTATTTAGAAACCACCTATCCAATTATTTGTGGTCATGCATTATATATTCCTTTCGGTTATGTGGGTATTGGAGAAACCCAAGGGTTTTGTCTTACTCACAAACACCTTGAATGCATTCGATATCATCATAATCATTTATAGTGTAGTTAAAAACTTCCTCAAAAGGACGAGAAAGTATAGAAAACAGCCCCAACTATCAAAGTTGTTCGAAGTATAACCCTCAAACAACTGAACACAAAGCACAAGGTAAGAAAGTGACACACTTCTCAAAACTTTTACGTATTTGTTGGACTCTTTAAACAAAATGTTGTAAAATATTATAATATTATTATAATATAATAATAACAATAATTTAGATATATATAATACCTTTATGTCTATAGCCATTCGGCTTCCAAGAAGTTAAAAGTTTTGTTACGAGATTGTAAAAATTGCATATTTTGTTTCTAAGCTTTGACCAAATTGCAAATTTTGCTTTTAAATAATCATATCATAGTGATTCTTCTTTTCTTTTTTTTTTGGTCCACTATGAAATTTTGTTCATTTTCAAAGTTTTTAGTTAAATTTTGCCATGACATCTGTTTTAGGTTGTTTCCTTCTTAGGACTACCAAACAAGTTCTAGAAAATAAAACCGTTAATAGTGGTGGTGGTGGTGGTTTCTAAGGTGGAAGATACGTGGTGATGTATATTGGATAATTTTTATTGAAATATAATTGAATGGCAAATCAATTATTTAAAACATCATTTAAAAAGTTTTTAACAAATGTTAAACAAAAAGAACTAACACTGACTCGAGCTTGGTTCGATTAATATAAAACAAGTCAATCCGGCTTGACTTGTTTAAATAAACATTTTTCAAGGCTAGTTTTTTTCAAGTAAGTCACTAGGTTTCTGAAGAATTTGATCTATATATAGTAGGCACTAGAGTAGAGTCGGTAGTAGTAGAGGTGCGCAAATTGGGTTTTTTTTAAAACGGCTCCGGTTCCAATCGGTTTCAGTTCTTGTTACAAAGTCAATATCCGGTTCCGGGTTTCAACCGGTTCGGGTTTTGGCCGGTTCCGGTTCGGGTTTTGGCCAGGTACAGGTGGAACCAGTTCCGGTTTCGGTTTTAATTTGTCTAAAAAATCGGACCCGTTTGCACCCATCGGTTTAGGTGTATGATTGGTTCCGGTTTCTGGGTCCCTTTTTTGCCCACCTCTAGGTAGTAGTAGGAGTGGTCCGAGTGGAGGTGAAAGAAATTTGTTACATCGGTAGCGGGCTTTCGAAATCCCTTTGTAAAGAAAATAACACAAGTAGGCTTATAAATTTTGCTGTCTCCACTAGTGGTGTGCGTGGTTCGGTTCGGTGCGGTTATGGTCATTTCCATAACCAAAACCACTACTTCGGTTAATTCTAAATCCTTAACCATAACCATAATCAATTGATCGGTTAACCACTAATCGGTTAACCACCGGATACGGCTCGGTTTCGGTTAAATTCGGTTAATAATGGAATTGTTGAAAAACTAAGAAAAACTTGTAAATATGCTTGTGAATTATAGATATATTTATAATGAAAATCTTAGTGAAGTTTGTAAAACTTTCTAGTGACTGAGATGTGTGAAAAAAAAAGTAAAACGACGTAAACTCGGATACATTTTATATTATATTTAGTTTCACATATAATCCATAATATTTGCATATAGTAAAAAGTGAATATTCACCTTTTATACTTGAATTGCACCATAAGTTTTTTAAAAAAAAAATACAAACATATAAATATAAAAAAACAAATATACATTATTCGGTTCGGTTCGGTTAAAGTCGATTAATGGCTTCCCTTAACCATAACCGTTGGTTAAATTCGGTTTCGGTTAAATCGGTTATGGTTCGGTGTAGTTATCAGTTATTTTTCGGTTATGGTTAAATTATGACACGTCTCTGGCTCTCTCCACGACTCCACTCTCCAAAACCCAACTCCAATATTAATAGGCCCAATTTGTAAAGGTTTCTATGGCCCAATGCTCATTACGTAGGAAATTGACCATTTTTTATCGTCAAGACGTCAACTGTGTCCCTATATCTATTTTCATAGCTTTTAATATTTATACAAGTCTGTATAAGCATACTCTAAGATGTACTTAAGACACCGAAAAATAAAATACTACAGTGATAAAACAATTACATAATTCACTAGTATTATATTTTGTATATGTTTGCAAAAAACAACACATGTATCACTGTAACGAACAGAACGTTCAACAACCAGTTTGTGAATCGTTATACGGGAAGTTTGTTTATGTTCGTTCATTTAATAACGAACAAAAACAAGAAATTTCGTTCATAGTTAAATGAACATAAACGAACACATGTCGCGTTCGTTTATTTGTGTTCGTGAATGTTCGGTAAGACGTCCGTTCATTTTCATTTAATTGTATAAATTCGCTTTAATAATCACGCTGTTAATTAACAGAACTGCACGTTAATTGCTTAAAAAGTTAGTGGGGGGTTTATTAAAAATGTTAGTGTCCAAAATAGTGAGGTACGTCGCAAATATTGGGAACAACATTCTATCATGTGCGGTTTGGATTGCCCAGACCGTTTATGACGGTTAGGGTTAAGACCATCTTTTCTTTTAATAGTGAACATGCTGTTTCTAAGAGGAACAAAGATGAGAAGGTCATGCTCTCTTGTCCCCTCAACTGTAGGGTGACCATAATCTTATAGTTTCTTGACTTTTATAATTTTAAATTTTTGTTTTAAGTCTCGTATGTAACAAAATACTTTAGAGTGATATAGAAGTTTTTTTAAGTTGTAAGTTTTCTTTTAGATTATAATACCTAAAACAAACACATGTTATTCCATATCTAGTGTATAAAATTGTTTAGCACAGCCTATTAATTAGATTACATCAACTATATAAAGTGAAATTATTATCCTGCATAATTGAAATTTACATGCATATTTTAATTACACATGCAGTCTATTTAATTTTGTGAAAGCATATTCTTATGTATATAATAACGTAACGTATTGCTATGTATTAATGCAAAATTATGAATAATATCACGAAACAATAATCCAGTAGAAAGACAGCTTTTAGTGAGAAAGGTATGATATTGTATATACAACGAATTGTTAGTTTTTTTTCAAGTGTGAAGACATAAATTTACAAGTGTTTGTAATTTTGCACAAATGTAAGTTTTTAACATTTTTCACTTATTATTGAGAATTGCTAAAAATTTACACAGGTGTAAAATCACAAATATTTGTAAATTTGCACACTAGTATTTTACAAATATAATAATAATAATAATAATAATAATAATAATAATAATAATAATAATAATAATAATAATAATAATAATAATAGTTGTAGTAATAATGATAATAATAAGAATAATAAAACAACATTTGTTTTAATTTTGTCAGAGTTATTATAGTTAACACATTTAAGAAATGTTAATATATGATACTGATTATGTATGTATGCATGCATGCATGCATGCATACAAATGAGAATGAACAAATTTAAAATAACTAAGAAAAATTATTTATAATTATATAATTTAAATGCGTAAAATTAACTTTTTTATATTTATATGTTAAACATGAAAGAACTTATAACATATATATATATAAAAGATGTGTGGTTTTTAAACGTTGAATTGGTTGCAAGGTTAGATGAAATTTTTAACTAAATTATGAAACAAAATTAGAAAACCTACTATGAATGCTCATAATATGGACGATATAATAAGAATATGTTTTATTATTATACGTTTAAATATTAAAAATTTTGTTAATAAAGGTTTGGATTGATGTCTAAGTTACAATCTTCGATTAATGGGATATCAATATATGTGATGGGGTACGACACTTTGTTCAAAAAAACCGTACTGGTACACGAATTGCAATAAACTCACATGCATGAGTGTGTGTGGATTTGTGTATACATCGCACACACAAACACAAAAAGAGTAGTTACTTTATGATGCACGGTTAGACTTGTTTATAAAAAAAAATGGCTAAATTCAAGGAGCCATAACACAACGACAATCACATACATACAAATACATTTCCTCGTTTAAAAATAAAACAATCGGCAAGCCATTGCATCATCTTCTCTCCCCATGTTTTGTTTACCTTAATTACGCTTAACTCATTTAATGCAACCTGTCTAAAGGTTTTTTTTTTTAATTATAATTTTAATCTTTGTCGCTCTAATACTCAAACCTACAACTTATAGATGATTAGAGTGAGAACATTATTTACCACAACATTTGGTTGGGATTTCAACCACGGCAAAATGAAAATAAATACAGGCTTAGAAAAATAGTTTATTAAATGACTTTAATAAACAAATAAATAATAATTAGTAATTATTTAATCAGGGGCGTCTCCGAGAATTCGAGTGCCCCGTGCGAAAAAGGAAAAAAAAGGCCCCTTAGATAAATTTTTTTATATATAATGACTAATGTTGTGACAATTAACGTATCAGACACATACTTCTTTTTTTTTTCTTTTTAGGTTGGCCGAATGGGCCTTGTAGATGTGCCTATTGTTTTTTTAATCATTTATTGGACCTTGTAGTTTAATCTATAGAATGTTATAATGGGACAATTGAAGTTTTATAAAAAATATATAGTATATATAAATTTTTTTTAATAAAATTGTGCCCCTAAAAACGATGGGTCCTGTGCGGGAGGGGGGTTTGCACCCCCTCCAAGCCGCCCCTGTATTTAATTATAAAATATATTATTATTGCTATTATTCAGTAAAAGGCTCGAGCATAAACTTAAAGCAACTAATTTTTTTGTTATTGATCAACAATCTAAAGCAACTAATTTTTTTGTCAACAAAATCAGACGTGAGTTTTTTTTATATATCGAATCTAGATTTTGATTAAAAAAACTCAAGCATAAATTTACTCTTTCTTTGAGTTTTTTAAAATTTTTATTGCATTGATTTTTAATTTGTATATTACGCACTTATATATGTTAGGTTTGTGCATCTTAATTAATGTATTTTGTTTATTGTTTTAGTTATAACTTTTATATTACGTGCTTATGTTGAATTTGTGCTTTTTGGCGTCAGATTTCATGACTAGGCATTCATTTTTTTTAGTTTTAATTTTACGATTTTTAACATTACGTTATGTTTGAAGAGTTGTTTTAAAAGTGATAGCTGCTTTTGCGATGATGCTCGTTTTAGTGTTTAGGACAGATTAACATACGTTACTACCATTTTTTGTCTGTTTTTTGAAATTTGTGATGCTGGCACCTTCATTGTTATCGAGTTGACATATCAGCTAGAGGTGCTCAAACCGGTTTTTTTGCTCAAACCGGTCCGGTTTGGTCAACGGATGGTCAAAACCGGTTTGGGTGAAAACCGGTTTGGGAGATGAGGGATGTCAAACCAATAACACCAGTTTGTACCGGTTTGAAACCGGTTTGTACCGGTTTGAAACCGGTTTGGAGGGGTTGAAACCGGTTTGAGAGATGAGGATGTCAAACCTATTACAAACCGGCAGTTTGGACCGGTTTGGGTGAAACCGATTTGAGATCATGACTGGCCAGGTTTGGAAACCGGTTTTTTTGTTCACCTCTAATATCGGCATATCAATGTGTATTAGAATTTAATTTGTTATTCTTTATTATTAAATTTTAAAACTTTTGTAATTTATATTATAAGTTTTTTTGGTTGAATGACAATTTTATTTTACATGAGTTTTAATATTTGAGATCGTGTTTTTTTCAGGTTTTGTGATTTACACTTAAGGTTTTACATCAAAGTGGCACATTTATTAGATATAAGTTTTGATATTTAAGATCGTGTTTTAACCTACTAAATGCAATACATAGAATTGTCGCAACGCGCGGGTCAATCCCTAGTTTACATACATTTCAAATTTGTTTATTTTTCTAAACACCAAACACTCTAAAATACACAAATGACAGCTGATGATATTCGAACCCATAATCAAGAGAAAGTCTTACTAATCACACACATACATATACATATATATATATATATATATATATTCTATCTACCAATTTTAGTTGATTTAACCACAAAAAAATTCATTACAAAGAAGTCATTACATTTAGTGGTTGTTTGCTAGTCTTTTAATTGTCATTAAGAGACTATTTTTTAATTGATTATAGTATCTTAATGATTAAAAGGTAACATTTAATGTAAATGGGTAAGAGATAAAATTAATATGTAGCATGTTAATCATTAAGATGCTATGAATGATTAAACGATAGGCAATCAATAAGAGTCTACGAAATAGCTCTTAGTTTGTATGGTTTTGACGTAATATTTATCTTGCGAATTGTTAGATTCAATATGTGCAAAAAATATATCAATGATGTATGGAAATAATGTTTGTGTTCACGTATATAATAGCTACTTTGTATTTATACTATTGTGCACCTGAAGTTTATGTAGTTGAAAGTGATCTCCTCTTTTAACTCTTCATACATATCTCATTTACCAATCTCAGTAGCATTTGTAACGACACAACTTGACCCTTAAATTTTATAAATTGCTAATTTTATCCTCTTAAGTTTATAAATTTTTTAGTTAAAAACCTATCTTATATACAATCTGAAGTTAATACTTTGTTATGAAACATACATACGGGTTTTACGTTTAGTTACTTAAAGTGTGCACGTGTGTGTACGCGAATATATGGGGCGGTTCCTCGAAAAAAGTCAATTTTCCTTAAGAAGGCTAAAAATGATTTTAAAAAAATTGAAAACCGTCTCAAACAAACTATGAACGAAATTCATTTTCGCATCATTTGAGCTGGCATGTCGAGCCCTAAACCCCAAAAGTTAAACACCAAACTATAAATCATAATTCGAAAACCTAAACTATAAAACTAAAACTTAAAGGCTATAAAAGGCAAAACCAAGCTAAAAGTTAAAAACCAAGGCCTAAAACCTATACTATATATAATTAAACTTTAAAGATAATACCTAAAAGATAATATTGTAAAGTTCGAGGATATGGTTTTAATATTGTCGTAATGAGTTTAATTGGAATTCATTTGGACCGCTTTTGGGTGTTTTAGAAATATTTTTTAGCCCTTGTTAGGCAACATAAATTTTTTGTTTGATCACTCTCCTAAAAGAATATATATGGATATAAACACATATCGTCACACATATATTTATGGAACTCCTCTCTCTTTCCCTTGTTGGGAGTAGCGGTGTTCATCGGGTCGGATAACGAGTTATTCGGGTTATTCGAATTGAGTTTTTCGGATTTAATTTTTTTTTGGTCTATCTGAAACCCGACCTGAAAATCAAAATATATCATCCGACCCGAAAAATTGTGATTTTTTACATCTGAATAGCCCAAACAATCCGAATAAAACTGGTTTATTCGGACATCCGATCCGAAAAACTAATTTTTGGCTATCCGAAACCTGACCCGAATCTAAAATCATATTATCCGATCCAAAAAACCTAAATTAGATTTCGGATGAGTTTTTTTAGGTTTCGGATACGATTTGGATTTCGGATTTTTCAGAGTTTCGGATATTTTGAACACCCTTAGTTGGGATAAGTTTGTGGAATTGTCCCTCGCAAGTTTTTTTTTGTAGTTAATTAGTGATATAAAAAGAAGAAAACTGACATTTTCATTTCCATACGTCACATTTTCTACAAAACAAACATCTTCTGTTGAAGTACGTACGTACTTTAAATAAATAGTAATTATTTATGGATGTATTAAAACTGCATTTATTAATGCTTTGATTTTCCATCTTATATTACAAGTATCAATCACCTCCTAATTCATCACCCTCAGATACACAAAAATATAATCTTTAATTGGTTTGCTTGATGATTTTAATGATCTTCTGGATCCATTAATGATGTCAAGAATGTTACTGTCACCATCATGTGTTTTTGTTTTTCTTTTGTATCTTTCTCATGAAATTAATGGTAGACATCTTAGCACCATTGATGATCATTCCATGGATGACAAAGCAAAACTTCTCAGCCATTCCACCATCAAGCTCGTAAGTTTAATTGATTAATTGGTAAACATATGCATGCAGTCACTTCTTCTTGGATTCTCATGTTAATTCTCTTTGATTTCTTACCCTAATAATATATGTCTGCATTTTGTTAGGGTTTTGGGAATGATCAACTCACAATTCATGATGATCTTAACCTCAAAAGCTTCACTGCAAAAGTGAATGATCAGACAAATAACTTTGGCAGTGAGCATTACAAGCAAACAGATTCATGTGGATCAAAGAATAAGAAAGACATGATCAAGGACCTAAAGCTGAAGAAATTTAAAGAGATTGTTCGTCATCATCATTGTCATCATCATCGTCCTAAGTCTATCATTTTTCAAGTTCCATCTAAAAACAAACAGGTCCATCAGCAACCTGGTTTTAATCTTGACTATTCTCCACCGAAGACCCACCCTCCTAGTCACAACTAAGATTGAAAGTTGTAGGCTTTCATGCTACTTTTGTTGTGAGAAATTAAAAAGAGAGTGAGTTTTTATCTTCTTAATTAATTAACTAAATTATGGTTCCATGTTGAAGATTAAAACTGTCTTTCCTAGCTACTACAATATATTACCAGAAATATTTTCAAAAAGAAAAAAAAAATAGAATGAGCTGAGATCAGCACAATTACTTTTAGTATGTTAAGGGCTTGGCCCTGTTTATATGTACACAAAAGATACGAGTTTTGGATAAATTTTAGAACAAAAATACTGATAAGATCTCTGAGTTTAAGAGTAACTAGTTAGTTGTCAAGGTAACTATTATCTAATCTTGAAAATTTTATAAATAACTTTTACAAGGTTGTAGATCATTGTTATTTAAGATCAAGCACTATATGTTTAAAAATTTTATATATCAGTTTCCCTCAATTCAGTGACGGAGCTTGAGCGGAGTAAGAGGGGGGGCGAAAATTTTTGAAACCCGAAATACATGTTAAAATTTTGAATCGAGGGGGGTGAAACCACTATTTTTAACCAAAAATAACATTTCGGCCGAAAAATTAACACTACGGACGAAAAAAGAGGGGGGCGACCGCCCTAATAAACCTTCGTCCATGCCTCAATTAAAAAATCTTTAGCCTTTATGAGACTCTTCTTTTATTTCTTGTTAGCCCTAATTCAAATATGACAAGTGTTTTAGCTAAAAAATGACTTAAGGGGTCAACTTGGGCCAAGAACAATATGTTTAAATTATGTCTATGTATTGTGTATGTATGGGCAGCGAAAACTATATTAATTAGACAAGTACATGATGTTCAAATGAGAACTATATCAACTTTTAAACTAAAGCAACCATTTTTAGTCACAAATTTAAAGTGTTTAATAGTAACTTCTCCCACTTTAAGGTGAAATTACTTTTCTACCCTTTAAATCATGTGACTATAAATATGGTTTTCATTTAGTTTTTTACAACTTGTTGGTTCTTAATATAATGAATCCCTATGTAATAAGTCTTTGGACCGAAAGGGGCAAAACAGTCATTTGCTTGTTATGGTTAAACTAAATGTATTGATAGTTAAGAAACTGACTCATGACAGTTATGAAACAACCAACAGGTCTGAAGTAGTATATATATGTATGTTAGAATCATTAACTTCACGTTAATATCATCAGATAGTAATTGTGCTTATCAAATACATAATATATAGTTTGTTATTAATTCCAATTCAATCAAATTCACGAAAATTTCTTTCTATCAGCATATATTTTTGATTATTTGTCTTGAAATCAACCGTTCAGTGATTTAAGCAATACACGTCGGAATAGTAATAGAATTACTTGTTTTTAGGTCATGTTTGGGAATTTATCTAAAAACAACTTATTGACTTATTTGAAAAAACCAATTAGTCAATAAGTTGTTTGTCAAACCTAAAAGAACTTTTAAAAATGACTTTTTGTAAAAGGGTAATAAGTTGTTTTTCAAAAGCTAAAAATTATAACTATCAAAATAACTTATGACTGATTGACATAAAATTACAAATATACCTCACTCTTTACCTCTTACCTAATAACCTTAAAATAATATCAATAAAAAATGTCATTTTTGGGAATTTTAAAAATTCGTTTTATAAAAGTTAATCTAAACACATTTTTAAAAGTTTATTTCAAAAAGTCATAAGTTTTTTTCTTATGTCAAATAGTGATATTAAAAAATATATTTTTAAATATAGTGTCATAACGTACAATAAATAAATAAATAAAATAAGTAATATTAATATTTAATTTTCTTAGTTAATTCGTGTAATATGCGTAGCTAGTTATATAAACTTAGAACAAAATAGGAGAAGGTAACTTCGTAAGAATGTAATTTTGATCACTCGGAATAATGATAGTCGATACAAATGTGGCCGGTGGTTTGTATGGTATACCGTATACGTAGCATTGCATTGGAAGTTTTGCTAGGTTCGTATTAGAGTGTTAACTGTCCGATATCGAGAATTGAACAATTAGTAACAGTTTTTTATTAAAAAAACTAAAACTAAAACTAAAACTAAACCGTTAAAATTTAATTATAATCGAGTAAAAACCAAAAACGTTACTAGCGGTTTGTTCCGGATTGATTTTACGGCATAAACTTTATTGGTTCTTTACATAAAATGCACACACTATTTAAAAAATACATCAAAACAAATAAGAATAAAAATAGCAGCAATCAGCAGAAAAATAATCTACAAGCTAAAAAAAATAATGATGCGCAAGTCGAACAAGTTTAACAGCAATGTTGAATCACAGATCTCACTTAAAGTTATTCTCATTAGCCCATTAAGCTCATAATCATTAGCCCGTTAAATACATTAATATTTGCCTGTTAAGCTCATTATCATTAACCCGTTAAGCTCATTATCATTAGCCCATTAAGCTCATCATCATTAGCCCGTTAATCTCATATGGAAGATTAAAATCACTCGGTAGTCGGTACTCGGTAGTCGGTAGTAGTAGTCCTTTTTAATTTAAAACATACACACACGTTTCTATATATAATCTATATGTTCCCTTAAAAACTAGTATTAATTGAGAACTAAAATAATAAATTATAGACAAAAGTTTTTTACTTTATAATTTATAGGCTATACATAGTACTTTTAATTCTAAATTAATATTGGCTTTTAACTAAACATCCTTTTATGTATGTACGTATGTATGACATTAACGTGTTTAGGAACGAAAAGTATTACAATTAAAATTAAACTACTTAACCGGAAGACAAACAACCGACTTGTATTTATCCGAAAGAAATTAAGGTCTCGGTCATAAATCGACTTGTTTTGGCCATAGGGATTAATCCCAACAATCATTCTATAATTATTTATCTGGATTTTTGGAAAATGAAAGTAAATATTTTAAATTAATGAATAAGATGATATTAATTTTATAGTTTTAGCCGCTCGATCTAAACTATAGGCTTGTTGATCATAGCCAAAAGTAAATTCGGTGCAATGTATACAACAGGATTTGGTTTTTTCAAATTAAATAAGATTTTTTAAATCTTAAATGACAACGCATACATTCAGTTCTTAAATAAATAAAAAAACCAACTTGCTGTCATTGGTCTCAATATGATGTCGTTTTATGTCCCACTATATAGTTATCATAAGCTTGAAAATTATCGGCCTCGTTCATCTTTGCAACATTAATTCGTACTGATCTCACATACATTTCTCACTATCTCTAGAATGTACGCTTCTTGCTCGATCATTGTATCTTTAAACCCTATCTGTGTCATTATTTTGAAATGCTAAAAATAAATATGTGTTACACATTAAACCACATTTGTTTATTCATACCTCAATTTTTTATTAAACTTTAATGTGAAATACATATTTATTTTCAAGAAGATTCTAAATGGACGTCCTAAATAGTGTTTAAGGGTTTTCTCTCTATGAGCGTATTAATTTACACAGGATGCAGTCCTTATATATATAGAGGCAAAAATCAAATAAAAAATCTTTTTTACCTAAGAATGCTAACAAGAATTAAATCTTTAAAACCGACCCAAACGTACTTCGATTGAACCCATTTCGATGGCATTGGTGTGGGCAACCCATAATTAACTTTTGACCTTAATAAGCATATGAATTGTTCGGACGGAAGGATGATATATTTGTTAGGGTGATCTCGGCTGACCAGACGTTTGTTGTAAAAAAAAATAAGCATATGAAAATATACAAAAAAGAGAATCTACAAATCTATAATATAACTATATAAACAAAACTTATCTTGTGCCTGATTTGGTAATATTATGTTTATAGTTTGATGTTTGTGTTTACGTTCGGCTTTTTTTTTTCTGCGGCTTTTGACCTTCTTTGTCATTTTTTTCTTCGCTTTTACGTTTCCCATCCCCTATCATGAGGCAATTGTACATGTTTATTTAAGGTTTTATTTATTTATTCTTTTGAGTTTTCACATAAATTTTGTGTAATTGGTTCGCCTCTCATTTTAACAAGATTATTAGATACACAAGATAATGTGTGTAAACGTCATCTAATTCGTAAACATTTAATTATATGCATGTATACCCTTACCCCAACAGGGGTAGAGAGGCTGCTTCCAGTGAGACCCACGGCTCATGATGCTTGATCAACCGTCCGAAATGATTTTAACGTTATTTTCACTGAATAAGTAAAATAGCGTTAAAATTAGTGCAATTTTACTTTTGCCCCTCAAGAGTTGTCGACACATATATACATTATATGTGCGCACCGCTAATGGGGCGTAATATGCATGTATACATATATAAATATATTATTATACAAACCTAGATATCCATCTTTCACAACTTACATAGTCTCACAAGAATATTGCGTTGAATTTGATGGGGAAAAAGATTATCACCTCACTTTTAGCTAGAAACACTTACTTCTATGTTTGTATTCGCTTATAAATGCATAAGAATTCAATAACTACAACCTTCAAAAATTTTTGATGATATCTAAAATTTTATTCGACCACGATTATAAGTGAAAGCCGTATTGCCTTAATTTAGTGATAAAATTGATTTACACCTCATTTATGGAACACGTCGAAGAGAATAAAGCTATTGATAGTATACGGGGATACCTTCTGACAATTTAGAAGGATTACTTTTAAATGTTCATATTTTAGATTGTGCCAATTCGTAGAGGTTGTCAAAATTTTCCAAGTTCAAACGTACGTAAAATTATATAGAAAATGATCAAGTATGTATGTATACATTTTCCCCTTATTTTTCGGAACACTTTGTTTGCTATGTTTGTGTGTATATATGTTATTGCTAGGTAAGAAGTTGTGACGTGTGACACGTCAAGAGTCCTAGGAGACCATCCCCTTGCATAGAAGTCACGTAAACATTGCCCTCTCTCTTTTTCTTTATTTCTTTTAATTATTATTATTTTTAAATTCATTTCATTTGACAAAACATTTACATTTCACACTCTAATACTCGATCTCATAAATTCTATACTATATTTTCAACGATTTCAATTTAATAAATTGAATTTAAAAACCGGATAAAGTGCTGATTCTTCAACGACCTAATGAACCCAACTACGGCAGGGAAACCTGTTACTATTTCAACAATTCAATAACAACAATGATTATGAAAATGATGAACATGTAGATGCCGTCAAAATGTGGACTACAATAAAGAGGATGATTTCGTCCCAATGCTTATGGTAACCAAAATCATACACTTTATAGATGGTCAAGGAGGAAGTGCATGGCATTGATATAAGCTTGGGTCTACACATCATAAAACTCGTTAGTCTCGAACACACTAAAACACAATTCATTGTGATATCAAGTTTATTTTATTTTGAAAAAAGTAAAAAAGGTGGAACATGAGGGCAAATAGTAAGAAATTTAACGAAATCTATTTAGAATATTGTGTCATCATCTTAGAAAATCAGGTTCCATTTGCATAAAGAGACACAATTGAAATAAAAACAAATGACTAATAACCTTCTTTGTCTAGAGTGAGACATACTGGTTTTAGAGAAATCATGAAAATGCTATACGAAGCTAGTTGCTTAGTCAACATGATACAAAGAGTTGTGTTCTTTGTGTTGTTGAATGTGAAGCTTAGCTCTTGTTTAGCAAAGGTTGTATTCAGATTGTGCTTAAGCGGACTTCTCTATCTGAGTTAGTTCTTAGGTAATGAGGATTTGTTATAGCTGGCAAAAAAGGTACCTGATAAACCTCTTTAAAAAAAAGTATACTTTGTAATTTTATACTTTTTCTTAAATAATAAAAATTATGAGGCTAAACTTAATCATTTTTCTTTTTTGATACGGAAAATATTGAACTGTATGTCAAGCTTAAATCACTAAACCAAATATTGAACAAGTCATTTTCAAGTTTTTTAATTACATTAATCACGTCGTCTCTAAACTGTTGAACACGATAAGACCCATTTTGACATCCTTAGGATTTGTTTCCAGGGCGAAGCTTTTCATGGGCCCAAGGCGTAGTAGCTAGCTTGAATTGAAGTGAAGAAGACAATATGAGATGGCAATCGCCTTTGCTAACGGATGAGACTCTTCAATTTATTGAGGCGTATTTCATATATATTACGTACAAGTTGCTACCATTAGGGAAAGCCTACCAATGATCGAGGTACACTTGGGGTTATTAGTTAATTGGTTTAAAGTTTTCATTAATTTTACCAATATATATTTTCTATTTTTTATGCATCATACTATTTTAAATTTTAATGAAATATAGTTTTTATTAAATTTATTTTTTTAATTTCAACAATTTTATTTATACGGTTATAAATACTGTAAATTAAATAATTGTTAACTCTTGTAATCATAAATTAAAGAATCATATATACGGTATAAGTGGTTTTTAGACTTTTTCGATTTTTAGTTTTTAATTGGTGAATTTAGATCTAGTGGACAAGAGAGATTGTGTTTCACGTTGATGTCTACTCATCTTGCATGGAAAGACATGCACACAATAAGTTTGATGTCATGATTAGGAAAAAAAGGTTGTTTTGTCTTGGCAATGTTTCTTTGCTTTAGTGATTTTAGAGTATTAAAACCTTTTTTCCATCCTTTAAAGTTTGTTTTCATTGCAAAGTTTGTTGGTTATTGCCTTGAGAATAGAGAAAAGAACATGTCTTTTATAAATTAAAAGACAACACTACCCTAGTGTCACAACTTAAATAGATTTAATAGTATTACATACACCATTCACATCGTTTAAGTCTATATATAATTATATATTAGACTGCCAACTAATATCAATTAAAATTAAGTGTGTGTAGAAATACGTACGTACGTACATACATACATAGTACGTTGGATTCAATAAGAAGCGATGTTTGTATAAAAAGAGTAGAAATTAATAAATGTTTGACATGTGATATTTTAAAAACATAAAAATAGAAACTCGGTATAAAACTAAAACAAAATCATATACAAAAAAAATCAAGTTTGAAAAAACAAAAAAAAAGACTGTACAAAAAAATCAAGTAAAAAATTTCAAAAGTTAGTACAAAAGATAAATGTTAGTACGAAAAAACAATAATTTAGCATAAATGAAAACACGATAATCCAGTACAAAAGAAAAAAAATCCTGTATAAAAAACAAAAAAAGATAATACAAAAAAATAAGTATAAACAAATAAAAATTTAATATAACAATAACATATTATACCTAAATTATCTTTCTTTATTTTAGCATGTCACGCATCAGAGTTATATTTATTTCAACTTTTATTAGACAAAAATCCTTTTTTTTTATTTTTTATTTTTCCCCATATATATATATATATATAATGAAGTACTGCAATATATAGAGACATCAAATTTAAGAACCTAAGGCGATTAATTAATTAATAATTAGTATCCAGAGGGACACGCTATATGAGCACAAGACTTCTAAAAGTTATTAATAAATTGCTAGTCATTCGAATGAATTAAGAGGATAAGCATTATTATTTATAAATTAAATTAATGTTTCAGATTAACTGTTTGAAGAAATAAAGAATTAGAAGAAGTAAAGATGAAGGATTTAGGGTTCACTTTTTCCATTTGACAGGAGGACGTGGATGTGGCTTCACTCCATGCATCACATGGAAGGAAAGGTAAAGAGATAAACAAAAACATATCAAAATTATAAATTATAAACTATTTAACTAACTAACTAATTAATTATTAAGACACATTGCATGTCGGTCTCCACTTCCACTACATCATCAATCTTTTGTCTGCTAATATAAACCAATTAATTAATAATCACGCATATATATATATTGGCCTTTGATTAATCAGTCCAGATCGATTGGCATGCATTTTAATCAGTACCCACCGGACTTAAAACGACGACCCGTATTTTAATACTTAAAGAATTACGTACGTATCAGTAATTTTCACGTTTAATTATGTATACCGTTGGACATATATACGTCAAAGAAAAAGATATAATCGTCTAAAAATAATAGAAATCGATAAAAATTTGACATTAATATGTTAAAAAAATATAGAGTAAATTACGGTTATGGCCCCTGTGGTATAAGTGTTTTAACTGTTTTGACCCAAAACAAAATCTTCTATCAATTCAGCCCATGTGGTTTAGAAAACTAACGTTTTTGGTCCCTAACCATGGTTAGATTTTGGGCCAAAACTGATATAATAGTTAAGTTTGAGGGGCCAAAACCAATAGTTGTCTAAACCACATGGGCTGAATTGATATAAGATTCTATTTTGAACCAAAATAGTTAAAACATTCAAACCACAGAGGCCAAATCCGTAATTTACTCAAAAATAAATGATTGCTAATTTAAACATTTTTTCTTAATTTTTTGTACTATACTTTTATTTTTTTGCACTAGATAATTTTTTATTCTAAATGTTTTTACTGAATTTATATTTTTTGTACTAAATTTTTGTTTTTTCCACTGATTTTATATTTTTTTACCGTATTTTTAATTTTTTGTATTGTATTTTTTTTCAAGATTTTGTTTTTTGTACTGGATTTCTGCTTTTATGTTTTTAACATAACACATGTTATATTACTATTTTTTCCTACTATTTTTAGACAAAATTCTCTTTATAATTGATCCAACCTCATTTGAAAGAAGGAAAGTTGATATGTCATGTAGTTAAAGAAGGTATGTTTTACATGGTTTTATAAAATATTTTTTATAAAAATATATGGTCGGCGCTTTTTTATTTTTTTATATAAAAATGTGCCCAATAGTGTTACAAACCTGTAAAAAAATTTCAAAAAAAATACGTTTTTTTTACATGGTTTTCAAGGTTTTCGCATTAAGAAGTGATTTTCAAATTATCCATTCCCTTTATATATATATATATATATATATATATATATATATATATAGGGAAGGGATATTTTAAGAAGGCTAAAAACCATGAGAAGCGTGAGAAGCAATCTTGTCCCTTGATTTGTGGTGTTTTACGGTTAAGATCGCGCGGTGGCAATTATGTAAATAATATGGCATTTGAAAGTCGCGGGATGGGCATAATAGTAATTTGGTGTTTTTTGAATTAAAACTAACCTCCCCAATTTCTCTCAATCCCGTAAAAAACGCATTTAACCTAGCTCGGTGGTGGATATAAATTGGTATTATAATGTATTTTCTTATTGATATGCCTCGATATGTGGTGTTGAACCTTTGTTATGGTGTTTTAATCTGAAAAACACCGTAAATTCTAAACTACGTGTATAACCTGTATAAAATCAAGAAACAGAGCATTATTTAAAAAACACACCATAAAATTTTAAAATGTAATGGTGATTAGGGCTTTTGGATTCAAAATAACTCGTAATACTTGGATTCAAAAACATCATACAATCCAAAAAATACAATACAATCTGAAAAACATTATAAAATTTGAAAAACACCATAACATCTAAAAACAGAGTATCATTTAAACGAAATATCAAACAACATACGAAATAACACCATACAATATGAAAAACACCATAAAATCTGAAAAACACCATATAATATGAAAAACACCATAAAATCTGAAAAACACCATACAATATGAAAAACACCATGCAATATGAAAAACACCATAGAATCTGAAAACGCCGAAACACAATATACAATGCTAACATAAACACCATAAAGACAATATGAAGCT
The DNA here is from genome assembly GCA_009363875.1 of Mikania micrantha. Taxonomy (NCBI): domain Eukaryota; kingdom Viridiplantae; phylum Streptophyta; class Magnoliopsida; order Asterales; family Asteraceae; genus Mikania; species Mikania micrantha. Next base: position 92,002,412 of record CM018696.1, read on the forward strand.
AACTGATAACGCCAAATAACATAATATTAAAAACACCATAACCTTGCGTCTCTTCTGTGTTCGATTCCATCACGTCGTTACCCCAAAAAAAACTAAACGATCATTCGCAGATGAAATTAGAATCATAAAATCAATTACAATCTATGATATTTTTTGTAATCGATAATTGATTTTGATTTTTAGAAAATGCTAAGCGATAAACATGGTATGTTTCTGATGTCCTCGAAAGTGGTCTAAGAAAATAACTATAAACACTAACCTAGACTCAACTTAATTACAACGAGTTAAAACCGAAAATCTTAAACTAAACCACTACGACAGGCAAGTGTACCTATCAATTGTAGAATAGCTATCGAAAGTCCGGATATCGAACCCACGAGACACTGACTCAACGAAACAAGATTAGAAAATGATTAAAACAAATAAAGGGGGTTTTTTGAATAAAAATGATAATTAAATTAAACTAATTACCCTAATTAAATTAGAAAAGCAATTTAACTAATATTTAAACCCTAAAACAGATTAACGCATTTAATTAAAAAAAATGAATTATAATTTTAGAAAAACTTAAAACAAATGAGAAAACTCTACTTAGGTAAAATTCATGTTTATGATTATTGACACTATTGACTTTGTTTGATATGATGGAACTAGGATCTTAAACAGCAAAATATAAGTGACTTAATGGATTTTGGATTAATTACCAAATATAACCAAATAAGAAAACCTAATCTTGCACTAAACACACTAGCTAATTGAATCACCTCCCGGATTTTTCCAATAACACTTATGTACTCAAATGAACAAGTCACATTCCTGATTTTCTTATTCCAATACACCAAAGATGCAAGGAGTAATCTTAGAATGTCTAATTTGACACGAAATGACATTAACACTAAGTCTTTCAATTAACCAACCCTCCCGGGTAATTATCATGAAAACCCTAATGCTAAAGATCACACGACAAGTCTATCACCTTCCGGATTTCTAAACTTAGATACATAAAGAACCCTAAAAACATCAATTATATCTTTTCCTATGGTTAGTGATATCAAACAAACCATAAACTAGTCATAACACCAAGTCGATGACCTAATACGTGTCTAACACCGAAAGACATTCAATAAACACGTATGGAACATGATATAAACTGATATAATCAAGATTAGATATGCAAAACTCATCAAAATAACATAACAAGATCTGTTACAAAAGTGTTTTCCATCATAAATCAAAACAATAGTCAATAGTTATCATTAATCATTCAAACAATCATTCCTACCTAAGTAGAAGTAAACAATTAGCCAACTAACATCATAATCAGTAAAGAAATCTCAGAATTATTCATAACAAAATGAAATAAACTACTAAAAATTAAGAACAAATGAAACAAAGATCAATCAAGATTATTTAACATAGATATAAGACCTTCTAGCCCTCCAATGCTTCCAAAATGCTTTCTCCCACTCCTGGAAAGCTTCTCTGCTCCAAAAATGGTCGAGAATGATCATCCAAACGGCTGGGGAGCGTCTCCTATTTAATCTCACTTGAATCTTGACTTTTTTCAAATTTCAAACCTGTCGCGTACCGCGACAACCAATTCAAATTCATATCGCGTATCGCGATAAACAAAATAAGCGGGGAACCCCCGAAATCATTCGCGTATCGCGAGGCTGAATTTCTCCTCATCGCGTACCGCGATGACATCAGAATCATTAAAACTTGTCTTTTTCTCTTGATTTTAACGGGGCTCGATTCCTTCGGGTTTCGAACTCGATTTCCTTTCATTTCATTAGACAAGCCTGTAAAAACAATAAAATGTAAAAAGAACCTAAAAATAGACAAAATCGACATATTTACAAACTAAAATCGACTCAAAAGTATTTAAAAACAAGATGTGTTTTACAACCCATCAAAAATACCCACACTTGAACATTTTTCGTCCTCGAAAAAGAATTACAATGGAATCACAACCAAAAATTATCTTCAAACTCAAAATTTTAAACACATACGCATTAACCACGATTGTCAGTATTTGTATCCATTTAAACCAACAACTGATATATAGGTTCCCTAATCTTGATTCATTATGTTCAAATGGTTCAATCAACTATAGGTATTACACTCAAGTCATATATATCAACTTAATCCTGATAAAAGCTTTCAAGTTACCATTACATTCGAACAACCCAAATGAATTTAAAAATCAAACCTTAGATGGAATGGATGAAGGTATGGGCATTTTGCTTCTAAATTAATGAGCCTAACTTAGTGGTGTTTCACTCGGTTGCCATCCGGGGTATGACACATAAGCTGCAGCTCTTATTTTATTTTGTTTTATATTTTTTTTTCTGCAAGCTCAGCCCATTTAGTGGATTGATGGATGATTTTTTTTTTTATCAGGCGCCATAAGTCTCGAATTTATTTTCATAAAAAGAGAACATATGTGCCAGTTTAATTTTAAAAACATTAAATTGTTTGTTTGCAAAAGTTCCTCTAATCACAATTAAACAGTTTCAGAATCCCCATATTTCCCAAGGCAAAACCTATTAGCATCATGAAAATTAAGTAAATTATATCAATACTAGAGAACCTTTCTATCAGTTAGGCCTACTAACATATCCCAAATTAGATGCGTACGTTTAAACTTTTAAGAAAAACATAAAATTCCTGATTATATTATCATTTTCCATTTTAATGCAAAACCTAATTCAAAGACTTTATACAAAATTATTTACAATATTTACAATCTAAACTAAAATTAAAAATTCAAACTCAATTTACAATTAAACACTAAAAACTTAAATACAAATTAAAAAAAAAACAAAAATAAAGTAAAGAAATTAAAAAATTGGAAAAGACTTAGCTGGTTTCATGTAACAGCCGTGCATGTCATATCCAGAATAACACAATCGTATAGCATTCCATTCGCGATCGAGTTATTGTAATCATGTTGATTGCCTTTCTAATACATAAGTTATCACTACCCAACTGATAAGGGTAATTCAAACCAAACTGCACATGAAGCTCTAAACAATCCAACAAAGATTAACTATAAAAGAAAAAATTAAAAATACAAGACTCATACCTAACTAAAACTGACTTGATTATTTACAAATGACTCAAATTTAAAAAAAAAATATTTTTGAATTTTATTAATTATTTTTCAAAATTTAACCAAAAATTTACAATTTATTTACTAAAATTTTCAAAAATTTTACAATTTTTCACAAATCTCATACCCACACTTAAAATCAAACATTGTCCTCAATGTGGAATATGAAATAATAAACAATTCATCATAAATATACAATTACAATAATTACAACTTCCCTGATATGTGACAATTTCTCATAAGTCTTATCAACCGCCATCAAATCCAATCGCAATCACAAATAATTCCAACTTTGCATTCTGAACATTCACGATGAATTTGGCAATCCACTAACACTCACAACAAACCATCAACATATACATGGATAATAATGAAAGAAAAACTGTACAAACAATAATCAACCAAAACAACCATAAAATATATACAACCAGTAATCAAAATACATCTAAGTTCAACATAAAGTATCCAAATATATACAGACCATGAAGATAAAAACAAAAATAAAGAAAAATACAAAAGAAACAACTACTACTGCCAAGATACTGAAATCTAATCATGAGGCTCATCAGCATCTCCTCCTGGCTGCTGAGGCTGATCTGGAGCTCTAAACCACTCAGGAATCTCAATCTCAAAATGTGACATAATAATGCGCAAAATCTGGCCCTGTCTCTGCTGCTCCTCCCAAAGACTCTCTAAAGTAATACGGGGAGGACGAGGCTGACGAAGAGGAAATACCTGAGGTGGCCTCTCCGCCCTATGTAAAATCCTCTGTCGCTCCGGTGGTACCTGCCTCTGCAGAACCTCCGCATCTGGGGCCCTCTCTGGTGCAGGCCTAGCTGGCATCCAAGTGGCTGGATCTGCCATAGTGCACATGCCAGCTAGCCGCATATCGTCCAAACTGTACCGCCCCGTCTCGGGTCCCTCAGTCAAAAATCGGCGTGGGAATCTGTTAAAGACTCCCAGCCTAAAAGCTATCCTCCCAATATAGGGCCCTAAATCTAGTCTAGCCGTCGCCCCTCCACGGCGAATCCTCCCAAATGATGACAATAAAATACAGGCGAGGTTAGCCGGGCGACGGCTAATCATGCTGTACATACAGAACAAGTCCAGTTGGTTGCACTTCTCTGCACCGGCCCTGCGACCGATGAGAGTGCAACTAACCATCCTGTGGACATATCGAATGAGTGGATCACGAATCGAGGACTCGATAATCGCACTCGTAAATGGTCCATCAGCTATGGACGTCCAGAACTCCTCCAGCTGTCTCTCTGTAATGCCCAGATCACTGGGCTCCCTCACCACTGCCCTCAGGCTCTGAGCAAAGCCAGGCTCTCTCACCTGCTCTGCTGTGTAAAATCCCGTCGCAATCGCGAACTGCGGGATGCTCATGGAAAATGTACGTCTGCCTAACGCAAACGATACAGCAGCAGGATCATCAAATGAGCCTGACATGTGACGAAATGTCGAGTGGAACTCGACAGTCAGCTCCATGTACTGAGGCCACCTACAGTCTAGGGCAGTCCTCCACTCGTCTCGTACAATAGCATCAAACTCATCAAGACGCCCTAACCTCTCTAGTAGCTCTCTATCAAAAGTACGGTGGTGGTAATGCTCCATCGTCACAAACCTCTCACATCTGGTGGCCTCCTCTGTCCCCTGCTCGAACTGCAGGACAGTGTGATCTCTGAGGACACGCTGATCTATGGGAACCGCCTCATCCTCGTCAATAGGGAGGATCTCCTCTGATGAATAGCTGATCTCTCGAGCCCTCCTCCTCGACGAGCTCGATCCTCTGGCCCTCTTGGCCCCTGCAGCTGAACTCTCTGCTGCTCCAGACATCCTACAATAGCAGTTTACAAATATACAATATACAGAACAATTTTACAAATTAAACTAATTCGAAACCTAAATTTAACCTACTTACAAATTTTTACAAAAATTTTCTATTTACAGAGTATAATTTTACAAATTAAAACTATTTACAAAATTACAATTAATTTACAAAATTACAAAAATTTACAATTTATTTTACACAAAAATATTTTACAAAAATTTATTTACAAATTAAAAATTATTTACAAAATTTACAATATTAAAACTAATTCAAGTATTACATACATATACAATAATTAAAACAAAAAATTAGCAAATTTTATTTACAAAAAATTATTTACTAATTTTCAAATAAAGTTAATCTAATTTTATACACTATATATACAAAAATTATTTAAAAGGTTTTAACCTAATTTTAATTTAGAAAAATTTAACTTTATTTACAAAATTTATTATATACAATAATACATTATAAATCAATTTTTATTTATAAAATTAATTACAAACGTTTTCTGTGTTTCAACATTCGGATTCACTGGGATTCTGAAACCATCGCGTACCGCTAAGGGCTGGGCCGCGGTACGCGGCCCAATTTGGGAACCAGAAAAACGAGCAGCGATCTACAGTGGCAATCTGAACCCCATTTCGTTTTAATACCAACACAAACCAATCCTAACTACATTTAATCTACAAAATCTACAAACTATCCTAAATCTAGAAACGAAAAATCGAAAAAGAAATTGAGAACTATACCTAATCGCGATGTGAATCGGTGTTTGGTGGTAGTACACGATGAACCGGAGACTGTGATGGTGCGATGGTGATGGCGACGCACAGTGATGGTGGTGACAGCAACGGTGGTTAACAGGTGCGCCGGTGATGGTGATGATGATAATGATGGTCGCGAACCGATGGTAGTGATGATGGCTCTACTGTGGTCTGCGGTGGTTGCGCGGTGGTAGAGAGGTGGTGTATCGGTGGAGTAATGGTGGTGGTGTGGTGGTTACCGGTGATAGAGAGGTGGGTGTGTGTAGTGGTACGCGAAGAGGACTTAACCCTTTTAATTATTTTTTTCTTCCCGAAATCCTCCGCGTACCGCGGCGGTGGTACTGGCTACATTACCGCGTACCGCGAAGATTTTCGGAGCCTTTTGAATTTACTTAATTAACTAAAATAGAATAAAGTTAAATAATAAAAAAACTTACAAAAAAAAAAAAAAAATTTAAAAATTCTACTCTAAACATATTACAAAAAATAAAAATCTAATAACACAAAATAAAATAAATAAAATAAACACTACCTAAAAATTTTAAAATTTTATTCTAATAATTACAAAACTAAAATTAATTACCTAAACGTACTAACTAAGATTAATTGCCTAAAATTACAATCTAAACCTAATCGAGTTACGATGCGACTTAAATTTCGGTTTCAATGAGCGTAGACGTTTTAGGCAAAAACCGTAACGAATACCCACACTTAATTCCCAAAAGTCCTATCGAAGAACACGAAAACACAAACATGCCAAAACAACACAACCTATATTACAAACTCTACAAATCAGGCACTATTCTCACTTACGCAACTCAAGGAGTGCTACCTCCTTCTCAGTAGCGATCGGTCCTCCGATGTATAGCTTCAAACGATGCCCGTTAACCTTCCATGTCCGACCTTCTGATTCAAGCTCAACTGCTCCGTGTGGAAAGACTTCATGCACAACAAACGGTCCTTTCCATTTGGACTTCAACTTACCTGGAAATAACCGGAGCCTTGAATCATAAACTAGCACCTGATCACCCTTCCTAAACTCCTTCACACCTCTCAACTTACGATCGTGCAACGCCTTCGTACGTTCTTTATAACTCCACGATCGTGCGTATGCCTCGTCACGCAACTCCTCTAACTCATGCAACTGAAGAAACCGATTTTTCACAGCACTCGGCAAATCAAGATTCACACTCTTCAACGCCCAAAACGCCTTATGCTCTAACTCAACTGGCAGATGACACGCTTTACCATAAATCATCCGAAAAGGTGTGGTCCCAATCGGATTCTTAAAAGCTGTCCTAAACGCCCACAACACCTCGTCTAGCCTATCTGCCCAATCCTTACGGTTTCTACCTATCGTCTTCTCAAGAATCCTCTTCACACCCCTATTGGCATTCTCAACCTGGCCACTAGTCTGTGGATGATAGGCTGTTGACACTCGATGGGTCACCCCGTATCGTGCCAACACCTTCTCCAACTGTGCATTACAGAAATGCGTGCCTCTATCACTTATCAATGCCTTAGGGGTTCCAAACCTACAAAACAATCTCTTCAGAAATCCCACGACTCCTCGTGCATCATTCGTGGATAAAGCTTGAGCCTCTACCCACTTCGAGACATAATCAATAGCCACGAGGATGTACCGATTCCCTCGGGATGAAGGGAACGGTCCCATGAAGTCAATACCCCAAATATCAAAGACCTCAACCCCCTGGATGGGGTTCTGGGGCATCTCATTCCTACGTGAGATGTTTCCGGTCCTCTGACACGCATCACATCTCCTCACAAACTCATGTGCATCCTTAAACACTGTCGGCCAATAAAATCCACAATCAAACACCTTCTTCGCAGTGTACGATGGTCCATGGTGTCCTCCAGTCAAACCCTCATGACAATGTCTTAGGATGTCTAATCCTTCCTCACGACTCACACATCTCCTCAAAATACCGTCTGCTCCCTCGCGAAACAAATATGGAGCATCCCATATATAATGGTTTGCTTCAGTGAAGAACCTCTTCCGCTGCTGTGAAGTCAGACCCTTCAACATGTAACCTTCAGACAAGTAATTCGCAATGTCTGAGAACCATGGCAATCCCTGCTCACCTGCACTCACCAATCCCACTATCTCTGTGTCTGCAGAAATCAAAGTCTCATGTGGGAATGTGTCTCCAATCATCTCCTCATTCATCTTCTCCCGAGCAGGATCCTCAAGCCGCGACAAATGGTCGGCTGCAACATTCTCAGCTCCTTTCTTATCCTTAATCTCTATGTCAAACTCAGAAAGGAGGAGAATCCACCGAATCAAACGAGGTTTTGCGTCCTTTTTCGCGAACAAATATCGCAAGGCCGCATGATCGGTGTAAACAATGGTCTTGGAAAGAACAAGATAAGACCTAAACTTATCGAACGCATACACGACCGCTAACAACTCCTTCTCCGTAGTCGTGTAATTCTCCTGAGCATCATCTAAGGTCTTACTTGCGTAGTAAATCGGATGAAAGTGCTTATCTTTCCGCTGACCAAAAGGAAGGCTCCAATCGGGGGCTATCAGAATAGGAGAACTCACCAACTTCTTCTTCAGAAACTCAAACGCTCTCATGCACTCCTCACTAAACTTAAACTCCACATCTTTCTCCAAAAGTCGGGTCATCGGTCGGGTAATCTTAGAAAAGTCTTTAATGAAACGCCTATAAAACCCTGCATGACCTAGAAAACTACGAACCGCTCTCACGTTCGTAGGTGGTGGGAGTTTACTAATCGTATCGATCTTAGCCCTATCTACCTCAGTGCCATCTCGCGAAATCTTGTGCCCTAGCACAATACCCTCAGTCACCATGAAATGGCACTTCTCCCAGTTCAGCATCAGATTAGTCTCCACACATCTAGCAAGCATCCTATCCAAATTCTGCAAACAATGATCGAACGAACTTCCAAACACTGAAAAATCGTCCATGAAAACTTCCATGGAAGTCTCGATCATATCCTGAAATATAGCCACCATGCATCTCTGGAATGTGGCTGGAGCATTACATAACCCAAACGGCATACGGCGATACGCAAAGGTACCGTATGGGCATGTAAACGTGGTTTTCTCCTGATCCTCCGGTGCTATGGGGATCTGGAAATAACCTGAAAAACCATCAAGAAAACAGTAAAACTGTTGTCCTGACAACCGCTCCAACATCTGATCAATGAAAGGCAGTGGGAAATGATCTTTCCTAGTGGCATCATTCAGTCTCCTGTAATCGATGCATACTCTCCAACCAGTGACTGTCCTAGACGGAATCAACTCCTTCTTCTCATTCACAATGACAGTCATACCTCCCTTCTTGGGAACAACCTGTACCGGACTGACCCAAGCTGAATCTGAAATGGGATAGATCAATCCGGCATCTAAGAGCTTAAGAACCTCTTTCTTCACAACTTCAGACATATTAGGATTAAGCCGTCGCTGTGGTTGGACCACCGGCTTGTAATCCTCCTCCATCAAAATGCGATGCGTACAAAACGAAGGGTGTATGCCCTTTATGTCCATCAACTTCCACGCAATCGCCTGCCTATTCGCCTTAAGCACATCAATCAATCTCGACTTCTCCTCCTCCGTCAATGAAGATGAAATAATGACGGGCAAATCAGAATCACCATCCAGAAATGCATACTCCAAATGAGATGGCAACTCCTTAAGCTCTAGGGATGGTGGTGCCTCAACAGATGGTTTCTCAACCGGATCTGTACTCTCAAACACCTCAAAAGCAGTCGGGTACTCAGGAGGCTTACTAGCCAGACTGCTCGGAATGTGCTCAGAAGAAGCATCAATCTCAACAGCCTGGTTCTCCTCACCCAGGTCTTGGTCTTTCAATAAATCAGATCCAGAAATGTAATCTAGACAACGATCTATGTAAGGAATGAAAGAATCAAGAAAATAAACAGAATCATCCTGACCGTTCGAATGCTTCATCGACTTCCTCACGTCGAATGTAACATTCTCCTCACCCACACGCAATGTAATCTTACCTTCAAACACATCTATCATTGCCTTAGCAGTGCGTAGGAAAGGACGTCCCATAATGAGCGGGACTCGGTCATCGGCCTCCATGTCTAGAATGACAAAATCCGCGGGGAATACAAACTTATCAACCTTCACCAAAACATTCTCCACAATTCCCCGTGGATACTTGACCGATCGATCGGCCAAAGTGATGCTCATGCGCGTCGGCAATGGGTCTCCAAGGTCTAGCTTCTGATAAGTCGAATATGGCATCAAGTTAATGCTAGCACCCAAGTCAGCCAACGTGTGGTTCACAGAAGAACTACCAAATAAGCAAGGGATAGTAAAAACCCCTGGATCATCGAGCTTCTCGGGCAGTTTGTTCTGGACCAACGTAGAACATCGAGCTCCTAATGTGACTGTAGAAAGTGACTCCAGCTTCTTCTTGTTAGACAGAAGATCCTTCAAGAATTTAGCATATTTGGGCATATGTTGGAGTGCTTCTACAAACGGGAGGTTAATCTTAAGCTGCTTAAACATCTCTAAGAAATGTCCATACTCCTGTGCATACTTCTGCTGCAATGCACGTGCCGGATATGGTAGCCTGCTTATATCAACCTCGGGAGTCCTCTTCTCTTCCATCTTCTTCTTTTCTGCCTCAACTCCCTTCTTCTCAATTGAAGAATCTCCTACTCTATCTCCTCGTCTACCGGTTCCTCTACATCGACATCCGGTGACTTCTCCACCTCCTTCTCATCTCCACGACCACTCCTAGTCGTCACAGCCTTCACATGACCCTTCGGGTTTGCCTCAGTATTCCCCGAGAAGGATCCACCTTGCCTCTCATCCAACCTCTTCGCAATGTCACCTACCGATCGCTGTAGGTCCAGAAATGCTGACTGTTGATTCCTCAGCAATGTATCATGCTCCTGAAGCTTCACCTGTGTGTGTTGATCCTTGGCAATCAACTGTTGTAGCATCTGCATCTGCTGCTTGAGCATGTCCTTCACTTCTGGGTCACCACTGCTACTTGGACCCGCTCCTGAATTCTCATTCGCTGCCTGATTCTGACGTGGTTGATAGGAGTTGTTACCACGCCAGTTGTTGTTGGAGTTTCGCCAATTCGAGTTAGGATTCCAATTAGGATTGGGATTGGAATTTAAGTTGGAAGTGAACGGCTTGTTCCAACCAGAATTAATGGAATCTAACTGCTCCTGATCAGTAATGGGGCACTCGGCAGTCGCATGTCCTCCTCGACATATCTCACACTTCTTTAGCTGTGTCTTCAGTTCCTTCATATCTCTCGCTAAAGACTCAATGGTAGCAGCAAGGCTAGTGTCAGGAGTGACCTGATGAACACCTCGAGCTATGGATGAGGTGTTGGTAGTCCTAGTGGTGGATGATCTAGTGGATGGCTTCTGCTGCTGCTCGGCTCTAGCAAAACTCTCAAACATGTCAATACACTCATCTGTATCCTTCATCTCCATGATATGCCCTCCTGCAGCTGTATTGAACATGATTTGCTTCTCAAGTGTCAATCCATTGTAGAACTTCTCTACAAGTGCCCATTCAGAAAGTCCATGCTGTGGACATTTACTAAGCAAAGTGTGGAATCGCTCCCAAGCTGCAGAGTAAGACTCATCAGGCTCCATATGAAAAGAATGGATTTGGTCCCTCAGACGAGCAGCTTTGGAAGGTGGAAAATATTTCTTCAGAAATTTCTTTCGAAGATCATCCCACGTGGTGATGGAGTTCTCAGGGAGGCTGTCGAACCAGGTGGATGCACGACTAGCAAGAGAGAATGGAAAGAGTTGTAAGCAGATGTTATCCTCAGAAACTCCATGGAGATTGAAAGTGTTGCAGATCCTAGAAAAACGGGACAGATGTCCGGGAGCATCCTCATCATCAAGACCATTAAACTGAATGGAATTTGTGATAGCAGTCATGATGTAGGAAGGGAATTGCCAAGTAGCATCATTGGCAAACACGGGACGAGTGACCGGGTTGCGAACTCCGGTGAATCCATCGCAAGCTCGGTCGTGAACGGTGCGTCTCACTGGTGGTGGCATCTCCTCGGCCATGTCGAAGTAAACGGGTGAGATCGGGAAAGGTGAAATGGGTGTGTGTGAAGGTGAACTAGGTGTAGAACTAGAAGGTGAAAACAAAATCGGGGCAAGAACACGTACCTGGGAAAGACGACTCCTAAGGTTCGTGTGAAACTCTTGCTCCGGCTCTTCAAAAGCTAAAACTGGCGGTGGTCCTTGTGATCGAGTATGTGGCATGCACTGTAAACGATTACAAGTAAGGGAATTTAACAAACAAAACAAAGAAAAACCTAAAACATAATAAAAACCTAGCAACTAAAAGACAAGAGGCAAATAAGAAAGAAAAGAAAAGACTCAAAACCTAAAATGCTAAAAATAAACAAAAATTAGACCTACTGATTCTTTCAATCACAATCTAAGCTAATTTCGCTATTGCCAAGTATCCCCGGCAACGGCGCCAAAAACTTGATGTCCTCGAAAGTGGTCTAAGAAAATAACTATAAACACTAACCTAGACTCAACTTAATTACAACGAGTTAAAACCGAAAATCTTAAACTAAACCACTACGACAGGCAAGTGTACCTATCAATTGTAGAATAGCTATCGAAAGTCCGGATATCGAACCCACGAGACACTGACTCAACGAAACAAGATTAGAAAATGATTAAAACAAATAAAGGGGGTTTTTTGAATAAAAATGATAATTAAATTAAACTAATTACCCTAATTAAATTAGAAAAGCAATTTAACTAATATTTAAACCCTAAAACAGATTAACACATTTAATTAAAAAAAATGAATTATAATTTTAGAAAAACTTAAAACAAATGAGAAAACTCTACTTAGGTAAAATTCCTGTTTATGATTATTGACACTATTGACTTTGTTTGATATGATGGAACTAGGATCTTAAACAGCAAAATATAAGTGACTTAATGGATTTTGGATTAATTACCAAATATAACCAAATAAGAAAACCTAATCTTGCACTAAACACACTAGCTAATTGAATCACCTCCCGGATTTTTCCAATAACACTTATGTACTCAAATGAACAAGTCACATTCCTGATTTTCTTATTCCAATACACCAAAGATGCAAGGAGTAATCTTAGAATGTCTAATTTGACACGAAATGACATTAACACTAAGTCTTTCAATTAACCAACCCTCCCGGGTAATTATCATGAAAACCCTAATGCTAAAGATCACACGACAAGTCTATCACCTTTCGGATTTCTAAACTTAGATACATAAAGAACCCTAAAAACATCAATTATATCTTTCCTATGGTTAGTGATATCAAACAAACCATAAACTAGTCATAACACCAAGTCGATGACCTAATACGTGTCTAACACCGAAAGACATTCAATAAACACGTATGGAACATGATATAAACTGATATAATCAAGATTAGATATGCAAAACTCATCAAAATAACATAACAAGATCTGTTACAAAAGTGTTTTCCATCATAAATCAAAACAATAGTCAATAGTTATCATTAATCATTCAAACAATCATTCCTACCTAAGTAGAAGTAAACAATTAGCCAACTAACATCATAATCAGTAAAGAAATCTCAGAATTATTCATAACAAAATGAAATAAACTACTAAAAATTAAGAACAAATGAAACAAAGATCAATCAAGATTATTTAACATAGATATAAGACCTTCTAGCCCTCCAATGCTTCCAAAATGCTTTCTCCCACTCCTGGAAAGCTTCTCTGCTCCAAAAATGGTCGAGAATGATCATCCAAACGGCTGGGGAGCGTCTCCTATTTAATCTCACTTGAATCTTGACTTTTTTCAAATTTCAAACCTGTCGCGTACCGCGACAACCAATTCAAATTCATATCGCGTATCGCGATAAACAAAATAAGCGGGGAACCCCCGAAATCATTCGCGTATCGCGAAGGCTGAATTTCTCCTCATCGCGTACCGCGATGACATCAGAATCATTAAAACTTGTCTTTTTCTCTTGATTTTAACCGGGGCTCGATTCCTTCGGGTTTCGAACTCGATTTCCTTTCATTTCATTAGACAAGCCTGTAAAAACAATAAAATGTAAAAAGAACCTAAAAATAGACAAAATCGACATATTTACAAACTAAAATCGACTCAAAAGTATTTAAAAACAAGATGTGTTTTACAACCCATCAGTTTCCAAAATAACCGCTAACAATTATCAGAGCAAATTACGTAAATACCCATATCTATTAAACCTTTGAAAATACACGTGTATGGACATGATTACTCCTCACACTTCTCATGGTTTTAAAACTTTTTAGCCAAACCTTATAATATATATATATATATATTATTTCTTGCATAATTTAATTAGATTTTCATATGATTCAATCCCTATATATATATATGGAAACGATAAAAATATAACACACTAAATATGTAATAGCCGACATAATCGTCAAGATCAAGGCAAATCTTGGATTGTTTTTATCGTCATTGTACGTAAACACATTTAGAACACCTTCTTATTTTACAACGATGTTAACTCTCAAACGGTGATAAATTTTCTCAAATTCATGAACTAAAAAAGTGTTCTAAATGTGTTTACAATGATGTTAAAAAAAATCTAACATCTGGCTTGATCTTGACGGGTTATTTCAAGTTAACATAATAAAGAGGGTTATTTTTACTTCCATTACCTGTATGTATGTATGTATGTATGTATGTATAGTAGGGGAAGGTTTCCATAAAAAGTATTTTTTGCATAAGAAGGCTAATAATGATTTTTAAAAACTCGAAAACCGACTAAAACAAAGTCCGATCGAATATATTTTTACATCATTGAAACCAGCTTGTACTTCCTTAAAACCTAAACTATAAATCATAAATAATAAACCCTAATAATAAAAATAAATCCTAAAGATAAAGATAAAACCTAAAAGTTAAAAAAAATGACTTAAAACTCAAACTTTATAACTAGTTGTTAAAGCTAAAACAAAAAGCAAATATTGTAGTGTTCGATGAGACGATTCCAATGTCATCGAAGTGAGTTCAATCGTAGTTTGTTTAGTTCGGTTTTAAAGATTTTAAACACTCTTTTTAGCATTATTAGACAAAATACACTTTTTATTTGACATTTCTCCTATGATTACTGTATATAGTAGGTTATGGATTAAAGATTTAAAGTTCTTTAAAATTAATTCTTGTTATTGTCTCATGCATCCTATATGTATATATGCATGCATGTTAGGTCTAAATTAAAGAAAGTGGCAATAATATTAAAACCGGTTTAATTAGAAAGACCCACAAGACATGCAAACAATAATGGGATAATAGTTTATTGCAAGTTGCATATACAGAGACAAATACAAAAACATTGAGCAAATTTAACATTAAATTTTTCTTCAATATGCACATATGATCAGTTAATTATTTCCTGGCGGTGGTGTTGTGCACCGGTGACGGTGGTGCATGTGGTTTTGACAAGGATGACGATGGTTGAGGTGGCATGTCGATTTAGGAACGACCGCTATATATTGATGAGACATATTAGGTGGCGCCAACAAATTAAAGATCGATTGTATATGTAACTTTCGATTCTTTATGTGTATTATATATTGTCTCGTTTTTTATTAATTTCTGATCATTTTGTTATGATTTTGTATGGTAATTTATATTAACTGGTTTGGTAAATTAATTTGTTTTTCAAATTTTAAGATGAATGGCCGTGTTACCACCAGTGGCAGAGCTTGGTCGAAGTGTGAAAAGACGGAAATTTTTAAACCCATAATACATGTTAATTTTTTAAATTGAGAAGGGAAGTGTGCGGCCCCAATGAAGCTTCGCCCATGGTTACGACGACATGGGCTCGATTATGATGCTACCATATATGTTTTTTTAGTTCTTAATTTAACAAATTTTTGGTTTTTACTATTGAGTTTCGGTATTGCGTGCTTAAACCAATTTTGATAATCATATAATGGATCATTTAAAGCAAAATTAACATGAAACTTACCATTTGAATAAGTTTATATCTTTTCTCAATCAACAACACAAACTATTTAATTAGGTAACCACATATTGCATGTCATGTCCAGCCGATCTTCATAACAACATTCTTATTAAAATTAACCTCCACCTTAAACCATCTCGACCCTTTCTAGATAGTACTCGAACTTCACCTTAGTCACTTCCAAAATGTTCTTTCAATTCGATCTCTCCTAGACATCTGAGTACCTTCATCCGATCAAAGATAGTCGATCTTGATTAAACATCCGGCCTTATGTTGCTAAATCGATCAATCCCGGTGATTTTCCTATCTTGGAAACCTGTTGCTTGATCGATCACACTCCCTTGTTCATCGACTCTCCCTTGTTCATCGACTACTGCCTTTGTATGGACACGCTTTTTTACGTTTCTTGACTCATGCATCATTGCAAATGAAATGATCATGTTGTAATCCAAACCTTAATCATGGACAACCTTCCTATTCTTTTTAGCTGGTTGATTACATGGTCATTTTAATATTACAATTTAACACAAATTGAAACCACTGATTCAGCATAAACAATAAATCCATGAACTATATATGCAACTACTCTAAGGGTTGTTTGTTAGTATCTGAATGATTAAGTGCTGAATCAGTTTTATAAGAGCATTTGGTTAAAGGTCTGAATGGTATGTATTTTTTATTCAGCATGATATTGGTGCTGAATGGTTAAGTGCTGAACTGAATCATTGAGAGGTTATTTTATTTCAAACAAAATACGATGAATGCTGAACGGTTAAGATGTAACCTCTTAATGGTTCTATTAAGAGGCTATTAAACAACCCCTAAATTGGTTGTTAGAACACATACTTCCAAAATGAACACTTAAACATCATATCATATACTAATTAAGGATTGGAGCTATCATATATCAACCATAAGCGGCACATTCATGACTCTATATCGAATTTTTATTTATTTGTTATTATTTTTTTTCTATTCCTTGTCAATACAAATATATAGTTGGCTCTAATAACCCTTTCGGTTATTTTATGATGCATTTGTTTGCAACACTAAAATTGTCATAAATTGAAATGTTTCCATTTTAGAATCCAGTTTGAAAGGTAGGCTTACTCACCTTGTCTATGATGTTTATATGCTTTCGAAGCTTAACTACAATCAATTACTTGAACAAGTTTAGGTCACAGCATTGCCAATTCTAACATGTTTTTTTTTTCCTTTTGATTCTAATATATTTCTTCCTTTTGATTCCATTTGACAATTCTAACTTATTTTTTATTTCTGGTTTTGGCTATATTTTTAGTAATTAATTTGACAACTTACTTGGTTTACAAATATCACTCGCAAATTCCAATTGATGGTTCTTTAGAACTCATCAAGTCAATTTAATTAGTGTCCTCATTTTTCAAATGGTCTTATGCCTACATATACTAGACAGTGTTATATATGATTTAAAGGGCTTATATTAGCTCTATGATATGACACATCTAGCTACATATAATTTGGCTTCCAAGTTATAGATATTACCAATTTTTCACTTGCTTCCTATCCTTCTTGATTCTTCCTTCTTTCCTTCGTTTACCTCTTTAATTAAAACACACCATTATACACGAATCATTATCTCTACAAGTTACATCTCTTAGATTTGAGAAAATAATTATAATGCGAAGAATTCGTATTTTGTTAATGTTAAAACAATGTCACTAATGAATAAATTAGGGATTGTACATGGTCATATACCAGCTCGGTGGTGTCTGTTTATTGACAAAAAAAAGAGAGAATTGATAAAAAAAAACTTTGTAAAAACTATTCTTTTTCAATTTTAAACATAAATAATTATGTGCAAATTCAGTTAATATAGCTATTATTTATTGGATTTTTTTTTCTACTATGTAAAAGTTTAGCAACAAATCAAATAATGCCTAAAGCAAAGCTAAAATGAGTATGTATCAATGCTTAAAGTTGTGTGTTTGGGTATGTGTCTCTACAAGGTATTGATCATAATCTGACAAAACCTATGCTGACTACTTTTGTTTGTAAACTGAAAGTTTCATTAATCAAATAATTGAAAAAATAACAAAAAAAAAACATAAAACATTTTAAAGTAGTTTATTTAACAGCTTTAATCATATATTATTGAACTATTACAATTAGTTTTTCACTTATAAACTAAGATGTGTCTTAGTTGTAATACACACCAAGAAAAATCTCAACTTCTTTCATCCAAATTTTTTTTAAGAACTTAACATACAATGCAATCTTGTGTTAATTTTAACATTATATTATATATTAGTATATATTGTTTCGGTTGTTACATCTGAATTTAAGTGACAAACACGTTTATGAAGTTACACGAATATTATTTCAAGGAAGTAACTTGAATAAGAATCTTCAATCAAAACATTTAATGTATTTCTTATTATTAAATTTTATTTTAGTTGGAATAAGTATCTTATTTTAGATGATTTATTTATTATTTTTTTTTAATTTTGTAATTGTGTAAAAGTAATGATATCTTATAACTTTACGACCAGCATCAATCAATAGACAATCGAAGCACCCCTAAATCTATATGCATTGAACTCTATTGATATCAATGAACGCCTTGTTAGTCCCTTTTTGCATTGGCTTTCTGGCTCTAAAACTAGCTAATAATTGTTTTCTGTTGACTTTATTCCCAAATAGGTTAAATCCATAAAACCTAGACATTAGTTCATATTAAATCTAATAGACTCTAATATTCCTTTTTGTCAAGACTTTATTCTTAATGCCAAAATAATATAATATTTATTTTCGCTTACAATGTGCTTTCCTAGATATTATTTTGAAACAAATAAATCCAATTGAATGAGTGTTGGGTGAGTGATATTTCATTCTTAATAATGACGGTTATTTTTCAAAACCAGATTCTACTGATTTTAACAAGAGACGATCATTAAATCGATCATAAAATTGGTCTGGTAAAGTCAGCTGGTTGAACTAGTGGACCGACCGGTCGGACCGTCAATATGTGGAAGTTAATACGGTTTTTAAGTATTTTTTTATTAAATTACATATATAAATTTTTAATTTTTATAAAACTTAGCATATTATTCAGTTTTTAAATATAGTCCAACCAATTCAGCTAGGAAACTGTTAAGAAGACTAGTTTGATATCTGATTCACTTTTTAAAATATTGCTTGTAACCTTATACTTGAGAGAATTTCTTACACAAGCATCAATCTTTATATTTAGTTTTATCGATCTTCATGTCTTCTCACCTTTCTTATAAACACTAGATAACCCTCACAATTAAGTATCCTCATGCTAAGAGTTTTTAGTATACTTGGGTTGAAATTGATGTCTTGCTTTAACATTCACTCTATCTTTTAGCAGACATTATCAGCTTATGCCTGGTATAAACTTTGTATAGTAAGGTGTTGTTTTTCATGTTTAACTTTTGTATGGTTAAAGAAGAAATAAGACGCAATTATAACATAAACTATCTAATAGTGATTATATATAGATTGTGCTTGATGTTAGATTATACGTTATAAATTTAGCATTCGCAACGAATAAGTGTGCAGTAAATCATTATTCTCTGAACTTCTTTAAAGCATCAAGTAAGTCAACTTTTTTGAATTTCAGTGATGAGGTTTTTCGAGGGCTCTTATTGACTAAAAATGGGTTCTTTGCTTTCCTTTAAAATGAAAGTTATCCATATTAATGTGTATCCTAGAAACGTAAATATATATAGAGGGAAATGGTTAAATATGAAGAAATTTTTGCCTAAATAGAATAAAGATCAATATCAGTTTAACATGTGTCATGTTAAAAAAAAATGTAAAAATGATAATTTAGCTATAACATATTATTTTTTATGCTAAAAATTTATTTTTTTATACTAAAAATTTATTTTTTTATTGGATTTTTGATTTGTATTATATTTTTTGTTGTACTGAATTTTTATTTTTTGCATTGGATTTATATTTTTTATACTAGATATTTGCTATTTTATACTAAATTTTTGTTGTACTAAATTTTGTTTTTTGTATGAGATTTCTATTTTTATGTTTTTAACATGTCACGTGATTATTTCGTTTTGATTTATTTAACGGTTCCGTTTCAATTTTCAGGAAAATGTAATTGCACATTATATATATATATATATATATATATATATATATATATATATATAGGGTGTGGAATTTTTAATAACCCACTAAATGTGTACTAACCCACATAACTTTGGCAAGATGAAGCCGAATCTTGGATTTTTTTTTTGAACATCATTATAACACATTTTGAACACCATGTTCTTTTATGAGTTTGTGGAAATTCATCACCGTTTAAAAAATATCCTCATTGTAAGTTGAGTGCTACAGTATTGTAAGTTTTAAATATTTACAAACTTACAATACTGTAAGATTTTGAACGGTGATGAATTAGCCCAAACTCATAAAAGAACATGGTGTTCAAAATGTGTTACAATGATGTTTGAAAAAAAAAATCCAAGATTCGGCTTCATCTTGTCAAAGTTATTTGGGTTAGTACACATTTAGTGGGTTATATTTTTAACATTCCCCTATATATATATATATATATATATATATATATATATATATATATATATAGAGGAGGGTTCAAATAAAAACTCCTCACTTTTGAGAAAACCAAGAAAACTCTTACTAACCAATTAATTTTTAAAATTTTTTTTTCATGATTTTTTATTATTAGCTTAGAAATGTAATAAACAAACAAAAATTTTTAATAAAAATATGTAGATTACGAAATTACGTATATGTAACCAATAAAGTTACGTATATGTAACTCATATATGTGTTTTAGAAGTTACATATATGTAATCAATGAGTTACATATATGTAATAACATGAATTACATATATTTTTTTATTTTTTTCTTTTTGTTAACAAATATGACCTTATAATAAAACAAAATGTAAAAGAAAAAACGAAAAACGAAATTGATTAATAACAATTGTGATTAGTTTTCTTAGTTTTCAAATATGAAGGTTTTCTATGGAACCTCCCCCTATATATAATATATATATATATATATATATATATATATATATATATATATATATATATATATTTATGTCGTACGTCTTTATGCTATACTAGTAAGCACAAGCTTAAACTAGCACATGGAAACTGTTTGGAAAGCACGGAGCGATTGGGTTTCTTCATGCTTTGAATTTCAGTATGGATAAGATAGTTGAGGATGTGACCATGCAAGTGTATTCATCAATTACCAACCGAGACAAGATAAAAGGAGCCTTTATGAAGCCTTTGGAACGCCTATCATATTTTGGATTGTAATAAATTGGATTAAAGTAATAGTCACAGTAATAAATGTTTTCTTTAAAAATGTTTGGTATTAGTTGTTGAGGTTTTGTGTTGGGTTGTTAGTGTTTGCTTAGTTTTTTTTTTAACGACATTTGATCTCAACGTGTGAACCACTGATTTTCAGGTCACGTCATCAAGGTTTAGTTACCATGACATCCGTTGAGACCCCATCACCACCACAGGAGGAAGCCGCACCGGAAAACCTTCTGACCTCTCAAAAACCTCTATTTCCTGATGAAATAGAATTGAACCCGTGACTTCTCAAAGTCTAGCGTTTGCATAGTTAGTAACTCGTTGGCTATGCTTCTAATTCAAATTTTCATTGTTTGTTGTTACAAAAAAACTAAATAGCAAATATAGTTTTAATAATTGTCACATATAACAATGATTGATCAATTGGTTTTGAATTCGTTATCCTCGATAAAGGGCTTTGGGAAGTTTTTTCTTTCTCTCTTATTTTTTTTGTCCACGTGGCTCATTCATCATGTTTTTTTGCTGTTGGGTGCATCCATTTTGTTTGTGGTTGATTTGTTTATCGCCAAGAACTACTTGAACATAAGGATGGTGAGCCCCTTTTCTTTCTTAGGTAATATATATACATAATGTTGAATTATTATAAAAACTAGCCAAAAAAACACATATATTACACGGGTTGAATAATAAAAAATATAATTTATTAACATTAAATAAAAATAATATTTAATAATTATAAAATTATATTTTGTATTAGATAAAATTGAATTATTCTTGTTTATTAAATTTTAATAAATTATTGGAATAAAAAAATTATATTTTTAAATACTTAATTATATAATCTAATTACTAAAAATTAATAATATTTAACACGATGTGTGTCTTCTAGAAATACTCCTTTATTAGAGTAGGTAGATGATTTTAGATGTAAAAAAATATAACAATATAGTGGCATAAAAATATACCTAATGGTTTAGATAAAATTGTATAAAAAAGATTAGTGAAATTTTTAACTTTTAATCAAGTACTCCTACTTTTAAAATATTTATAACTTGTATATATTATATTATTAGATTGATACCCCGTGTATTTTACGGATTAAATAAAAAATATAACGAATAATTATTTATAAATATTTAGAAAATATAAGATGATTTTCAATATAAATTACGATTATAATTTCGTATAATTTAATATTTTAAGTATTAAAATAATAATATTATTTATTTATACACTAACTTTTTTATAGTTTGTTTTTCTTTAAACATTGTGATTCATATAAAATGTTTTTGAAAATTTTATAATTTATAATAATTTTTTTAAAATGTCTTTTTAATATCAATATTTTTATTTTAAAATGTATAAAAATTATAATTAATAAAGGTTGAAATGTTCTAAAAACATGTCATATGTCAACAAAATCTTTATTTATTAGTATATGTAGATTTTTATAGAATAACTACACCATAAGAACACACGTTTTTTTTTTAAAATTTTTTAAATGAATAGAGTGTTTTTATATAAGATAATTTAAAATTTTTCTCATTGCATTTTTAAAAGATATACAACATTACTTTTGTTATACATCTGTTTTTTTATTAAAAATGATACAATACTTAAGGGTTCTACTGTTGTCACACTCACCCCACACCCTACACCCTCTATACGTTTTGTATATGAATATATGAGACGTATAAGAGGCAATCATTATTTGTCAGAATCAATAATTGGACTCATATACACTCGTATAGACCAATACGTGTCGTATGGGTCAAATATGCGTCCTATACATAATTGACTTATAGGGCGGTGAAGTGTTAAAGTTAAAGATTGGGTGTGTGAATAACTAGTACCATACGTAATTAACATCCATGTTTGAGGAAACAATTGGGCAGAAGATGTCATTGCTGATAGTTGGAAAACAAAACTGCAATATCAACATACACAAGGACCATTCAAGTAATTAACTCTTAAATAATATACAATTTTGATTTAAAAAAATTGAAAATTAGGAGAGAGAGAGAGAGGATGAATGGAACTAGACTACTTTTTTATGTTGCACGCATCCATTCATGCCAGAGACCACTGTTTACAAACACAAACCAAAAATAAAAACACATCGTCTCATATCACAAACACCAAAACAACAAAACAAAAACAAAATCAAAATCTCCATCCCTTTCTTTCTCATCCTCATTCTAATCTTTAGGTGTTGTTCTTCAAAAACTTGTAAAATTTTTGTCTTCATCTTGGTTTTTACATGCATCTTTTAGATTGCAGAATCCATCATCTTCGAGATTTTGCCTCACAAACTTCCTGTTCTTGAAATAAGGGGATGCCCATGCCCTTACCCTTTGAATTCGAGGGGAAGGGGGTGGTGGTGCCGGAGAATCAGCAACACGCAAACTTTGTTGTAACTTATGCAAATCAAGTTGTACATTTGCAGGATTTGGTGAACAAGAAGAGGAGGTACATCGGTGAACCAACGTCTGTCCTGGATAATATAATCGCCAGTCCAAGCCCGCCGGCGTCTACTTCGACCCTGTCGTCTTCTCACGGCGGTGCTGATACCGCCGGCGTGGCGGCGCTTTCTTCCAAATGGCCACCGCCGGAAAATCAAGAAACAGACATCCTCCGGTTCCAACAACCACCGACGGTTGAAATCACCGCAGGAAACGACAAATGTGGCGGGATGGAAGACTGGGAAAACGGGGATTCTGGCCAAGATCAGGCCATGCTCCGGTGGATCATGGGTGATGTGGAAGACCCGTCTATTGGTTTAAACAAAATGCTTCATGCCACCACCGGTGCTCCGGCGGACTTTGAGTTTACCGGTGGGTTTGGTGTTGTAGATCAGGGTTTTCCATCTCTTGATTCCGGCAACCCAGTGGGCCAGAGTGGAAACTTGTCCTCTAACCCTCAATTTCCTCCCTCGCCGGCGATGTTCAACCACCATCAAAATCAAATCTTTTCATCAGTAAACGAAACCCAAATGCTTCCATTTGATATTAAACCAAATCTTCTCAACCAACAAACCCAATTGCCATTTGAACAACTCCTCACACACAATCCAGTAAACATAGAGTACAACCCCTCGATGCACAAGAACCCGGTTCTTGATCCGGGCTCGAACCCGCTTCAATTGCTTAATAAATCGGCATCAATGAAGAAAACTGCAGGTGTTAACATGAACAATCATCTGCAGCAGCAGCAGCAGTTGCATCAAGGGATCATTGACCAGCTTTTCAAAGCAGCAGATCTGATCCAATCGGGGAACAATCCGATACTCGCGCAAGGGATATTGGCGCGGCTCAATCATCAGCTTTCACCAGTCGGTAAGCCTTTCGAAAGGGCTGCTTTTTATTTCAAAGAAGCTCTTCATTTACTCATACATTCAATTCTCAACAATTTAAACCCCCAAATCAACCCCACTGGTTCACCTTTTAGTTTAATCTTCAAGATCGGTGCTTACAAATCATTCTCAGAGATTTCCCCTTTTCTTCAATTCGCTAATTTCACTTGTAACCAAGCATTACTCGAATCCCTTAATGGGTTTGATCAGATTCATGTTATCGATTTTGACATCGGTTATGGTGGTCAGTGGGCTTCTCTTATGCAAGAGCTTGCTTTACGCAACAATGGCGTGTCTTACTTCAAAATCACTGCATTTGTGTCCCCTTCAACTCATGACCAGCTCGAATTGGGGTTAGCCCGTGAGAATTTGATTCATTTTGCAAGCGAAATCAACGTTGGATTTGACTTGGAGATAGTCAACATTGATGTTCTTGCTTCTTCTTCATGGTCTTTGCCCCTCCATCTGTCTGATAACGAAGCCATTGCTGTAAATCTTCCAATTCATGTGTTTTCCAATCACCAAACTCAAATTCCTGCTGTCCTTCGATTTGTTAAAAGTCTAGCTCCTAAAATCGTGGTTTCTGTTGACCGTGGGTGTGATCGAACAGATTTACCATATTCAAATCATCTGATACATGCCCTGCAGTCATATTCAAACTTACTTGAATCACTGGATGCTGTTAACTTGAACCTTGACTCATTGCAGAAGATTGAGCGGTTCCTGGTTCAACCCGCGATTGAAAAGATTGTTTTGGGCCGGTTTCTTTTTCCAGAAAAAACTCGGCATTGGCGAAATCTTTTCTTATCAGCTGGATTTTCACCATTGTTGTTCAGTAACTTTACTGAAAGTCAAGCAGAATGTTTGGCCAAAAGGACTCCTGCTCGTGAGTTTCATGTCGAGAAGAGACAGTCATCACTCATGCTCTGCTGGCAGCGTCGGGAGCTCGTGTCGGTTTCCGCTTGGAAGTGCTAAAGAGGTGTCTTTTCCACAAATTTCGACTTTTTGGTGAAGTTACTTATGTTCATGTTGCTAATTTATGATGGAAGAAAGAACATGATATGATAGTTATGTTCTTAGTATTTGATATGATTATGAATGTGCTACTGTAATTGATGTTTTTGGCCATTTGTGGCAGCTAAAACGTTAATCTTAATTCTAATTATGTTTAGGTTATGTCATTAGTTGTAATCTTGGTAGCAAATGCGAAATCAACTTCAAATTGTGAAAAAGAAAATATATGTGGTGTGTTAGAAGTATATGCATTGTTTGTCGAGAACAGTTACTTTGTAACCATTCTGCTATCTGAATCTTTCTTTTAAGGGTTGTGTTATTGACCGAGAGGTTGCACCATGCTATTTAGTTGGTCATAAGAGTCCAAGGGCCCGTGTGTGATAAGGTTCATATCTGGTGTCATCTTGGTCTGGTTCTGTATTTTGTTTTTCATATTTGCCGAGACCAAGTTCGAGATGGGTTATGTGACATGAAGTTAAAAGTTCTTTGAGAAAACAAACAAAGGCTTCACTTTTGGCATTTGAGTCTCAAAATGTGTATGGATGATACCCCAAATAACCATTTTACGCCTTTGAATACGGATACGCCTAGGACACCAGAATATCGAACCATGAACGAAGAAAGGCATGAGATAATATTTCCTTTTAACTTTTAAATATTAGATATTTACACATAAACCTAAGTAAAAAAGTTAATTTCATATTTTCTTCTTCTAAAATATATTTTTCTTTCAAATAAACTAGTTAATTGCATATTTTTATCTCTTAAGAAGAAATATGTAATTAATTTTTAGGTTGATTAAATATATAATAATGGTTCTTAGAGGATATATCTAAAAATCCCTTTAAAAATAATATATTCGTCCTTTAAAATGTATGACAGAGGAAGTATTTTTTTTTAAATGATATAAAATTGAACACGATTTATTAATATTTTATACAATAATTTTTTTTATTCCTAAAAATCATTTATATACTTACAAAAAAATTAAACTCACAACTTTTATTTAGGGTTATAACCACTAAACTAGACAAAAACAGATTGTATAGAACCTCAATTTCATTCCTTTATTGTTTGTAGTTGTGATTGTATCTATATGTGACATTGTTGTTTTTCATGAGACTTGGGTTTTGAGTCTCATAATAAACTATGGTATAGTATTACAAAATAAATAAGAATTAACTTCTCATTAAAAAAATAAGCACCATTTTATTGGATGTTTGGGGGATATAATATGCATTGAATTTGCGTTTTTAAGCACATCATTAGTTTATTAGTTGAGTACTAATTTTAATGACACGTCTAATCATATCACATGCAACTTTTCTTATTGGACCACACAAATACTAGTTTATACTCTCTTTCCTAAATAAAATAATGTATTGTTTAGATAGAACTACTTTATTTTAAAAGATGTTTATAGCCTGATTTAAGAGATATTAAATATCTTTAATGATATAAGTATTGAGAAAAATTCATTTCATACGTATAAAGTCAAATATGAATTATTTAGATTTCATTATACTAGTAAAAAGTGAAATCAAAAGATTTATATCGCCCTAAAAACTGAGAAATAGCTCACTTGTTAATAGTGTTATCTTTTATAAGGAACTAGAGTATTACCCCGTGTAAGTTACACGGATTAAATATAAAATATTAAATAGTTAGAAATAAATAATTATAAATTATTAAATTACATATTAATAAGTAATTTAAGTAATAAAAAATAAAAATATGTATATCTTTTTAAATAAATTATTTTCTAAAAATTCAATACTAAAAAAACGCCATTTGTTTATAAAAAAAAGTTGTTGTTTAAAATCTATTTTTATAGTCTCTTTTATTTGTTATAGGTTTTTTTAGATAACATGGTTTTTAGAAAATTTTTTTTCATAAGTACCAATTTAAAATAATTTTTATTTTAAAAACATATTGTTTTTTAGAAAAAGAAATCATATGTTAGAACTTTTTTTAAAGTGTGTTTTTCAATAAAAAGTTTATTATAAAATTTTTTAGTATTAAAAAGAAAAATAGTATCATTGATATTATAATTATTAAATATGAGAGATAATATATTTAATTAATGGAATGAAGAACTAAATGAGATGATAAAATGATGCCAAGTGGCAATATTGGCCTAGTATTATGACATGTGCTAATAAACATTTTTGTTTATTATAATACTAAGATAAGATAAGATGTCATTGGTTTAAATTCAAATAAAGAAAAAATATATTTAATAATAATTTAGAAGTATAATAAAGATAATACTACTGTTAAAAAAATTTACTAAATCGCACTTTCTTTTATGTGAGTTTTAGCATAGTTTATTTTCTCTTAAAATTTCCATAACAATTTTTTACAAGTTAAAGTTTCTCCACATATTAATTTTGAACAAAATGATACATTTTTTTAAAACTCAACTGAAACCTTATAGTACCCATCATTTTGTATTTCATAAACTTTTTTTTTATTTTATTTTTTTAAATAAGATGCTGAGTTGGAAACATTATGGGTCAGTATCATGTAACAAAGCATTTGATTAAGTCTTCTTCCCATCACAGCAAACTAGCATTTGAATCACTTTGAAAACATGTGATTTAATCCTACTATTGTACTTCTTTGCTCCTCAACTTTTAAGTATATGATTTTGACTTTTGAATCTTTAACTATAATCAAGTTTGGTTTAGAATTTATAATTTTTACAAGAAAGATTTGCTTTAAATATCAATTTTGCATCAAACAAGTGTGCAATGAACATCATAATATTTTTCTAAATTTTGCATGAATTTTATATAATGGAATTATACCCAGACAATTTGTACTTTACACAACTTACTCGTTGCAAGAACTTTTGTTAAAATAGAAGTGCATTTTTATACGTTTTGAAACTACATGATTAAAGTTGGTAGAGGTCAATATTGTTATCATAACATTAAGCCTTTGCTTTAGTGAAGTAGCTGATGAAACATAATCTTGATCCGCTTAACATATTGACAACGTTGAGGAAATAAAACTTCAAATTTATTGTAATCTTTCACTTTTGTTTATGAAATGAGAACAAAAATATCTATCCGCAAAATAAATTGTCTACCCTCAACACCACATATATTAGATGTAACAAGATAAAACAGTCATTCAAAAATAGAGAAACTCCAATGCAAATCTATTCTCCCAACTTCATCCAAACTAATCATGGGCGGATCTAGGTAGAAGGTAGTTGGTTCACGGGAACCCAGTGCTTCGACTTGTTAGTAAGAATTTTTTTTCGAAATAGTTGAACAATATGGTGAACCTATTAATATGTTAGAGGTGAAAATGAGTACGCTTTTTCCCCAAATGTAAGGTGAACCCATAAAGATTTTTAATAGTGAATCACTAATGTAATTTTCACAGCGATTTGTCAACTTGATTGAAGTACGTGTTCTTTGTTATAAAAACCTCGATAATCAATGCTTAAATATCTATATGATCGTGTTAAAATCATTTTCTGGTCATACAAACTTAGCAAGTAAATTGGTAGTTATTGGTGGTTAAACCCTCAGGTCAAGTTAATTTTGGTCATATAAATTTAGCAAGATTCGTTTAGGTTTCGGGGCGTTAACCCGAACACTACATGGGGTGCTGCCTCCTTGACCCATGCCTGCTGACTAGCCAGCGGGACAGCCACCTTGGACCTGCAAGGGCATGTGACCCCCTTGAAAACCGCTTGATCTATAGCTCAAAAATCTTAAACAAAAGTGCACTCTTTACCTCCGAACTCTTTAATGATGATATTTTCTAATTTTAATTATCAACTTGATATATCGCACGGTTATTATGTGATCAACATTACAAGCCCAAACCGTCAACCCAACCCGAATTTTTTTTAGCTCGTTCTGTTTAATTGAAACGTCCGAAAATAGTGAACCCACTGAAAAAATTTCAGGATCCGCCACTGAAACTAATATGTTGTGCCGCTTTTTTAGATGATTCAATTAATACCATAGATGGAATGACGGGGTTTAATTTAGGGAAAATTCCCAAATTGTCCATTTGATTACAAATTTTCCCCAAGATGTTCATTTGACTTTCAATGTCATAAAATGACCATTGTCTGTACGGGTGTCGGCGCCCCTACATATATGGATGGCGCCCATATAACAAACGAATCAAAAAACAACATTTTTCCTTTATGGGCACCCACCTCATATATATGTGGGCGACGTCCGTACATATATGGCTCCGCTCGTACATATATTGGCTCCGCCAGTGCATATATAGGTGCCGCTCGTACATATATAAGCGCCGCTTATAGACAAGAAAATTCAAAAAAAAAATTAAAAAATCATGTTAAATAAAAAAGAAATTTTATGGGCGTCACCGACCGTGACAGTCGCGTCAGTGTGGGCCTGGCGCCTGTGACACATGAGCATAAGGACACATGACAATTGTTGATTTGTTAATTATATGGGCGGCGCCCGTATATATAGAGTTTAACTATAGGATAAATACATGATAAATCATTGCAAGTAAATAAACAACACTCATACGAAAAGAATACATGAGTTTCTTGTTTTTTCCAAACAAATATGAGAATATACAAGTTTTAATCATCACAAATTTTGTGTAAAGAAATATACAAAAAATAATAAGCAGTTTGTTTGATGTATCTTTTACAAAAGAATTTTATACCTACACAAATTTACTGCATCAACTTTCCAGGATGGAGAATATGTTACATTTGTCTCATGGCCATATTGATTTGTATCAAATGATACTTAAACTATTGGCTCGAAAAACTAAGATGGTTGGCCAGACAAACCCCCCGTTATTTGTGTTCCTCAAACAGTTAATCCAAAACTCTCTGTTCAAACTAGGAATATGCTATAAAAAGCATACTTGTAGAAGTCGCTAGGCGCTAGTCGAGCGGTGAGGTACCGCTTAGGGATTAATCGGCGCTAGGTAGATTGGAATTTTTATATTTAATTTTACAAGTATATATTATATACACACACACATCAATATCAATAATTTAATATAATACTTCAAATAATTTAAAAAATAAACTTAAACATATTAAGTCAAGTATTTTAAATTTGAAACATAAACAACGAGTTCAAGTTTAGAAAAAAATTTTAATGTTAAGTGGCTGGATTCGATGTTTTATAGACATACATATTAAGGATTTTGGGTTGAAATGTTTAAATAATCATGAAGTTGGTCCCATTTTACAATAAAAAAGTCAAAAAAAATCAAAAGAGTAAAAAATAAAAAATAAAGAATCTAATTAGACCCCCGCCTAGCCCAAAATCGACACAGTAGGCACTAGGCGGCCGCTTAGACCGATTTTTACAACACTTTCTATTATTACAATTTGAAATACATAAATATGAAATGTATATTATTAAAAACTACACTCTATTGTGTATAAATATATCCAAGCAACCCTAGAAGGGTATGTCATCGTCGTATGAAGCAAGTCTTATAGAAGACACCCTACAATTGGGACATCTCTGATGTACAATAAGTGGACATATTTTGAAAACAATATATTTTGAGAAGTCTGAAAATCACTAGCGCGTATTCGTAATGTTGTTGTAATGTTTTGAAATCACACATGTGTTAGAAAATGACTCATTACGTCTCCTGTTGTATATTCTTTTTCTTCTTATGTTTCTTCCGTAGAAACATTTAGTGTTATTTGATTAAAACGTTAATATGTTGTAAAGAACGATATAATGAATTAATATATAACAATATTTTTGTAAATTTTATGGAATTTTACGTCATGCAAAGCAAATCAAGAAATATAACAGCACCTCAAAGAATTTAAGAGAAATCAAAAAAATAAAATAAAAAATAGAACCCAAACGATTGTATTGTACAACACACTCATTTGCGTTTTCATTAGAGGTGGAATATGTTAATCAGGTCAAGGTTAAACGAGCCTATTGAATTTCACCTTATTAATAGAATATATATTACGAAATTTCTTTTAACATCGTAGAATCTTTTTTATAGCAAGCCCATAAATGTAATTGAATTTGATTTAAAACATTAAAGTGAAGTTAGTGAATAGTGGAATAGTTATTTGAAAAATCATAGTCATTCTCTTAAAATTGGTCTATAGTTTAAATTCAAGAAATGCAATCGTTTTTTTTTTTTAATTATTTTGAACTATGATGACAATTACAATGTACGGGGTTTTTTTAATAACATTGTGTTTTTATTATTTGTTATATAATGTATTTCAATTATTGTATCTTATGTTATTTTTTCATACAACTAGCATGACCAAGGCAATTGCTGAACACAATTCAAATTTTGTATCATTAAATTAGTAAAAATAAGAGTAACAATGTAAGACAAAAATAATCCATAAATCACCCTTGTTTTCTTTGTATGATAGTAGAGGTGGGCAAAAAACCAGGTTTTGGAAGCGGAACCGGTTGTACCCGAATCGGTGGTTAGGTTTCGGAATCTCAGAGAAATTGGAATTAGAACCGGAACCGGTTCCACCTTTACCCGGTCAAACCCGAACCGGAACCGGTTGTTAACTTTATTAACTGGAACCGGAACCGGTTTCAAAAAAAAACCGGTTTGCCCACCTCTATATGACACCATACTAAAATGACAAGATAATGTGAACTATTGTGTATCATAAAGACTTGGGATGTTCAGAATCGGATATCCGGTAGTTTTGGCATCCAATTTTTAGATATCTGAAAATTCAGATAAGGATTTTCAATATTTGAAATTTCAGATTCAGATATCTAACATATATCCAGA
The DNA here is from genome assembly GCA_009363875.1 of Mikania micrantha. Classification (NCBI taxonomy): domain Eukaryota; kingdom Viridiplantae; phylum Streptophyta; class Magnoliopsida; order Asterales; family Asteraceae; genus Mikania; species Mikania micrantha. The sequence continues at coordinate 92,034,605 of CM018696.1, forward strand.
TTAAGAAAATAATATTAATTATTTATTAATTTTATAAAAACTTTAAAAATATAAAATTATTTCTGATATCCGAAATATTCGAAAACTTTCTTAAATATCTGAAAAATTATTCGAAATATCTTAAAAGTTAACCAAAATAATCAAAAATTATCCGAATAACAAAACTATTTCATATAATTTGGATATCCGAATTTATTTCAAACAGATATCCGTATCTAAATTTTCAGATATCCGAACTCCAGACATCTAGATTTTAAATATTCGAAATTTCGTGTTTCTGAACTTCGGTTGCCCAACCTTTTGGATATTCCATATTCGAATTTCTGAATTTTCAAAATCAGTTTTGAATAAAGAGTTTTTTTTAACACTGACTGCATATGATTTGTGTATTTTGAAATCAAGAGACGTTCAAACTTTTTTTTTTTTTTAGAAAGGCATACGTTCAATTAAAAGACTGGTGTTAAAATGATCTGAACCTTTAATTTTTAATATATTTTTTTGAACAGCAATGTGGACCTTTAATTATTGACAGATTTAATAGTTTATTTCTGATTATGACAGACTGACAAGCTTTATGTCATCTTTAGTTTACTTCCCGCATAATTCAATTGCCCCCTACTTTGATTACTTTTTTTATATATTATTTTTTATTAAAATATAACAGATTAATACTTTATTTTGTTTAATATGATTTCAATGAAATTATTTAACGTTATAGTTTATTTATATTTATACAATTTCAGAGAAATTATTATAGGTGAATAAACATCTAAGTTTAATGTGATTTCAATAAAATTACTAAATGTTCAATAAAATATAGCATATTATTTTCTTGATTTTCGTTGATCTTGTTTAGAAAAATATAATCAAATGTTTCATTTTGGTTTTTTTTACTTGTCATTCTAACTTCTAAGTTTCTATTATTAAAAATAAAAATTCCAAATGTATATTTTGCTCAAGGTTTCAGGTTTGTTTATCTATACAAGGGTGTTTGTATTCGTAATTCATAATATTGTGTTATTGAATAAATAAAATTCCCTCTCTAATCTAAAAAGCTTGTAGTTAAACATAAGACTATTAGGTATGCCAAGTGACCCACTCACTCCACCTATGCGTCACATAGGCGTCACATAAGCAGTCACCACAACTACTCACCTCACCATTTTGGTGGAAATGCCCCATTACCCACTCACTGTACGTCATCATTCCTTTATATATATACATTGTGTCTGTGAGAGAGAGAGAGGAAGAGACATGTGTGTGTGTCTGTGAGAGAGAGAGAGGAAGAGAAATGTGTGTGTGTCTGTGAGAGAGAGAGAGAGAGAGAGAGAGGAAGAGACTATCACGTCGTGGTTTCATTCACGCCTCCCTCTCCCACGCCCACTCACGCCCCAAAGAGGGCGGTGTGACACGCCCTCTCACGCCCACTCAAGGGGCATACCCACTAGTCTAAGACTCCCGCCATAATTCTATTTCAAAAGTGTGGCATCAGAATTAAAACTAACTGCATTTGTAATGGATTACGAAAGCGATCCAATTACTCAAACTTGATTGATTTTTAAAAAAACTTACAAAGATTATCAAATCTTGATAAAATAAAACAAAAACGTTATTTATCTCATACATACCAACAAATCCCAAATATATATAGGGATCAAGTGCACAATGATAATGACAAGAAAAAAATAAAATATCAACTAATAGATAAACTTAAAATAATAATAATAATAATAATAATAGTATTAAAAAATCAAAATAATACTCATATAAAAATTTAATCGCCTGAAACTTCAATCTAACGGTATATAAAGTTGTCTAGACTTCAATCTAGCGGCATTCAAACTTGACTAGATAAACCTTGAATTCCATAACAAGGGTTTCATCCTTATTTCTTAGTTATCTCTTATGAACCTGATCTGGAAGAGATTTAATTGTTAAAAAAATATTAACCAAAAACTAATTTCTAGGCATAATTCTTTTACTTTACATTAAAAAGTAAAAGTATAAGAAATTTATTTTTATGTCCTTATCATATTACTATAAATAATTCCTTTTCATCCTTAAAATTTAGTAATTCTCATATAAAAACATGGGCCAGGGGCCACTGTCTTTTTTTCGCTCCGTGGTACAATTTTATGCGTTTTAGTCCGAAAATTTATTACGTGTTAGAGTTCATCCTTGACCACTTGCATATCAAACCAAGCTACATCACTGCATATAAATGCAATTCCTAGGTGTTGAATACCAATTAGGGGTGTTCAAAAAAAAATCCGTATCCGAAATATCCGAAAATTCGAATCCGAAATATTCGAAAAAATCGGATATCCGGAAGTTCGGATAACCGAAAATTCGGATACCTATTTTGAAAATTTTCGGATAGTTCGGATATCTGATATCCAAAATAGTACTTTTTTCGGATATTCGGATCTCCGAATATTTTTCGGATATTTCGGATATTTTTTGGATATCCGGATAATTTTCGGATATTTTGTGGATATCCGGATAATTTTCGGATATTTGATATAGGAAATATATATTTTTTAAATTTTTATTTTTTCCCTGATTTCATTGGATATCCGAAATTTCGGATTCGGATTAATATATTGAAAATCACTGTCTGAAATCCTCGGATATTCGAAAATGAACACCTTAATACCAATGTCTTGTCACTTTGTTTGTTTATTGTACTCACCAAATTGTTAGTTGTCGGTTTTAACCAACATTAATTTTCGTAATCACATTCTCTTATTCTCAGTGGTAGTATCTTAATTATTCATTTGTTCCTTTCCATGAAAAAATCAATATTCCATTAAAGCTTTCCATAAATATTTTTTGCTGTGGAAAACACCATCTATTGTACATAATAAAAAATAACAATATTTGTATTTTTAAAGGATTTGAACTAGCCCCTTGTTGACTGGGAAGTGTAACATCTTACCATGCGAATGTCACTTCTAGTTGGTGTTATCTCAAACTTTTTTAAAATTAAAACCTTACGATCATTCACCTCAAGAATGCATTGTGAGGGACTTATTGAATTATGAAACTTTAACCTTGTAATTGTAGTGTAACTTTTATTTTTTGGACTTTTTTTATTTGCTTATCGACATTACTAATTTATCGTATTTAATATATAGTAAAACTAGCTTATTGACCTCGTGTATTACACGGGCTGAATCATAAAATTATATTAAACAATACGAATTAGCAATTAAGAAATAAAAATTGTAAAATGATTTTTTGTGATAACCTTTTGTTTTTTAATTTGTAGAATGTGGTTAATTAAAAATAAATATTAATTACAAAATGATGATAGATTTAAGAATCATAAAAATTTGAAATCATTCATGAAATATAATTATCATCATTATTCTTTCTTTTTTAATTAGAATTTAGAATTTGTGTATTGAGTTTCTTGGTAATTTAATTTGAAAATTTTTTGAATTTCAAAATTATTGATCAAAAATGGGAAGTTGGATATGATTAGATTTTAATTAGTATTTAAAGAAAAAAATAAATACCATTTTTTAAATTAGGAAGTTTGACTTGATTACATTTATTAAATTTAATTTATTTTTAAAATATTAAGGATTAATATAATCAAGATAAGTGGCATCAATTGCAATTTGTCCACTCATTTAATGACATACGGCATGTGGTTTAACAAGAACGACAAATGACGGAGTGTTATTCATTTATTATATAGTATGGATGCTGACTCATCCCTGGCCGAGAGAATTTTTAACAAGAACTTCATAAGTTAACTTTGCATCAATATGATTCTTCTTAGATCATGAAGATATGTATGAACCAAATAAAAGTGATTAAAAAATGTTTTCATGTTAATGTCCTATAAAAAAAATGGTGAACCTCACCACTAAGTGTCTCTCACCAACCAATCTCACGGAAATTGGGTGGTGCAGAGCTTTGAACTCTAGATCATATTCTCACCCTTACCACCAGACCACCGAGAACCGTACATCAATACTAAAGTGCCACATGATGATAAAGAGACATCATGTGGCACTCAGCATACCAAATGCCTTGATTATATATTGTAAATTATTATATATATATATTTTTACATTTTAATATGTTTATAACATAAATAAACCACTTATATTAATATTATAGTTTTTTTAATATAAAAACATTAAAACATTAAAAATTACTTGTTTCTTTCTACCCAATCAATTGCGATCTCAATTGGTTAAATGATCGATGCAACAAAGCAATTACAAGCCGATGTTTTTTTTTTTTTTGTTCTTTTTTCAAATCGATTTAGGATCACAAACGTTCAATATTATTTGATATGTTATTTAATTTTTTTTATAATCCTGCTTCACATTTGAGTAAGATGCATGTTTACCTTACTATTGTTCTTCATGCAAACGAATCGGCACCTCTTAATGTTAAATCTTGTTTTTGATGTCGTTAAGATTAATTTGGCAGCAGGCATCCAATGCGGAGGGACTTGCGTCCTTAGTGAATCCTGAAGTTTTTACACACAAATGATAATTCTCCAACTATCATGAACTATGCTTTTGTATGAGGAAACACTACAAAACATCGGTTTTGTATTCTTCATATACGATAACTCATGTAGAGTATATCCATCATACTTTTGTCACATATATGTTAGTATTATAGCATCAATCATGACATAAATTGCGTCATAACCAGTAGCTGATCCAGGATTTTTTTTCAGTTGTTTCACCATTTTCTGACGTTTTAATTAATTAGAACCGGACTTAAAAATTTTCGGGTCGTGTTAACGGTTTGGGTATTGTAATGTTCATCACGTAATAACAGTGTTTCGTTTAAGATTTCTAAGCTCTATACCAGCAGGAGTCAAGGGGGTCACCCGCCCTTGTAAGGTCCAAGGTGGCAGTCCTGCTAGCCATTCAGCTTGCATGGGTCAAGGGGGTAACACCTGTTGTATGGTTCAAGGCAAAGCCCTGAAACTTAAACGAAATATGCTAAGTTTGTGTGACCTAAAATTAACCATGATCCCAAACCCTACAACGAAATATGTTAAGTTTGTATAATCAAAATTAACTTTATCCTAAAGTTTAACAACTAATAACTACCATTTTGTTTGCTAAGTTTATATGACCGGAAAGTGATTTTAACACGATTATATAGAATTCTAGCCATTGATTATCGAGATTTTTCTAACAAAAATCACTTGCCTCAATCAAGTTAACAAATTGCTGTGAAAATTGCATTATGATTCAGTTTTAAAAATCTTAATTGGTTCACCTCAGCATTCACCCATAAAATATTATTAGGTTCACCCTATTGTTCAACTCTTTTGAAAAAAAAAATATTTCCTACTTACGAGTCGAAGCTCGGTGGGTTTCCGTAAACCCACTCCTATCTATCTACATCCGCCATTGGTCACAACATGAGTTATTAAATTTTTAATATAGATCTTGTTAAATTGTAACACTTTTTTTTAACATATGTCCATCCTACCACTTTGTAATATATTAATTCTTTTAGATGATTATATTTCTCTAGCTCTTTTTCTCCCGTTACCTAACTCTTGCAACTCTTTCGACGTATTATTATACTTTAACGAATATAAAAAAGGTGGTTAGTTATAAAATTTCATTCCATGGTCAAAGGGTGAATTACAACACAATTCAGATGACAACGACAACAGAGGAACCTTAAAAGCCAACTTGTGATGGGGTTTGGGACCCACTGAAGGTGTTGTCATGGTCATAGGGATCCTACCACGTGTATGGCCTGATGTGCGGGTACACATACTATACCTTTTTCAATTCCAGACTCCAAACATCTACGGATGGTAATGCCCCATCTCTGCCTTACCACAATCTTTCATGTAGGGTGCCATAACAGACAATCCTTGTCCTTTCAAATCAAATTACTATACGCAATTGGAGTTTTCATCAAATTTTACAATTAGGCCTTCATAATTTCATTTAATTCCGTTTTAGTCATCCAACTTTATCTCACTTTAACGCACTTTTCCGAGTTTATTCAAGGAGAGACAATGGAAGGAAAAAAAGTTTGTGTTCGTGAGTTTCATTTAACGAGAAAAAAGAAAGAAAAACAACATATGCCTTGTTCTCGAATTTCATTTAAGGAGCGAAATGAAGAGAAATAAAAGTAAAACTAAGCAAAATTACTTAGTTTTCCTTTCCTTTCGATTTGGAAGGAAATGAAAGAAAAGAAGTCCATCTCCTTTCTTTTCCTTTCATCTATTTCATTTTCATTTTTTTCCTTTTTGTTCTCTTTTTTAATAAACTCAAGAACTGCGCGTAAAATTGGTTTCTTTTTGAACCGTGATATATATATATTTACAACCCAATCTTCAAACTATGCCAAGCGGGTCACTTTAGTAGTGTTTAGATCATCCATGGAATGTAAAATTAAAAAAAAAAAATGACACATAAATACATAATTCTTAATGACGAATATCATGAAAGCTAATTGTAATTCTTTCAAATAACAACAATAATAATAAAATAAGTTTATTGGGTGTATCCGTGCTCCAAAATGTTTTATACAGCAACTTACTCGAGAGCAAACAGACATGGAAATTGGTCTATCCACAAAAATCAAGTATTTCTCACAAAAAAATAATCATTTTGATCTGTCAACTCATTTATCACAACCTACAACTCGTCATCATGTTCTAAACATATGCATAAACTATCATAAAACAAACACAAAATTCCATTTATGGTTGTACTTTTATCTATGGTTTCACAAGGAAAACTGATTGATTGAGTTCAATTCTCAACACATGGCATTCAAACATTTTGGATAAGAAGAAGCAGCAACACATGTTAATCTGAATGTATGTTTTGGTCATATAAACACAGCATGCAATGCCCAAGGATGGGAATGTGGGGTGTGATCAATTAATGTGAAAAGAAACCCTTCCTTTCTGTCCATCTTTGTCCCATTGTGAAACTTTGGGATTTAAATTCATCCACAAAATCTTGAGTTTCAAAATCTATGGAACCCCACATCAATAATGCCTTGAACCCCTCAAAGATGCATTTTTTAATGGATGATTCGTACAATATTTTTGCTTTCATGTAGAGTATTTTATTCACATCCATAATTCAACACCCTAACCTATATGGCTCGAATAAGTTTGTACAGATCGTATAAACTAGCGGGTGTTATACAAACCGTACAAACATATACGTCTCGCATTTCTTACACTGAAATTCCCTATTTGTCTAATCTCCACCTACCTACAAGGCCTCACAGATACGATAATTAATGGATCATATTGAGTGTTGTAACACCCTTACAGTCCTCTACAGACCATCCAAAGGGTGTAAGAATAAAACAATACTTACTTATCTAATGATTTATACACACACATACATACATATCTAAACTTGCATAATCCTATCTAGATTTGTGTGTGTTTGTTTTTTCTGTTATCATTATTATACATGTATAGTAACTTTTTTATTATCTTTTTTTGAATTCACACACGTTAAGAAGCTAAACATGATCTTTGTAACACGTGTATAATTAATAATTACAAAAACTAACAATTACAAATGTGTTATTTTTTTAACACATGTGAATTAAATTTACACATACACATGCACATACCCAAGCTGGCCACTAGTCCAGACGGACGGAGCCCCTAGCCCACTAGCCACCAATTCCTGTGGAAAACCCAACCCAAACACCTGCCCAAAGACACGACAATGAAAGTCAAGTAAATTAAAGATCAATTTGGGTTGAATTGAACAAATTTTTGTAAGTCTACGCTCTAGGAAAGTTTACAGCAAATGCAAGTTGCATATATTGTAGTGAAATTAAGCAATCTTATCTTACTTAACTAATAAATAAATGTTTTACATGGATACTTGTCATATTCCTAGAGCATATTAATGTTCTTTTTCCCGCCTCTTTCTTCAAATAAATATATCCTATATTAAATATTAAATATAAATATACTATGAACACGTTTTAATATTAAAAAACACATTTTTTTTAAAAATCAATTTATTATAATATATGGAATTTTTAAAAATAGTTTTACAAAATGAAATATTAAAAAAATTGATAAAATTAGTGTTTAAAAAATAATATATTTTTTTATTAATTAATCTATGAAATTATATTTACTCATATTTTATATCAAAAATCATTTTATAGCTTAAATTTTTATTGGTAACTATTAATTAATAATATTTTTTTATTAATCACGTGTAATATACGGGGTACTAACCTAGTTACATATATACGAATCCTACGAATAACTCGAGATGCTTTATATGTATTTTAGGGTAAGGAAATACGTGTATTAAAATACTATAGTTTTAGACGTACCGTTGTCATGAGTTGGACGCGCAAATTACGTAAAATTGATTAGCGCTAAAAAAACTACGAAGATGAATTTTAGAAAAAAAAAATGTTAATATTTACATCTTATTTTGTTTTTACTCTTTTAAAATACATTTAACTTAACTATATATTGATTAAAGTATTATGACCGCTTCAATGTTAACCCTTGAATATAAGGGTGACTTACTCTCCAATATTCTTTATTTTTTTACAAATTTTACTTTATATTTAATATTTCTTTTGTGCGTAAAAGAATATTGGATCTAATAAAATCTAATATTTGGTGACAGCAATTTCGTGACAATGACTTCGCTAAATGTGAGAGCTCTTTTGCAAAAAGTAAAATTATTGTATTGAATTTTTGTTTAGTTTGATAAATTTTAAACACATACTTTATTATTTTTAAAGATTTTTTACAAAATATTTTATGTGGGAGCATATAATTGTGCTTAATTATATTTTAATAGGTCGTTTAACCATATTTTAAAAGGTTCTGCAATTATATGAATAAATTCGCATTATTATGCACATAAGTCATCTAGTAGAATTGGACATACGTTATGTATTATGTTTATCATTTATTTCATTCACAACAAATTAATGCACATGTTCAATCATTTTTATGTCTCCTAGTCTCCTTTTTCATATTTCATATGTCATTATCACATTATTTAAGTAAAATAGAATATTTATACTTTAATTAATTAAAAAAGGAATAATATTTAATGTTTTGAAAATATAATTTCAATTTGTTGGTTAATAAATCTTACTTTTGGCTTTTGGGGCACTTTCCATGGCTGGTCTTTCCATTTAAAAGCCAACTATATATGTCAAATCTTGGTGGGGTTCATGATGTCATTTCGATATACGACCGCATAACAAACACTTCTCAGAAGATATTTGTTACATTTTTGTTTTCTTTATAATTAATAATTAATAATAAAAAAATGAATTCTAAAACAGTTACCTTTTACGGTATTTATTTGCTTAAATATATCACTCTAACATAAATACATGTTGTATTTTCATGCATATAGTATTATTGTCTTAGGAAGTAATATTATATAAATAATAATAAATATATTGTCTCATTTAAAAGTTAAAACAGTAATTAACAATAGAAGTTTAACATTCATAAGCTTACATAAATAATTTAGGAAGCTTCCTTTTTGTAAAATAAGGGTGTCGAAGATATTATTAGGATCAATTAAATAGTTTCTTTATCCTAAAAAGCCTAAGAAGAATAATTGGTTATTTGATTATGAGATCAAATTTAAAATAAAAAATTTAAAATTTTAGAGGGAAAAGTTGTTAGAGGGTAATTTAGTCATAACCACTTTCTCCCACATTTTTTAAACATTCATAACTTTTACATACGATATTATTTTTAAAAAAAATATATCATAAAAACAAGCATTTTTTAATCTTTAAAATAAGTATAATATTTCTACAAAAAAAATAATTTTTTTCAGCTCATTGTGTCTAATTATTATCATCGTGTCTTATTAAACGTTTGTATATAATTATCTTTTTGTGTTTTTCTTAAAGATAATTGTGTCTTTTTTACTAGGTAATTGTGTCTTTTTTAAATATCAATGTATATTTATACTCGTCGTTGTGTCATCATTGCTTAACATTATGTATCATGCAACATAATTGTGTCTTAAATTGTTTAAGAAAACAAAATATTGAGCAGAAACACAAAAGACACACTTATGTACAAAAGACACAATGACCTGTACAAAACACACAATGTATATACGATATTGAGGAAAAACACAAAAGACACAATGTCTATACAAAAGACACAATGCCTATACAAAAGACACAATGACTCGTCATTGTGTCTTTTTTACAGGTAATTGTATCTTTTTTCAAGATTATTGTGTTATTTATACTTGTTATTGTGTCAACTTTGCTTGACATTATGTATTATGGAACATCATTATGTCTTAAATTGTTCATGAAACACAGCATTGAGCAGAAACATAAAAGACACAATTATCTACACAAAAGACACAATGACATGTACAAAAGACACAATGAAATAAAAAAACAAAAATTTTCTATAGCAAAAATTATATTAATTTGAAGATAAAAAATGCTTGTTTTTATGGTAATTTTTTTTTTGAAAAATAATTCGGCATGTAAAGTTATGAACGTTTAAAAAGTATGGAGGAATTTGATAAAAAGTCAACAAAAGTATGCATGACTAAAATACCCTTCAACAACTTGATTTAATCATAGCCATTGATTAATGATCTAATGGCTCAAGATCATTCTTAAGCTATTTAAGTTAAGGGGCTTATTTAGTTGAACTTAACCCGTCGAAGATAACATGGAGACTAAAAAGCACAGGCATAAGAAGCTATAATTAAGCAAAGATATAAATTAAATGAAATTTGAACTAATTTATCCACTAGAGATTTAATAACATTCTCCACACTACAACGTACGTACTCATGAAAATTTTAATGATTTATTCATATTCTTAATCAATTAAATATATATACTACTTAAATTATAAATATATGGTACCGTGTAACAAGATTTTGACAAATAATTAAAGTGACTTTTATACAAAAAAAAATTAAAAAACTTGTTAACATTGTTAAATCTATAAATATGCTATTAAAATATATGGTACCGTGACACCTTAGCCAAATTTTAAATCGTTCGTCGACGAGAGATATATTGAGTAATATAGCATAGCTAGTCTTAATAATCTCCATCGGGTGTTTTGAACTTTGTGGATAAGATAAGCTTATAATTATGGAATTGTAACCAATAAAAAGAGATTTTTGTTTAAAAATATAAAAACCAATAACAATTGAACACGGGATATGCAAAAAATATAAAAACAAAAATGCCATATAAAAACAAAATCCAGTATAAAAAACAAAATTCAGTTTAAAAAATTAAAAATCTAATACAAAAAATCCAGCACAAAAAAATAAATAAAAATCCAATACAAAAAATAAAAATCTATTAAAAAATAAAAATATATTAAAAAAACAAAATCATGTACAACAAGCAAAAAATATAGTAAAAAATACATAACAAAAAAATAAAAATCTGATGAAAAAAATAAGATAATATTTCCTTATCATGTCATATATTAAACTCATATTAGTTTTACTATTATTAAGATAAAATCTCTTTTCATTTAATTTTTTTATAAGTATGTGTGCGCGCTTGAGTGTGTGACATTTTTGATGATAGGTGTGGTTAGTAAAAGTACACAAGTAACAGAAACAAAGTTATCAACTTCATACAATTAAAATGAATTATATATATTGGTTGATCCAAAGTAACAAAATATTTCCATTTTTTCACTTGGATTGTATTGCCTTTGCAGTGATGCACATCTAGAGGTGCGCAAATCGGGTTTTTTGGAACCGGTTTCGGTTCCAATCAGTTTTAGTTCTGGTCAACAAAGTCAATACTCGGTTCCGGTTCCAATTCTGGTTTCGACCGGTTCCAACCGGTTTCTCACCGGTTCCGGTTCAAGTTTTGGCCGGTTCCGATTCGGGTTTTGGCCGGGTACAGGTATAACCAGTTCCGGTTTTCCCGGTTTTAATTTGTCTAAAACCCGGACCCGTTTGCACCCATCGGTTCGGGTATGATCGGGCCCGGTTCCGGTTGCCTGTTCCGGTTTTAGTTCCGGTTTTTTTGCCCACCTCTATACACATCAGTCCAAGACAAACTACTATAATAAATTTATAAAAACCTCGTTGAAAAATTCTATACATTTGTAGTTAGCCTTTTCTCAATAATTCAATATTGCATTTTACTAAAATATGTTACTATTTTCATAAAAATAACATTTTGATTATATCTAATATTTTCTTGAAACAAAAAATTTATTAATTATAGTTGTGTGGATCCCATACCACTGTCTTTAAGGAAAAACTTTAATGTGTTGCTTATTAAGTTGTTTGTGTTTAATCAAGTTTTTTAACCACAATCTAATCTGGCTTTAATATTTAACTACTATTCACCAGGGGACTAGAACCATAGATATCATAATTAATGAAGAGACCACTTATAGTTATAAATGCACACATCCAAACATCATTAGATTGCAGGTTTTTAATACTTCTGTAAGTGGTGTGTATTAACAACTAAACGCCATATGAGAATTGAATAGTGGTTTATAGTCTCACAAGAAGATAATACGTCTCAATTTCTACATACTGTGAGCATTACTAGCTATACTTTCTATTATACTCAACTAAGTTCAACATTTACATATTTGCTATCATTGGGCTTATAGCCTAGTGATACTCCTTGACCACCAGCAATGGTAGGTCTTGGGTTCGAGTCTTGCCTGGATCAAAAAATGTTCTGGGTGAGCTAGAGGGCTTTCTCAGTGTGAGTTTCCTCCTAGATGGTGTGACGGTTCCTCGATTCGATACTCGCCAACGCCCGGCTTTAAATGTTTCCAGGGGTTGGTAACGATCTGTGGTCGAATCGCTTGGGTTGTTGGATCCAAGGACTTGTTTAACTGTTCAAAAAAAAATATACATATTTGCTAAAGAATTATCATTAATGCATGTTTATAGTTAGGTCTATTTTCATGTAACAACAGCTTAACCAAGTAGAGGTGTTCATCGGTTCGGTTAACGGAGAGAGACTCGGTGAAATAGACATGTCTGTGAAGATGCGGACTACCTGCACCTGGACAGAAAGACCCTATGAAGCTTCACTGTTCCCTGGGATTGGCTTTGGGCTCGGTTTTCAAAAATTCCCCTCCCCCAACCGTTAACCGAACCGAATTCGGGAAATGGTTATCCGATTCGGTTCGGTTTCGGTTATAACCGAACAAACCGAATTCAACCAAACAAACCGATTAATGGACTTTAATGAAAATACCTGACTAACTAAGGAAAACAGGTAAAACACGGCACAAGCAACATGTTGTTGGACTTTAATGAAAATTTTCCTAAGTGAGAGTTGAACAATGTTGAATTTGATTAGATTAAACACTATGCAAAAAGCATTGTTTTGAATACTTGTTGAGGTAAGATTTGAAGGTTTAGATTACTGTGAAGTTCTTCTTGATTGGGTTAAGTTCAGCTTGGACATATGGCTCATAGCATCAAATATAAGAAGATTGAAATATCGTCTTGATGCTTTTGTTACAAGCAATGTTTTAAAAACCGGAATTTTAGGTGCACCGGATTTGGCTCAAAAATGGTTCAATCGGACACACTAATTAACCATTGAATTCTGTATAAATTATAGCTTATACTCAAATAAGTTTCCAAGAATTATACAAATTCATTCAAAAACAATTCAAAACGTACTCATATTCTTCCAAAACAATCTAAAAGTACTCAAATTGTAATAATTTTTTTAAAATAAAAGTGCATAATATGATTATGACATTGGCGTGTTAAACGCATTAAGTTCACGATTGCTTAAAAGCCGAAATTTTGTGTTTTTTTTAAACCGGAAATGCCGGTTTTACCAATAAAACCTAATTAAACCGTCGGCACAATTGATCGAAGGAACCTGCATAATACCGGAGTGTTTCGTACCGGATTAGTTGGCGGCATTCGGTTGAACCAGCCGGTTCAAACCGGTTTTAAAAACATTGGTTACAAGAATTTAAAAAAAACGAAGAAAAAAAGACAATACACACGATAAATGATGGGACAAAGAGTGAAATGAAAGTATTTAAATTACTGACTAACGAATTTTAATAATGGAGAAACCGAAATATATCGTGTCTAACATTTGACGAGAAATGTTTTTCAAACAAAATTTTTTATTTAACAGAAAAATACCAAACTTGGACCAAATCGTTCCAAGAACAAAAGGAATTGTTAACATCTTTTACAAAAAGCAAATATTGAAGAGTCGTTCTCACAAAATAAAATTATATAAAAAAAAACAAAACAAAAAACATTTAGAATAACTTTAAATCTAAAGGTAGATATGGAAGCCTTCATGTCTCCCAACCTAAACCTTTGCTTTTAACCGTTCGTTTGTATGTTTCTATACATCTATCTATGATATCAATGAACTGTTGAGGAACAGACTTCACTCAATTGTTTTTATGTTTGTTTATAGTTGGGTTTTTTTTATTCAAGATTTCTTGCTAGTACTATATATGAAAATGCAAGCTAGTATATACGTGTTTTTATCTCTTGAAATAGAAATAAAAAAAAAAATTAAAAACCTAGATAAGATTGACAAGATGAAAATTTAAAAAGACCCTATATATCTTGCATTTAATATAGATTTTTGTTTAATGCTTAACGACATGTCTTTTTATAGCACAAATGGGTCTCTCACACCCAACGATGAATTGTGCAACAAAAGTGTGTGTGCCACTAGTCGGGGGTTGGGGCCACTCTCCTTATTTAACCAGAACAGAATGGCTGGTTGTCCTCCCTTTGGCATTTGAGAGCCATAATACGTATAGCCTTAGTAGACGACCACGTGACATAAAGCTAGCTTTCTTTAAGTAAGTAACCTAAGTATTTGAAGTTAAATTTTAATTTGAATCAAGGACTAATTTGGTTTGTTTGATTTCTTATTAGTTGAAAAGTTTGGCTTGCCAAATGGGTCATGAACAAAGGAAAAGAAAGTAAAAGTATAAAAAAGGGCTGGTAACCTTTTTTTTTATTTACTTTATTTTCTAATAAATAAAAAGAGGCTTTTTATTCACTCTTCCCGGAGAAAAACACTACGTCAACACGCAATTTGCAGTGCAGGTATTCATTCTCCGAGGAGATATTACGAATTTGTTTTTTTGAACGGCGAATGTCTCAATCGTGTGAACCCACTGTTTCCAGGTCATGTCACAAAGATTTAGTTACATGGACCTTCCATGAGCCATCACAACCACCCCAGGAGGAAACCCCACTGGAAAAACCCCCTGACCCCCTCAGATCCCTTTTTCGCTACGGGAGGGATTTGAACCCATAACCTCCCATTTAGAAAAATCATTGGATACTATTGAGGCAATGCCTCTTTGGTAGATATTACGAATTTGTAATTGTATAAATGTTAATAAATTTTATTGCTTCCACAAGCATTGGGAAATACCCCCGTTAACTAATTGATTTCTTTAATTTGAGGATTAAAAATATTTTTTTTTGTTTTTTTATTATTTTTTGGTAGTAAAAGTAGGCCCCACTCTTTCATCTTTTTTAATTTTAGTTATCATGAGTTTATAAATCTTCAATTATTATATATTTCTGAAACGTGTTGCTTACTTAATTCATCCAGAGAAGTTAAAAAACTACCAAACATTTCAACTTATGTGTGACAATTAAGACAACCATTTAAGAAATATATTAAAAGTCTATCAAACAACTCATAAATTTTATAAATATTTTCAAACAATGATACTAAACATTAAAGAAACTTTAAATCAACTAGATAACTATTAATAAAACAATAAATAGATTATTATTTCCTTGATAAGCTCTCTATCTCCTTCAAGCTGCCCCTATGAGACCATCCGTACTTCCTGTATGTTGATGTTCATCCATATCCCCAGATTAGATCGATTATCAATATTTCAATTCTTTTCACAACCCTAACTCATTTGACATCACAAATACCCATAACCAACCTCTAGGGTTATGGTATAGGAAGTGCGACCGTATCAGACCTGTATGTTCACAAATACCTATGTATTGTTATATATGTGTAGATTCGCATATGTGTTACAGTTTTAGACTAAAAATTTTATGGTAAAGCAAGTGAAACTAGATACATAACCAAAGATCCATATGTGTTTGATAATTGATCATATATAGCCATGTACATAAGTATATTCCGATACAATCAATATATACACCATATGGTACATAGCAAACTCAACGTATAGTAATAACTGGTTTCATAATTTTCTAAAGTATAAATAGTTAAAAAGTTATTTTTTTAAGCTTCAAATTAACTTGAAAAAAGTAAGTCTTTTTCAACATAGAAGAGAGCATCAAGGCATCTTGTGCCAGCGTTATAGAGAAACCCATAATAAAGCAACACACTTTTTTACAAGCCCTAGAGAAAACCACCCTTCTATAAAAAGTATAATTATAATCAACTTTTTGGTGGGATGGGGTGGGGTGGGGTGGGGTGGGGCGGATACAACTTTTGTCATGAAGAAGCTGCCTGGATCCAAAGAGTCTGGGCATAACGTTGTGAAATTTAGATCATTAAAAAATGGAGACCAAAGATTTGGTTGTAGCCTTTTTAATTGCCTTGTAAAAAGATATAAATATGGTCTAGGGCTCCTCTCACCGTCGACTTTTACCTCACTTAATGTAAATCCGGCCTTAATTAATTACGCTAGGTGATACCAATATGGGACTAGCTCACTTGTTAAAGACATTGTCTCTGAGAAAGGAGGTCTTGGGTTCATGGCAGGCAAGGTGTATTTGGGTGTAATTTAGGAGTAGGCTTATTGTTGTTCAAAAAATTACGCGAGGTGATATCATGATTAAAAGCCATTTAATAAAAATATTTCTTGTGTACGCTCCAGTTAAAGAAAGGTTAATTAATTAAGTGTGCAAATGATTGTTTTCTAGGGAAAAAAAAAAGAAAAATAGGAGATTGGAGTTTATTTTTTTTATTCATCTTTACATCTTAATTTCAATCATTTCTTATATCAATCGAGAGAAGTGACAAGCAGAAAAATAAAAAAGTAAAATGAATAAAAATAATAAAATTACAAGTAATATTTTAAATTGACAAAATACGGGTACGTTGTAATTCTTTAGAAGAATGAACCTGTCAATGTGGGACTAGCTCACTTGGTAGAGACATTGTCTTTTAGAAAGGAGGTCTTGGGTTCAATCCAAACAGAAGCATTTAGGTGTAATTTAGAAATACAAATGTTAGCTGTTAAAAACAACAAAGAACAAAGAATGGAGCTGAGTAGACGACATTATTAGTCAATGTTTGGGACATGGTATTTGCATGCATGGGGTAAAGGAATTGAAAAAGAAGAAAAGTTGAGGTGCATGTAAAGGGTGTCGATATCTACATGGGTGTGCGTGTTCACCAAAAGTTTTTGGGTTTTGAATTTAAAGTATTATATATATATATAGACACACATATTTCTTCTTGAAATGATAAAAAGGATAGATTAAAACCAAATAAAAGACGAAGTGACGAACATAGTTATTTTGTTTATATATTTATTAATTGCATGTTACTTTCGTGTTCTTTTTAATTTTCGGTATTGTCATCTTATATGTCCAGCTTCTCGATCTCTAGCAGTTATTTTTTATCCCATATATTTGGCACGAGGTCCACATATATGTATATAAATTGCTTTGAGTAAAACCTTGTTGGAAAAAGTTAATTTTAGACCAAAAATAATTATTTGTATTTGTTATAATTGTAATTATTATATATTATGTTTATGTTTTATTATATGTGAGGATCACAATGAACTAAACTATTTTCAAAATATAGCTAAATTCAATAAGATGTCGACGTAAGGTTTTATGGTTTAAAGATTAACTATGTGATAAATATGGAAACGAAATCCAGCATTGAAATAAAAGAAAACCTTTCATAGGTTTATAAGTAGGAGTTTTTATATGAATGTATTCCAACATAACAAAACACACCAAAAGGCAGTTGATGTGCCGGGGCTCGAGAACAGGGCTATGGCCGAGGGTGATGGTGTAGTGTAGTGTTTTGATGGTGCACTTTTCACACTAATCGGTTGAAAGAATAATTGAATCCCTTGATATGATTCACACTAACATTTGTGATTTAAAATCGACTCACACAAGAGGTGAAAACAAATACTTCGTTATATTTATTGATGATGGTACAAGATATTGTTATGTATACTTACTTATGAGTACGGACAAAGCAATTGACAATATTATCCTGTACAAAACTGAGGTTGAGAATCAACTCGACAAAAAGATAAAAGTTTTTGCTTGGGTAATCCCTTGTAAGACTGGTTGGATAAAATAAAGCCACTCAGGTGAGTCAAGCAGGTTACCTAGGTTAGGTCAATCAAAGTTGCTTGGTGAGAGCACAAAGTAGGCCTGTTAAGAGAAGGGTTCCTAGGTGAAAACAAGGTCATCTAAGTGAGCTTGAAAAAAGGCTCCTTGTGATGAGGCTAAGCAGTTATTGTTAGTTTATGCCTAGTTATGTTTCCAGGTACAATGTCAAGTTGTATTCTTTATAGGAAAGGTAAAGTCTAGAAAAAAAATGTATTTATAACCTATCATCATGACTCTATTAGGTCTGGATGTAATCTTGATTATGACTATCTTTTAAATAACATAGTTGTGGTGTTGCCTCATTAACCATGTCCTTGTATTTGAACAATTGCATTGTAATGTTCACATTATGAGCAATTAATCAAAGGGTTTTGAGCTTGAAGATAGGGTATTTAATTATAAGAAGATGTGTTTTGATTTTGAAATATTGAGTTAATTACAGGCTTCATTCAGCAAGATACTTAACCCTTTGACAAAGAGTTCATAATAATGTATGATTAAGCCAGACTTCATGATACATCATTAGGTAAAACATTCGACCTTTGATAAGTTGTTTGTACTATAGAACGGGTCTGGTTATGACAAGTTTGGTTAGACCAAGTGTTGTCACGTTAATTTGGCCAGGTCGTGTTTGATTGATTCATTGTAGATGCATCCTATTAATTGTAGTTATTGGACCTCATAGAGATGGTAATGATCAATAATAGTGAAATGCTTAAATTAATGATCTAAGGATTTTTTTTAATTTTTTTTTCTAATCAGAAACTATTGTTAATTTGTTTACAATGACCTAATGATTATATAGTGTTTTTAAGATCAAATGATAAGGAGTATCTAAAGTAACAGAAAGAAGGTAGTTTGACAAAACTTATCAGATCATAGAGCTTTTTTAAAATATAGTAAAGTTTTTCTTGATATATAATAAAGTTTCTTTCACGTGTAAACACATGTAATTCATGTGACATGTGACCACACAAGATTTAAGGTCCTCCTAGCATATTACCAAATAAATCCTTACAATGTGTGCTTATGCTATAAAATTGGATAGGATCTCTTTAACAAAAAATCAAGCAAGATAGGACAACGTAAAAGAGCTATAACAAATATAGAGATTTAATTGGTCTTTCAAAAAGAAAGGAATTCAATTTGATTCTTGGTTGACGAGATAAGGTCCAAGCTTTTGCTTGCTTGGTGTCACATAGATGTTATAGCATTTCAACTCACTCGGACAAGTGAAAGATAAGGTTCAATTTGGTTGACGAGATAAGGTTCAATTTGATTCTTGGTTGAAAGATTCATGAAAAATTATTTGGAATTGTAGGGTGTATTTGGGTTATATTGCTAGCTGCCCGCAAGCAACCTTTTATAATAAGTTATTGTTGTTTAAAAATAAAAATAAAAATAGCATTGCATCTGATATAAAATCATCAATAAACATTATTTAACAATAAAACTTCCAATTATTTAAATATCTTTTTAGAAGATTTATACAAAGTCTAATATCATTTTAACTAGAGGTGTACCCCGCGCGTTGCGGCGTTAATCCTGTATTGAACAGAAAATAACAATATATCTACTCAATTAAAATATTACAAAAAATATTGAGTCATACCACTCGGTTGAAGAAGTCGCTAGGCGCTAGTCGGGCGGCGAGGGACCGCCTAGGGATTAATCGAGATTAATCGGCGCTAGGAGGATTGAAATTTTTATATGTAATTTTACAAATAAATATTATATACACACATTAATATCAATAATTTAATATAATACCTCAAATAATTTAAAAAAAACTTAAATGTACTAAATAAAGTACTTCAAAGTTCAAAATTAAACACTGAGTTCAAAGTTTAGAGATGAATTTCGATGTTTAACTGGCTGGGTCCGATGTTTCAGAGACATATTAATGATTTTTTGTTAAGAAATGTCTAAATAATCATGAAATTTGTCCCTTTTTACCATAAAAAAGTCAAAAAAATAAAAAAAATAAAAATCTGACTAGCCCGCCTAGGCACCGCTTAGGCCAAAATCGAGACAGTTGCCAGGCACGTAGCACCTAGGCCGATTTTTACAACTCTGCTTTTGATATAAGTATCTGATCACGATGGTGGCAACAATATCATGGATATCAAAGGCCAAAAAAAGTGGTCATAACGGGTTTTACCTCCTCCTAAAACAATAAGTTGAACCGTCGCAAAATTTAGTGTTAATCGTAATAATATATGAACCTAAATATAAATAAACGTAAAACATAAAATAAACAAATATTTTATTATTGTTATTAATTTTAATTAGTAATTAAATTAAAATTGGTAATATTTAATATGGAAAGGGAAACCTAATATCAGGTGGTATTAGATATGCATACATTAAAATAAATTACACTGTGATTAAAAAAACAATTTAACAATTACAAATTAATGAAATATATATATATATATACTTTTATAAGAATTATGATTACCTCTCTTCTAGTAATTTATTAATTTAGTAAAGGGTGTTTTTTATCGATTATTCAAGAAATTCAATCTTTTTTTACAAGTATAATAACATAACCCATAGGTTTGCCTATAACCTATGACCCAAACCATAACTTAAATCATAACTTGATCCTTACCAAATTATGACTCAACAATCATGACTTGAGCCATGACCCAACCAATATCTTAAATCATGACTAGGCTTATGACTTAACCTTAGACCGAAACATGATCTAAGTTTTGATTTGATCCATAGCTAGAACTATCACCCAATCAATGACAAAACCAATGATTCAAATTATTACCTAGCTCATAACCTGACCATGTCTCAAATAACCCTAACCATGACATGAAAATGACCTAAATCATAAAATAACCTAAATTATAACTTGACTGATGAAATGTATTTCATTTTTTCACTTGTTCATGTTTGCTAGAAAAGCATGACATAATAATTTATTTTATCTCGTAGAATAACTAAACAAAACAATAAAATAAAAGTAAATATATCAGTTTTTTTTCCCTTTCTATTTTATTCTCTCTTGCATACCATCATTCATTGATTTAGATTAAAGTGAGCCTGAATACAACAGCTATCAATCTTACCCACATATATTATTATGACTTCAAAAAAATTCCTCGAAAAGTAAGCACTCATGCTATGGTGGACCCTCATATCAAGAGAACCCCTCTTTAAAGTTTAAACCCTAAACTTCGGATCATATTAAAAAATAAATAAATAAAATAAAAAAAAAATCTTTTCAAAATAATGTTCACGACTCGTATCATAATACAGGTTATCGTCTCTTTACATGTAGCTTAAGAATAGTTAGAATTCAATAGAACTAAAATGCCTTTCTTATCACGTCAAAGGTATACATGTTTACAGCCAACCAGTCACTTTGCCACTTCCCTAGTCTAATCTATTTGTCATTTCACTGGACCCATTTAAAACCTGTATTATATAATTGACTATTTAAAATTTTATTATCTATAATTATTACAAGAGAATATGAAATTAAATTATCTTTTCGCTCCGATTAACAACGTTAAGTTCATAGACTTTAATAAACATAATACGAAGCTTGAAGTGGTAAATAAATTAGGTAATCCAAAGAAATCAACGCAAAAACATCTTTTAGCCAGATTAGTTCAAACCTCCAAAAAAGTGGGGTAATAGTTAAGTGAAAGGGAAAGAACTAGAGGTCTAAGTTCAATTACTACTTATGACGATTTTTCTTGTAGGCCACTAACCCCGCTGCTTTGTGGCCGCGTTTTTACTTATTTCTCTTGGTTAGTCAGATGTTAGGGGATACGGGATTTACCACGTAAGTGGTTCTCCCAGCCATCAAAATAAAAAAAAAAAAAAACAAAAAAGAAAAAAAAAAGACATTTTTGAAATAAATAAATAAACTACTTTATATCTGAAATTTGGTTGTAACAAACTCGACGATATTAATATCCAATTAGTAATACGCTTTAGATCAACTTTTATTCCGAAACATTTTAGGCTTGTTACATTAATGAATTAACGAAAAATCATCTCAATTCATATGATCATATCAACCAAACTTCCAATAATTCATATGTATTTGAATTTTGAACTCAAATAACTGGGCCAAAATACTTTATTAATATAACATAACTTGGGCCAAAATAAAGCCCAAAACTATGCTTGTTACATGGTCCATGATAAATCCAAATACGGCATGATCACCCAACAAACAAGCTAACACCAGTTTCTTTTTTGCACAGATCATTAAGTTATTATCAATTTAAAAAAATAAATAACCAAAATAAAAACAAGCTACCATATAACTTGATGCAATTTTTATTCCATGATCATTTGTCTAAACTTTAAATTTAAATACTATACGAGTTTAGTTTTGCTTACCTTTAACGAGCAGACAGCTGTGATCTCAAGATCTAGCAACATGGAGATACATCATGTGTTGGTGTATAGTTGAGCAACTGGGTGAACTCAAACTCCATAAAGGGGCAGTAAATTGCGGACATAGGCATAAGCCAGAGCACCAGTAAAAACGTAACTATCCACTCTGTCCAGTATTCCACCTGCACAAAATTGATGCACGAATCTAAAAATTGTAGGCAAAAACTATGATACATATGAGAATTTTTATTGAGATGAGAAAATTGGCCAGAAAAATAGTTCTACACGATTAGCGATCGTAATTTTGGAGTGTGACGCAAAAATTCATGGGCTTGACCCAATTATTTATTTTAAATTGTTTTATGTCAACATAATTGGGATAATAGTTTGACGCTAAACTCTATAGTTAAAAGAATATGAACATCAGGTTTTATAGCTTAAATTTATTAGTTTTATATATAAATTTGTGGTGTTAAAGAATAAATATACAAAAAAAGGGTTAAACGGGTTGTTTTCTGGTCAACCAACGTATGTGCATGCCTGACACAATTTTTGGGTTTGTGGAAATTTTTCAGATTCAAGTTGTGTTGAAATCCATAACAGGTTCAACATGCAGACTTGTTAATTGACCCCTATAGCACCTGCTAGTATGCACTATTAAGGGTAGAAAAGGTAACTTTTCCTTAGTAATATGTTATAAAAATTTTGAAAAATTGGACAAAGCAGATTCATTGACCCAAAAACACTTTTTTGTTTTTCTCATAACAATATTTAGAAAAGATAAACGCAAAACAATACTATCCAATAAAATCCACTTTTGAGTGAGGTCTGTTCAAAAAAGATGCAAAATATCAAATAAGTGATATGTAGAAGGAAAGACTGATTACCATGACCAGGTATGAGGGATCCTGAATCTTTTACACCGGCATCTCTTTTGATCATTGATTCAAGAAGGTCACCAAAAAGAGAGGCAAAAAAGTTCAGCAATCCAAAACCAATCGCACTGATATAAGAGAACACACATGCACACATGTTAGCAAGCATTGCAGAAACTAGCGACACATAAAATTAATTTATGAAAATCTACTTACACACCAACTATCTAGAAAAGTTATCTTTTGGAACAGAATTGTTTCAGGTCAACCCACCCGGACCTGCTTCGACTCATACAAATAAAAGTTGTTTTGACCCATTGTCCAATTCGTCTGAATAGGACAATTTATTTCATCTAATTGCAAGTACCTGATCATAGATGCAGGCCAAGAAAAGATCTTTGACAACAATACAGAAGTGGCTATACATCCTGCTAAACCGGCAATAGCTCCCTCCCATGTTTTCTTGGGACTAATACTAGTAAGCGGTATTCTACCAAAAGCCTGCAGATGAAGTAAAATACTAGTAAAGAACATAAAGATGCAAACAAACAAGCATACCTGATAATATCTCACTCATAACAGAGCTGTTTGTAGGGTCTGTGGAGGGAAGGATGAACACAAACTAGACAAAGGTTTCCCCTATTGAGACTTCCGGCCCCAAAACCTTTTTTTCTTTTTGACATGTACATTATATAGTATAGTAAATAACATAAAAATGTTGACTAAAGAAAGAAGATGCAATATATTATAGTATAACATGTACCTTTCCACCAGCAAAAGCAACTGTATCTGCTGCAATTATGCTGCTAATAGATATCAATGTGGCTACAAGACCAACCGTCCAATGAGCTTGCCCACCTAAAAATATAGGCCATGTAGCTCCCACTCCTCTTGAAAATACAATATACAATTAGCATTTTGTTGGCCACTTAAAATTTTAGCATTTTTACTATTTACTTTTGATATTTTGTAGTAAACCCTGTTTTGTTGCTTTGTAGGCAGTAAATGCTCATGATCAAGCAACATCTCTGTTTATAGCATATGCATAACGACACAAAACATACTATAATCTCTGGCCTCTTAAAAAGATGAAGTTCAGGAAATTTTCCAATGTTGTAAGTTGATAAGCATAAGGGCCTGAAGACTTACCAGAATTTAAAGCGGGTGCTACCAAACGACATCTAAGCTTAACCCAGAAAGAAGGAAGATATCCACAATAAAACAGGCCAAATATTGTACTGCTGAGCTGAGAAAAACGAGGATTTCCTCTTTGTAACAGTAATGCCATTGCAACAACAAAAGCTGCTGATGCTACAGAAACATCTATTTGACCTTTGTACCTAGAAACAAAGAAAATAGGCATAATCACGTAAGGGAGGGAACAGAAAATTTAGTAAGGTATGTATGATACATACCAAGCTTCATAGATACAACGCATTCAAATCTAGTATTTATGGAAAAATTCATATAGACACATATCAATTTCCAAGATTGAGATCTTTAACATATCCTGTTACTAGCACCTAAATACACATACTTGAGACTTTGGAAGGATAATCCATACTTTTTATCATATTTCAGAAAACAAAAACTAATATGTGCATTCAATGAGCTCTGTAAATCAATTTATGAGAAATTATGAAGTATTGTGCAAATCTTACAGAGTGAATAAAGGCATAAGAGCACAGATGACAGAGCAAACTCGGGACACATAGCGAGGAGGGGGAGTCATTCCAGAAGCAATTCCACGGCTCCTAACCAATTCAAAGTATTCTCTTGACCCAATAAAAATAACAGCAGCTAAAGCCACGGAGAATACCCACCCTCCAGTTAGTACCACTCCACCAGCAGTAATTCCAATTCCAAGTCCAAACACAACCCTTTTAGACAGCTGACTCGATTTTTGCTGTTTCTTTAACTCTGCATTCACTTCTGATGAACCATGGTCTTTTATAACCTGCACATATGCATTAAAGTGTAACTAGTGACCAAAGCAGGAATTCATCACAAAAAAATTGAAAAACATCGCAAATATGAATATATGATCACGTCTGCGCTTTACAAGACACGTTAATGAATAATACATAATATTGGCGTTCTCCACATGGATAGAAGTAGATAAACTCGAATTAATTCAAATTTAATACACCATATGCTAGTTCAACAATTACGCTATTCTTACTTCATTTAGTCGCTTAGTTTCCAAAACCTAACACAAATATCCCAGTTTTGAATGCTATCTTTGTCACAAATTCTTTAAACCCAAAAACTCTGAAGTAGTCATACCAAACCAAAGGAATCCCCTGAGGTAGTGAGGCAGCAATACTGCTTCATTCCATAACTTGGCATTTATTTATCATTCTTTTTGGCTAATAAATGACGTTAGAAACCAATCCTAAAATGAAGGGAGTGTAAAAATTCAGATCTATTTCGGTTGTTATTTAACTGTAAACTTATAAGTGATCATAATATCAATTCAAGATTCCAATATCATATAAATGATCGATTAGGCCAAATTCAATAGGTATTTCCAGTTCCGCGGTTAATAAATCCGTGAATATTTTGTTCCCCTAAATTTGGTTGTACAAACAATACAAATAAAAACCAGTTCATAACAACAGTTATTTCTTAATTCTTCTCTTACCTCGATAGGATCCTCATCACCAATCAGGTTCGCATCGGCTCTCGCCACCAGCGTCCGCGTAAAAATTCCGGGTGAGTTGTAGCGAATTTCAAATCTACCATTGTAAATTCGCATCCCTTTTGACCCATCAAGGAAGCTCAGCCTTAGATTGGTTGACGGCCGGAATGAAATTAGGGTTTTAGAAGGACAACGACTAAAATGGCAATCGCAGGCAGAAGAAGCAACTGAAATCGGGAGGAATTCGATGGTGTTACTGCGGCGTGGGGCGTCGATTGTTACGCGGACCGACGAAGCCATTAAGGACGAGGAGATCATAAATCCATATCCTGAAGCTCTTTTTCTTTCGATTTTATAGAAAGAAGGAGATTGTAGATGACGATAACGCCGATGAGGAACATAATGAATTTTTGGGGTTTATATTATTTTATGGATACGAAGCCACGTTTTCTGAACCTCCTCCCATATAACGTCTGGATTCAATGGTTGAACTTGTTAGAAAATCAATCGTAAAACCCTCATCCCACTATATATGTTTTAACAACTAAAAAAAAAAGGTGTATAACAAAATGTCCAGCCATTCTACGAATTCAGCCTATTGGTTGAGGTTTTACCTTATGATCTAAAGGTCATGGATTCGAACCCTGTTAGGGAGATTTAAAGGACATCAAGTTGAGAGAAAAAATCTTTAGATTAATCTTGGGTTCTGAACCAATGAGGGCGAGGGTTTACCCATTCCAAAAGGTTACCACGTATCTGGTGTGACCACGACTTACATCTTTTCGGTGGGGCCTGTTAAAACAACATATAATTAGGCTATCCACAGCGGTCACCTCACTGAAAATCCTTCCCCACCGAAATTTCCGGCCACGTCATCACCCCACTGAAAACCTAAAACCCCACAGTGGTCATCCTACTGAAAATTCTTCCCCACTATTCCATTGGACCAATCAGAAAGCGAGAAAGAGAGAAAGCTAGCGGGGAGCGAGGGCCGTGGAAGTGGTTTGGGGGGGAGCCGCTGAAGAGGGACGGTGTTCCCGCTATTGGCCGCCGAAGTGGGCAACCCCGCGGAAGAGGGCGGGGGACCGCTGCACACGGTCTTATGTAGGATCGTCTTTCGTTCAAAAAAAACAAATTTCTAGCCCCTAGAAAAACCGATGTAACGTTTTGGAAAATGGACCTAGAGCTATAAACCTGAACCAAGAGTCTTATGGGTCTAGTTTATTAATGGTTTTTTATTTAAATGATAAAAATAGTTTCCTAGAAGAAATCAAACTTTATTGTGTGATTGAACATCATGAAAGCCAGTCAAGAGCTTAAGGAGTTTAATGTCTAACATCAACTTTTTGATTAAATGTAAAGTCAAGTTTAAACTATTATTGAAAAATAGGTATTTAAAAAAAATACCCCTTTGAAATTGGATGCTTTGTTTGGGTGGGGATTCTTCTTGAAAGTTAAAAAAAGTTCTCATTCATAGTTCGTAAATGAGGTTTATAAAACGTTACCTCTTGTAGCAATTCCACATTTACCTTCACTACAAACAAATTGAAAAGTTTGACGATGTGGAGGAAATTGGATGTATTTTTTTAGTTGAATAGTAAAAAATGAGATACAAAGACATATCGCATGCTTAACTTACCTCCCGTTTTACCAGGGCCGGTCCAAGCAACCCAAGTAAGGGCTTAGGGCCCTCAAAAATACAGGGCCCAATTTTATAAATTCTTTTAATATATATATTTGGGCTTCTGTTTTTTTTTTAACAAAACATGTATTAAGATTTAAGAGAGTGGGAGACGGAGGCCCATGTCCCAGGCCCACTAAAGATCATAAGTGGCAGTCAATTAAAAAAGGCGTGGAAGTTTATCCGGCTCATGTTTCCATCGGTCTTCTAACGTTAGGGTTTTCCTGAGTTTTTTTTGGGAGATGAAAAGCAGAGGACGAGGAGCCAAGGGAGCCCGTCTGCTTTCGAAATTCGAAGAACACTAGCTTGCTCAGTCGATTGCTTTCGAAGATTACTGTTCCGGTGGTCCGCACCGCATCACCGAAGTGCCGGTCTCCGGTCTGCTTGTCTGCCGCCGCTCTGCGCCTCTACTTGTCTGCCGGAGTGTCGGTCGCCAGAATAAAAATTTAACCCAACTACTAATCTCGATTTTCTATGAGTCTAGGTTAGTAATTGTTACTCTGTTTACCGAATTATTTCTTTTACTTTATTTATTGAATTGTTTGTGTTAACTAGGTATTTTGGTTATTGGTATTAAACATTTGGACTATTGACAGTTGATTATTGATACTTGCTTGTGAGTCTAGTTGATACTTGCTTGTGAGTTGTGACTAGTTAAGTTGTTGGCATGTTTTAGTTAAGGGAAAGGGCCCTAAATTTTTATTTTGCTTAGAGCCCTAAAATGCTTGAGCCGGCCCTGCGTTTTACGCAAAATGTGTAAGATGTTTCCCATATGAAAAACTCAGATAAATTAAATCATTGGGCTTATAGCCTAGTGGTACTCCTTGACCACCAGCAATGGGAGGTCTTGGGTTCGAGTCTCGTCTGGAGCAAAAAATGTTCCGGGTGAGCTAGGGGGTTTTCTTAGTGTGAGTTTCCTCCTAGATGATGTGACGGTTCCTCGATTCGGCACTCGCCAACGCTCGGATTTAAATGTTTCCGGGGGTTGGTAGCGGTCTGTGGTCGCAGCGCGTGGGTTATTGGGTCCGAGGTCTTGTTTAGCTGTTCAAAAAAATAAAATAAAATAATATTATTTCAAGCCTTACCTCTTTGATTTGAATGATTAAATTGGCTTTTTTATATAACTAGCTATGAAAAATATTTATAGTCAAGAACTCGAAGTAAATTTAAATGTTTTCTCCTCGGCCAAAATCCATAGTATACCAAATGGCCATCTACATAAGCAAAGCATATATAATTTATAAAAAAATTACCATAACAACTCATCTTTTTGTCTTCATATATTTACAAGGCATCTTGAGTAAAATTTGAATAGAAACAATATCTATTTTTTTTTTTTTTGTCACCGAAAGTTTACACTGGATAGGACTTCCTGAAGATCCCCCCCAAAGTTTCTTACCAGACACGTTTTGACCATGAAGCTCTGTTAAATACAGTCAAATCCTTTAAAATCCGTTGGTTTGTGAGCATGCATGGAACAGGATCAATGTTGGATTCATTAGGAAATTGATGGTGCGTTTGGTTTAGCCCCAGAATGCGTTTGCTGATTCCCCGTTTCCTCTCCTCCCGTTCCAATCGCTTCCTCGTTTCCAACATCCGACCATCACTCAACCTCCAATTTCACACTTCAGAATCTAAAAATGCTTCAAAGCCCTTATCTTTCATCCCGTTTTCTGATCATCAAACCCCCAAAACACCAAACCCAGATCATGAACAACTCATAATCAACCAGAGCACCATCCTCGAAACTCTAGCATGTTACGACAACGATTGGAAACGCGCAATGGATTTCTTCAACTGGGTTGAATCTGAATACGGGTTCAAACACACCACGGAGACTTATAATCACATGATTGATATACTGTGTAAGTTTTTCGAATACGATCTTGCATGGCAACTGATCGACAAAATGCCTGAGAGAGACCATAAAACATTTCGTGTAATGTTTAAGCGGTATGCGTCGGCACACCTTGTTCAAGAAGCACTCGATACCTACAATAAGTTGGGAGAGTTCAATTTGGAAGATGAAACGTCTTTCTTGAATCTTGTTGATGCATTATGTGAGTATAAACATGTGATTGAAGCAGAAGAGTTATGTTTAGGTAAAAATAAGAACTTTAAAGAAAATCTTGCAGGTTTTGAAATGGGTACTAGAGTGTATAACATACTTCTTCGTGGATGGTTTAAGATGCGGTGGTGGGCGAAATGTAGAGAGTTTTGGGAACAAATGGATAAAGATGGGATCAGTAAAGATTTGTATTCATATTCGATATATATGGATGTCCAAAGCAAGAGTGGGAAGCCATGGAAGGCTGTGAAGCTGTATAAAGAGATTAAGAAGAAAGGTATTAAGTTAGATGTGGTGGCATACAACACTGTCATCCAAGCGATTGGTGTTTCTGAAGGCGTTGATGTGGCTGTCCATCTTGGTCGTGAGATGCTTGAAATGGGTTGTGAACCAAATGTTGTAACTTACAATATAATCATCAAGCTTTTGTGTGAAAACAGGAGGGTCGGAGAGGCATACAAAGTGCTCGATAAAATGTCTAAGAGAAGATGTGCACCCAATGTCATCACTTATCATTGCATTTTCAGGTGCTTGGAGAAGCCTAATGAGATTCTTGCGCTTCTTGATAGGATGACTGGCAATGGTGTAAGTCCAACGCTGGATACATATGTGATGCTTATAAGGAAATTTGGGAGATGGGGATATCTTCGACCTGTTTTTATAGTTTGGAAAAAGATGGAAGATCATGGTTTGAGTCCAAACGAGTTTGCTTATAACGCTTTGATTGATGCTTTGGTGGAGAAGGGTATGATTGATATGGCTAGGAGATATGACGAAGAAATGTTGGCGAAAGGGCTCTCTGCTAAGTTGAGACCAGAGCTAGTGAAGGGAGAGTGTGATGATTGATGAGTGTTTACAAGCTGATAAATACATGTATTATTTCTACCTACTATACATACAGGCTCAAAAGCTTGTTAAACTTGGCAACAATGATAGCTTTATGGATCATCATGGTTTTTCTATAGGTTAAACTTGTGTCCGTATGAAAGGGATGTCACAGCATTTGTAGTAGTATCTGTTATTTTTGTAATTTAAACAGATATTCATCTTTTTATAAATTTATCACTAAATTTTATTTAATCTTGATATCTTATTCTCTCTCTCAATCACATTTATTTTAATTTTTTTTTCTCTTTCTTCTACCTTTACAAAAATATAAAGATTATGAATAATGCATTTATATATTTAAAAAAAAGTCTCTATTTATCAACTCAAATCCAAGACTATCGTATCAGTATTCAATAAGTGACATAATTTAGCCATAATAACGACACCGATAGATTAAATCTTTAAACTAATTATATCCAGAAACCCACATGTCAACCGTCCTCTCATTGAGCTGGTTCCACTGCCTTTGGGTCGACTTCCTCAGTCTTGGTCTCGGGCTCCACTAGATCTTCGGTCTTTTTATCAGGCTCCACTCTATCTTTGGTCTTTGTCTCGGGATCCACTTGATCATCGGTATTTGTCTTGGTCTCCACTTGATCTTCGGTCTTTGTCTTGGGCTCCACTTGATCTTCCGTCTTAGTCTTGGTCTCGGGCTCCACTTGATCTTCGGTCTTGGCCTCGGTCTCTACTTGATCTTCACTGATGTTCTCGGGCTCCATTAGATCTACAGTCTTGGTCTCAGGTTTCACATCATCTTCAGTCTTAGATTCAGATTCATTCACAGGGTCAGCCTGGTTATCAACAGCACCATGGGTCAGACACTGGGGTCTCAAAACTGGGGGACCTGATGCCCGTGGTGGCAAACCATGTGGAAAAAAGGCAGGCCCAGTTTGAGGTAAAAAGGGTTGCAGCAATTGAAGAAGAGCATGTTGATCAAGTCCTCCATATCCATAAGATGTTGAAGCATTGTGAGCAAGTGCTTGAAGAAGCGCAGGATACAATGCTGCTTCTAATGCTGGATAAAGTGCTTGTAAAGCCACCTGTCCCAAAGTTGCTTGAGCTTGTTGTTCCTGAAACCTTTCAACATTGAACATATGTCTTCTACCTTTCAAATGATTGTCAAAAGCAGGTGCTGACTCACATTTTACATCACAAAGTTCACAAATGAAAGGTATAATTTCCTTGGGTTTCTTTTCAGGCTCAGC
Source organism: Mikania micrantha (assembly GCA_009363875.1). Lineage (NCBI taxonomy): Eukaryota > Viridiplantae > Streptophyta > Magnoliopsida > Asterales > Asteraceae > Mikania > Mikania micrantha. The sequence goes on from CM018696.1 coordinate 92,066,672, forward strand.
TGATTTCCGTTCATCCCTCATTTTTCTTTTTAGACCATTTCCTTCAAACTGTACGGTTTGATTTTCAAGTTTAACTTCCACTCTCTCAATGCCAGGAGCAATTTGGATTTCATGTGTTTTGCCAGCAAGTCTCTGTAATTCTTCTTGTATTTCCATGTTCTTTTTATGCTTTTTACCGTTCTTATGATTTTCAAGAACCTCATGAGTGTTGCAATCCACTCGACAAAGCTCACACCATGCCAGAAACTGGGGTTTCGGCTCACTCTTGACCCTAGTAATCTCGCCACGTCCTCTGCTGCCGCCACGTCCACGGAAAGACAAACCACCACCTCGAAAACCTCGACCTCCGCCTTGACTCCCACCGCGACCACCACCTCTGCCAGAACCACCTCCCCGACCACCGCCTCTGCCAGAACCTCCTCCCCAGCCGCCACCTCTGCCTGAACTGCCTCCCCGGCTGCCGCCTCTGCCAGAACCACCATATGAACCACCTTGAACATTCTGCAAATGATACATCATAAAGATTGCAAGCACACAACTCTTAACGCATGTGTAAAATATTTTACAGAATTAAAATAAAAAAAAAAAAAATTGAACTCCAACACGGGTGTAACACAACAGATGATCATACATCTCAGGCACAACAAATAAAATAACATTAACAATAGAGGTGTGACACCCCAAGCCCAAATTTACAAGCTAGCACAATAACTCCCATCAGTTTTGAACCATGGTGAAAGTTATAAATAGCATACAATTTAAACCTTGGAAGATTTAATAATTTCAAGCTTCTCATCCTCTATCAATGTGGTAACCAAGTGTTGTAATTTGTAAATAGTAAATGCCAATAGAGGAAGAAAGAGATAGAGAAAGAAAGAAAACTTACTACACAATTCTAAATGGTAGATTTGGGCTTTAGAATCGAGATGTGCGCATAAATGCATACACCCTCTGTTAAGATATAACAGGATTGACTTTTGAGATCAAGGCAAGCAAACTACATTTCAAACGCAAAACAGATGTGGGTTCTTTCATGGGGATAACACAAAACTTCTTTATATATCATGTAGTATTTTTATAATATGTACTGTAGTTAAATCGTTGAAGAAATCATATCAATTTTGAAGTTGAAATGTAGCAGCACTACCTTGAAAGTCAAATTTTATCCTCTTTTAGGAAAAAACAGCAGAAAACAGCAATTTCTGTCATTACCGTATAGCTATAGTTTTCACAGTTCTATGCTCGGGTTTTGAAGAACTAAGAACCAAGTCGAGAACATCCCAAGAAATAAACCGCCTCCAATCAATAAACCGCTGCAAGAAGCTATGAGAATATTATAGTTTTCCAATGATACCCTTTATGGTAAAGATCGTTGGATGACTGTCTAGAAAGAGAAAGTATAATGCCCCCAGCTGAATGGCACTTGTAACTATCAAGGCCATACATTCAAAAATGGGTCAAAACTTCCAAGGAATACATTTGGTTTTATCCCTTAGAACAGAACATTTTCGACCCATTTATAAGTAAATGGGTCAAAACTACCACCATTATTTAGCATCAATGAATAGGGTCGTCCGTGACCATAAGTTTGGTCCAGCAGACTAGAACTCAAGAAGAAAATGTAATAGTCGCCCGGGATTCTATTAAGTTTTTCTTTACATAGTTGCTTTAATGTCCAGGTCATCAATTCTTGTAGTTAATAGAAGTTGTTAAATTGTTATACATTTTATTATATAAATCTAAATTAAATGTTTTCTGTTTTGTCCAAAATTAAGTCCATAATCAATTTTGTAAAAACTTGACCCCTTCATAGAATATCGGGATCAGTTAGTGTACAAAAGCCACATCTCCATTTCCCCTGGACTATTCTACAAATTGAGAAATATCAAATACAAATTACGATAAAGAAAACCTGCAAAATCTTCGATAAGACTGAATGCTTGTGGCTAATCATTTCTGCAGACGGGAAAAACAACTTTAAGCACAAGTAGTGTTGACTCAATCTTAAACAAAGCCATTTCAATGACTGGCTGAACTCAAGCATATAACAAAGACTGTACAGCTCAGCTGCTATAGCCTGAATGCCTGATAGTTCTCGAATTTATACCATGCCTTTAAAATCTTTGTTGGACAACTATTAGGTATTTACCAAATAATATGATGGCTTCCCACTAGATAAAATGGAAGATACATGATCCAAAGAAATTTAAGATTAAAAAGTAAAAACCATAGGTTTCATTTAGTTAAAAGTTAAACAACTCCATTCATGTAAAATCCACTTACGAGCTATGTGTAACTCACCCACCTACTGATATCAAGATCACATGAGAAAATCCAAGGAAGAGATAGTAATGGAATGCTCAATTATATTCCAGTATCATGTTTGATTGTTCGATAGGAACTAACAAGATCATTTTAGCATGGTGTTTGGCATGCATTGATAAACATTTGGATTGAATAATAGTGGTAAAGAAAAAAAAAGAATGTCCTTTAACAAAATCAGATTATGATTCAAAATGAAAATTTATTTCAGATGTTAAAAGATAGTAAAAAAATAGATTATACGGTTCAGTCGGTCCCATCTTTCATTAAGGCATACCCAATACTGATTCATATTTTGACGGCAAAAATGTAATCAATGCATACCTATTATTTCTTTTTATCTAGAAACCAATAGAAATTTTTATTTGTTACAACTATCAAATGACCAAAGTGGCCAAAGATGACCATTCATTTCCAGTTTCACAAGCTAAACATTTATATAAACAAACAAACACACATACATATATAAACACGTTCTTTTTCAAAACAAACTCACATACAAATATAAGCATGTTCTTTTTCAATACACTTTCATATACATATATAATCACATATATATACCTATTATTTTTTTTATCCAGAAAGCAATAGGTATTGTTATTTGGAACAAAAAAAATTCTTTAGGCCTAAACTCTTTTATCTCAACATTATATAAGGTGTGCATTCGTAATTTCAAGAAATCCAACTTCTTTAAAGGAGTGCTTGAAGTTTCAGCATTATTTTTTTTTTCTTATGATTCAAATAGCGTGACAACAGTCACAATGTGAGTTAAAAAAAAAAAAAAAAAAAGGCTTTTGTGATGCCAATAACTATTAGCTGAAAGAAACTGATCATTAAGATAAATGTAATACTGCTAAAGGATACCTAAGTTTTTATGAAGTGTGTATATTAAGTGTATTTACAAGTACCTATTACAACTATATAAACCAAAATTAGTCTGCAATTCCTTTGCAAGGAATCTAAATAAGAGAATATTGTTAAAACCATAAGTCAACTAGATAACATTTTAGCTATTTCTAGTAATCCCTTGTAATTTAAAAGTTAGCAAGAACTAATCAAACATCTAGGGAAACCCTAATTCCAGGAAATCAAATTCATCAAGAACCCAATAACGAAACCCTAATTCCAATAAATCAAATTCATCAAGAACCAAATAACGAAACCCTAATTCCAAGAAAATTGCCAGTCACAAATTATCAATCAACAAAAAAGAATAACGGTTACCGGAGGGTACACCGGTGGAGGCCCATAATCACCGGGTTGACCCTGCTGCGACTGCCATTGCGGTTGAACCTGATGACCCGTACCCGCATCATGGTAACTCAATTGCTGTGGATGCTGATATTCCGGGTAGTAATAACTAGGGTCGGTTTGGTAAACGGGTTGAGCGTACGCTTGCTGGTATGCAGCGGTTTGATTAGGGTCGCTCTCGACCGGAACACCCGGTGGATGAATGGGAGCGTTATCTTGTTCAGATTGTGGCTGTTGTTGTTGTTGAGAAACTTGTTCAGGATAAACAGGATTGGGATTAGGGTATTGTAGAGATTGATCGTATTGTGCTTGTGGGATCTGGGCGTAATACGCGTAATGTTGTTGAGATGGATCATATTGTTGTTGAGATGGGTCGTATTGCTGTTGAGATGGGTCGTATTGTTGTTGAGATGGGTCATATTGCTGTTGATGGTACAGGTAAGGATCTTGAATTTGAGGTTGCAGTTGGGATGAAGATGGAGGTGGGTAGATTTGAGTTTGAGTCTGAGCGGCGTAGGGATCCATGGCAAATCGGAGAAGAAGGGGGATTGTGTGAGTAAATGACGAACGGGTTCAAGTTTGCCGATTTATTCGTTTAGACACGAAAGAGACGACACCTTGTGTGCCAGTTTTAAAGCGTAACGTACAATATTTTCATCAAATCCGGGTTGTGCCCGATTTAAGCCCATTGGATTGCTCTGTACCCGATTCATATTGGTACCAAATCAAAATGGGTTTCAAGGTGTCTTGCGTTATATACATTTAATGCATGTACAAATATACACATGCTTATTATTCATAAATCATATGTGATTCTTGTTTCTTAAACGTTTATTGATTATGTGTTAGACGATGCAGAGACGGCCTTGGGCACGTTACACGTACAACATGAGCTTGTGCACAGGGCCCAAGCCTTAAAGGGACACACATATGACTTGTAAGTTGGTAGAAAAAAAAAAAAAAAAAAAAAAAAAAAAGACTACACGCCAAGTCAAATAGCTATTGGTCAACAGTTGCAACAATTACGAAAAAAGTTGTCAACAATGAATGGATGCATAATATGATAGCAACGACGATCGGGGAAAAAGTAATAATAAAAAAAGGGTACACTTTTACTTGTCACACAGGGTCTTTCAAAGCTACGAACCAGTCCTAAGACGGTGATTCTCAACATTTTGAATTGAGACATCTTCAAGACAACAAGAAGCTACTTAGATATGATTGTTAACACCACTTAAACTGGGAGAATCCTCTTCAAGCATTGTCACATACCTCTTATGCGGATCTTTGTAGAAAAATGGCTATTTGGTTGTTAGATTGGTGAGGGAGTTGTATTATTATACATGTTTTCGTACTTGTCGTAATTACAACCTTTGGGTTCTACGCATACAGTTCTAGATATCACCAAACATTTAATGTTTCTATTTCGCAAAAGTCCATAGCATGTTTAATGTTTATCATGTTATTCCACTTCATCAACGATGCATTATCACATGCATGGTTTACTCTTTTTGCTATTGAACCAGACTAGAGGACTATCTTATTTACCCAAGTTTATCACATCATTATACGCCCTTCACCATTCACATACACTTGTATTGAAAACTAACTTTCTTTCTTTGTTTGGTTTTATTTCTTTTAGTTTTTGCCATTATGTAATCATCACCATCTATTTTAGGCTCGGTTACTTCAGGGGTCGGCCTCACTTAAGAAATATAGAGGCAAGGGCCTTTATATTTCGGAGGCCCCAATCATTCGAGTTGTCATCCAAGTTATTTATTTTATTGTTTTATATCTGGAAAATTAAAAAGTATTTATATTCTTAAAAGAGTAAGTTTTTTTAAGGTTATATATTTTCAAGTAGTAACACATTTTATGTTTTTGTTTCGCATTTACTTGACGTTTGGTATAAATCTTTTATTAATTACGGTTTATGATTTAGACATTCTTTCTAGTGGTAAATAAAGTAATCAAATTGATTAACAAAGAGAGACATAGTTATAAAATATCATCCCTAGCATTTTTTTATATAATATCTTTATTTTTTTTATAATTTACAAATCATAATTTTTTATTGCTTTCAAAAAAAATTATTTACGAAAGTGCTTCAATTTACACGTGAGAATGCATAAAAAACAAGATTCGTTAATAAGTTACAAACATATTAGTAGGGGATATGAGACCTAAAATGGATGCCATGTGATTACATCAAATTTTAACTTTTGTATTTGTGATTTATACATTTTATGATAACAGAGAAAAGGATTAGATTAAATCATAATGTATTTTAAGTAATGTATCATTTAAATTTTAATATTCAAACACAAATTTTCATATTTAGTTTAACATATTAAATTTTATAATAATGTTACCAAATTTTACTTTTAATTGAATCTAACAAGTTTTATATATACTAACGTAGTATCAATGTCAAAAATCCAAATATGATACGTACTGGCGTACCCAAGTTATAACAGAGGGGGCAGTCGGCCTTCTTAAAAATAAATTTCCAATAGTATATATATGTGTTAAAACTATAATCACCTCTCTTAAAATTTTGCAATAGTCTCTCTTTAAATTTGAATAATCAAACTTGTGATGAGAATTTAAGTAATAGTTTTGATTGTTTAATTAAACAAATGGATTCAATTAAACTATTTGTTTAATTACAATTTACTTTAACTTGAACAAAATTGATATTTTTTAAAATAATTAACTTAAACAAAATTGATATTTTTTAAAATAATTCGTTAACCAATCTGATTTTGCTTTAAACCTATCATAACCTTCACAAATCCTAACCCACATATGTTATTTAAAAAGGCCCACCCCAACCATCAACTTCAAACAAACGGTCTGAATCTGAACCATTCAGATTCAGACCCATTCAGACTCATTCAGACCCAAACAAACAGCCCCTTAGAAAGGCCATGTTTCTCCTGACATCGATTGAGGTTACCACCATCAATTATATTATAATCAGTAAATTACTTGCTTATTTAGAAAAATAGTTGCAACAAAGCATTTGTAAAGGGAGTTGTTTCAAATGCTCAATGAGTTTTAGAGATTAAGATTTCAGCCTACAAAAATGGCCCAATACACTTGATGAGTTGATGTATGACACACAAACAAACCTACGGAAATTGAGAGCAGGTTTGCTCAAACTGTGTTCATTATCAAACCGAATCACTCGGTTTGGTTAAAAATTACAAAAACAGAGTGAAATATTAGTGCCTGAACTCAGTTTAGTTTAGAACGGAGCGCTAGGTTCGGCTTGATTTTGCTTGATTTCAAATTAAAATTTAGTACAAAAACTCTAAACTGTCACCTATCAAGGAAACGAAGTAAAAAATATGTACTAAAGGTGAATACTTCGAAAATTTAATTATATATTATGGTTTAGATTTTATATTTTTATTATTTTCATCGCATTATACAAAATGAGTATGAGAATATAAATATTTACTCTTTTAAGGCTTAAACCATTTTTTATGTTAAATAGCCAAAATGATCGTGTGCAGATATATATTAGTTAATAAAGAAATGTATAACGATATATACAATATAAATATTCGAGTGAAATAAAATGAGCAACGAGCGAGCTAATTTTTGCTCATGCTCAATTCATTTATAAACTAAACCGAGCCGCACAACTCGTTTACAACCAAGACAAAAACAAACGAGTTTATTTGAAGCTTTTTTTTATCAAGTTTTTAACGAGTTTCGAGCATAGTCACACGGAACGCGGTACGCTTTGGTACGTGGTACGAAAACGGGTACGCGGTTCGTACATTTCTAAAATTCGGTACGAGGGGGTAGGTTCATTCGGAACGCCATTTCGATACGCGGTACGATGTATCACATGTTTCGGTACGCCGTATCGCTTCATAACATAAAATTCACATAATAGAATTCATTTGATAATCATATTCATCATTCATTCATTCATAACCCAAAATTCATAACATAAGTTCATAAAAACAAAATACATGACATATAATTCATAAACTTAATCAACCCTATGTCTTTTTCCTTTTGGGTCTTCATTGTCTTCTCCTTCCAAGTTTTCCCATTGCATATCTTCCAATCTGGTACTAGGCCCTTCTAAGTAATCATTTTCGGGATTCATATCCCATTTTTTGGTTGGCCCAACGCTGTAACTTTCTGAGAAGCGCGATTGAAGTCTGATGTTTGAATGTATAAAGACTAAATTGTCCGCCCGCTTAGAATTCAAATGATTTCTCTTTACACTATGAATGTATGAGTAAGTGCTCCAGTTTCGTTCTGCTGATGAGCTACTAATAGGTTGTGAAAGAACTTTTTTAGCAACTTCAGCCAACTCTGGTGTTTCAGATCCGTAGCTAGACCACCAGTCAATTGCATCCATGGTGACCGCATCCACTTGAGCTGCTTCCATTAAATAAAGCCCCTTCTTCATATGAAATCTTGCAAACTGCTCTCGCAACATCCGTTCTTCATCTTGACTTTCTGCTATTCTTTTGAAAGCCTCCATAACACCGAGCACCACTTCTTTGTCATGGTTTGGAGCTTTCCTAGGAATCCCTCCTGGAGCTAGCATACGAAGGTAATTTGAGTCATAGAATCGTGGTGACAAAGCAAAGCCCAAGCAATGTAAAGGAATTGTCATCTTCTCCCACCTAGCAAGCACAATGGTTTCTACTTGAGGGTAATAAGTTGCATACTTACTTTGCAACATCTTGTCTTTGATTTCACCTAACATATTATCCATTTTTTCATAAATTTCTCCCATCTTTGAACCTTCACCATCACAAAACTTGATCATCAAGAAAATTGGTTTAGTAATAGACAATATATTCTTAACATCATCCCAAAATTCTTCACTCCTAATTGTGTCAACAACTGTTGCACCTGTGACCCTTGTGTTTTCATCACCTTGTTTGACCCAATCCCTCCATGAATTTAGTGAAATGGTTGTTGCAAGTGATTCTCTACAATCCATAAGCCTTTTCAACATAATATAGTGAGATGCAAATCTTGTTTTTGCCACTTTTAATAACTCTAGCTTTGAGTTATCTCTAAAAATTGACAATACTTGAGAATGATTAAGAAAGTATTTGACAATAACTTTCCCTCTTCTATACGTGGTCATCAACCAATCAAATTCTTTTCCAAGATCTTTAAAAACAAGATTTAAGGTATGAACACAACAAGGAGACCAAAAAATGTGGCCATGTACCTTTTCGATCTCCTTCCCGGCTGCCTTGCAATTCGCTGCGTTGTCGGTGATTACTTGTAGGACATTGCTTGGTCCTACCTCTTCAATGGCAGTAAGCAAATAATTTGCAATGGCAGCCCCTGTCTTTTCCAAACCAGAAAAGTCCTCAGCATACATAAACATCGCTCCCCTGCTATTCACTGCAAGAACATTGACCAACGGTTTGTGCCTCACGTTAGACTAGCCATCAGAAACAATGGAAATACCTTGAGAATACCACGTGTCCTTAACAGGAGTTAGTTCTTTCTCAACTTCTCTAACACATTCATCAAGCAACACCGTTCTAGCTTTTTCACTAGATGGTGGTTTATAACCTGATGGAGCTTTGTTAATAGCACTCACCATCTCTAAAAACTATGGATTGCGCAGAACATTAAATGGAATTCCATTGGCACATAAACCTCTCATTATCTTCATATCAACTTGGTTTCTCTCCATAACACCAAAAGCTTGCTCAATTGGTTTTTTGGAAGAAACATAAACCTTTTGTTTGGAGTTTAATACTGAATTCTTTAAAGAACGAGATATCCCTTCCTTTTCTGCATCCTTAACTTTCTTCATTAGTCTTTCATACTTCTCACGATCCTGTAGCAGGGCTGGACACCGCTTGATTTCAGCTTTCTTCCCCGCAGGAGCACCAAAAAAATGAACATGAATACGCGTATAAGAGCTTGTAAATTTCTGTTTGCAATGCTTGCAAATCCAGACCTTTGAACCTCCAGCATTCTTGCTGTTTCCAGAGCTTACAAAATCAACTTCACCCATCAATGGTTTGTCATCCTTCTGCTTACTTTGTATTTCTGTCACAGCTTCTTCTTGTGTAGATTCTGGTTCTTCAGGTCTGATGTTAGTAATTTCTTCCACATCATCATCACTTCCAAAATTGTGATCATCAGTATGTTGTTGGGTATCCCTTGAGGTTGAATTTGAAACTTTCTTTCCAAATGCCATTTGAATTTTGAACTTATGATTTTCTTTGGAATTACTGAAATTAGATGATCGTATTTGTATTATGATTGATTGACGATTTTATAGAAATCAATTTCAAATGGGAAAGAAATCAGAAGATCGGGAACGCAAGGAGTCGGAAATTCCAACAGTCGCGACTCGCGACCTCCCCTGGAATCTTCAATCGGCGGCTTCTGGTTCAAATTCGACGAATTCTAGGCTCGGGAACGCGATTTTGGGAGGTTTGGTACGCGATTCAGTAGCCAATTTGACGAATTTCTGCTGAATCGGGATCGACTCTTTTCCACGTACCGGATCGCGAACCCTAGGCGACTGGAACGATCCTGTACCGCGATTCGGTACGGCCGACTCAGAACGTGGTACGCGGCCAGTTGAACGTTTCCTGTAACTATGGTTTCGAGTATCGAACTATTTAGAGAGACCTAGTGGGTTAGCATTTAGATTTGTAAGTATATTAATCTTGTAAGTATTTATTTAATGATAAAAGTATTTTGGTCATTAACCATAAAACTTAACGGAAACTATGAAGATGATAAAGATTTAAATTTACATAACTTTTATGATGGTAATTACCAATACTCCTCCTAAAAAACCACCTAACTATATAACCAGTGAAGTTTATAACTTCTTATTGGCCTCGTAATGCTAAGGAAGGAAACTAGAGGGTATTAATTGAATACATGCTGTACAGTACAAGCAACTATAGCAGCACAAGTGTAATGGAATCATATTCGTGGTCTTTAATTTTTTTTTTAACATAAGAGGGAGGCAAAATACTACTATTTAAACTAAATACTTAAAGGTTGTTTCGAACAAATTAATTACGTAAACTTCTGGGTGAACACTAACCGAAGACGGAGGAACCACGTGAACTTCTGGGTGGGTTTTAGCCCTAATTTTAGAACACCCCCGTTTGGAGTAAATTCTTGAATAAGATACGGTGATACGTAAATAGTGGGTTTTAGGTTTAAAAACAACAAAAGATCAAAATACCTAGAATACCCATCACATGTTTTGCACATGACTAGATTTAATCGGTAAATCTAACCGGGGTTAATGTAAAGGTTGAAAGTTGAAACAACTTAAATACTTAAAGGTTGTTTAACGTAATTAATATAGTTAAAGGTTGATATTTGTTATTTGTTAGAAACATAAAGGTTCAAATTTGTAATTTTGTCTTTTTTTTTAACATAAGAGGGAGGCAAAATACTACTATTTAAACAGGCACATCGAAATCCACACCGTGAAAATCCTCTAGCTCAAGCTATAGTATTTTTTGCTCTTCGGATAATTAAAGGTACGGATAGACTATAAGCTCATATGAAATTCAGTGTATTAATGCTAATATGATCGCAAAAACAAGAAGTCATAGTGATAACAAGCAATTTCGCTAATAAGTTGCTTCGCGTCTTCCAGTTTTGCAGTAAATTTTTTACCTAAAAGGGGTGGCGGCGCAGCTTGTTGCTCGCTTACCTGCCTTTCTATTGTAATTGGATCCATATTGGTTTGCTAATCAGATTCCAGCTTTCGAAGATAAAAAAAAAAATATATGATTTATTTTAATTAATTAAAATACCGTATTCAATATTTACTCAACAATCAAAACTGATTTAGATTAAAAGACGTACAAAACACCCCTTTACACGAGTGTTTGTTTCTTTCGCATTACCCGTTGCAATAACAAAATTGTCAAAGAGTAAAAGCTTAAACAGTAAAGATTAGAATTCTCCATAAATTACATATCAAAACGGAACAAAAAACATGAAGTCAAGATTAGAATTCTCCATTAATTACATCTCTTTAAATAAAGTTGTAACAGTCGCAGATGAACAGATTCTGGAAGAAAATTAGAACTCTAGGAATTAGAGTTAGAAACGATTTTGTTAATTTTGAAGCTAAAAGTAGAATTCCCATTTTATAATTTCCCTAAAAGATCCATAAAAATAAAAACTTTACCAGTTATTCTTCAGTTTCATTGAAGTTCGCCAATTTCAACATCAGAATCCACAATTTGACTAAATTCATCTTCAACATCACTCGGTGCAGGAAGATTAAGATCGATCAGATTGATGCTCTGTTTTACAGCTTGCTTAGCAGTAGCATGTGATCTCTTATGGCCGCCGAGAGCTTGCCCGGAAGCAAACACTTTGAAACACACATGACATTCATAAATTTTATCTTCAAAAGATACATTTATCCTTTGCTGGTTGCTGTTATGATGAAATTGATGATTCAATTTGATCTTCTTGTGACTTGATATGTGCCCACCAAGCGCTTGATATGATCGGAAAACTTTGTTACATGCTTCGCATCTGTAATTGTCTCTCGTCGGAGATCTTTTAGCTTTTATAAGCTCTCGATCGGAATCAGATTCCGATTCATCATCGTTTTCTTCTTCTTCTTGTTCATCAGTCCATTTATCTCTTGATAACATCAGTAAACAGTAGGCAACAACTTCTTCCGGTGAAGCATCGGAGATTAAAGATTCGTCCGTTGTTGATTTCTTCATATACTGAAACTGATTTTGATTTTTGTAACGATTAATTCCATGAAAATGTTGTTGACCACCGACCCGTTTCGATCGTTCCCGGACGGTACTGTTTCTTGACAGGTCCGATGTGATTTCATCGGACGATGAAGACGGCGAATGCGGTGGTGGTTGTGGTGGTGGTTTTGGGTTGGGGTTGACGTGGAGATTACGCATGTGAGATCTCATATGGCCACCTAAAGCTCTGCCATTTGCAAAGCTTTTTAAGCAGAGGTTGCACCTGTTTTTCTCCATTTTTACAGTTTCTCTCACTAAAAGTATGTGAAGTTTAAGTAAAGAGTATGTTGAAACTTCAAGGAGTAGGTGACAAGCATTCCTTTACCAAGAGTGATGATATACAAAAGTATTAATACTAATTGCATTAAATTATGAAGTTAATATTAAGTATTATATATATTTGCCCAATTAAAAAAAAATTAAAAGCAAATTGTTTTCCCAATCACGTACATGTGTTAACATAGTTTAGCCATCAACTATAATAAAATGTATTAGGGAAATTTTTGAATTAAGAAAATATATTGTTGGTAAATTTTTTTTTCTTTCAAGAACGAATTAAATCTTATATATAGTATTTATACTAATAAATACAACTAAATTGACAAATGTTACTTTTCTAAACCATCTTTATTAATACATACTAATTCTCTTTTCTATTAAATAACAAAACTAATATTAATTATATTATTTATACTTTTCAAAATAAAAATGAGCAGATTTCTTAAAATATTTAAAAAATTATCTTGCATAAAAAATCACATTTAAAATAATTATTATACGTTATGAAATTCTTATAAAATATTAAACTTTTTAAAGATACAGAACATTTTAAAATTGTGCCTTAAAAAAATAAAGGTTATAAAATTTATACTTTTTTTTATAAACTTTGAAGTTTAAACTCTGAGATATTTATAAAGTATGGCATTTATTAAAAATTAAATATAAAAAAAACAAATTTATTAAAACACAAAATTTGAAAAATTGATATTATTTTTTTATTACTTAGGGGCTGTTTGGTAGCATCTGAATGGGTCTGAATAGGTCTGAATCTGAATGATTCAGATTAAGACCGTTTGTTTCGCGCAAAAAATACACATCTGAATGGAATAGAATGTCTGAATGAGGGTCTGAATGATTCAGACTTGAGAATAAGTCTGAATGAGAAGGAAGATGAGGGAAGAGGCTCTGAACGACCCACCGATCCAAGTGCCGGCTCCAATTCCGTGAACCAAGTGCCGGCTCCAACTTTGCTCCTGACCGCCGTTCCGATCGTACCGCCGGCGCTGGTCCGACGCTACCGACTGCCGTCGTTCGTTGCTCTCGTTCGCCGCTCGTCCGATGGCATCGACGGGGGTGGCGACGGGTCTGCGATGGAGCCGCGAAGGGGCTGCGATCGAACTGTGATGGGGCTGTGAACAACGTTCTGGAAGTGGAAGGCATGATGGCTTCATGGTTGTTGACTTGGTTCACGGTGGCATGATGGCTTCATGGTTGCTCAAATCGTGCGGCAGTGGACGGCAAAGCTTTGAAGACGAGGAGTGGGGAGGGCGATGGTAGGTAGGCTAGGGTTTTGATCAAAAATTAATTTTTTTTTATTTTTATTTTCATTTTCATTCAGACATCCAACCAAACAGTCTTAACTGTTTCAGCACTTAACCATTCAGACCCTCTTAATCATTCAGACATCTTAACCATTCAGCACTTAATGGTTCAGACCCAACCAAACGGCCCCTTAAGTTACTTAGTTATTTATATTTTCAGAATATTTGACATTATTAACTCAACTAATGTGATACAAGAACATTAACTCTTATATTTTTTGTGAAAAGAATTACATTTTTTACAGATATAGTTTTTAAAAACAAATTGTTAAAAAAACAAACTTTTTGGAAAACAAAAGTTCAAAAATTTTGTTATTACTTTTATTAATTAAAATACTAATTTATTCATCATTTCTATCATATTTTAAAGAAAAACATTTTATATTTTATTTTTTATTAATAAATGTCTACTTATTTATTTATTTATTTTTTATAAAAGTAGATTGGGGGTTGTTTTAAAAAAATGAAATTCTTGAGAAATTATTTGAAATACATATATGTTTTTTTTAAGAAAAGAAAAATGAAATAAAAACTTGAATATTTATTGGGAAAATAGAAGTATAGAAGGGCATTATTAAAGACGAGAATTTATATAAATTATATTACTAGCATATGCGTTTAATTATTTAATTACTAATGTCTAAAGCTCTCTGCCCGTGTTCATATAACCTTGAACGACCTACTCATAAGCATCCACAAGTCTACAAATATAAAGCACAACATTACAGAAAAACCTTCGGTGGCTAAGAATTGAATAGACATTCGAGCTAATTAAATATCCAGAAGTTCCATAGTTTTATTGTTATAAATAATTTCTTCTTTTGTTACGAGACTGAATATTAGACAATACAAATCTTGATATATAATGAGTTAAGATAGATAACACTTTAACACAACGCAAGTTAAGAAGGGTATTTTAAAAACTATGTGAATATAATGTATTTAAGCTAGTAAGAATGATTAATAATATATTTAATGATAAAACAATTAAAAAAATTTAAATAAATTATTTGTTTCATTACAACTCATTTTAACTTTACTAAATTGATGTTTTTTTAAAAACGATCAATTTAGACACAAACTGATTTTCCTTAAAACATCCTGACCTGCATCATATTAACCTTCACCCGTTCTGACCTTTATCCAACCTATTCCAACCCACACATTTTTCCAAACATACTGAAAATAGTAACCTAAACGCATATATAGTCAAGCATGACGATAACACATGGAACCGTAAAACAAAATAGTTGATACCGAATGATTTTAACTCAATTTATTTAAAATGATTATGATGATGCATGCAAGCCTATTTAGCTAAGTGTATGACTTCCGGACACCTATCTTGCACATTATAAATATATACATTTACAGGTGAGTGCTACAGTGGTAATTGTTTTTTTTTTTTTTTTTTTTTTTTTTTTTTTAAAGTCAAAAAATGCGGCCTACTTTATTTTTTATTTTTTTTACGTGAGTCAAAAATAACGGCCCAATTAATCCCATTTATTTTCGTTAGTATTTTTTTTTGTAAGGCCCGATTAACGTCGCGAAGCGTGAGTATAAATTTTTTTTTAGTCTGGTTCGAGTCTTGCATTTATTATCAATAATTAATTAACAAACCATCAAAACTTTTGCAAACGATTTGATTTACTGTTTTAGGATGTATGACGATACAGTGGTATTTGTTTCTTTTTTTGTAATCCCATTTTTTTAACGATATCTGAACAGTGGTTATTTTTTTTTGTAAGGATCCGACGCTGCAACAGTTGTAATTCTTTTTTTTAATCTGTTTCGAGTCTTGTATTTCTTATCAATTGCAACGATTAACGCTGCGAAGCGTGGGTATATATATATTTTTAATCTGCTTGGAGTCTTGCTTTTATTATCAATTGGCTCGATTAACGCCGCGAATCGTGGGTATAAATTCTTTTTTTAATCTGATTCGAGTCTTGCATTTATTATCAATTGGCTCGATTAACGCCGCGAAACACGGGTATAATTTTTTTTAAATCTGGTTCAAGTTTTGCATTTATTATCAATTGGTCCGATTAAAGCCACGAAGCGCGGGTATAAGTGTTTTTTAAATATCTTCGGACTTTTTTATTTGATTTTTATAGATTCGTTTTCATGTTTCCAATGCTCATTTTTACAACGGTAAACATTTATGTCAGAACTTTATTATCAATTGGCCCGATTACCGCCGCGAAGCGCGGGTATCACCCTAGTTCTATATATATAGATTTAAAAGATATATAATTTACAATATAAGTAATTAAATCAGAATGTTTCTACAGTTCAGTGGTTGGGCTGTTGGGCATGTGTATGTTTAATTTACATTATTTGACCCACGCCCACCACACTTTTTCCTTGAGTAATTTTACACATTCTACTCACACATGTTTATGACTTCAATTATATTTCAATTGTTTTATTATTTTTAAATAAGTCTTCGTGTTTCTTAAAATTAAATTTTAGGATACAAAATTTTCATGATGATTTTTAGAATATATCTTAATTTGTGATGTTTTTTATTTGTCTATTTTCGAAGTAAATTTTATTCAAACAGAACTTGTTCAAATATTCAAATATGATGTATTTTCGCTTTTATTTATTTACATATGTTTTTGTGTTTTTTGAACTTCTCAAGATTTCTAGATACGCCATTGTGATGTGTTTTTTACGTACAATTTTATATTCGGAACTGAATCGGCACAACTTCATTTGATTCATTTTACGCACTAACTAATTACGCCAATGCCTCAGCAACAATACCGGCATAACTTTTTCCTAATTTAATTTTGTAAATATACACGCTTGCGACATGCTTTTTTTTTTCTTTCATTTTAATAAGCAAAATCAAATCAACACAACTTCGTACACTTTGTTTTAAGAGCATGGGGTATGGCCCTTGGTCCAACCACTCCACATAGGCGCCACGTAGACGCCACGTAGGCATCCACCATAACCACCCGCTCCACCACTTTGGTGAAAATGCCCCTTGATTGGCCACAACCACCCACTCCTCTTTTTCTCTACCTATTTCTCCCATTGCCCTACTCACGCCCAACCCTCCACGCCCCGCCCACACCCTGGAGGGGGCGTGTTCCACGCCCCATTCACGCCCACTCACATGTCACACCGGGCGGTCTAATTTTTAACTACGTTATAATCTAAAGCACAACACACATACACTTGTCCACGAGTGGCGTGCACCACACATACATTACATTTTAAGGCGCAAACACGTATACATCTTGCGCACGTACCGGTGAACCCCACAAATTTAATTGCATTCTAATCGAAAGCAAAAACACACACACATATATGTATATATATGTATATATGTCTTCCAAACAAGTAACTTCCACGTATGCACACTTTAATTTAAAGCACAAAAACATGTACGTTTTTAACATTTACGTTCAAACAAATCAAACCAAGATTTAAGTCCAAACAGACACATAACAAATATTACATTTTACGTTTTGGCCTTAACGTACATCATTAATCCTACGTACATTGAAACCTATAACAAAATGATACAACTTAATTAATTAATTTAAGAATAGTAAGGTTTATTTAGAGAATTAATTAATGGTTTGTTGCTTAATTACTAATTAATATTATTTAATTAATTAAGGAAACTACGTACCCATGCATATATTATTTTACACTTACGGATAATTGAGAGAAAGAAGTGTTGAAGGGTACGTAAAAGAAGGGGTGCATCTTCAAGTTAGGGACCACATCCGATCCTTATTATGTCATGACCAGCAAGCCGGCCCGATACTTCCAGAATCAGGGTATCTTACAATCCACATGCAGCTGACATGGTCAAAAAAACCAGTTCGGTTGACACCCCTCAAACCGGTTTCACCCAAACCGGTTCGAACTGCCGGTTTGTAATAGGTTAACATTATCATCTCCTAAACCGGTTTCAACCCCTTCAAACCGGTTTCAAACCTATCCAAACCGGTTCTATAAGTTTGACATCCTCATCTCCTAAACCGGTTTTGACCATCTGTTGACCAAACCGAATCGGTTCTCAAACCGAACCTGTTTGGAGAAAAAAACCGGTTTGTGCAACCCTACATATGCTCATCCATATGTAATCATTTTTTTCTATCTAGCTTATAATAATTGTAATTACGTGTCAACAAATTACTAAGCATTTTCTTTGAGTTTGTTTTTTGTAGGTAGTCATCCTAGATAACAGATGAACCAGAAGCTAGCCAGCTGAAGGGGCAAAAGCATAAAATACACATCGGTGATTGGTGTTAGGAGCAGCTAAGGTATTAGAAGTATTAAACTAAATAAAAGTTTGAGTCAATCATGTGCATATAAATTGTGTCGGTTAAATAACAAACAGTATTATATGTTGTTCGTCCAATATTACGTTTGATTACCAACACAAAGACCGGAAAAAAGAAGACCATGGCCGGAATTAATTTTTGGTGTGAAACCGTGAAGACTGTCAAGCTACAGGCGGCTTGGAAAAATTGAGACCGAAGACCCGAAAGTGGTGACTAGAGAACGACATGAAGAACAAGGTGAATGTCATTGCTGTTTAGAAACCTGACCTTTAGCGGCGACAACAATCGTCACTAATAGTACTTAAAATCGTCACTAATAGCTTTAGCGGCGACGGGTCTTTTCACTATTGATGGTGTCACCGCTAAAGGGGCCGCTATTGCAACTTTTTCTTGTAGTGTAAAAAAGAAATAATAAAGAGGAAGTGCTGCAAGAAAGAAAGCCTGGGTATCCCAAGAAAGAAATAAAGCAACAACGTTAATTTACGATCAAGAAAGAGACAAATATTGAAAGAAGGAAAAAAAGAAGAAGATTATGATGGAAATGAAGTTATCTAAAAACCAATCAAGAAACTGGTGACCGGTTTTGATATTAGGGCCTAGGGCTCAGACGAAGGAAGTGTGACCGCTTTCAGAGTTTTTGAAGCATAAAAACGAAGTCTTTTGTGTAAGTTATTTAGCGTGTGTATTTGGAGCTTGATCCAATAGTCAGTATGGACAATGGTTCAAAGAAACCATAAGTACTTGATCTGTTGTAAATTATATGTTGAATCTGTAAGTAAATTTGTAGCAAATAGATTCTTACCACAAAATTCAAAGACTTGTGAATTGTGAGTATTATTTTGGTAAGTGTATCACCAAATTCCTATCGTTGGTTTCACCAATGAATTTATACGAATTTGACCGTGAAATAACATCATCGGCACTCGTACAGGAATAGATTAATTACTTATATATAGTTTTTAATGTAGAATAAAAAATATACGTTTCAACCAAATTAAGGGTTAGCATGTTCACCCACACCAATACAACTCACTTGCATGCAAGTATGGTGTGTGTTGTTCACCCACGGTGACCATGATCCTAGATTTTCACGTTCATTCTCTACATAATATATGAGGTGGGTCCGCCATCCTTAAATATATTTTAAATCAAAAAAATACTTTGTTAATACATTTAAAAAAAATTAATTTGGGTATAACATATATTTTTGACATTTTTAAGTTTCCTTTACTTTTTTTAAATGTTTGTAACATTTCATATAACATTATTAAAAAAACACCATAAAATTGAGTATATTTATCTTTAATATCAGTATAACATAATATTGATTTAAAAAAATATATAAATTTTATTTTTTTTAAACCGTACACGTACATTTTTGGTACATGTAATATATTTTTTTACGTGCTAGCTAGATTTATGAAAAGTGTTCTATATTTTACTCTTATATAGTACATCAAATACATAACAAAAAATAAACATAAAAGTTACATCGCAAAATTATAGTACATAACAACCTAGCATAGAAAAACACAAGCGATAAGAATATAGTAAAACAAGTTAACCTACTAATTAAAAAACTATATCAACATTATACTCAAATTAAAAAGATAAAACCTTTAAATTTATAATGTGAATTTTTTAAAATATTATCAATTTATCATCAGATAAAGTAAAAATGTATGTATGTTTTCCTATCGTGTCATTTCATCTTTTATAACACATAAATTTCAATCATTAATTCAAAATTTAAAATCTGTGCTACTCTTTGTAAATAAAAGTACTTTTTTTAGTCCATGTAGATATAATCTAATTAAACATGGTAAATATGATTTGAGATATGAATAGATAAAAAGACGTTAGTTGGTCCGTGAAACAAATATGCGCATGCTTTTTATCTTAATTTTAGAACTTAGAAGATGTTGATAAAAACGGAATGCTTTGATTTCAGAGTATTATTAATTGTTCGTTCTAAATTTAGTCGGTCCTTGAACCAAATTAAATAATATTATTAGTTTACTAGCTCTTTGTTATTACTTATTACAATATTACTTATATTAGAAGTGAAAATTATTTTTTATATTTTGAAGATCAATATCTAGTAAATAATTTGTAACCATATAACATTTGTAAAATTTGACAAATTAGCACTTTTAAGAGTTAATTAGTAAGTTTAATTAACACATCCATTTTAGAACTTTTTTTTTTCTTGTTTTATAGAGATAAGTGATAAAGCAAAAGGATTGATCCTTACCTAGCTTTGTGAAACCGCATCACGTTAGGTGTGTCTTATATTATAAATACGTGTTAAACTAATATGAAATGATAATTATAACTTTTTTATTGAAAACAATGACCACAAGTGCAGTCACTTTTGGTGACTTTCGTTTCAAAACTTTTTATTTTATTTTATATATTTTGGTATATTTAACCAACATTATTATATATATTAAATCTCATGAAAAGGAATAGTGTATTTATGAAGTTTTGGAATTTGACCCAAATATATTAAATTTCATGGAAAGAAATAGTGTTTGTAAAATTTGGAATTTGACCGTATAGATATTTTTGGATTTTTAAGGTTGGCCACAAATGAAATAATTAAATAGGTATGAGTATGAAACATCCACCGTTATGTCACTGTATGCAAGAAGGAACCACACAAAAATTAATAAAAATGTATGCTATGAAACCTATGCTATCATGGCATTGTACACAAGGTTAAAATATCATCATCAACTTTATTTTTATTTGTTTCTTCTAGCTTAAAGAGAGAAAATGGAAGAAAAAACCCAAATTGTGTTATCTGTTATTGAGAATATGATTTCATTTTCCTTACATAAGTTACTTGTAAACCTTTGAAACATGTTTGATAATTACTTGATTATTTCAACTTCTTTAAAATACAGGCTACCAAATGATATGATTATGAAAGAAAAAAAACTTTACAAAAAGTAAGAAGATTTTCAACAAGAACTGCTAAAATGATCTCAAATGTTTGTGAATTTATCAACCGATTCATCGAAAAATTTTCTTCTCAGTATTCTATTAGACGATAGAACTACTATTTTAATTCCACATGAAATACCATTCGTTGTTTAACAGTCTACCGCGCCGCAACGCGCGCATGATTAACACTAGTTTATATATTAAAATTTGATTTGTACGTTGAGATGGAGTTTACACATCGAGTGGGTGAATGTTGCGATTAGGTGATGTCAGTGAGATCTGCCCTCTCACATGCACCAATCATGATCCAACGACTTAGTTTGCCTGCAAGTGAAACTCTAGTTGGAGAGCCAAATATACTAGTTTTCGTCGATGTTTTCAGAACCGGACCGGACATCGAACCGGTATACTTACCGGTCAGATGTCTGATCGGTCGAACCGACCGGAAGATTTTATAAACATATATATATGGGAAATATTAAATAAAAGTCTATTTTGCCTAAGAAAGCTAAAAATGATTTTTAAAACCTCGAAAACCGACCTAAACAAACTCCGATTGAACTCATTTCGATGGCGTTGGAATCGCCTTATCTAACTCTACAATATTTGCTTTTAAGTTTTAGCTTTAATAACTACTTTTAAAATTTAGATTTTGTGGCTTGTTTTTGGCTTTTTAGGTTTTATCTTCAGGTTTATGGTTTGTTTTTAAAGTTTTGGTTTTAGTATTTGAGTTTATTGTTTACAATTTAATGTTTGTGTTTTAGGGTTCAACAAACCGGTTCCAATGATACAAAAACGAATTCAATTGAAGTTTGTTTGGGTCGGTTTTCGTGTTTTTGAAAATCCTTCTAAGCCTTAGGCAAAATAGCCTGTTCAACCACCGGTCCGACCATCGGGTCACCAAAATGCCCAGAACTCCCTAACCGGACCGGTTTACCCACCGGATTCTGGTTGGTTAAGAGCGAGTCACTTGTTTTTGATTATTGAAATAAACATTCGGGTCCCTTATCCAAAGAACCTTATTGTGCTACCATTTGCATTTTTTTGTTCTTTCAATACTAGGGCTCATACATGTGGCTAACTACGGTTTGACATGACTAATTTATCACTAATTAATGTCCAAGTCACAAATTACCAATGATGTATTGTCCTAGTGGTAAGATGGAAATATAAAAGAAGTGATAGAAGACACAGGTCCTGAGTTCGTTACCGGCCTTCCACCATCGTGCCTTTGGGTGGGTGCTTGGGTCGAGTTTTCCCCGGGATTTGGTGACTGGTGGGCTAGGGGCTTCGCCCGTCTGAACTAGTGGCCAGCTTGGACATCCTTTAGCCATTGAGGGTCGCGTATGAAGTAGTCGACATTTTATTAGTTGGCCACTCAAAAAAAATGTCGAGTCACAAATTTACAAATTCAATTATTTACTAAGATAATCACATATTTAATTATTAATCATGCATACAGTTGAATATATAACGATTAAGAGCTCTGATTATTGAACGAAGCAGCATTTGCTATATTCTTTTTAAATTTCATAACATATGCATGAATACTTCAAACCAACACTAATACCCTATACTTACGTGTTTACAAAAAAAAAAAAAAGAAGACCTAACCTCGAACTAAAATCGAGCTCTATGTGTGTACCCATCAACAAGGTTAGAATTAATATTTTAAATTAATAGATGTGATTGTTTGATAATCTATTTATAATACTTTAATTTATTATATATACTTAATTATAAATTCAAGGTATGACGTTAAGTAATCGATTTATGTGATATATAGTCTCAATATATTTATAAGTTATATAAACTATTGTTACTATAATATTAAGTTATTAACATATGCTTGTAGGAATGAAACTTGAAAACGTAATGAATAAGCATAAAGGTGGATTGATGCATAATAAAACAATGTACTTTTGTTGTTCACTTTGGGTCCTAAATGGGTTTCGCCTTTTGAACTTTGACTTTTTATTTATGGTGTCAAACTCAACTTTATTGTGAAAAGAAGTAAAGGCCAAAAGTCAAACTTCTTAACTTCTCAAGTA
Organism: Mikania micrantha; assembly: GCA_009363875.1. Lineage (NCBI taxonomy): Eukaryota > Viridiplantae > Streptophyta > Magnoliopsida > Asterales > Asteraceae > Mikania > Mikania micrantha. Next base: position 92,089,930 of record CM018696.1, read on the forward strand.
ATGTTCGGTCAACTGTTTAATTCTTAATTAATTCCCTTTACATAGGGGTGAGCAAAAAACCGATAAAACCGAAAAACAAAACTGAACAAATAACCGAAAAAACCGAACCTAAAAAAACCAAAACCGAACTTTTCGGTTCGGTTTCGGTTTTTCATATTCTAAAAACTGAAATAACCAAACCGATTTGTTATCATATATGTATATATATATATATATTTTGTTATTTCTATACTTAATTAACGGGATAAAAACACATAGAGTCTACATTTAAGATGATAAAGATTTTGATTAAATTATATATCTCTACCATTTAAAAGACGAAGATCGTAATTATTTCAAATTTAATTATTTACTTTTGTTTTTTTAAATGTAAGAACATAATTATCTATTGTTAAACATGTTTGCATTTTTAATATTAAGTGTGAGAGAGAACAAAAACAAAAAAAAGTAAGAAAAAACCCGAAAAACCCGAAACCCGAACCGAAACCGAAAACCGAATGGTTCCTAATAACGAAAAACTGACTATGTTTGTTTCGGTTTCGGTTTTAGCCAAAAACGAACCGAACCGAGCACACCCCTACCTTTACATGAATTTAAGCTTTAATGTATCCAAGTAAAAGTAAGTTTATGTAAAAACTAAATCAAATATAAATATATATGATAAAGTAGAAAGAAAATGATTGTACCGTCACATGTAATACTAAATTCTATCATGTTTAGACACCAAAAATAAACAGGTCTTGACATGTCAACCTGTTTTAGACACGGAATATGTTAAGGGTAAACACGAAACATGTTAAAGTCGTGTCGTGTCGTTTTAACGTGTTCGTGTCTGAAAATGCCAGCCCTACTTGTGGAAGTACTTGTGGTGTGGGTGGTGGAGGTGATATTATTGAAATTATGTTGATGCTAGAGGTGCATATGAAATAGAAAGGGTTAGGAATGCAAAATTTGAGCATTTTCATGATTTAGAGATTGATATAAAATAATGCTACATTGACGCACATAATAGAAAGTGCTAGAAATGAGAGAGATGACTCCCTTCACACCTAGTGTTATGCTAATTTATGGATGTATTTTTAATGGATAACCCCAACTTACGATGGATATGATGAATTCATGAAGCACAAAGGAATTATAGACCATAATAGCCACTACACATGGACGTACGTGTAGTCTTTACTTGCAAGATATAGGTCTTTAGAAGCCATGTATTCTTCAAGAAACTATAAAAGAATCTTTTTTACTGGTCCACATTCTCATACTATTTAAGCTTATATTCCATCTATATTTATTTTTAAAGATTGCATTGTCAACTTATTCCTACAAAACTTATCCTTTTCGATATGATTGTATTATATATATATATATAGATTGATTTTTAAACCAATGATATATTTAAAAAATAACTATAAAGAAAGGGAATCACAAATCACCATAACTTGAAAGGTGTCTTTAAATGATTACAACGTTTTAAATTTTTTAATCATATATAAACTTGAAAGTTGTTATTTTAACATGTAACAGAGTTATGATTTCAATTGATAACAAAAAACTTATTTTCACAAAAGAATGTAATAATGTGTATCGTCAAAAATTTACCTTACTCCTATAGAATTTTAGATTGGTTGATAGAACACAAGGTTACACTAATTTCTAAAAGTTATATTATAAATTATTAGGTTAAAAATATACACGTGCATTACATATGGTACTACATATGGTAAATAAAGAAAGTATTAAGTGGCTAGAAATATAAATTTTAAAATTAAATGGTGTTGTCACTTTGTAATGAGAAAAGCGACTTGTTACTTCCATCACAACCAAACAATAAATACAATGGGAATCTATGATGATGCCGAACGGGGAGGCTTTTTCTCATTTCATCACCATCATGGAAAAACACATACAAGAAATATTCAAGATTTTAAATTCTATAAAAAAATTATTAAAATTTGTTAAAAAGAATCTAGCTTAAAACCTTCATAAAGAGCACATGAACAACTAATGCCTTAATCTCATCAAGAAGACCATTAAATGCCTCGTCATTTGTTCAATTTATTAAATTTAAACTAATCACCACTACAATCTATAAATAAATGATAAAAATAATTAGAAATATAGAAAAACAACGAAATTTACAGAATGTATTTCACTTGCTCGGGAGGTATATGAAGAAGTATCACTAGCTAGAAGTATTTAAACCCTAGAAATTCCTTCTTGTAAAACTAGCTAGAAAAGCACAATTTTTCCTATTAATTATTTAATCAAAACATATAAAAAAATAATTTTTATATGTAATATAAGATGTGACATTGTTTTCTTTTTTATGGTTTTATCTTTTTAGTTGATATATTATAAAATAAAAGACAGTGATCATATCTTGAAAGACATTATATAAGGAAGATTAAGTTTACTCTTGTTTTTAAAAAACAAATGAGATATTTTACTCTTTGATTTGTCCTAAACCACTTAAGGATGTGTGGTCTTCAATGTAAGATATAACGTAAGACTTATTTAAACTAGATCAATACCTTAAAACAAAAGTATTGATCTAAAAATACAATTTTATAACAAAAAATACAAATATAATTTTTAACTCTGTTATAAAGAGTCTTAAAACACGACATTGAACCTTTCATGCATCAGTGTAAAGGGTTAATGCCAAAACCAACGTCTCTAAGGGTAGGTAACTGTGTATCACACAATGCCATTAGTGTTATTAATAGTCAACATGGCAAAATTTATCTTGTGTTACTTTTTTAGTTTGATTCACCACTAGTTTGATTTCCCTGGGTTACGTGATTTACCTTCCTAATGTTGACTGTGTGACATGTCGATGAGGGGCGCCTAATGGTGGCGTTCATCATTATTAGAATTATTTTTTAAGCACATGTATATATATACTATTGTGTATATAGCTCATTCTCAAATTGGACTTCGTGACATTCCTATCATGCGTAACCAAATTTCACCTTCATAATTTGTTGTAATAAATGCTTTAAAAACCGGATTGAACATTGAACCGGTTATGTTAACAATTTATTGATTGGACCGGTTAGTATGGTTAGACTAGATTGGAAACCGGATGACGTGATAAATATTATAAAAATTTATATATGTTATTAAAAAAATTGTAATACGGTTCAACAAGTATGGTCCAATGATCCGATCAATCGGTCCACTTGTTCGACCAGTAAATTTCATGATTCACATGCATAGTGATTTAACTAGGCTAACCGTATCAATTTCTAACTAAAATAACAAGATTAGCTGGTCCGGCCCAATTTTAAAAACCGTTGTAATGCGTTATAAAATGTGGTCCTTGTGGATATTATAGTTTTCGCTTCTTTACCGATGGAAGAATACATTGATATTCTGGCATTAGTTCTATCAAATCCCAATGACATTAGACATAGTTTATAACATATATTATTTTTGGGCCTAACCACCTCATTCTAATTTCTAAGCAAATGGTTTAATAACATTTTTAATAATAACAATAATAATAAATAGCCCATAATCAAACCAGTTGGCAACAGTACTACAGTCCACATCACTTCATAGGCCTTTTAAAAAGGTCCACAGTAATTCTTTTGGGTTTTTTTAAGGATCCTCTTTACATACGGTCCATACGGCCATATGCCCATATGCCCATATAGCCTTCGTAGCTCTCAGCCTCTCAAGCTTAAGCTTTGTTTATATTTTATGTTTAAAATTGGTTAGAATTTTAAAGCCCCCTTCATAATAGGGGTGTGCATGGATCGGTTTTTGGCTTAGTCCAAACCCAAAACCGAAATTTCGGTTTTTGAGTTTTTGAACCCAATTGGGTTCGGTTTTTTCGGATTTTCGTTTTTTAAAACCCATTTGAGTTCGGTTTCTTCGGTTTTTCTACTTTCATTTATAAAAACGACTCACAATATTTTATTAAAAATATTTAAACTATAACACCTCTTTATAAGTTTATATATAAAATTATAAGATTAGGAAAAATAAAAACAAGTCATGCAAATGAGTTTGGGAGTTACAAGCTTACAAAAAAACAAAATAAAAATAAGCATCATTCTAGTTTTTATATTAATCTTTATCTTCAATATTCACGCATATCCTTTGTTTTGGGTGAGACGCTATAAATAAGATATATGCATTAGTATCATAAAAAAAATAAATATATAATGGGTATTATTAGTTTATTACCATATACATTGAATCCATATATATATATATATAGTAAAAATAAAAATATAAGTAATGAGTCGGTTCGGTTTTGGGAAAACTTAACCCGAACCCATCAGTTTCTATTTGGGTTCGGTTTTTTTCGGTTTGGGTTTTCGGTTTTTTCAGTTCTAGATGGGTTTTTTTGGTTTAATGCACGCCCCTACTTTATCATACCAAGTCTCTCTTGAATGAAAAAAACGGATGAAGTGGTTATCTGGGAGACACACACAACATATATAATATACTAGATTATTAGCCCGTGTACTACACGGATTACATCTAAAATATTTCATAGTTTGTAATAAAATTTTGAAATTATAAAACAATATATTGATTTAAAATTATAGAATTAATACATAACCTTCTATATTTGTGACAATTGAGATTTGTAAACTAATTGTCGTTAAAAACTTCAGTTAGCATTACGTAAAAATTAACTGTTATGAATCAAGATGATAAATATTATTTCTGTAATTTTTAAAGTTAAAAAATTCAATTTAAATATCATTACTATATATATAATTAAAGTTGATGAAATTGAATAGTAAAATATAAATATTAAATAGGTAGTGGGTCCCCATGATATTATATATATATATATATATATATATATATATATATATAATATTCAATAGTAAATAATTTTCCTTATAATTTTAATAAGTTTTTAATAAAAACTCTGTTTCTTAAAAACTCAGGTTGATAATTTATTTCATTAAAAGTTTTATTTTTAGGAAAGCTTGGTTTTTATAAAACTTTTATTTTTAAAAAGCCGATTTAAAATATTTTCTTATTTTTACATGTTTTTTATTTTTATAAATTATTATATATTATAAACTTTAAAGTGTGTTTTTTATTAAAAAGAGTTGATTCTTAATTAATTAAATAATTATTTTTAATATGAAAAATATAAATAACAAAATTAGTCATTAAATATCATTATTTAATATGAGAGATACTTAAATTGTATAATATTATATAGTAAAATGACAAGTGGCATTATAAGCCTAAAATTGTGACATGTGGCATAATAGATGTTTGTTTATTATAATAGAAAGATGTTGGAAAGTTTTTTATAATTGAAACTATAAGTATTATAAATGTAAGTTTTTTAAACTAATTATAAACCCAATTACTAAAAGGACTTCTAGCTTAGCAATAATCATTTAACTTCTGTTATGAAAGGTTTTGTATTGGAGTCTCTCTCCAACCTTTCCTTAATGGAAGCAACAAATGAATTCAGTTTTAACTTGTTCTTGCATTCCTAAAATTTCATTTATCATATAACTTCATTTTTTTAATTAAGTGTAATAGTTAGTTTTTTTAGATTAAGTACATAATTTCGTTTATAAATTTATATTGATAATTGAGTTTTTTTAAAAAAATTATATGTTAAATATTGGGGAAAATATTTTATATGAAATATAACTCGTTTTTTTGTCAGATTTATATCAAATGTTGACAAGAAAAGTTAATCAAATGATATACAAAAAGTTAATTTATATAATAAGTGAAAGATGAAAAGGTAAGAAAAATAAAGTATATACATCTCAATTTGGAGTGTTTGTGGTATATACCACTGATCATTTCCGGCTCTTTAACTTTGAAAAATTCTCAAAATTGATCATTAAACTTTTTAAGATATCACTTTAACCCTCTCAAATTTATAAAGTTTAGATTTTATCTCTTACAATACACATATAATATATTTTTTCTTAATAACTTCCGTATTGAATTTTTTAAAAATAATAATCATGCATGTGGAACTCATCCATCCAACCCTTGTAATACTATTGGTAAGAAGTCATTAGACTAATTAAAGAGTCTTGAAGGTTGTGAATCCGAATATGAGATGTCCAGAAATGTAAACAAATGACATGTTACAAAATACAACACAAGCATATATCGTAAATTTTTAGAAGAATAATATATAACTTTACAACATAATCTTTTTTTAGGGAAAATGAAGTCACCACTCACCACTAATTCTTTTTAGGCTAAAGTTCAATGAAAGAAAAAGAAAAGAAAAGCTAACTTTAGATTATTATTATATGTAACTTTAGAGTATTATATGTGTTGTTTAGCATCTCCTACCTCTATCCACGTTCAATATAAATGAAATGAAAAAAACAATTCCCCACCAAGATAAGCACTCTACCTACCTAATCATGATTGGATTTAGTATTTAATTCATACTCTCTTCCAAAATTAAGCAACTTAAACAAATGGAGCAATTTTTCGTATATGTTAATACAATAAAGTATTTTTCGGGGGACATGCGTGTGTGTATATGTATATATAAATGGTAGTGTTAAATTAAAACCATTAGGATAAAAAAAATAACTCATCTAACCTTTTTTGGACAATTGATTTTCTACAAGTTGCTCTAGATCATGTCACGTATAAATGTTATTTTTTAATAAAAATTAACATGTAAGCCATTTTGCATATTATTAACAATCATGTTGATTATAATGGTAGCAAATGTCATTATATATAATACTAGGTTATAAACCCGTGTGTAACACGGGTCGAATAAAGGATAGAAAAAAATTATTAAAGTGTAACGAATTTAAATGTCTAAAATTACATATTGTTACATACAATAAGCAACAATGTAAAGTTACAACAAAAGTTCATAAAATGTTTAAATACATTTTTGTATACAATATTTGTTTTTAAATTCAAAACCTTACTATCTTTGCATAAAATTATAGTAGTTTCAAACTTTCTCTATTTATTAAAGCATGATAAAAAAAATAAAATTAATGAAAAATTAACGTCAAATATGAAGACATACTCAAGAGTAGCATGTACACATATCACTATTTTAGATTGTTTTTACAACAATTTACAAACTTCTCTCTTATTTAAATTATTGTGTATTAAATAATAACATTATATATTAAATATAGCTGTAACAATTGTAAATTAAAAATAAAAAGATATTTTATGGCATTAAAAGAAATATTAATACTAAAAATACAATCTTTTCAAAAAAACCAAATTATTATAAATATAAAATAGACAAAAATATTTTATAGACGAAATGTGTTTATAAAAACTAATCTTTGAAAAAAATAGTCTTTAAATAATTAAATTATTATTTTATTAATTAAAGTATTAATTATATGAAATTTTAATCAAATTTTTATATTAAAAATTACCTTATACTAAATTTTCATTGGTAACTATATTATATTTTTAATTAACCGATGCAATAGACGGTGCATTAAGCCAATAAATGTATATATCCATCTTTATTTGTTTCGTGCATCTTTTTTTTTTACTATATATCCTAAACACTTTATTATTTATTTATTTTTTCTAATTTTCCTTCAATCAAATATAATGATTTTATTCAATTCGGTAAATAATATAATTACAATATAATTTATTATATAATTTTTTATAAATTATTGAATGGGTTAATTTTACATTTTAAATCAATTCTATAAATATTAATTTATTTGAAAATTTAAATAATTTTAAGTCCCGTTCAGTTAAATTTTAAAAACTTAATTTAATAGTACTTAATAAATGTAATTAATTCATGGTTGTTTTATTTATTGACATATGACAATTAAGATGTGTGGTAATGACAAGTGTCAAAAAAATATTTTTGTTTATTACTATAGTAAGATTTTAATTTATCTTTTACATTTTTTTTTCAAAATTTACCCTGTTTGTTTATGTTATTTTTTAATATAAAAATTACACCACTAAATTCATGTCATTTTTCTATTTAATTCCATTATATCTCAACCATTTTTGTTTCAATTTTTTCAAAGATGCCCATAATTACTGTAATAACTGAAAAATTTTGTAACCTATTAATAAACGTGCGAAATTTCGGTAACCGTTTATGTCCAAAATTTATATAAACGTTCGTAAAGTAATTACGATCAAAAGGTTATAAAAGATAGAAAATATCTGATAGTTATAGAGTCTTGTATTTATGCAAGCTTGTCGACTTCGAGTCGTCAGTGTTATAGAGTCTTGTGCTGCACAAGCATGTTGACTTCGGTCAACAGTGAAAGCTAAATTTTGTTCACAGTATGATTAATGTTATGATGATATGTATGTTAAAGCCTGTTGACTTAGGTCAGCAATGGAGGCTAAAGTTTTATGCACAGTATGATTAAGCATGTTGACTTCGGTCAACAGTGAATGCTAAATTTTTATGCACAATATGATTGATGTTTTGATGACATGCATGTTATGTACTTGAATTAGGTTATGTTATATAAAGATATGAATGAGTAAAGATATAAATTATGTTATGTTATGTGATGATCTAAAAGGCTAAAGATTTTTATAAAAATTTAACTTAGAACTCACCAGCGAAAGTGACTTGATTTAGCATGCATGTCAGGTTGAGCAAGTTATGATAAGGATATGATGGCTCGTGGCATGACATGAGGACTACCTATTCAAGAACTGGCATTCTTAAGGAGATTAAATATTACGTAATGATTTCCGCTACTATAGTATACAACTATTGTACGGTTTAAGAGCTATGTTTTTGATGCTTTGCCAACCGAGGGGACTTCCGGGGAACGGGGCCTCTCTATTACATTAAAGTAACCAAATTAATAACACACCATTTATAATATATAAAACACCATTTTACATCAACGTAAAAATTCATAAAAAAAAACATATATTTTACTACATAGAAAACACCATTTTAAAGTTAAAGTCGATATTAAATCATATTAAAGTTTTTTTTTATTTATTTTAAACTAATTTTTTATTCAAATGTAAATCATATTTTTAGGATTTAAAACGGTATTCTAACGGTTAAAATTTAATCTTAAGTTATCATAAGATACTAGTCAATCACACACACACATATGTAAGATTTTGATTAAAAACAATAAAAAACAACTTAAAAATGACATTTTCAGCTATAACGAACTTTGATTGAACTCATTTCGAATGTGTTAGATCCGTATATTCAAAAAATTAAACCCTATCCCTAAAAACTAAAGCTAAAACCAAAAGGTAAACTCTAAAGCTAAAGTTAAACCCTAATGCTAAAAGCCAAATTGTAATCCTAAACTTTAATGTTAAACCCTAAAACCGAAAGTTAAACCCGAAAAGCGAAATGTAAACCCGAAAAGTTAAATACAAAGCTAAACATTAAGATCGATAAATTATTATACTTAATTTATAAAACATAAAAGTTATAAAACAAAGCTAAACGGTATTCTACCAGTTTTTAAAAATTCAATAACTTTTAAACGCTTTATTATTTCTTTTTTTAAAAAATACACCATCAATTTGAGTATCATATCGATATGGTTTTTTCTCATTTTTTTACTATGGTCCGTATTTTTTTAATTTGGTACGTGATTTAGGTATCAGATTTGTCAGAACGTATGTTTTTGCCTATGGAACGTATTTTGTTGCCTTCAGAACGTTTTTTTTCCTATAGAACGTATCAGTTTGTATCAACTGTTTGTCTCTGAATAATTAAATTGTAAAGACCGGTACGTATTTTTTTGCCTATGGTCCGTATTTTGAATGCTCAAGTCCGTAATTCTTGGCCTATAGTCCGTATTTTTATTCAGTTATATATGTGAACATAATATTTTTTATTTATTACGGACCATTATACCCCTTACCCAGATTACACGTGGTGCGATCCTGTGGCTTCCTACGCTTCTCACGTTAATTTCCTTTGTACAATAACCGGCCCCGATATATATATAAAAGATTTGATGCAAGTTAAAAAAACTAAGAGTTGTTTGAATTGGCTTATGAGCTATGATGACACCTCCCTAGCCTTCTGTGTACCCCACCTGCCATTGCGTTCGCCAAACAAAATGCCTCCTAACCACCCCTTTCATCCCAAAGCCGACACTAATTTATTCCATTTGAAGTGAGGAAATTGCATGCATAAAATTAATTTTTTAAAGAATAATAATTAAGGCTATTTATTTATCAAAATAGTCAGTAAGTTATTTATGTATGCAATTTGTTTCAGTTGATAACTATTCAGACCAGCTATGCTTACAAATTACAAAATTATAAAAATGACTAGTAGTAGTATCAACATATAATTGAATTTTCTTGTAAAAGTGGTTTTTATTTTATGAAGCTAAGCAGCAACCAAGAATGTGGCACGTGGGTTGATGGAGGAGTGTTCGCGTCAAATATTAGTTTATGCTGTAATTACACCTAACATTTTGTTTGTCATGCTAATAGTTTATAATCAAGCTAAAAATGATGATTTTGGTTTTTGTCTACAAAAAATGGTTTTTACAAGGTTTATATAAATTAAAAATAATAAAATGTGCTTTTATACGGTATTTTTTTCCTTGTTGTATATAAAAAATTAGTGTAAAAAAAGTCAACAATGATAAAGTATTAAATTTTATCCTCTCGTCAATTTTGCTTACGCTTCTTAAAATATGTCATCATCTAAAATCTTAAACCATTGATTGTATTGATTAAGGGTTGATATTATTTTCTATACTTAAAATGACAAACTTACTTTTTAATTTGAATTTTTCTATATGGACATAATTAATCCATCAATAACTTACTTGATATATAATGCACCAAAAAGGTTTCTTGTTTAATGATACATTCTTGATTTCTCTATAACAACTCTTAGGTTCGAATTCTAGCCAAATCATATTTGCTGAGTCAATGTCAGAATGTTTACCTAGTTTTAAGTATTAAAAGTTTGACTGATTTTTAGTTTGAAAAACTAAATAATTTGTACTGTTAATTTATTGCTAAAATTTTATATTTTTGCGATTATACAACAAGTGATTAGTTTGATAGGAATTTACTAGGAGTAAAGTACAAAAAAAGATGGTATAAACGGATATCTTTGATGAAAAAGAAATATTACTTCCGATTGTACATTATAAATAATTTACATAAAATCTTATTTATGTGTATATTATTAATTTATTTTATTTTAAACTTTAATAATAACATTAGATAACCTGTACGTAGTTTTTATGTTTTTCATAATTAAATTTTTGTTTTACTAACCAAAATTAACTTTTTTGTCACATTTTATAAAACTGCTATACTACTCAACATTAAACGATAAAATATATAACTATGTATAAAATTAAACTACGTTTTTTTTTTAATTTACTAATTTTTTTTTATTCTTGAAGTTTTCTTCTTCTTCTTGTTTTTTTCACTTATACTCTTTTCAACCTTGTAATTAACTCTATTATATATTATTTTTGCTAGTTTAGAAATTAAAATTTGTCGTTTATGCTAATTGGAACCACACCTTGACCGTGCCGTTGCTGTTTACCGGGACTTGGATTGTCTTCCCTTTACATTATACGGGACAAAAAAGACGAGTTGGGTTGGGTTAATTGGGTAATAGGTTAGAAAAGGTGTGGGTTAGGATGAGTGTGGGTTAAGACGAGTTTTAAGCAAAATCCGTTTGGGTTTAAATGGGTCGTTTTAAAAAAATAATCAATTTCGCTCAAGTTAAAATGAGTTGTAACTAAACAAATAGTTAATTTGAAAATTTTTTAATGATTTTCTCATTAGACGTATTATTGATCATTCTTACTTATTTAAATCCATTATGTTCACATTATTTTTAAGTTGCACATCTTGACCCGCTTTGTGTTGAGGTTGTACTCATCTTAACCCATATTAGTTATAATGTTGTTTATTTCAACCAAAAATGCAATAATTGTTTACTCATTCCTATCCATTTATCTTGCTAAATATGGGTCAAGATTGCTAGGTATACTGTACACGTAACCTAAACATAATTTCGTGTTTTTACTTGTAATTATTTTATCCAAGGTAGCCATTGGTCAATACCAAGTTGTGAAAACAGGATGCTGCTCCATACAAATGAAAAACAGCTTTCAAACATTCGAAAACATCAATTTGGTTGTAATCTCAACTAACCTCAACTTCAAGCAAAATATAACGAAATAAACACCAAAGATTTTCATGCTAGCTATATTTATACAAATTGTTTTATATACTATACATAAAAATTATGAACATTAAAAAAAAAAACTAATTTACATTACAAAGTAATTCGGGTGAATCGATCTTGATCTGTTTGTCGAGATTTAATTTCTTCAGCACATCGTAAAGTTTTCTCAATATGGTAACCACCTCCAATGCTTACTTCTCTCTCTAAATGACAACAATAGCTCTCAAAAACACTCAAATTCACATGCATTTTAAAATTCATCAAGAACAGAAAACCAAGCTCCAAACTGTTCATTTCTTTTGTTGTTATTCCACCAACTCTTGCAAAATATGAATTTCTATAGTTCCTGCAGTTATACATGCATCACAACCTTAGTTATAATATATATAATCAGTATTTACTTTTATCCCAATTAGTACATAAATGCCACTAATTTTGTCTTGAAGTTGCTACGTTTTTTTTTTTTATTTTAAGCTTAAAGATATTACAGCTAAATATATACTTTTAATTGACTTTCAAAATTGAATCCAAGTAAAGACATGTTAATAATTAAAATCATATAATATTGATTACATTATTATTTTGCATTTAGAAAATAAAGATTCGATTTAATAAACAAAGTCTTATTTCCTTTATGTTTGGGACAAAAGCGGGGCAATATAATTGAGATCCACCAAATTAAAAGTACCAAAGTTGATTAAATATACACAAAGTTCGACTCTTTCATTTCTAGACAGATATAATATATGTAAATCTTAAAAAAAAATAATAAACAAGAAGAGATTTTAACTTTGTCTAATAAATTTCAATTAAAGCTAGTGTTGTGTTCCTGATTTATAAAAGTACATAACAGAAAGAAAAAGAAAAAATAAAAATAAATGAAAGGAAATAAAAAGAAAATAATAGAGTTATTTCCTTCCAATTCCTTTCAAACCAGAAGGAATGAAAAACCAATTGATTTTTCCTAATTTTCCTTTCATTTTCCTTCCTTTCCCTTATTAAATGATAATCGGGAACACAACATGTGTTGTTTTCATTTCCATCCTCTCGTTAAATAAAACTTAGGAATACAAAAATGTTTCTCTTTTAGTTCCATTTTCTTTATTTTCTCCCCTTAAATAAACTCGGGAACAGGACGTAGGTTCTTGATTGACCATGAATGCCTGGTATGAGTCCGTTTATACATAAGAGCCGCACCAATTATTACTTAAAAATGATCACTTTTTTGTTGAATTTTAATATGAAACACGTGTTTATTGTCAAAATTTCAAATAAAAAGTTTTCATATGATACAATTTCTATAGTATGTATGTAAATTATTTCAAATAATTTCTCAAAAAATGTAGAAACTATTAATAATTATTTGGGTTAAGCAAATTAACCTAATTAATTGGTCGATAATTAAAAAGCAAATGAAAACTTACATGTCTTCAACATATTTAGAAGCCACCATTATTGTTGTAATAAGAAGCCTATGAACATTCCGGCCATTTATTCTGAACTCCGGTTGTGACCGACAAAACCTATCGATATATACATACGCCACCACATAAACCGATGGTCCGGCTTTCGTGTACTTAAAAATCCGTTCAAGATACGACTGAATTGTCATGTCCGGTGTTTCATGGCTATCAAAGATCCTCGTATACCTACTCCTCCTGCTCATGAATCTACCGATTCTTTCATTTCTAACCAAACTTCTTTGGATTAAAGAAGCAAGAACTGATATGACGAGAGGGGTGTTTGACTGATTTTGGTAGGAGTATGAATACACATCGTTTCTAAGCTTTCTTGGAGATATGGCCATTGATAGTATCTATGATATGATAGATATGAGACGAATTAATCTTTTGTGTGATTTAAAAAGGTATATATGGGTGTTTTGGTGTCAATTTGACTGAGGAAGTTGGAAGGAGATTAATGGAGATTTATTAGAGAGACAAAGAGGAAAATAAAAAATAAAAAAATAAAGAAAGGAGGGGGTGTGGACTAGACAAATGGAAAGCAGAAGGAAGGAGGGTGATTTGTGGTTCATAAAATTTTGTCTTTTTCATTGTACCGATGAACTACAGACATACCCGCTACTATACATTATTAATCTTATTATATTTAGAATCAACCCTAAAATACTAGTTTGTCATTATATTATAAGATTTTATTGTACTTTATTTTAATCATTCATGATGATGGACAAAAAAAACATTATCAAAATATCAAATATGTCACATCAGCTGTCACGTTTAATTTTCACTTAATATTCATAAACTGTCATTTTTACTTTTAACAATACCTTGTATTAAAACACTATTTTTTATATTGTAGATGTACATATAAATGTATCATGTATGTATGTGTATCAATATATATATGTGCGTTCGCATGTGTATGATATGAAAGGGGTAACCTGCACCCGTATTAACTAGTTTTATACCCGTCCGGTGGCCATGATTAAAAGTTATGGACTTTAAAGGGTTGAGATCTTACCAAAAGTTAGTTATTTTAACGGTGTCACATTAATATATAATTTGTTTTGCCATCTGGAAATCCGAACATGAAACCAAACGGGTGCCAAACTTCTTCTCCTTCAACGCAACTGCAAATGCCCGGTCGTCCCATGTCGAAACCAAACGTCCACATTGTGAGTGCTCTAATTAATTAAATTATTGATTTTTTTTAATCCTAACTATCATTTAAGGTGGGGGTTAGAGCCTAGTGGTAAAAACAAGTATAACAACCAACAGGTTGCGGCTTAATCCTTACCCAAAGGCCAAAGAAAAATTGTTGCTAAAGATAAAAGAAAAAAAAAGAAAAAAATACCACGAAATCATGCATTGAAAGAATTCAAATGCACATCATCTTTTGAGATTAATCTCTAATGCTTTGAGAATTTTATTAAAATAATAACTAACCACAAGTTTAAATACAGTTGATATTTGTTAATTTATTTCTAACTTTACTCATCTGTATTCACGTGTATTCTATGTAATACGATATAATCATATATATATATAAGTGTGACAAAAAACGATTGGATAGAGAGAAATGATTTTTTTTCATCCCATCATAGGGAAATTCGGTTTGTAATATTAACATTTTTTTAGGTATCTATATATGTTTGTCTTGTTTTGTTAGTTTGATTAAAAAGTATATGTATGCAAACATGAGAATATTATAAAGAAATCAATATTTTTTATAAGCAAAGTGGTGTTAGATGAATAAGAAATTTGAATGCACTAATTAGTAATTACTACTAATTACTATGTAATATGTATACAGCAGCAATTGGGCCACTCATTTCTTTCTGTGTGAGTTGGGTTGAATTGGTGTAGGCAGTCTGTTTTAAACAAATTAATCTGAGCTATTGTGTATAGCACTTGAGCAGTTGAGCCTTGATGTATGGGCTAAGGCTGTAATTTACCTTTGTATTTTTGTAACGAAAAAAAACATCGGCAAAAATTATTATCTGTATAATTTTATTTTTATGACCGCTTCACACATTTATGTTGCACAAATAGTTATTGATTCTTACTTAATGATCACTAGGTTAAATCCCGTGTGTTACACGTGCTGAAAACTGAAATGCCATGTACTTTATAAGAAAACTTTTTTTAAAAAAATATTTTTAAGAAAACTTATTTTTACAAAATTTTCATTTTTCCTAAAACTATAAATTTTAAAATAATTATTTTTTAAAAAAACAACCGTTGTATAGAAAAAATTCATGTTTCGTAAACTTTTTTAAGGAAAAAAAGATTTATTTTTTAATTTATTAAAACTAATTTTTAATATGTAAAAGGTATATAATATAATTACTCATTAGATTTATAATTATTTAATAAATTAGATAATATAATTATGACTATCATTTAATTTGAAAGATAATGAATGAGAGTATAAAAAATGACATGTGACAAGAGTAATCTAATATATTGACATGTGGGTTAAAATCTAAAATTTATATATTTTGTAAGAAAACTTATTTTAAATATTAAAACCATGTTTTTAATATTAAAAAGGTATATAATACCATTAGTTATTAAATATTTAGTTAATTAGTAAAAAAAAACAATATACTTATCATTTAATATGAGAGATAATTGATTGTTTTTTTTAATGGCGAAGGTCTCAATCGTGTGAACCCACTGTTTCCAAGCCATGTTACCAAGGTCTAGTTACCTGGACCTCCCATAAGCCACCACAACCACCCCAGGAGGAAACTCAACTTGGAAAACCCCCCCCTGCCCCTCCACAGACCCTTTTTCGCTGCGGGAGTGATTTGAACTCAAGACCTTCCATTTGAAAGAATCTTGTGGTACCGTTGAGAGAATGCCTCTTTGGTAGATAATTGATTGATATAATAAAAAAAGTGACATGTAATAATAATGAGCTAAAAAAGTTACACATGGCAATTATAGTTTAAAAAGTTGACATGTGGCAAAAAAGATGTTTGTTTATTATAATAGTAAGATATAGTAAGATAATATTAGGTCTGATAACAATTTATTAGATTGGATCATTCATATTTAAATTTTTAAAATGCTATCACAAATCTGACTAGTTCACCTATGTTATCTATTCTCTCTCTTATTTTTACCCTTCTTCCTAGTTTAGTTTAGGTTATTTTACAATTTTTTTCACTGTAGGTTTTTATTAATATTTTACTTTAGGTATTAATATTTTTTTTTATCACTGCATGTTAGCTTTCCAGGTTTTGACATTTTTGTGAAGTCCCCCTCCCCCAAAGTTTTTCTTTTCTGGTAACCATCCTTCATCACACGTAATTTTTTTTGGACGGGGCAACTTACTTACGTGACAAACCTCTGGGTCCTTCTAATATCCAACTATCCGGGCATCTTATATAGTTAATTTTAGAAATAGTTTCCTGATATGAGACGGAGGTGCTAGATAAGCTGATATATTTTAATTCATTTGGTTGGCCAGCATATTAACATGCGACAAACATGTAGCATGCATGTAACGTGCGTGACAGTGACCTACGTCAGTTTGCCTTGAGTTTTAACGTTATATGAGTCAAATTTTATCTCATGCCATGGATAAAGGTAGAAAAACTACTTTAATGTTTTATCATTTGGTTATGTGCATGTTACATCGGTTGGTATTTGGTAACTGTCGTGAAACGCAGACGTTTAAACACTAGTTTACAAACAATTAAAGCTAGAGCTAGGCTCGTCTGGTTTATAAGAGATCAAAATCTAGCTTGATTTGGTTAGAGCATTATTTTTGAAACTTAACATTGACTTTCTCAGACTCGACTCTCGAGCTCTAATCGAGTTTGACTATTTTTTTATTTTTTTATTTTGTTTTCTTTTGTTATATTTATAATTAAAATTTTAAGCATAGCATATTTTATATGTTATTATTATTAAGTTATTTTTATCATAATTTTATAAATATAGTAATGATTATTATGTAAGTATGCATTTAATACATGAAAATAACATTATGTAGTCAGAGCCTAATCATGTTTAACCCTGCAATTTTCTAGGATTTTACTTAGCTTGTTTTTTGGTTTTTGCCACTATTTTATTTTCTTAAACTTGTAGAATTTTTTATTACTTAGATATTTAAATACTTTGAGAACTGATTATTTGTTATTTTTATAAATTATTTTACGTTTGTATAACTTAATTACGACAATACTGTTTGTAAACCATTTTTTGGCCCGTATTTTGGGATGTATCGACATGATGCATTATTAAATATTTAAATTGGATACAAATTCTTGGTGAGGGATCTCATTAATAAAAAAACCGACAAAGAAGCATAAGATAAGGAACTCCAGTGTAATTATATTCATCTG
Source organism: Mikania micrantha (assembly GCA_009363875.1). Classification (NCBI taxonomy): domain Eukaryota; kingdom Viridiplantae; phylum Streptophyta; class Magnoliopsida; order Asterales; family Asteraceae; genus Mikania; species Mikania micrantha. Next base: position 92,107,911 of record CM018696.1, read on the forward strand.
CCGTTCAAAAAAAAAAATTATATTCATCTGAGTCAAAAAGCTCATATGTCACGTTAATACGGAATATTCTGTTATCCTCCCTAATTCTAAGCACCTGCTATAAAAGGCTTTCTTGAAATCCTCCTTAAATGAAAGCCCACCTAATATTTATAAATTATACATCACCAAGATGATTTTACATCCTACATTTGGAATTGTATAAGGTACAGTTTAAAACAAAATAAAAATAAAAAAAATGATTTATACATCAACAAAGTATTTATATATACACATTAAACCATTATGATGCATAAACCAATTTTATTTCTTGGCACAACATTATTTCTTTGGAAATGGGCCACAAGGTTGATTTTGCATATGTTGATACAAGGCTGCGATCCTACTATAAGAATCCATGTTTGGTGGCTGCAAGAAATGTACAAGTTTCAATGCATCATGTACCAGTTATTGAAACGACAAGTCTCTACATATAATGTACTAAGCTTCAATGCATGAAGTATATAATTAATACCTGAGACTGGGAAGCCGTGAAAGCGCCCATTGTGTTGGAGTTGACGGCTTGATCGGGGGTGTGGTTCCAAGAAGGCATCTGCATGAAAGGGGACGGGTGAAAACGAGCAGGAATGTTAGATGGGCTGCTGATGGTATTCATATCCATTCCCATTCCCATTCCTATTCCCATCCTCATAGCCATAGGGTTCATCATATACTTCTGAAATTGTAGTTGTTGTTGCATTACTAAGGACATCATCGGTGACATGTTCATCATATTCGCCATATGAATTTGTATCTGCAATTCTTTTATGTGCTCTATAACTTCATTTAGCATTGATGCTTTATCCGTCTGAAAATCAAACCACAAGTCAACTCTCATACATAGCATAAGACTACACCTACACCTACATGTATGTGTACGTAACAAATTAGTTATAGCATTAACATGTTTTATGTTTTTTATAACGGCAAAGGTCTCAATCGTGTAAACCCGCTGTTTTCAGGCCATGTAACTAAAGTCTAATTACCTGAACCCCCCATGAGCCATCAGAACCACCCCAGGAGGAAACCCCACTGGAAAAACCCTGACCCCCCTCAGACACTTATTTTCCTGCGGAAAGGATTTGAACCCAAGACCTCTCATTTGGAAAAACCTTTGCCTCGTTGGTTTAACATGTTTTATGTGTCTAACATTGATGCGAGTTGACTCGTACCTTACTCGAGTTAGGAACCAACTTCTGTAGCGTCTGCAATTTCTGATTAATCTTGTCTCTTCTTTTCTAATTAATTTGTAACGCAAAGTTTCTAGAATTAAGCATTTCAATCGAAAATAATTGGTAAATTAATTAATATTTATGAGTACCCGTTCTGATTGATTATGAATTGCTGCCGTCCTCCTCCGTTTATTTAAGATTGAACATTTCGTTTTTTCCTTTTTCTTTTCATTCACTGCTTTCGTCTCCCGCTAATTTTTTATAAGAACAAAAAAAAAAAACTATTATTCTTACAGATCGAAAATAAGAGAGAGCCAGGAAATCAATTTTAAGATGTTATATATGCAAAACATCTGTCATAAAAATCTTCTTTATTTGTTATAACACATAGATTAAGAATACGTGTGGTGGTATAATATAATGATTAAGTTCTCCCTTTTATCAAATAATAAAAATTCTGAAATGATATATTTATTAATATATAAATAAATTTTATTATTATAATTAGTATTTTTTTTATACTATATTTTTTTTTTAATAAATAACTTTTTTTCATTAACAAAAGTGAAAGATTACAATAAACTGACAGGTAAGCGGACAACTAGTTGCGCCGCAACCCCTTTTGAATTGCAAATCTAATCCTACTAAAAACATTTTTTTAGGTCCTAGAAATTGTGATGTTGCTATGCATAACCCTCTGAACTCGATTCAGAAAATTCATAGCCTACGGGGCCAATAACCCAAATGTATCAAAAGCAAAAGGTGATTCTCCAAAAAGCAACATTTTCCAACTCCGCTTTAATATTTTATTTACAAGATCTATGTAATAAAGATCTCTTATAAGCTAATAATTAATTAAATAATTAACTTTTAAAAAATCCTAAAAGCGTAGTAACAGGGATATTCATGTTTGAGATTTATACTTATTTTTTTACTTCACAACTTTTAAAAACACAAATCATATTCCAAGACGACCAAGTGATTTACCTGAATTTTCCGGTGACAAGCAGAGTCATCGGGAAACGTTGAGTTCGAGAAGTCTCGGCCGGAGCTAGTATTTTCCGGCGACCCCGTTGAAGTAGACGTCAACCGTTGACCACCCAAATCACTGGCGCGTGCATCACCGGTAACAAAAGTCCCACTCACGCTAACATCCCTGCAGCTACTCCAGTTGTATGCCTCAGCCGTCGCACCTCCATCACCACGCGCTACCCTGGGATCCATAAACGCCGACGGGTTACCACCACATGAGCTGGCGCGTGTTGAGCAACCTGCGTCACGGGCGCCCTTTGACCGTTGGGCCTGAGCAGACCCCTCACCGGTTCTGTTGTTAGAGCTCGGTACCTGAGCGTCGGAAGTCATAGTGGCCGATGGGTATAAATTGCCGGCAGTGAAGGTGGGGTTGCGGTGCTGCATCCATGGGACTAGCTCGTTGTCCTTAGCCGGTGCATTGGTTTTGCAGTAAAGTTGGTGTGTTGCTTGGTTGACTACAGCCTCGAGCGTCTCGGTGGAGGTTGGTTGGTCCCATGAGGTTGCGGGTTGGGATTTGTTTGGCACGCGCCTGGTGCCTAGCTCGTGCAATGCGAGCTGTCCGTTTTCCCATGTTAATTCCGCGACTTCATAATCCAATCTGAAATGAAAATTTTGGGTGAACAGACAGGATATCATTCTTTTGTTTTTATCATTTTAAAAAATAATAAAAAACTACAAACGACTGACTGAAAGTGTGAATGTTAACTGTTTCTATCGTCACAAACAAAAAGTCAGAAATCAATGTAGAGGTGGTTTAACCGGACCGAAACTATAGGGCTGGTTTTAATAAAAACTATAAACTTAATTACTTAGTGAGTGTTTAGAATTTTATATAAAAATAACTTATTAACTTATTAATTTTATGAAAAAGTCAATAAGTTAAAATAATGCATACTAAGTGCATGTTTGGGATTCCATTCAAAATTAACTTTTTAACTTATTGACTTAATGAAAAAGTTATTAAGTTAAAAAGTTGTTTGGTAATTTAAAAAGCACTTTTAGTTTTAACTTTTTAAGCAGTGTTAAAAAGTCATTTTTAAGAAGCTACTTTTTCTGGCTTTTTAACTTTTTATGACTAAAAAGTCATTTTTTGACCTTTTCATACACAAAAGCTAATCCAAACATATTTTTAAAAACTTCATTTTATAAAGTCATAAGTTTATAAACACTTTTAACAAAAAGTCCTTTTAAACTTAATAAGCAATCCCAAACATGCCCTAATATCAAAAGGACCCTTTTCTTTTTTTTTTTTTTAACTTTTTAAGTAAGGTTACAAACTTGTTTTCAATAAATTATAATTTGTAACTTTTATAAAGGTTTTTTAACCTTTTGATGAAATATGTTAAAACTAATCCAAACACTTTTTTTTAAGTTAATCCAATTAAACAACTTATAAACATATCGACTATTCACATATCAAAAAAAGTTAATTCAAAAACTTTTTTAAAAACTTTATCTTAAAAAGTTCTAGTTAATAACCACTTTTAATAGAATAATTCGGTTTTCTAATTTTATATTCTAAGTTTTCAATGTGTTTTAATTTTAAATAACTTCAAACATGGTTACTTAACACCAAATATATGGTTTCAAGTGTATATATATGTCTAAAAGAAAATTAAATAATAACGGCAGACAAAAGTTGATAACCGAATTAAAATATGTTCAATTAGAAGATTGGTTTAAATCTAACAGTTTAAAAAAACCAAAACAGCTAGAAGTATGAAATAAGTTTTAGAATGAAAAAAAAAAAAAAAAACTAGCAATCGTTTATTAATATGTTAATAGATCGAAAAAGGCAAGCATATATACAAATTAAACCATATATAATTAAATGTAATGAGATAAAGAGATGGAGATTACTTAAAGATGTCATGATTTAGATTGACATCTTCCAAATCCCAGTTGGGTACACGCTGATTCATTTCTTGAAACTACGTAAAGCTCGGTTGTTGTTTCAATTGTTGTTGGGATATATGAATTTAGATAGATAGATAGATATATACAACTTTATTGTACGTAAAAAGGAAGTCTTTTTTTTTTGTTGTAGGTAGGAATCTTTATCTTAGAAGATATGTTTGTATGGTGCATACATATATATTGTAAACAAAGAGGATATATGGAATAAGCTGTAGGTTTTGTGGTGTAGTTTGCATGTGTATATATATGGACTAGAGTTGAGGACCTTAATTAATTAATTGAGCCACCTAGAGACAGTTTGCTCTTGGATCATTTATTATGCCTTATCCTGCCCAAAGTTTGTTTTTTCTTTTTTTTTTTTCGTTTTTATTAAATAATACAATCGGTCAAATTTTTTTCATCCCTAAAAGTGATGACGTCATGCTTACTTTGTGAAGGCTAACAGCAGTCTCATTTTTATTTTTGGGTGTTGTTAGGAAGGCACCAGGTCAGTTCCTTTAACACCATCTTTACGGGCCGTATAGAATTCTGACACCCGACATTATAAATTATTTAAACACGTACGTGTTGCTTTTACGAATACCGGATTCCAAAACAAAGTACAATTAGACGATGTTATAAATAGATATTACATATAACTTAAAGATTAAACAATTAGACGATATAATATAAGTAAATTAACGTTAAACACGTACGTATACCGGATTTCAAACAAAGTACGATTTTATAACATAATTACGTTACGGCCCTTACAACTTACCGATTAAACATAATTACGTTAAAAGGTATCTTTTAACAATTTAAAACACTTAGACAATTACAATGTTACAAATAAGTTAAACATGTACGTATATCGGACGAAAAAACAAAAGTTGTAAATTTTCTGGTTTTCATACGAATCGTATAGGCTAATACTACTCGTATGTGGTTTTCAGCCGTCAGACATCTGACTGACATATTCTGACACACTCTGACACCTATACGGCCCGTATGGGACTATACGGCTCGTATAGAGTCAGATGGTGTTCACTCATTGTCACCAACCATTTTCAAACCATGCTTGTATATATTAGTCTTGTATTACGCGCGTCCGACTAATACGGATGAACGGGAGCATACTTATTTACACTTACTTTGAGATAATTTAAAGAGTGGTACATATATAACATGACTCTTATATATGTAAACATATGCCTAGGTGGCCGCCTAGGTGCTAGGCGTCCTTCACTGTGTCGATTTTGTCTTATGCGGAGCCTATGCGGGTTGAGGCGCTTAGTCAGTTTTTTTTTTAACTTTTTTTTTGTAAAAATAGACCAAATCTATGATTATTCGAGATATTTATCAACCTAAATCTTTAATATGTCTATGAAACATTAAAATGTATCTCTAAACTTTGAACTTAGCTCCAATTTTCTTTGTTATTCAAGTTTTCGATCTTCTTTTGTTGTTCTAGTGTTTAAGTTCTAACTTTGAAGTATTTGATTTAGTATGTTTAACTTTATTTTTTAAATTATTTGAAGTATTTTATGAAATTAATGATATTGATGTGTGTATATAATATATATTTGTAAAATTTCATATAAAAATTCTAATCCATCAAGCTTCGATTAATCCCTAAGCGGTATCTCACCGCTCGACTAGCGTTTATCGCCTTCTACAACCATGCTTATATGCAGATGGGTTTTAATAAGAACATATAAGAAAGATTAAAACATACACATATGTCGGAGTTTGAATCCGGTCTGAAACATATTTATTGAGACAATGTCAAGTGTTTACCCAGTTTTAAAGTTCCTCATAGGGTGGTATCAGGTGTACGCTCTAGAGCGTCAAATTCGAAGAGACGGTTGAAATCTTGCCTTAAGTATTGTCGCACCAAACCGTTCAAAATAAAACAAACACATATGTGCGTACATCGTTGATTATATATATAACATATATGTGTTATTAATTATAATTTAGTGTTTACATTAATAATTACACCACATGTATTAGTGTATGATTAAATTGGTGATTAGAATACATTTGTAAGTGTATGTATTCATTGATGTGTTAGTGAGTACATAGATTCATGTATGCATTAGTGATTACATCTATTATACTTAATATATCAAAATAATTGGAGGACATATGTCACAAATCTAAAGTATCGTTACACTAAATTTCCCGATTCTCTCTCCTAATAAATATTAATTGTATAATTATATATTCTTTATACCTTTTTAATTAAAAAAATTTCTTAATATTAAAAAAATATATCACATAATAGTATTAAATACTAATTATAATATAGTATAGGGTTAGGCAAAAAAGGGTTAAAACCTTAAAAAGTGTAGGAAGAAATCTTAGCCATTGATTTTTAAGATTAAGTGGTTGGAGGGGCATAATAGGTATTGTAGCCATTGTTGACTTTTTAACAACTTCTCCCTACTTTTTTTAAATGTTTATAACTTTTTTGTGCGTTATTATTTTTTTAAAAAAATTACACCATAAAATCCAGCATTTTTATCTTTTCAACGACTATAATATTGTTATATAAAAAAAACGACCTAAATTGGTGTACATGAATGTTGCGTTTTATGGTGTTTTTTTATAAATACATGAAACTGAACATTTTATAGTGTTTTTCACTGTATAAACAAAAAGGATAACAATCGTTTATGGTGTCTTTTTATATGTTTTCCGGATGTTCATGAAACTAAGCATTTCATATTGTTTTTTCGAAAGTTCATAAAACTGAACATTTTATGGTTTTTTTTCTCCAAATAAACAAAAAGAGTAAAATATTATGGTGTTTTTAGTGTTCATATATGAAGTTGCTTAGTTCGGAAACACCATTTACAAACTTAAGTGTTTATGTTGTTTTTAGTTTTCACAAACTCTATAAATTGCCCAGATTAGTTTCAAAAATATTCGAATATCATAAACACCATAAAATGTTAACACCATAAACACGATAAAATAACTTGAAAAAACACCATAAAACATGAACACTATAAACACAATAAAATATCTCGAAAAAACACCATAAAACTAAGTTAAAAAACACAGTATACACACTTTAGGTGTTTATGGTGTTTTTAGTTTTTTAAAATCACCATAAAATGCCATGTTTTAGTTTCATTAATACCCGAACACCATAAACACCATAAAATATTAAAACCATAATATATTTCGAAAAACACCATAAAACGTAAAGTTGTGTCTTAAAAATACACCATAAAATTTAAGACGCTATTTTAATTTTTTTTTAAAAATATATTAATATTATACTCATTAGAAAGATAAAAAAACGCTTGATTTTATGATGTAATTTTTTTTAGAAAATACTAACGTATACAAAATTTATGAACGTTTAAAAAAATGAGAGAAACTTGTATGTGACTTGCATGTGCAACCTCCTTTTTTATTTTGACATATATACCCTTTAACTTAATGTACACATGTCACTTTCTTGTTGCTTCTTACACTTTTTATGGTTTTCCTACTTTGTAAAATATCCCTACCCTAATACATTTATAATTAAAAACGATTTCTTAATATAATAAAAAATATTTTAATATTAAAAAGCACACTTTAAAAAATTAAATTATTATAAAATATAAAAATTTTCCAATAATTTACAACTCGTAATTTCTTTTATAATTTATAAATCATTATTATTAAATATTTATTTTTTTATCAACTTGTGTAATAATAGATGTCATCTTATAATTTTATAAAAAATGATATTTTTTAAAAAACAACCTTTTTAAAATGAAGTGTTTAAAAACCAATCTTTGAAAAATGAATTTTTTTAAATACAAAATTATTATTTTATTTTCTAATATTGATTATATTTTAAATAAAAAATCATTTACAATTTTTAAATTTATATTATTGAATACTTATTAATTTTTATTTAACTCGTGTAATATACGGAATACTAACCTAGTTATATATATATATATAGATTTACGGGTGATTACATTAGATGCATGTGTTAGTGCATGCATAAATGATTACCACAAGCATTAGTGTGTCTGTATCGGTGAGTACAAATACATGTATTATGACTATTACAAAACTTTTTTTTGCCTGGTTCATAAATTTTTATTGCAAGAATAAACTTCCTCAAAAAATGCGACCAGCTGGAAAAATAAATTAAAAAATCACCTAGAAAAATGGTAACCACATTAAAAAGGTTGTTTAACGTGGTTTTAATTAACCGCCTCTAAAACTATGTAAAAAACTAAAAATACTCATTCTTAAGGGCTGTTTGTTTGGATCTGAATAAGTCTGAATGGGTCTGAATCTGAATGACCGTTTGTTTCGTTAAAAAAACACGTCTGAATATGAACCAACCTCTGAACCAGCCTCTGAATTATTCAGATATGGAGAGGAGTCTGAATGGAAATATGTGAAGGAACCGACCTACTGAAGAGCGACCAAGGAGCCACTGAATCATTCAGCCTCCACCACCGTTGCTCAACCATCGTCGCTCCACCACCGCCCTCCACCACCTCCTCCTCTCCACCACCACCGCGCCACCACCTCCGCTTGTTCAAAGGAGCGACCGAAGGAACGACCGCGCGACCCAGCCTCCACCGTCTGCGATGGAGGGTTGCTTACCTTCGAACATCCGCGAAGAAGACCACGACATCACACATCGACAATGATGGAAGGTTGCTTACCTGTGAACATCGACGGCGGCTGAAGACACGATTTAGGGTTCGACGACGGCTGCTGAAGAGGAGCATCCGGTTCACGGTTCAAGGGTGTTTGTTGGTTCACGATGAAGAGGAGCCTCCGGTTCGGGGGTGGCGATTGGGCGGAGACCGGCGGCGATGGGTGGGGGCTGGCGGAGATCGACTGGGTGCGAACGGGGGGTTGGGGTGCGAATCTGAGAAGTTAGGGTTTTTAAGAAAAAAAAAGTTTTTTTTTTATTTTCATTCAGATGTGTAACCAAACAGTCTTAACCAATTCAACACTTAATGGTTCAGACCCTCTTAATCATTCAGACGTCTTAACCATTCAGCACTTAATGATTCATATCCAACCAAACGGCCCTTAATTGTTTTTAGGAGCGGTGAATGCATGTAGAAACCGATTTCACAATTTCACCCTTCTTACATTGGCGAAGCTCTTCATGGCCGGGGGCAATCGTCTCCTCTCTTTTTTCATCCGTAGTTTTATTTTTTTTGTCAAAATTTTACTTTTAGTTAAAAATAGTTGTTTCAACCCTCGTTTCAAAAAATTTACATGTATTAGGCCACTCGGAGTGGCAATCAGGAAGAGCACGGGGTAGATGTCACCGAACCGGGGCCGGCCGAGAACACCGCGCCCCCGGTTTCGGCTCGGGGGAAAGCAGGGTTGGGTCACCGATTGAGGCCAGACGTGGGGGAAAGAAAAATTCGACTGTTGGAATATTAAAAAAAATCAAACTCTATAAATATCACCGTTTTTTACAACAAAATTCACACTTTTTATCATTTTCTTCCTTCATTCTACAATCAAATTTTATAAAGTTTAAACAAATAGATCCATTTACGTTTGAGCTTCCACCACTTAATTTTTTAGCTTGTATTCTCTGTTTTTTTTTTGTTGTATTTTCTTTTTATTTTTAATTTAATGAATCTTTTTTATTTTATTATTATTATTTATTGTTAAAATAATTAATTAAAATAAGATTTGAAAATGGGAAAAAGTGAGACAACACCATGCAAAATGTAAAAAGTGATGTGGCGCTGATGTGGCAATGGAGAAAAGTGGGACGACTCCGAGTGGCCTTATGAGTTTCGTAAATTTCCGTCTCCCCTCTCAACACGCTCAAGCTCCGTCATTGCCTTCTTAGATACTTGTTGCCAATACTTAGACCGCTCGGTATGCCCGGTGAATGGGCGTGGGTGGGACGTGGAGGGGCGTGGCACACCGCCCCCTAGGGGCGTGAGAGGGGCGTGGTTGGACCGGCGTGATAGGGGCAACGGCGTGAGAGGGCTCTCTCTCTCTCTCTCTCTTTCTCTCTCTCTCTTACACACACTCACATCTATATCTATACATTATAATAAATAAAGGATTTGTATTGCCACATGTCATTCAATAAAGAAGGTTTTAGATCTTTTTTCCCGCTCATTTATATTTACTAAAAACTTATTTTAATTATAGAAATGTTAGCTATTTATATAAAACCTTAATTATAAATATTTCATTAAAGTCAATTATTAAAAATATGTATACCGTATATAACCTCCATATATCCTCTCAGTAAAATATTATTTTAGTTTGTATTCAAACAAAATAATGTTTGTTCCTTACATAATAAATACAAGTTTTACATTAAAATATACAAACTTAATCAAGTGTTATTTTATAATTAAATTAGTATTTATAAATCACTCAAATTATACATTACTTTTTTTTAAAATATAAAATAACAAAAATTTAAGTTAAAAACTTTCATTTTATTATTTAAATAAGCTATAACATGTGTATTATGCATGTTAAATAAATATTAAAATTATGTATTTAAAAAAAGATCATATATTTTATCAAATACATTTTATACAAAAATAAAAATATGACATATGATATAATCATATTATTTATTAAATTGAATAAAATTATTAGTATTTAATAGAAAAGACAAAAGAAAAATTAAAATCTAATAAAAGGTAACATACAAATATTAGACTACTGCCATTTAATTTGACATTTTTTTTTTATTTTTGCAAAATGGCTATAAGACTTAAGCAAGGGCAATATCGTATACATCGAAGATAGTGAGCCCACTGTCAAGCGTTACCGGCGATTTTTGGATTGATAATTCTTAGTTAAATGTAATTTCGATCATATTGTATGTCAATATCGTTTTATAATTCATAAGATATTATTTCAATTATTTAACTTATAGAACACGCAAACACCAGCCTATACTTTTGTAAAAATTTGTCATTTATTTTAAAAACAACATTTTTAAAACGACTGTTAATTTATATTATTACTTAAAGTATTAACTTACGTGTAATTTTAATCACATTTTAAATAAAAATCATTTTATAATTTCTAAATTTTCATTGCTTACTATTAATTTATTTTTAATTCAACCCGTGTAATACACGGGTTACTAACCTAGTATATATATATATATAAAAGTTTAAAAAAGGGATGATGACGTGGAGTGAGTGGGTAATGGGGCATTTTCACCAAAATGGTGGGGTGAGTGGTTGTGGTGAGTGCTTATGTGGCGCCTACGTGGAGTGATTGGGTCACTTGGCATACTCAATAGTCTTATAGTCTTCATTTCACGAAAACCTTCACACCTCAAAAACTGTATCGTCTTTGTCAAAGAATAGACCCATTCGATCTGAGGCATCATCTCCTTCAAACCACGTACCGCCATCACAACATTATCGCAACAAACGGAAAAGAATAGCCCCAAGGTCGCCGGCCACCACCATTCCACCTTTTAAAAACATCATCGTCTTCGTCGGAAAATGATAACCATCCGATTGTTACACTTTTTAGAGCAGTTTGACCGAAAGATCAGGTTTGATTATTCTGGTTCAGTTCTTGCATCGATCGTATTCAGATTTGTAAATACGATCAAAATCCAAATCGATTCTTTCTCGTTTGATTGTTATTTCAATCGTATTTAGATATCTTAATAATCGGGCGATTAATATTTGAAGCACTCATATGTCAAGTTTCTGCCTTTAATATATAAGTAACAATTTGACACATGGTTTCTTTTTAGAGTATTCACATAGTATTTGTGGCACGTATAACACTACAATAATCCTCAAATATTATAATTTTAAAAATTAATAATCACTTATTTTTAGCAATAAAAATGATTTTTTATTAACAGTACAAATAAAAATTAGCACTCATGTTTTACTTTTTTTTTTTTTTTCATATAAAGCTTTTTTATTTTAAGTTATATTATTCTTTATTTTTTTTCATGTTATAATTTATATGAAAATAGATAACGTAAATGCTAATCAGTAAACAAAATAAGAAAATCTTAATTATAATAAATTAAAATATTGTGTGAAATATGTCATCATATTATACACTTAGTTTATTATTTTGTTTTTTCACTTTTATTTTTACTTCTTAATGTGGTTTTATTTTTATAATAATATCTAGTTTTTTATTTTTCTATAACATTAATAATAATAATTCTTTAATTTTAGTTTCTTCTTTATCTCAAACTCACTTTCTATTCCAATAATAAATTATATATAAGCAAGTTATTTTTTGTATTAAATTAATGATTTATTCTGTGTAATGCACGTGTATTTAATCTAGTACAAGTTTAATTGATTACAGAAATTTTAATAAAACAAACTGTGTACTTTAATGGCAAACAATTTTTTTTTACCAATTCGAATACTTTAATGATTTTTGTCAACTAAATTATCTCATAACAACAATCGGGTAATTAATTTTTTTTGAACGGCTATCGATGGCTTAACGGAATGCCTCTTCATAACACAAATGAATCCTCGAGCCCAACAACTACGAGTTGCGATCACATTCCACTTTGTCCAGAATTTGAACCCACGACCTCACAAAACCTAAGCCTTTTGAAAATCATGGAGTGCCAATTGAGTTACAAGCCCATTGACAATTGGGTAAATATATTTCAAAACGATGGGTGTTCATAAACCGTCCAATTGTCTAAGTTGGACAGGACCTAAGAAATGTTGTGAGTTTGTATGGTTTTAAAGCTTAATGGATCAGTTAATGGCTTTCGTTTTTCATAACCGAGTGGTTTTTGGATTCGGTTTGTGTTTTTCACTAATATGTATAAATCGAACCATCTGTGTGCATGTTTTTCACTAATATTATTTCATGTGAAAACTCGTTCTTAAAAAAAACTCTGAAACCCTATCTGAACTCTTAATTTATAATTTAAAAAATTAATGTATGTTCCACATTAAAGTTGAACACATAATAGGTTTTTAAATAAATAAAATAATTTTAATGTTATCTAACATGAACCACATATTTATATTTAAAATTTTAAATAGAGGGTTTAGATAGAGTTTTCTTTTTAATAATAGATTTTCATAAGATATAATCCCTATATATATATATAGTATATATGTATATGACACGCAACACATTCATCGTTCTTGCATTAATATTCCATGATCTTCCTTTTAATTTAAATTTTTAAAAAAGTTCTACCACCTAACGCTAAGATTATCATACTAAGTTTTCATCTTTTCATTTACCTTTGATCCCTTGTCTCTCAAGTTTAGTGTGGCACTATTAACTTAAGTATTTATTCTAAGTTTTTTTATGTATACAATTGTTTGCAAATAAAATATATTTAATCTACTATAATGAATTATGCATTTTTGAATACTAAAACCATCACATCAGACCGTAAAACCGTCAATACTGGTTGTTTCGGGTTGCCCAACTTAATTGGTTGGTTTGGTTTGTCATTTTTTAAAATCGTAGCTAGTAGTGGTTTGGTTCAAAATTTTATTTGAAACCACCTAAACCGAACCATTAACATCCCAAAGCAATACAAAAGAGGCATCAACTCCTAAATTTGGTGTATCATAAGGTATGATAAATTTGCTATTAAAATAATATAAGTACCAAAATAAAAATTAATAATGAAATTAGTCACCTTAAAAGTAAACCATAAAAAACGGTCTTTTGTAACGATGTAATTTTAAAAAGCTTTTGAAAATAAAATATAACTAGGTTTATTCTCTCCACGCGTTGCGGCGGGTTATCACAGTATACTACTGAGAACGGGTATTATATATCATCATTTGAAAAAACACAAGTTATATAACAAAATCAAATCTCTTATCGCGAACTATATACAAATTGTTTATAAAAAAATAAATTATACAAAATTTTCACAAATATGTTACAAAAATAATAGAAAAACTTACTTACAAAATTCTTATCACCGACAACCAATTGTTTGAATTAAAACAAAAACACAAATCTCTCAAATTTAATTAAAACCCAAATCTCGAAGTAAATCTATGAAATTTCATACTTTCATCTCTATTTACAACTTTTCAAAGTAAAAGAACATTCTTGAGATCCACGTGTCACACCCCGGGCTCTCGACGGCCCGGGCGCTGCGACCCGAATTGGTTTCATGGATTTGTCTCGGTCAGATTCATTATTCTTTTTCATATGTTTTAAGCGGAAGCGTTATTTCAAGAATTCATAATTTTACGCAACGAAAATCGTTGGTTTTCAAATTTCATTATTAATTCACATGCATGGATGTGAAAACCATATTTTTCATGATTTCTAAATAGTTCATACGCGTGGGTATGAAAAACCACATTTCATTGTTTGTAAATAATTTTCAAAATAACTTTTCAGGATTTTATAAAATTTCATACGCATAGGTATGAACACCATCATTTCATATTATTGTAAACCGGATTTTCACAAATACACAATTTCAATTCATTTTATAATATCCGGTTTATACATGACTTGGAGGCATAGCTCCAAGAGCTCCATGGTCTTACCACAAGATCCTATTCAAGGCATCATAGGCCAAGAACCTCTAATCTCGCTTCTCTTTTATATTTCATTATTACCTGAAAAGTTTTTGAAAATAAAACGTCAACATAATGTTGGTGAATACAAATAACAGACTCGATATGTAAGCATAGCATATTCGGTCCTTTAACCATAATTAATATTGGCCATACTACACATTTAGCAGGTTATTTCACTGATCGATACAACCACTGCATACCCTGGTTTGTACTGTCACTGGTTAGGAACAACAGCGAACTGCGTCTTACAATTGTTCCCTCCAGCCCACAGCCCGTCACTGGTTAGGTTGCCTGCGGAGTGCGTCTTACGTATAACCTTCCAGCCCACGTTACCAGCCACGTATGGGAATTTCACCCATAGCGGATACAATTTGCAAATCGTACGTATACTAATGGCCTAAATGCTGGTCTAATAGTATTCCTTTATGCGTCAAAGTTAAACATACAATGCTCAAAAAAATTCATTTAAATTTAAAAATAAGTTAAATGTATTCACCTTGATTTTTGATTGGCTGTGTGAAAGATTAGAACTTCTCAATATGAATTTGGACAGCGTTCTGCTTAATCTATCCTTATAACTATTTGCAAGGATGATTCCTGATGAGTTTATTTTCTGTTCCCAAAATATATCATAAGTTCAACATAATATTCGTATATTTATGGGATCGAATCTTAACCCTAACCCTATAAGGTTAATATTATACAAAAACTTAAAGATTAAAATACATACCTAATTGCGTACCAACTTCTTTAACTCGAGAAATTTTAGAACCATTTTATGCTCTGGAACAAATTTAACTTCTCGTGCTTTCGTACGTTTTGTGTTGGTGGCTCTTAAAGATAAGATAGTAAATATATTTGATGATTTTTTTTTTCTAACGTACACACCATATATGTATGAAAGTTTTCCACCGCCTTTCTTCTTAATTTATCTAGGAAACTTTCAAAGGAAGGAACTCAAATTCTTATCTTCTATATTTTATTTTATTTATTATATATATTGTTTTGCTTGTACACCATCTCACACGTGCACTCATATTTGAATTTTATTATTATTATTATTATTATTATTATTATTATTATTATGTAAACTAAAATTTTTAATACATACATAGGGTCGGAGCTTAACCCTAACCCTATAAGTTAATTTTTATATTAAAATTTTAAATTTATAAATTTAACTAAGAGATTAAATAATATACCTACACGAACTGACTTCTTAATCTTGACCCTTTTATACTGATCAGCACCTCCTAGCGTCCATAGCTTCTCATCTTTTTCTCAAATATGTGTGTGTGTATTTTTGAAGTGATTTGTAACTGTAATCAATTGGTGGGTTTATATAGACGAACTAAACGTGCTGGCGAAGTAAATCATAGGTATAGGTTTTCTACGTGTACGTTGTTAATTGATTCAAAATATGTTTGATGCTTCCACGCAACTTAAAATTTCAATTTCGACATGTGACTTTTGAATATTTTATTATTTTATTATTATAATTAATTTAGCTCAATTTTTGTTTTTCTTTGATAACTTTTAAAATATGATGTTTTATAAAATTCTAAAAATACTGCTGGGATCAGCTCATTTTTCTCTACGTTTTGACCTAAGTTTCGTTAAAAACGGAGAAAGTTTAATTATAATATATTTTATTAATTTTGAGCGGTCCCCAATGATATCAACTAACCGAATAAGTATGTCAAAACTTTTTAATAAACATTTTACTCGTTACTTACTAGTATGTAAGTGTCACATATGCGTATAAAATAACTATTATAATATCGCCCAATATATTTTTTATAAATTAAATATTCATGTATTATATTCTAGTTATTCGTTTTAAACGAACGCTTCAAATCTTAAACGATCATTTCTAATATTAATTTTTCGAATAATCATGTTTTATAAATTAATTATAACTATCTTGAATATTTACACGAGACCTTATAATTCAATTGACCGTTTTATTATTGTATTTTTAAATAATAACATTTTAATTATAAATGAAATTAGTTAATGTATACCCTCAAAACGGGATGTTACACCACGTCTAAATTATCAAAACGTTACAACATGGATAAACACCTACGCATTACTATTAATTTTACTATACATCACTATTACTATATATATATATATATATATATATATACACACACACACAAAATCTTCACAAATATGTTACAAAAATAATAGAATAACTTACATACAAAATTCTTATCACCAACAACAAATTGTTTGAATTAAAACAAAAACACAAATCTCTCAAATTTAATTTAAACCCAAATCTCGAAGCAAATCTCTGAAATTTCATATTTTTCATCTTTATTTACAACTTTCTAAAGTCAAAAAACATTCTCGTGATCCACGTCTAGGTTATCAAAAGTCACAACAAGGATAAACACCTACGCATTACTATTCATTTTACTATACATCACTATTAATATATATATATATATATATATATATTTACTGTTAATATATTATGTGTGTGTATATATATTTACTATTTAATAAAATATCTATGTATTTACTATTCCTTTTTCATGAAGTTTAATATATATAATATAATATAATGTTACAAATAGTGACATCATTGCTCGTTGGTGTGAACACTATCTCACCTTTGAGGTTCGTTGTTCGTAAAATCCGGACATGGTTCAACCTAAGAGACCGCGACTAAAATATCTACGTGCGTGCCGCACCTTTTCTCTTTATAAGACAACATTTTTAATTGTCATACTCAAACTGTTGTCTTGCTTATTTATGTAAAAGAAAAGTATATAAAATTCAAAATTAAAACGTAATTTAAAAAGTCTCAAATTTTAAGTTCTAAAATTTAGAAAAAGTTACGTTAATATAAAATTGGACGAAAAATTATTTTTAAAAAAGGATTAAGATTTTAAATAAAACCTACTTCAAAACATAGCAGAGTGTAATGGTTTCTGAAAATACTTAATTAAATAGATAAAAATGTTTTGACTTCAATTTTAGAAGAGTGTTATAAAGCTCAAAGTGGAATCCCCGCACGATGCGGCATGCTAGTGAAAAAGTAAACACTCCCAAAATTATAAAATTAAACAAAAATCTTTATGCAAAATCAGAAAAGTGTGTACGCAGCATTAGCGACAACGAAAACAAAAAAAAAAAAGTAATCTCCATTCAATTCTTCATTTATAAATTGAAATGGGTGATAGAATCAAACACTAGCCACGTGTTTCAATAAGAGAAGCCTAAACCAGTTTAACTAAATTGTATTTTGGTTTCAGACCATTGTGATGTATATAGTATTTATTTTTTTGTTTGTTTGATAATTAATTCTGAATATAAAACACCTAACTTTTTTTTTTATTTTTGAATAAAAGGGTTTTATCTGGAAAATATATATACTTTTAAAAGTTTTGATATTCGTTTATCAAACTTAAGGTAAAAGAAGCATATTTAAACAGTTAATTTGTATGTGATTTAGGACCATCTTTAGGCCACACGGAGTGGGCTTCAGGAAGGAGCCGGGGAGGCTTTTGCCGGATCGGGAATAGTGGCGTACCTACTTGAAGCTCCGGGGGGCGGCCGCCCACCCTGAAAATTTTTTTTAGTAGTATATATATGTTAAAATCCCGATCGTCCCCCGTAAAATTTTGCAATCGCCCCCATTGAAATTTTAATTTCTAAGTGTTCATTAATAAACTAAGTTGAAAAATGCCCAACCAATAATTTGAACCCAATGTAAAATTAAATTTAGTATTAATTATAATAAGTCAAATAACCACTAAACCGGTTAAAAACTGATTAAACCGAACTCCATCGAATATACCAATTAAAAACCGAATAAACTGATCCAAATAAACCGAATTTAACCTTATATATTATAAAGATAACAAATTTAAATCTGAATTCGCTTTAATTGGTTAATCAAAAAAAACTGAACTCAAAAAAATATTTGGAACCGATAACCGAACTGAAACCGAAATTCAGATACAGTTAGGAACCGACTTCAGAATTAGAATACAGTTAGGAACTAAACCGAATTCAAAATTCGGTTTGTTTTTCGGTTACGAATACAGTTCAGTTTTCAATATTAACAGTTTTCAGCTTTTTTGAATACCCTTACTTTAATCTTCGAATTCACTAAGGTGTCTTTTTTTGACCTGTCCTAGGCACCCTGAATTTTCAGGGCCGTCCCTGATTAGCCTATTATATAAAATATATTATTAATTTTAATAAGCTATTAACATAATATTTGAAGTTAGATTTGTGTGATCGAATTGAATATGAGAATTTAAGCGATAGTTGTATTTGTTTTTTACAGAAAGAGTTACTTAGGAACGTCTCTTTATACGTTGTTTTGAATATATATATATATAGAATATATATATATATATATATATATATGGAATTTCATTATATCTTTATATATAGAATTTAGTTTAATTATTTTTTTAAAAAATAACCCGACCCGATCCGCCCAACCAAAAAATTTAGAAAACCAAGACAAAAAAATGTTCAAACGGCTCAAATGAACCCGTTCAACACACCCGGGTATCATCCACAAATGCCATCTCCTAATCAACCAATATTCTACTACGATCCAATGAACCCGGCTCCATATTTGCAATATTCACCGGGCACTCAACAACAATTCAACCGGTGGGAGCAATCGTATCAACAAGATCAACAAAGTTACCAACAATTCGATCAATTAACTTTTTAACAATAATCTCCATTTGAAGGTATTTTTTATACGTTTATTTTTATATTTTATTTTTATACGTTTATTTTTATGTTTAGACTATCGTGACCATAATCAAGATGACTCGGATTCAAGTGAACATAATAAAAGTGTTCAAGTCGAGTCGGAAGAAGAAGAGGAAGAACCTGTTAGGCGAACGGGAAAGAAACCAATAGGAAAGAAAGCACCGGCCAAGCGTTGGTCCGAAGAAGAGGAGGTTGCGTTGGCCAGATCTTGGCTAACTATTTCTGAAAATCCCGATGTTGGTAATGCGCAAAAATGGGATGGTTTTTATAGAAAGGTATTTTTTAACATTGTTTAAGTTAACAAAAAAAGTCACGGTTGATGCTTAAATTTATGTTGTTTATATGTAGGTAACCGAACATTTTCACCATCTCGTGAAGGACAAGTCGAGGACTGTTGATCAAATCTATTCCAAATAGAATGATATGAACTCCTCCATGAAGAAATGGAATGGTTTTTATCAACAGGCTTCAATGAATCGCAAAAGCGGTGAAGGGGGTGAACAAGTTTTGAAAAGGCCATGAAAGACTACAAAATCATGGTCAAGTCAAAGGGATTCACTCACATCCAAGCGTGGGAGATGGTTCGCGATAACCCTTTATGGTGCGACATTCCACCAGTAGGTTGTGAGTCACAATCTACAACAAAAAGGCCGAAGCCAAACGAGTCAATGGGTAGTGTGAACGCCCACATCAACATCAACCTTGATCGTGATGGCCCACACATTTACTATGAACCGGATAAGCCAACAAGAAAGGGCAAAAGTTCGGCCGCGTCCTCCTCGTCGCATGACGAGTTAATTCAACAAATGACGGAATTCAACTCGTTCAACAAAGAGGAATCCCAACAAAGATTCCGCCTTCGAGAAGAAAAACTATGTGTTTTGCAAGAGGAGAAAGACGCACGCGTCGCATTAAAGATTCCGCCGACAACAACATGCTTTAGACGAACAACAAAAGGCTGTAGATTTAGAGTTCATGATGAAAGACCACACAATTTATCAAGAACCAATGCTACAACTGATTCTCGATCGTAAACGAGAAATTGCTGCTCGTTGGGGATGACATTGCCATTTCTAGGTTTTTTAATTTAATTTTTTAGGTTGTATTCTTCTTTTTTTTTTTGGTTGTATTTTTTTTATTTTAAATTTAATGAATCTTTTTTTATTTTATTAATATTATTACTATTATTATTATTTAAAAATAAGATTTGAAAATAGGGAAAAGTGGGAAAAAGTGGGACGACACCGTGCAAAATGAGGAAAAGTGAAGAAAACTGATGTGACGCTGATGTGGCAATATGAAAAAGTAGGGAAATGTGGGATGACTCCTAGTCCTCTTATAGTTTGGTAGGGTGAGAAGCATTTTTAACGACTCATAAACCGGCTCAAGCAAAACCAAGTAAGCTTATTTCATCACTCTTGAAACTAACCTGTCAAACTTTACGATTTTAGTTTTTGACTTAAAATTTATGTTTTGCAAGTTTATTATCTTTTCCTACTTGTTATCATTATATATTTTCTACTTATTATTATTTTACAAAAACATTTTTCATAATTTCAGCTCAATATATATGGATTTTTGTTAGAAAAAAATAAAAAGTGCTTTTTTAGAATAAAAACTTATTTAGAGAATTTTGTGAAAAAATAAAATAAAATAAAATTGAACTCTGTTTGTTTTTTATGATAATTTACTTGATGTAAAAAACAAAACCAAAATTATTTATTTGATGTTTTTACTACGTTAATAGGACAAGTTATATGCCAATGTGGGACTAGCTAGTGCATTTTGTAGAGGCTTGCCTCTTACAATGAGAGGCTATGAGTTCTAACTCATGTAATGATGTAATTAGTTTGGAGTAGTTAGGAGGAGATAACCATTGTCGTTCAAAAAATATATAGGACAAGTTATCAAAGAAAAATAATATTAAATATTAAATATAATAATATTAAAAAATTGAAAAATTGAAAAAATAACTTTTGGAATGCCATATTAAAAGCATGCAAAAACATTATGTACTGGTAATCAGCGCTTCTCAAATAACGATAAATTATTATTAATAAACAAATCTTAAAACAATAAATCTTCGGCTTGAAAAGGACTCAAAATTTACGACACTGACATGGCAAATTGGCAAGGAGGGACGGTAATTTTCTTGTTGCACCAAGAGGTGCCGTTACGGATCCCACTTGCCCACCTAATACACAGGGGGCGGACCTAATAATTCAAGTGTCCCGGACGTACTCCGAAAAAAAGGCCTCTAGTGAATTATAAACTTGTGTTTTTTTGGTTTTGTATTTGGAGATATAAGTAAATATATATAATTTAAAAAAAAATTAAAATTTTTGTGCCCTTGCGATAAATAGGCCATGGACGGAGGTCGGGTTTGCCCCTCCCCAGGGCCTCCCATGCTAATACGTGTGGGCACAAATTAATTATGATTACAAAAATTAATTACAATTAGGAAATATGTAATCGTTATTTGAAAGACAATCACATATATAGTCATGTAGCTGTAAGCATGTAGGTTCATAGTAAAAAGTATATATCATATGTCTTGATCATTAAGTGAGTGAGTAAAAAGAATAAAAGTGGTATGAATTATTACTATTAGCTGGAATTAAAAAAAAAATGCTTCTTTAATCATACTTCATGTGAAATCACTCGCAAAGCTTGGCAGGGACGATCACCTCTTTTTTTCGTAGTATCACTTTTTCAGTCGGTAAGTTAATTTTTTTTATAGATATTGATTTCGTCACGTTTAAAATTTTCTTCCCCTCATTTAAACTTTTTCAAACTATGCGAGGTGAGTAATCATAATAATTTTTTTCCTTCCACTTGATAATAATGCTCCTACGTCATGGGCAAAGGCGGCCCTGAGAATTTAAGTTCCCTGGATTTACTGAGAAAAAAAGACCCCTAGTGAATTATAAACTTGTGTTTTTTCGGTTTTGTATTTGGAGATATAAGGAAATATATATAATTTAAAAACGATTTTTAAATTTTTTGTGTCCTTGCGATAAATAGGCCCTGGATGGAGGTCGGGTTTACCCCTCCCTAAAACCTCCCATGGTCAGGGGCGAAGCTTAATAGGGGCCAGGGGTGACCGTCCCTCCTCTCTTTTAGTCCGTAATGTTAGTTTTTCGGGCGAAATGTTATTTTTAGTTAAAAATCGCGGTTTCGCACTCTTGCTTGTTTTAAAATTTTCTCGCCCCACTCTCATTTTGTCCAAGCTCTGTCGGTGTCCTACTTGACATATCAAATTAAAAGGCTTGTGATAACAAATAAACCAAATGACGTATGGCCTTAGAACAAACATCCAAGAATAGTGCGTCCAGAATTTGTAGAGTCCCCATGTGCAATATTATTCGGGAACATAAATTTGGATTGATGTAGAGATTCGTTAGTTGGTGTCAATGATTAAGCGGGAGAACGTGGCGGAACATATATGAGCCATGTATAGCCACGTCGGAAGCAAGCTCCTCCACGTACCACCTTAAAGATGACGTCAGTGGCCACCGAGTCATGGTGGTCCGTGGTCCTGACTCCTGCGAAACCCCGTCGCCACTCGATCTTGGTTTTGATCCCTATGCATGCTGGTTCACCATTCACGTCAACGGCACTGATTTGCATTCTTAACATTATTTTTTTTTTGAACGGATTAACATTATTTATATATACATGCATGATCGATAGTTCGATACATAAATAATATCGTACGTAACCTTATATTTGTTTGAAAGAACTATCCTCGCAAAATGGGTGGGTCAGGTCGGATAATAATATAACATGTTAGAATGGGTTCGGGTTCGGGTCAGGATCAGTTTGAGTTTACACGAGTCGTGTTTAAAAAACATCAATTTACTTTAAGTTAAAATAGGTTGCGAGTAAACAAATAGTTTATTTTTATAATATTTAATAATTTTATCGTCAAATATATCAATAATAATTCTTACCCATTTGAATATATTCTATTATCATAGTTTTGGCATGGTTG
The DNA here is from genome assembly GCA_009363875.1 of Mikania micrantha. Lineage (NCBI taxonomy): Eukaryota > Viridiplantae > Streptophyta > Magnoliopsida > Asterales > Asteraceae > Mikania > Mikania micrantha. The sequence goes on from CM018696.1 coordinate 92,131,352, forward strand.
TAAAAATCCCCGACCAGGCCTATTAATCGGTCGATTAATCGTTAGTCCCCTAAGGCCGACTAGGCCCGACTATCCGATTAGGCCGATTAGTTGGCCGATTAATCCCAAATAATCCCTAGTCCCCACCCCACCGACCGACTAGGGACTAGCGATTTCTACAACATTGGTTTTTGGTTACTCATCTTGATTCGAATTGTGTTAAGGTGTTCTGCATATCAACTTGTTATATGTTATAATGTTACATACTTCAACTTTAAATACAATAATTATACATCCAAACTAACTCATTTATTTTGATTTTAATCAATATGGTTTGGTCACTTTGGTGGAAAGAAGTATTTGTTTCATTTTATATATCTAATTGTGTACCCATTTTCATCATAACGACGCTTAACAGGACCCTTTGAGAAACACAAGTTGTTTTATATAAGTAGTATGTGTTTGGTTTGGTTTGAAAGAATAACTAATGAAATTGGTTTTGAGCATCAAAATAAATGTATTTTGACCGACTTTTAACCAAAATAGTTTTAGACATTGACCAAAAAACTAATAAGAGCTGATGGGTCGTCGACGCCGACAAAACTAATAATAGTTTTTGGCTCATTTGTTATTAATTAATTAATTGTATGATTACTTTTATATGTATTTATAATTATATATTTCATTATATGACGTAATATTAATTTTTATTGATTCAATAATATCAAGTCTCTCATGAACTTAATTTATTTACACTTCTAACTATTAGGGGTTGTTTGTTTACCATTTAATGGAACTATTCGACACTTGACAATTCAGTATTTATATATTTTTTCGGAAAACAAATTAATTAGTAAGATAACGTCAAATACCAGCAGATCGTAATTTGAAAAATATAACAAAAACAATTTTACCAAACTAGTGTTTAGGAGAAACTATTTATCAAAATAGTGTTTCTTAAAAGTTATTTAATAAATAATGAGTAATTGTTTACATGGTCATTGTTATTTGTTAATATTTCACTTTTAGTCTCTAGATTTCATAAATTATCTATATGGTCCCAATCTTTAAACATTTATAACATGTACAATGTTTAATTAGCTCACTCACCAAATTACTCTCACATGTTTAACCAAATTACCATAACCTATGGACTGTATGCATTACAAATGTTTACGTTTTGGCCCATATGCGTAATATATGAAACCTTGTACCAAAAGTGAAATAATCACATCGACCATTTGGTCCATTTTGACAATAAACTGTTAAATAATTGATTAAAAAACATGACAAAAACACCATTTTAGTAAATAGTTTTCCGATTTTAGTAAAAAAAAAAAACTCGATGATCAAGGCTGACACGGTCAACCGAAGGAAAGGAACGTCGTCCGTTGTAAGGCCATAATGCAGTACGCTTGTTCAACTTAAAGTGTTGGAAAATGAAAATCCCAATTTTCCCTGGGTCACGCGATTTACATCCCTCATGTTGACCGTAAGACCGGTCGGTGAGAGGCGCCTAATGGTGGCGTTTATCATTTTTTTTTTTGAAAATGAAAATCACACTATCTTAACATAATATATGTTGAAGAAGGTGTTAGCTACCTTATACCAAAGGAAAAGTGTAAAGTTAGTCATTTGCATAGTGACCATCAGTTCTGCAAAGTTGACAATGAGGGGGTCGTCGACCCCGACCACGACCTGCACCACGACTACGGCCACGACCACGATTAGAGTAAGAGGAACCAGAGTTAGAGCGGGAGAAGTTACTAGAACGAGATTGTTGAGCCGTGAAGGCAACCGAAGGCTGTTGCTGACCATGGAGAGTTTGCATAAAGGTTTCCTGATTTTCGGTTTTGGCTAAAAGATCACGGAAAGAGGCTGTTTCAAGAGCTCGGTGAGTTGTGGAAAAATGCTCATAGGAAGGACCAAGACCGCATAGAAACCAATGGCACTTGTCGGTTTCAGAAACAGGATGACCGATGGCAGCAAGTTGGTCACAAATGGCTTTGAATTTTTTACCAAACTCAGCAACAGTGGATGAGCCTTTTTGTAAGAGACGCAGGTTATCACGAAGGGTATGCATACGTTCAGTGGAACGGTGACTGTAGGCGCTCTCCAAGGCAAGCCAGATTTGACGAGCCGTGGAAAGGCCAATAACTTCAGACATGGCTTCTTCAGAAAGAGACGATTGGATGAGCAAACGGGCTGTTTGGTCATCGGCAGTCCAAGAGGCGTAAGCAGGATTGGGAGATGATTTGTCATCTACAGTGAGGGTTTCGGTTGGGATTAATTTTGAACCATCAATGTGGCCAAGTAAATTTTGGAGGGATAAGACAAGGGTAATCTGTTGACTCCAAGCAAGATAATTTGAGGAGGTAAGTTTGTGTGGGATAAAGTGAAGGAGAGAATGGAGAGATGGGGTGGTGGGTGTCGAAGCAGAAGAAGAAGTCATGGACGCCAGTTAGGGTTAGGAAGAAGAAGAGGATCGCCTTTTTGGCTGATACCATGTAATGACTCAATCTCCTTTAATATTATTCACCAAGAATGATACAATAAATAGAGATACAAAATACCTATTCTAGGAAATGAAATAATACAAATTAATACAATAATTACTAGCCATATATTGGTAAATCAATTGCTTGTTTTACGGTAGACTATTAATTGCAACTTGCCATGGTCATGGATCCATCTAACTGAACACATTTCAAACAACTCTGTAAAATTAGAAAAATAGTAAGCATTTGACATAATTAATATGAAAAAAAAAATGATTAAAGACCATCATATCATACCCAATTGTAACATAACTTGGAATTCTATATGAATATTATGCAATATCTTCAACTCCCAATCTAAATTGTAACATAATTTGGAAGTCTAAATGAATATAAGCTGCAAGATTTGTTTGAAAACCTTATGCATACTTATGATCAATTTGCATACTCTTTCAAAGCATTTATACAATACAAGTATCAAATTACAAAGAGATATGCAATTGTGAAGGATGCATGTTATATTATATACCTGGGCAGGAAACTTATATTCTCCTTTGCACTTATTGTCCTCCAATGCAGTTGGATAAAAGTTGGAACCACCAAAAATTGTTGCCTACAAAATAATTTATTAAGATAAGAAAACCCATCAACACCAAGAGACAAACAACATGTTCCAAAGATGAAAAATAGATAAAAAGTTTAAAGTTTATACTCTTGGGAAGAATTCAAGTGATCAATTCATATAAGTTGTCACCTAAACTACACATACTAATAGGAAGAAAGTTGATAGAACTAAGAAACACAGGAGGTCATATATCATGATTTTTTTTTGGAACGGATTGGAACATAAAAAGCATATGAAAATATTTAAAATGCAGGAGTCACAATTATATAAAATCCATAATAATTGGAACAATAGTAAATAGTCCAATCTCGACTAACATTGGGAATTTTAGACTGCTTTAAACATAGTATTATCAAACAACGTGGATCTATGACTAATTCTTGATTTAGTCCTAAAATACGTGAAATTTTAAGATGCAATTATTTTACCAGGTATGCCCTCCCATACAAGAAAACATAGACTTGTAAAATTGTAATCTGCATCCCAAAAACAAATATGAATTGCAAAGAATGGTGACATAAGGAAATGAAAATGCATCAAAAAATATTTAAAGAAATATCAAGTAACCAGAAGATGTAAAGTAGAAAGAGAACATTATAAAAAGAGTCAAAGAGTTGACCATCTGTGTACACAACCCTGTTCAAAATTGCTTCACATTTAAACAGGAAAATTAAACAAACATTTATTTCAAAAGAAAAGACGCTTACATTCCTCGGCAAATTGATAAAAGCACTCAAATAGCTCCCATTATCCAACTTAATTCCTTGTTTTAAACCTAAGCCTAACAAAAACAACTGCAAGTTCAGTTGATTCAAGATACAAAAAAAGAATGAGTATACTATACATGAAGCATTGACTACCAGAATGAAACATAAATAAAATTTAATACACCAATTCATGTAGAAATCTATGATGAATACTGCCATCCACTTGCAAAAAAACAAATAATTATGAGAATGTTTTAATAACTGCATAGTATTTTTTTCTTTCAAGTATTTATCATTTGTTGTTCTATGTCAAAAAGCTAACAATCCTTATAGCAAACTATATGAAGGAGATATGTATGACATATGTAGCAAAGAAAAATGTAAAATAAACAAAAAATTGCACTTTATATCAAATTTTTCTATTTCAACATAAATGGTTATTCTTGAAGCTTTGTTGCATATACCATCCTACTGTTTGCTGAATAGATCATTTGCCTTAAAATAAAACATGTGAGATGATTAATTAACTTAAAGAACACATCCATCTTGGTCCTCTTATCCACCCAAATTTCCATAAGCATGTGATATTAGATTTTTATATAGCTCATTAGTTTATAGAAAACAATCAATTTTCAAAAATATAGATGTAATTTATAGCTTACTTTTGGTTGATTTTGTTGAGTTCTTACTTCTTATGTCATAAAAGCCACTAAATAAACTAAATAATAACTAAATGACACTGCCAAAAAAATTTAACCACTAAATAAACTAATTAAACACTAAGAACCAGTGTCGAGATTCTTTTCTTCCCTGTTCTTGGCTCCTGGCATGTGTCTTTGCAAATAAATCCTAGCCCTGCCAAAACATGTAATGGATTTTTAAAAATTCTAACAAAATATTCATAAATTACTAAAAACACATCAAATTCTAACAATAACACTTATCATCATCTTCACATCAAAATCAAATTCTCAAATTGGGTTTCAAAATCTAAGTAAGAAATCTAAATCTAAATCAATGAACATAAAAATGTTCGAGCATCAAAGTATAGTAACAGAAAATAAAAATCTACAGAACTTAAAAGATTAGCATGATTTGAACTATGAATCGGTGAAAAAAAGCATAATCTAACTTTCAAAAGGGAATGAAGAAATCGAACACAGCTATTGAAGGCTTTTATGTCGTTTGAGGGTCGTTCGTAGGTGGTTGCAGATGCAACACATTCGACTTTTGACCTTCTCGTTTTCGTTTGAGTCTTTACACAGACGAACATATGCGAAACTTTGAAATGAGAAGATGTGTATAATTCCCAGAAGAAGATCAAAGGAAACTTGAGAAAGAGAACGACGTGAGGAGCTAGGGTTTGTAACTCTTGTATTCGAATTGAATCCACTTGAAACTTGTATGCAGTTTGATAAAACGATAAAATAGGAACAGAATACACTGTTATTATTAAAAATTAATTTTAAAATTTTAAATTATAGTTGATATATGATTCACATGTGGCAAATTTAAGTTTAGAATTGATGTAGTAATGAGACCACTCCCATCCACAACCAACCAACCAAAACTATTCCATAAAATATTAATTTCTCTCTCTTTCATATATACAACCAACCAAACTTAATTTTTTCACTCTCATTTACAACCAACCCAAACCAACCTAATTTTCACTAACTAAATATTGCTTTATGTTTATTTTTATTTAATTAAAAATAATTATTTTAATTAGAAAATATAAATTATTATTTTAATAAAATAACTAAAAATTTTAAAATTATTTTACTTTATATAATTTTTAAATTTTAGTTTTTGGTTATGTAACTTTTAAATTTCACTTGCTTATGTAATTTTTTAGTTTTAGTTTTAATTTATGTAATTAGTTTTAATCTATATTTATAAATGTGGAATATGTAATCTCCAACCAACCAAGGGTTGGTGGAGCAAACAGATTGTTGGATTTAATTGTTTTTTTAATTTTTTTTCCACTTTTGAACGACCGAACGGAGCATTTGTTTGTCGATGGGCGTGGTCTGAGATGTGTCAAATTTAAGAATAAGGTTGATGTAGTGATGACACATAAGCAAAAAAATCTTTCTTTATTATAAAAGTATAGATATAGATATGTTTGGTTTGGTTTGAAAGAATAACTAATGAAATTGGTTTTGAGCATCAAAATAAATGTATTTTGACCGACTTTTAACCAAAATAGTTTCAGACATTGACCAAAAAACTAATAAGAGCTGATGGGTCGTCGTCGCCGACAAAACTAATAATAGTTTTTGGCTCATTTGTTATTAATTAATTAATTAATTAATTGTATGATTACTTTTATATGTATTTATAATTATATATTTCATATATGACGTAATATTTATTTTTATTGATATCAAGTCTCTCATGAACTTAATTATATACACTTCTAACTATCAGGGGTTGTTTGTTTACCTTTTAATGGAACTATTCAACACTTAACTATTCAGCATTTATATATTTTTTGAAAAACAAATTAATTAGTAAGAGAACGTCAAATACCAGCCGATCGTAATTTGAAAAATATAACAAAAACAATTTTACCAAACTAGTGTTTAGGGGAAACTATTTATCAAAATAGTGTTTCTTAAAAGTTATTTAATAAATAATGAGTAATTGTTTACATGGTCATTGTTATTTGTTAATATTTCACTTTTAGTCTCTAGATTTCATAAATTATCTATGTGGTCCCAATCTTTAAACATTTATAACATGTACAATGTTTAATTAGCTCACTAAACAAATTACTCTCACATGCTTAACCAAATTACCATAACCTATAGGCTGTATGCATTACAAATATTTACGTTTTGGCCCATATATGTAATATATGAAACCTTGTACCAAAAGTGAAATAATCACATCGACCATTTGGTCCATTTTGACAACAAACTGTTAAATAATTGATTAAAAAACATGACAAAAACACCATTTTAGTAAATAGTTTTCCAAAAACACTATTTTAGTAATGATCAAGGCTGACACGGTCAACCGTAGGAAAGGAACGTCGTCCGTTGTAAGGCCATAATGCAGTACGCTTGTTCAACTTAAAGTGTTGGAAAATGAAAATCCCAATTTTCCCTAATTTTCCCTAGGTCACGCGATTTACCTCCTTCATGTTGGCCGTGGGACCGGTCGGTGAGAGGCGCCTAATGGTGGCGTTTATCATTTTTTTTTTTGAAAATGAAAATCACACTATCTTAACATAATATATGTTGAAGAAGGTGTTAGCTACCTTATACCAGAGGAAAAGTGTAAAGTTAGTCATTTGGTGTGATTAGTGAAGAAGATGTACACTATCCTCAATTAGTGAAGTGCAATCCACATAATATTTTTTAAAAATTTACGAATCATGTAGTCAATATGAAATTTTTGAATTTCAGTTATAAATTGTAACCGACAATCCAGACCAATTTGACTTTAATCATTTAGTGAGTGGTTCAATCTAGTTTATACCAACTAAAAACGGTTGCAAATGATTCGCTAGTGATTTAAAATAATAATCATTAAGCTCAAACTAAACACCCCTATAAGATACAATAAAAACTAATTTTTAAAAAGATTCCAGCTTGCCCATTTGACCCATGAAATGTTGGATTATGCTTTGCTAAGAATCAAATCGTAATTGATTCTTAAGGAACATATTCTGTCAATGAGTTATTTCTTCCTCTAATAGTTTTTGGACCATTTTATCAAGTTAAACACACATCTATAGGACCTTTTGTTGAGATAAAAAATCTTTTTGGAACTGTTCCTTACAAAAGTTCAATCATTGTAGAATCAAGTTTATTCCAATTTCTTGATTGATACATATCACACGCTTTAGAGTACACATTTTCAACATCATCACTATTGTTATAAAAAATTAAACAATCAAAATAACGTTTGAGTTCTGTTTTATTCATCTTAATACTTCTTTTAAGTTGATTTTTTTTTTAATTAACAATGGGCTATCATGATACCAAGTTTGCTTTATTCAAAATTTTAACCAAGAGCCTAATAATTACTTGTATACTTGCCGAGAGAACATAGCATGGTTACCTAACCCACCCGTACAGGAGAATACCCACAACTAGAAAAACTCTTATTCAACAAAGTTAAACAAGCGCACTGCTGTGACTTGTAAATCTGTCAAGAAAACAACATGAAAGAAACAAATGACTTTAATTTTGACCATAGCAAGCGAGTGAAACTTTTGTTGCCTGTAGTGATTTATTGGGTCTTAAAAAGAATCTGATATAAACTTCGAACACATAAATCATCACAAGCAGGCCGTAATAAAAACATTTTTCAAGATATAACTATACTTGGAACAGATAATATCAAAATGAAACTAGAGAAAGAACGTATAGTGGATTCTATTACACTTGTTCTCTAAATCCTAAGATGACTACTGTTTGTGGGAAAATTAGAACAAGTATATTCTGTTTTGTGACCTGTTAAAAACCAAACAAAATGAGAAGAAAAAAAAGGATCAAATCTTGAAGCTTCTTCCACCTTTCTGCCATACTCCAGTACCCTCAAGACCTGATGACATAATCGACCTCGAATCTGGGCGCCATTTAAACTCCTTAAGAACAGAAAAAAGGGTTGCTAATTCTGCAGACATAGCACTGTCCTTTATGTTGTTACAAGAAACTACTTTAAGTCTTTTAAGTTCTTTCCATGATAGAACTACAGGGTCAAAACCATCCATTGTAAGTAATGAGCATCCTTCCAAAGACAGAGACGTCACTCGCCTTATAAATGCCAAGAAAACAAAGAAAAAGAGGTTAGCCTCAATAATTTAATCAATATCATTCATTATGTACTTTTAAATGCACAAGAATGTGTCATCGACTTTCGATTGATAATTAACTTTAATAGATAAACATGATAAAGTATATAAATCTCATCCTTAGACTCATACAACTATATCAATTACATTAGCTTCCTTTAGTTTCATCCAATTGACGCCTACAAGTCAACAAGGGTCAACACGTAATTGAACAAAACTGATAAGAGGCATAATAAATAATGCTTTACAAACAAAAATTATCACATCTTTGGATAAAAGATTCGGACTTTAGAATTCATGATGTACATTTGTAGTTTTGTACCCAATTTGACAATGCTGGTCCACTATCATCACTTTCAATGACTCACAAAAGTATTTCAACTTGTCAATTAACAGTAAGAACATATAAAAGATGGCGCATTCCATGAACACATCTAGCTATAGAGCAAAGGTAATATATGATTGCAAGTCTTATTTTTCTTGCAATCAAATTTTTGCAAATTAGAAACCACAACAATTCCACCGCATTTTAATTAATCTAATGTGTATCTCAAACATTAAAGATGCTATGGGGCAAATTGAAAAGAACAAGATCATGGTCATACCTACAAATACTTGCAGCACTGAATGAGATGTTATCCAATCCCCAACAATCCTCAAAAACCAACTCCCGAACAGCTTTACACACCAAAAACAGGGCTCCCAGTCCTTGCTTATCTCTCAACTGGCACCTTTCCAAATGTAGTTCTTCAAGGGTGGGACAAGAACCTAAATGCTCATTAGGGCCTGGATTTGGATCGATAAATTTGCAAGATTGAAACTTTAAAGTCTTCAAATTCGTGCAATAGGACAATGCAGCTAACCACCCACCTTCTAATTTATGGTCACAAAGGGTCAATTCTTCAAGCATTTGGCAACATTGGCCAATAGCTTTGATCCCATCATAACTCCCTTCACAACCAACAAGCTCAAGCTTTAATAATCTTGGACAAACTTGGGCCAAAATAGTCAACCCGATATCTGATATCACAGAATCATACAACGCATTAACAGAACCGATAAGTTTCAGAATCTGCAAATTCCTAAAACCTGCAAGCCCTTTTAAATCCAAATCAGTACAGGAACATAACTCTAATTCCTGTAAAGCCAAACACTCATTTGCAATAGAAACCAACCCGTTTTTGCTCGCGCCGAGGAGTACAAGCCTTTGTAAATTAGGGCAACCTTGAGCAAGAATCTGAACCCCTCTATCAACCAAACGTGTACTCAAAAAATCGGGTTTCCAAATAAACCCGTTATTCGATATGAACGAATTAACATGAATTGACACAAATTTATTACTGAAACATATACCCGAATTGCGAGGGGATATTAGGCAAGCTTGAACAATATCAACATCAACAAGATTAGGAAAACGAAGAGCAAGTCTACCAGAATCTAGAAAATCCCAATCCAGTAATCTCAATGATTTCAGTAAACCACCACCAATCCTCAACCACCGTTTACAAACTAAGCAACTAGAAATTTGCTGCAATTTTGTGAGATTGGAGAGTATAATAGCTAAAATTTGATCTGAAATCAAAGAGGTGTAATCTGGAGCTACCGAAATGGGACTATTTCTATCTAGGGTTAGGGTTTCATCAGGTTCAGAAGGAGGGGTGTTCGAATTCGAAAGAGAATTCAACCTCATTATGATAATCTCATTCTTGAGAGCTCTTGCGTCTTCCAGGCAGCTGATTGATCTTTTCTTCAATGGCGATAAAGGTATCACATCGATTTGCAGAAATTAAGGTTAGGGCTCGAAATGAAAGACTCCCAGTTTCGAAACTTTATAGCCGCATTTGCCCTTCTAAATCCTCAAGATTTTACAATAACAAGTGAGATTCTTGAAGCTTCAATATGAATTTGATTACAAAAACACAAAAGAACATTGAAGCTTCAAAGTAAAAGCTCTCAATCTCTCTCTATTATCTGAAATTTGTCTTACTCTCTCTCTCTCTCTCTCACCTTGTATCTATAATCTATCTATATGTATATGTGTGTGTTTAGGTTTTCTCGTGAGGGGATCAGATTCGTGGGACGCACATATTTTCTTGTATGACGCCATTATTATTATTATTAAAGTGTTGGAACGAGGTGCGGTCAGTCGGACATTGAAAACTCTTTTTTTTTAACGGCTTAGAAAGCTTAGGAGTTGTTTGTTTGCATCTGAATGACATTAAGAGGTTACCTTTGAATGGTTCATAACCTCTTAACCATTCAGACTTAGGGTTACCTCTTAATCATTCAGAGGTTATGAACCATTATCAACCTCTTAACCATTCAGACTTAAGGATACTTTTTAACCATTTACATGCTATGAACCATTAAGAGGTTGCCTCTGAATGAGATTAAAATGCTACCAAACATGGCCTAATTTTTTATGTATGATTAATTAATTAATTATGGTCTTATGGATGGAATTATAGGTGAAAACAAAATCCTTTAAAACGGGTTTAGATGAAGCCGTGAAGGTTATAGTTAACACAAAAATTAATTGGTTTTGGATCGATTTATAACGAGTTATGAAATGCTTAAAATAAAGTCCTTTTTTTTTGTTTGGTCAAAATCAGTTAACTAGTTTTTTCAAAAAAGGTAACCCTTGACCAGTTGTTGAGTGGACGTTGGGCTCGGTTAGACCGATTAACTGTTCAAGTTTTTTTTTAAATATATATTTTTACAGTTATATGGTTGTTTACTTGTTTATAACCGTTAACTTTACCATTTTGCCCCTATAATCTACCTATACTAATAAATAAAAGTTTTTAGTGTCACATGTCATGATTCTAGAGCATTTACACATTCATTTCATGCTTCTCTCTCCTATTAAATACATATAACATTAAATAATAATATTAAATATTAAATATACTTTTTATGTATTTTTAAAATAAAAAAGATTTTTTAATACATTAAAATATATTAATATTAAAAACACATTTTTTAAAAAAAAAAATTTATAAATTATAAAATTTTTAAAAACAATTATTTGAACACAATGTTTAAGGAAAAACGAACTATAAAAAAAGTTGTTTAAAAATAATAATATTATTATAATACTTAAAATATTAAATAATATGAAATTGTAATCCTATTTTATATTAAAAATCATCTTATATTTTCGAAATTTTCATTGATAATTATTCGTAATATTTTTTTTATTTAATCCGTGTAATACACGAGAACTAACCTAGTTTACTATAAACACAGGTTTTTAGCTTTAACCTAATATGAGTGTCACTTTAACATGTATGTGTCTGACTGTAAAATACGATCAGCTTCGACTCTGTTTTTAATAAAATTTATATCGGGATGTTTACAAAAAAAATAAATAAACAAGATTGTGTGATTAAAATTTTAAAAAAGAAATTAAATTATATAAGCTATTTTATAAAAATTAAATTGGATGCAAAATTAATTAAAAAAGTTAGGTTGTGACTTGGGTTGTGAAAATGCTTGTGTTGTGGAGTTGAGTTATGGAAAATGTAAATTTTTTTTTAAAAGAGAGCCAACCGATCGACTTAGAGGTCACCAGATAGTCTTGACACACGTCATGCGGTGACTAGATTATTATATTAATGCTCATATAATATATTTAATTATTAAATATAATATCACAAAGTAAATAATTTCATATATATCCTTACAAACTTGTTAAATATCATATATATCCAAATCGAACTTTTAATATCAAATATATCCACTTCTAATAATTATAATATCATATTTATCCTTATTAATATACTTTACTAAAAATAATTTTTAACATAACCATTTTACCCTTAAATTTGATTATATCGAATATATTTTTCTTCAAAAACCAAAAAAAAAATCATAAATTCTCATATATATACGTAGTTTTACATTGAAAAACTATTTTATCTCACGTATAGATCCGATCTTCGAACTTCAGGAGGATCCAAATCGCTACCAATTTCTCGACACTCAAAGGTTCGATCGATTATTTTTCCGCATCAGTTTTGGATTACTGTCTTAATTTTGTAATGTGCTTAATTCTGTTTGAGTATGTTCGTACCAATTTGTTAGATCTATTTCTGATTAGATACGTATGTGGAGTGGGTGCATGACAAACATAGGGGTAGAATTGAGTGCAGGTTTGTGTTGGATTCATTGACATGCTTGGGATCTGATTATCCGATCTACTTTTTCGTTCTTCAGGCCTTATGTTGTTTTACGATCAATTTGATTTTGATAAGCTTCAACCGAAATCTCATAAAAGGATGTTTGGCTCGGTTTTTGGTTAGATTTTCACACTGCCTGTAATTTAAACTTTAAAAAAAAAATAAAGCAATCGGCTACACCAACGACCATATCATCTTTCTAAGGCATCGACTTTTTGCTCGTTTAGGATTTTTCATGGGGCCACGAAAAAAAAAACTAATTAATAAATGTGGCCACTTTTAAGTTTGTTAGTCTTGATTATAAAGCTATCCAAGATAGCAGCAGGGTAAATAGGTTATTTTTTATCTCCTGATTACTTTTTAAATCTTGAGAAATTAAGCAATGTTTTAATAAACCCAATTTTTATAACCTTCTGAGTTACTTTATAAAACGTTGGCTTAAATTATAGATCTATTGTTTATTGGGACCAAAGGTCGTTTGCCCCAATGGTACCAAGTCGTGCTAATGATGATTGGAGTATGTGATATGAATATATAAATCTTTATACTTAAAACTCTCATCTCATGTTTATATTAAAACAAGAAATTCATTTCTCAATGTTTGACCCTGTATGCACTAATAAAACAAACAAACATACCCAGTAAATCCCACTTTTAAGTAGGGTTTGTATGCACTAATAAACTGTTTATTAATATGAACTATGAACGAAGAAGTGTCTTAAGAGAAATTAGATTCAATAACCATTTCTATGTCAATTGGGATATGGATAAGGTTTGTATCTATCCTTCCCTCCAGACCCTACTGAAAAGTGGGAATATACTGGGTAAGGTTGTAAGGTATGTGCTTGTAACTTTATTTGATATGTGTCATATTGTAATATATTTCTACTATGAACAAATAAACTTCTGTTTAAAGAATCTAAAAGACAAACTGCAAGTAGTAAGTGTCTGTAACTGTGCTCTGAATGTGATATTGTGTGCAAGTTTGATATATATATTAAGATCATCTGTTTTACACATACAGTAATGGCTTTGAATGGAGCAGCCCCACCACGAGGCAGTGCAGCAGCCACTGCCGCCAACTTGCGAAGGAGGAAGACTGGCAGCACTGGAGGGGCAGCTGGTGGAACTGCTGGTAACATGCTCCAGTTTTACACAGACGATGCTCCTGGACTAAAAATTTCTCCAAATGTTGTACTTGTTATGAGCATTGGGTTCATTGCTTTTGTTGCTGTTCTTCATGTCATGGGTAAGCTTTACTTTGTTAGTAGAGAGGCTTAAGAATCATTCTTGCTCCGTGAGTTTACTGTAAACTTGATCACCAGTTGATTAAAATCGTTTACTTACTTTGTACTTTATGATTGATTAAATTTATAGGTTTAAATTTATCTCATCTTTTCAAATTATTTGTGATGAATCGAATGCTGTATAGAATTTTTGATAGCTAACCTGATTTGGTACATGTATCATCTTTAAATGATTATATCATCTTTGAATTATAAAATGATATTGTAACAATGTCAGTCATGTTATCTTGAAATCCGAACACCCCTACTTTAGACGCAACTCAAAATAAATTGTTCTTGAGCTCAAACCCCATTGTTTAATTCAAGACGAGATTAGGGACAGAGGTAGGAAAAAAAACTCGAAACTAGAACCGGAACCAATAACCCGAACCGAAACCAGTCATAACGAAATAGATGAGCAGGCGGTTCCGGATTTTCAAAAAAATCAGAACCGAAACCGGTTCCACATTTACCCGACCTAAACCCGAACTAAAATCGGCCAAAAACGTTCAGAATCGATCAAAGACCGGAACTGGTTATTGACTTGAACCAAACCTGTTCCAAAAAAAAACCTGTTTGCCCACTTCTAATCAGCCATACAGAATTTGTAGTTATTTGGAAAAATCTTCATCAAAGTTGTTTGCAAAATTAATAACAGAACGCTAGGCACAAGAAAAATAGCATGACAAGTTTTCGACCAACAAACGCAAGACTGGAATTCAAGTTGTGTTGAGAGACGAAAATTGATAAAATTAAAAAAATAAATAGTAGTATAATTGTTATAATAATAATAATAATAATAACATTAATAATTCTATTTTACATGCTCAAGAAGACCACGAACATATATGGCAAACAAGCTACAGGCTATATATGATGGTCATTTTAACTATCTAAAGATATCCAAAATGTCTAGAAACTAGTAATTGACCTAAAATATGAACTCCAAAAACATATAGACCGGTACTTTATTGATTATCTTGAAAAATTAGCAAAAAAAATCTAGTGCATTGTATCTGATATTCCTCCAGCAACAACACCGTCATCGACAGGCTTAGGCCCTCCACACGATCTTGAAACTGATTCAAACAGTTTCTCAATCTCAGGAGCACACCTGGTGAATGATCTGCTCCAGAAGTTGTACCTTGGATTCTGATCATTCATAAACACCACTCAATCAATCTCAACACATATAATATAGGGTTCAATTGTTAACCCTTTCGTATCATGATAACCGAATAACTACATCTTATTATTTTAAAGGTGTAGGTTTTTTCTTCTTTGTTAATTAATGTAAGTGGGGCCCACATTAATTAAAAAAGAAGAAAAAACCTACACCTTTATATTTACTTTAATGTAGGCCCCAAAGTAATAGGATGTAGTTATTCAGTTATCGCAAAAAGGACGGGTTAACAATGGATCATTCCCATATATATATATATATATATATATATATATATATATATATATATATATAGGGAATGTTCAATTGAGAACCAATGTAAGTTAAGAACTAAAAGAACCATTTCTTGCCATAAGTTTGAAGGATATAAATGTAAGATATAAATGTAACTTCCCCTATTTTCAAGGGAAATTACTTTTATACCCTTCAAAACTTGTTGGTTATAAATGTGGTTCCTCTAGTTCTTTACAGTTTGTTGGTTCTCATTAGAATGAATCCTTATGTATATACATATGTGTGTGTGTGTGTGTAAGTAAAAGCAACTGACATTTACATTTATTGATTACTACCTTGATAAGCTCAATGAAAGTAATCAGAAGGCCCCATGGGTGTGGTCTATTAACAATCAACCGCTCCAATAGAACTCTTGTGATCTGTTCTTGAATGGCCTCCTGCATTTTTATGTACAAATGAATGAGTGTAACATTTGAAAGTGAAACAAGCACCCAACTCAACTACTAATGACTCACCTGGTTTGACTCGGAAAATAAGTAAAGAAGGATGAACGAGAAGTAATGCGTGTGGTTGTTGGGATAACGCAATTGGTTAGCAACCGCGTTCAAAAACAAGTAACGCCCTTCAGTCTCTAGTTCCAATATTAGTGTTTGGAAAATGTCCAGAGCAGCACCCACCAAGAAGATGGCAAGTGATGCGTTACTTGCCATTGATTGTCCATGAGGAGTTCTTGCCTGCAACTGCAGGATGGCCTGCGTCCATCCATTCCGTTATTATAACATCTTTTTTTTTTTGTCAAATCATATAATAGTTTTGATATATTTCATATACAAGAGTTAGTTTATTCAGTTAGTAAATTGCACCTGCATTCCAACATAAAGAACTAGGGAGTTCATCAAAGGCACATTGTATCGTGTTCCCGCCCTTGCAGCCTCACTTGGTGAAAGAAGCAGTTTCTGTTTTAATTCTGAAAGAAATGAAGTTCCTTGTGGCCTCGTCTGTACACATGATTATAATTAAATTCAAAAACAAACACAATTACATGTATTTGCTCATCAAGGATCAGGATTCATGTGTCCTGTTCACCTACTCTTTCATAAATGCCAGAGAGCTTTTGGGATTTTCAACTTTTTTATGATAATTAACAAACAAAATTTAGTACCTTGAGATACTCATCCACGTCACTTTTCATTTGCTTGGCTTTCAAGGCGGCATCAACCTCTGACAGAATGCGTGGTGATTGGCTAATCTCAGCTAGCAGATCAATCTGAAAGAATAAGATTGAATCATGTAAAAATTAGTCATAAATCAACAACAGCTATGTTCAAACTTAAATGTAGCAGTCTCAAATCATTTACATATAAATGAGTCGAATTGGGTCATATTTATCTTTAACAGGTCAACATATCTAGCCATCTGATCTGTATTCAAATGTACATAGCATCCTAATTTGTTTTATCAAAAAAGGTTAAAATAATAATGCAATGGTATCTTTGTAATTGTACGTCAAACATAATTTATATATAAATTCAGAAATAGGGTCATGTTTGATCTTTAGCAGGTCAATATGCTAAGAAACAAACCAAGTCATCTGATCTGTATGTAAATGTATATAGCATCCTACTTTATTTTATCAAAAAAGGCTAAGATCATTATGCAATGGTATCTTTGTAATTGTACTTTACGCATTATTTATTTATTAAGCACAGAAAAAATGTGTATATGTGACAGAGAAACCAAAGCAAACGCATTTTGTGCAGGCTGTTTTCCATCTATAATCATGTGCAACTAAGCAATGACATTTTTCCATTTAAAAAAACAAAGAAATGACAGACCTTCAAGTTGGGGGTAGAAGGGTCAGGTAGCCTCATGTTGCGTGGAAATGCACTAAGAACTATATTTCTCATTTGAATGCAGCTTGGAGGAATGATATCACAGAAACTGAAATGATAATCACAAAGGAACTCTGGGAAATCATGAAGTAACACTAAAAGCACTCTCAGTGTGCCTTTGTACAGAAATCGAACCTGTAAATAATTAAAAATAAATAAATAAAACATAAAATTAAGATGACAAAGCCTGCTCAGATAAATAGGGAAGGGACTGTTAGGTTCAAAGAATTATTTAAAAGGAGATATTATGTTTGAAAGGAATTGGTATTCGATGGAATTTGAATTAATTCAACTGAAAAATTAGATTGTCTTTGGTTTGTAGACATGTCAATGGAATTTGAATGTAAAAAACGATTAAATTGACCTTATCCCTAAGCCCCAATTTGTCCACAGTTCCCCACCCCATTTCATTGTGTTAACTTCTCCTCACACAAACTGGATTTCATCTCTATCCAATTCGACATGGATTTAATCTCCATCCCATGTAATCGAAAACGTTTGAAGCAGAAAAGGCAACAATTTATGTTCCTAGACGACAAACTGTTTCTTTGAAATAGTTGAGCATTGGAATCAGCTATATCGTTCATTAACTTAATCGATAAATGTCAATGTTATTTAATCCGTATATTATTTTGGATTCAGTTCATCTTTGGTTGAAATCAAGACAATTGGTTCTGGATTTGATTCAAATGTTTGCATCGATCTAGAGTTCATTGACAGTTTTCATATCCTTTCATAAATTTCAATAATGATTCAAATGTTTGCATCGATCTAGAGTTCATTGACAGTTTTCATATCCTTTCATAAATTTCAATAATCAAACTGAATTTCATATATTTGAAACGATTTATTTGGTTCAAAATTAGCAGTAGCTTTCTGCATTTTTAACACACTTTCGTATTATAGCTGTTTGTTTATTATTGTTTTTAATCGTTTTTGAACATTGTAATCTGCTGTATCACTCGTTAATTGAATCAATGAACGTCGATGCTATTAAATCCAAGGAAATATTTTGGAGTCGTTCATCTTTTGTTGAAATCAAGACAATCAAATCTGGATTTGAATTGAATGTTTGCATCGATCTAGTGTTCATTGGCGGTTATCATTCCCTTTCGAATTTCATTAATCAAACTGCTCATATACTTGGGGCGATTTATTTGGTTGATAATACCAGTTGCTTTCTTCATCTTCGATTTAAACCCACTTAAGCTTACTGCTTGTTTTTAGTTTTTTATTGTTTGCTGAAGTTGAATTAATGGTGAAACCACTGTCAAATTATGATGTTTTATATTATAGTGATTTCAGCCTTTTCAGGTATATAGAAGATCGTTGAACAAATGGGTAAGGTTGAAAAGGAAAATGGGCTTTTTGGTAATTTTTCAAAATTCCATTAGAATGTCTAAATTTCCTTCACTAGTCTGAAGGAACGTTAAATTCCATCAATTTGAATAAAAGCTTTCCAATTCAAACTCTTTTGTTGCCAACCAAACACAATTTTGAATGGAATATTTTCCATTTCCAATTCAAAAATTAAAATCCATTGGATTTCATGAACCAAGCAGAACCTAAGATAGATGATATGGGTGAATAAGATACAAACCGGCTCGCCAAGTTCAGCGTTCCTCAGAAATGGCTCCATGAACTGGAACAAGTCAACCAGCAAACGTTGGAAATATGGCCACCCCTTCTGACCATTTCCGCTTAATAGTTTTGGCATGAAACTTCTGTGGCTTACTAGTTCAAGCCATACAAAGCTGGAAAATAATCATTCCCCCCATGTGATATACACACAGTTTATCAAAAGAACAAGGTCTATGTATATTCTATAAAATAATTTATACTCACCTGAATGCAGGAACTTTCAAAGGTTGTAGGGCATGAAAGGAAGTTGCTAGAGCTGTCAAAACCTGTAAGAACACAAGGAAAATATTAAGGTGACACATAAGATAACTAAGATTGAAGTGTGAATAAGTAGAACATATAAACAAAATTACCTGAAAATTTGCACCCTCAAAGACTGGATCAAGAGTGTTAAGGTCAAGCAGCCAGTTAATGAATAACCTAAAGTAAGGCCTAGGATTGAATGATATTTTCTTCTCTTCGGCATCCTTTTGAATGAATCTCACTGTTACTGTTAACACCTGCATCACAAAATTAGCATTTGTAGACAGTAATCATATGCCTCTAGTTGAAAATCACAAGAAAATAATCAATTTGCAATTAAATTTTTAAACCTTCGACAGAAGTGACATCTTGCTTAATCCATGGTCAGCAGAGGAGAACTAAGCATACAAAAAATGAAGATGCATATTGAGGAAAAAATAATAGAAGATTGCATATATAAATTAAAAGTTTGAATATCAGTCAACAGGCCCTACCTTCAGTATCGAAAAAACAAGTGATGCATACATATCAATGGCAAGGAAAGATAATGTCTGTGTTTGTTGATGAGATTGGACAGCAGCCTCAGAAGATATACAGTGTGATACAGCAACATCCTGGTAAAATTAGAGAAGATAAACACAGTTTTCTTAAAGAATAACCAGAAATAACTTGGGAATTGTGTGTCAATATGCATGCATCCAACTAAATACCAGAAGACGGCGAAAAAAACGATCTGATGTATCATCGGCTTTCAAAAGACCATTTTGTTGCAATTGTAGAACAAAACGAGCAGTCAATTGATCATTCACACCAGGGAGTTCATATATCTTGTACCATTCAGCAAACAGCAGAGAGACCTACGAGGTAGATAGAATTACTAAGTTATCAATGTCAATCTAAGATAATCAATAATTAAAAGTTAGTAAATCAGTTTTATATACCTGTTCTTGGAAGGCAGCAGGATCTGGTTCAGATGATTCCAGAATATTGGTGTCATCCCTGCTTGCTGCAGGATGATTAGCCACCTGTTCCATTAAACAAAAAAGTTAAGATCTGAAATGCCAACTATCAAAAGCAACAAGAACAGCAGGTATCATATAACCTTCTTGTCTTTTTGTTGTCTGTTGAAGTCATCCTTCCCAGATGGAATGCCAGCTGCAGGGTTCCTAGCAATTTCAACAAGCTGTTGAAGCGCCTCAGGAGCATCAGGCCTTGTTGCAAGCTGCGGTATTTTTTCTATCAGCATGCTTCATTTAATCGAATAAAATTGAATTTAACTATTCAAGAATTAGATAATACCTTAGTCAACACATCAACAACATTATGAAGTTCAGATATTACTCTGGCATCACTAGCCACCAATGTTTGGACAAGAGATATAGCAAATTCTGTTGCCACCTCTGCTCACCATATAAAAATCAGTTATTCTTTTCTATCAGAATGGATGATGATTAAATTATAATATAGTTCACACTTCACACATACTGTTCTTTCCAGCATCAAGAAGCTTAGCCATATGAATATTATACTCAGCAAGGTTCAGCAACTCTCTACGAATTAAGCCAATAGTGATATCTTTGTTATATTTTCTATCTTCATCAGAATATATAACCTGAAAAAACACAATGTGAGCAAATTAGCTAAAAATTCACTAAAATAACAAATCATTGTAGCAAATGAATGAAGAAAGAATAAAACAATACACACCCAACTAGTGAGTTGATTGAACACAAGCTTGCTGACATCACGAATGGCAGCTAACATGGCAAGATGAGCACTAACATGAGAGACATTTGCTGCATTTTCATACAAACCTTGGAAGACCTAAGACAAGATTTAAATGCAATGTCAAAAGCTATTTGGTAGGATAAGCATCAACATAGTTGTAATGAATATAAAAATACCTTCTGAGCCACAGCCAGGGCAGCCTCATCCCGACTAATGCATCTAAGAATCACCCCAGGAACTTCACCAATAATAGCCTGAAACAATCTCCTCTTTAAGATTTGTATTGCAAATTCACATGATTTAGAAAGATAATATCTTTAATGGTGAATATGAAGATGCATTACCTGAATTTCAGCTTCTTTAGCATCCTTTGCTATCAGAGATTCCAGCTGAGACAAAAATTGATAGGTAAGGAAAAGATCTACAACAATATGAAAAAAGTATACAAGAATTAAGAAGTGAACCTCCTCCGAGATAAACTGGTATTTATCAACTGCGTCTTTGGTAGTCAATGAAGGTTCTACATTGGTGCTTATAATGCGATCTGAAGCTGATGATGAAGGCAAAGGCTGTGCAAATACACCAGGGTCCTACCAGTTAATAGAAACCAGGTTAAGCAAGGTGAAATCAACTTTAAACTCATGCTGGTAAAAGTTACAAACTTTGGAAACATTAGTAGTTTCTGGAATGTGCACTTCAGGAGCAGATACTGAAGAAAATGAAGATAGAACAGCTTCATTCTCAAAGTTGTGAGGACCCATACCACCACCCATCACGCTATGCACCGAGGAACCACTGCAAATTAGAAGATACATAAAATAGAGAGAAAAAAGAAGAGGATAGAGCACGACTGTATAAAAAGGAGACCCTTCAACCAATCACACCTAAGAAGTTTTACTGAACTAGGCTCCGAATCTTCAGTGTCCAAGGAGTGTGCTACAGCATTGATACCAGATGAGAAAATGTCGGGGTTTATTTGACCTGAAACTGAACCTGAACCTGAACCATAACCCCGGTGTAGAGCACCACTTCCTGATGGAGCCGAAGGACCAAGTGGTACAGCATTTGGATTTTGGCTTGACTGATTCTGCCACGGTAATCGAACAAAATCCTGCACAAAAGGGAAAAAAAAAGAAAAAAAAAAGACAATTATTACTAAAATTATACAGACTCATAAATCAATGGTGGGAATGGATGATACCTCATAAACCCGCTGTTGAGAATGAGAGAGCCGACCGGGTTTAGGACGCAGAGCTTCTGGCAGAACACCTACATGACCTTGTGTATATAGACTTGTATCAAAATAGGCCCCTTCTCTATGCTTCCTTCTTATCGAAAGTTGAGGTGCAAGTTCACCATCTATTGTTTGCACAGCCTGCATGCAAGGAAATAAACATGCCAATGAATATACTCAAAAGAAAGATGTTATTAGACAAATCTAACCTTTTCTGTTGCAGCCTGTTCAATGAATGCACAGCCCAGGTCGAGGTTATCATTTGTGACAAGCTGAACTGCATGTTCAAGCAGTTCTGTTGCAACATTCAAATTCAGTGCCTGAAGATTGTTTCTAAGCTGACTTGATATTGAACCACGAAGAGGCTCCTAATGACAGACACAAGATCAATATCAGTGTTAGTTACGGAGTAATATCGGGTTATATTAGTAAATTAAAGTCTGCATAAAGAAATTTAACAAGAAACCTTGCATGTGACATGAGCTAGACTTCCTGCCAAACTTGCAACCATCAGGTGAGCTGCACTATGTATACGGCTCTCATCCGACTCCATAGCATAGTCCTGACATTGCATGCAAAAATATAAAAACATTTGAAGTACAAAATTGGCATTAGCACACAATGATCATGAACCAACACAATTTCACCTTTAAGACAAGTTCCTTTGTTGTTTGAGTTGCTATAGAAACACTACGCTGAACAATGCTGGAAACTATTTCTTTGATAGCCAGTTCCATGGTATATCCAAGAACACTAATCATATAAAGGTGCCACCAAAATGGATGAGTCACGCAACGATTCAAAGCATACTTTTTAATTTGCTTCTGTATATAGTTTATGTAATAAAATATGATTTAAAACTATATTACCGCTGGAACGGTACATGCAGACCAAGAGCTTGGAGCTTAGGGTTGATTATAACTTGTTGGTCCATACTTGATGATGGTAGCTGCAAAGACAACCAACATTTAGGTGAAGACTTTATAGTTTATACAAGATACAAAGAAAATAAGAATACTGCTACACACCTGACCAACTGAAAAGGGCAACTGTGCTTGTAGAAGTCCTTGAGCAGATGGAAGCTTATCGGATAAGCCTAAAGCAGCCAACTTCTCATCCTCACTTAAAGTAACAGCAGGAATATGATGAGGAGCAGCATACTATCCATCAATATTAATTAGCACCATCAAATTCACAATATTATTGAAAAAAAACACTTCGAATGCATTTTTAGAAACACATCAATTATAAATATTACAAAAAGATTAATAACCTGGGAGATTATACGTGAATGACCAACAGGATGAGATGAGCTACCGACTTCGACTGCTAATTCCACTTGATTTAGAGTAGATAGTACATTAGATTTTACTTCCCCGACCATTGGTTGCTGAGCTGACCCAGCATCTTTGTTAGAAAAATCTGGGTTTCCTTCAACTTCCCTTACTTTGTCAATAAGATGGGATGATGGGGTTACTTCCTTCAAATCCACGTTAAGATTCTTAAACAACACCTGAAACACCACAACAAAGCAGAAAAAAAAAAATTAATAATGCTTTAAATCAGTTTATTAAGCAGTTGTCTCCATATAAAGCATATACACACACTACATACCTCAATTTCAAACTTGAGATTCATTTTGAGATTAGGCATTGCATAGATTTCAGCAAGCAACGCAAGAACTCCCATGGTCCAAGGATTAGGTGGTTGATATGCCAAACTGTTTGAACATGACTCCAATATCTACACCATCAAAAAAGTAATTTACTACCTCACCGTCCTTGGATCAGAGAAAAGATACAACAGATCAAAATGTGTACCTTAGAGGTAAATGGAATCACTGCAATCATTAAACCCTTTTCATACGCCTAAAATTGAAAGTAAATTTAGTTACATATCCCCCAAACAAAAAATGCAGGAATTCATGAAGATTAATAGGGAAGATTTTGTATAAAACCTCAATAATTAATGCCTTTGGATCAATCTGATTAGCACGCAGAACATGGTTTCTACCAATTGTGATCTTTCCCAGCCAGCCTCCAAGATTCTTCAGCAACGAACGTTCTTCTGAACTGGATTTTATAAGTTCTGAACCTAGAAGAACCTGTTGCATTACCATATTATATTATGAACTACAACAATTCGCATTTGATCATCATTTAAAAAATAGAACAAAGACAAATTTAGTAAAGCATACCTTGCAATTCTCATAGGTGGCTTGAACTATCTCTTTGTTTAGAGGTTTTGAGTTGGCTTTCTCAAGGAACTTCAAGTACAAGTCGTGAAAATTTGGTTCAATACTCGCTCTGTCATCAAGATCAATATGGCACTCAGGAATCATAAAACATTAGCAACCTAATAAGTACACGTAAGCAGACATATAACATGTAGAATAACGCAATCACAACCACCATACAAGCCATCAATAAATCACTCATGTTTCATGAAAACAGTTTTGATTAATTTGATGGTTTTCATAAATTTAGCAAAAACTTATTACTTACAAGATGAATTCAGTTATTGATGTAGGTTCTCACCTTTTCATGACCATGTACTGAGCAAACCAAGCATAGTATTGTTCTTTTAAAACTTCTGTGAATTCCTTTGCTTTAGCTTCAATGTTGGCAGCTGACAAATTGTTGATAATAAAAGAAATCTTATCCTGAATTTCAGAAGGTGGGGCCTGTATGGGAGATGCATAAGAGAAGCAAATGACCAGAAAAACCTTAGAGATGATATTTTAGCATGGGAACAATTTATTAGGTGTGTGCAAGACCAATGATGATAACACAAAATATACATGTACTATCACAAATGGATTTCATCTGAACAAGTTAATCGGTTTATAAGGAAACAAAACCTTGCAAATTTACTATTGAAATTCATCTTAACAAAAATAAATTTTGAAGTACTTCATCTGCAGAAATAGTATCATGACTACCGTCGCTAATAAGTAAAACCATTTAAAAATTTTAGAAAATAAGCAGCCAAAAAGAGGCTGAAGGTACAAACAGCACCTCTATGGGAGTTTCTCTGCGCTCAGCAGCAGCAACAAGTGTTTCAATATTCAAAGCAGAACCAAACCCTGCATTGTATGCTATATGTTAAGGCACTGTAAAACACCTCTATGGAGTACATGCATATGCAGGTAAAAAAACTTCAAAAAATTAAGAAAACTTACTTGCTGATGTACCAGCTCGAGAAGGACGAGCAAAAGCAGGAGCGGAAGCCAATGCTGCAGAAGAACTAACTACGCTATGTGGCTATATTCAACCAACAAAAAATGGAAACCATTCATAAAAGAAACTGAGGAAAACAAACATCTCGTATATAAGACAGTGTCATGACTGGTTACCTTAGGGGCATTAACAGGATCGTTTGGTGGAGCAACTGAGGTTTGTCCTGTGGTAGTTAAATTTGGCTTAATATAGGAGGAAGTTACAGAGGCTCTGTGTCTTTCATCTAAATAACTCTGGTTCCTCTGCTGAAGCTGAATTGGAGAAGATATTTGTGAACCAAGCTGTGTACCACCAGATCCAATTAATGGGAAAGATGAACCCGTCACCTACAAGAAAACAAACTTGTAATTCGTAAAACTTCATAATATAAATTAAATCTATGAAACTCAAAATGCAAAAATGAATTACCAGCATCAATAAACAAGGTATTGATAATTGGAATTCAGCACCATAAAAGAGGTGGGCATAAAAAATAAGATGTACCTCAACGTTTGGTTGTGGAATAGAATTATGGTGTTGGTCAGCAGCAGGATTGTAGGCTGCTGCATCTGAATCTGGGTGGCCTGATGAATTTCGAGCAAGAGCCCTTTCAATGAAAGCAACAAGCTCAGGATGAGTGCCACGTAGATGTGATATCTGTAAAATGTGTTGGCAGTATTGTGGCCATTCAATCAGACGATCCACAAACTTTTCCAGAGCCTTTGTACCAAAAACAAACATCTGCATACAACAAACATATTTTATCATTAATTAAGACAATTTTTTGGAGTCCACGGCAACACCATCACCAGAAATTAGTACCAACTTTGGAATCTGCAGGCTTGCGTAATGCATCTAAAACAGCTCTTAAGGCAATACCAAGTGTCAGATGGGTCACCATTTGATTTCTAATAAGCAACCCTGCAATTTTCAAAATTATGAAGATTGATAAACAATTAAACAAGTATTATTATCTCTATCTCCTATTATTATCTTTATCTCAAATTAATATCATAAACATTAACCTAAGGTTTAAAACAAAGTGATAGCAAGTCAACTAGTCAAGGCCTTACCAAATAGAGCAGCAGCGATTTTAAGTTGCCTGTCAGGGTATTTGTTGAAAAACTTGTACTCTTCAAACAGATTTGCAATCATACACTCAAATATGGATTGTTCCCTGGGAGGTTGCATGGTAGCAATAAGCAAAACATAAGTACTTGATCAATCATAGATGTAAGAACCACTTTCAAATAGCATTTTACTACGTAATTCCAGTAAATCATCCTAAGTGACTGTTTTTAATTGTACTAAGAACTTTATTTAATAATTAATACACAAAAAAAATATATCAAGGAACAAGAACTAAGCAAACTGAAGATCATGTCATTAGTTGAAAACTTTAGTAGTAGAAGCACCATCAATAATAATTTCCACTATAGTACCCTTAAAGAACTGGAAGCATTAACACAAAACCAGTGTCCATGAAGCCAAAAATCTTTACATAATGGTGATACCCAAGGTTTGTGGCAGTATAACTACAAACCTTCTTTCAGGAGATTCCTTGAATCGAGCTAGCATTTGAATCATTGCATCAACTGTCAACTGAGCAGAGAACATTTGATGAAAATAAGAGTTCGCCTCTGTCTCTATATCATCAGCATATACTTCAGGCATTGATGAATCAGAACCACCATTATTTCTCATCCTTGAACTGCTGTTTGTGAACTTCAAATTTAATTTTTCAATTTCTTTAGCAAGTTGGTTAGATGAGAGCAGGTCTGTATGTGCTTGAAGAACCTAGAGCAAAACAAAAACTTTAAGATATAAATAAAGAAATTTGAAATACACAAAACCATTTGGCAGGTAAAACCTTTGAGAACACGGGAGTTGTCTCCATATAAGAACTCCAAATGTTTCCAGAATTATGTAACCGATTTGAAGCTTCCTGAGCACCAAACTCCACCTCCTTCAGGAATTGGAGGCACTCCTGAAAAAGTAACAGATTCATACATCAATATCATTTAAAATCTCAGCTGACCATGCATGATGGAATATAATGATAAAAAGATACCATAAAATACAACTATTGTTATCATTTACCTCAAAAAAAATATCTCGATAAATACTCAAATTTGAGCTCAACCACTTCTCCAGATCTATGAGTTCTTTCCTAGAAGCCAGAGCAGCCAGCCTAATACCCAAAAACAAAGGTACCATATCCAATACAGGAGATATAATCTGTGATAAATAGAGAAAAATCAAATTGTAAATTTGAAAGAGAAAAAAAGGAAGCATTGAAAGAGATTAAAACTAGTTTTTGACCTTCAACTCCTGGCATAAATCTAAGACCCTTGTGATATTTTCTGAATCCATGTTTAATGCATCACTTAAAGCTCTCAACAAAAAGGGTCGGTTAACATGCCAGATGTGGAGTAGAATGCTACCCACAGAAGGATCTTTAAGTATCTCAGGAACAACAGCCAGAGAAACTTCATGTTGAAGAAGATTATACGGTGTCTGCATATTTTGAAGCAAAAATCAAACGAAACAACCAAATAAAGAGGCACAAAATAAACATAAAATTCTCAATAATGTGAAAAGACAATACATTAACATGGGCCATCCCAAATAGCAACACTTCAGGACAGTGTTTAAGAGGATACTCAAGCAGTGATCGAACAGATTTGGCAAGTCCTCTCTCAGCTAGCTGGCATAAGACCTCCAAAAGATCAAGGCATAACCATGCCTGATTTGCAAGACCAGATTGAAACTTTTGAATAATTAATGCATCAGCATTAGCCTGCAGTGATACATGTAAATACTTGGGTCAATCAACCATAAAAGCTACACACACACACTAATTCCCATACCAATTGTCTTTTGCAGTGTGCAAACATGAATACTTCAGGCGGCACAGAAACGGCATACTTCAGAAAAGACAGCTGTCCCTCAATGTTCTTCCAAACACTGCCACAAACAGCAGCCAGAGGAAAGGGATCCTGTAGATATCAGGACAGTATGTCAATTCAAATCACCACTCCATATGAAATAGATTCAAAACTACATAAAAGAAAAAATTAAAACCTGTGATGCATGCTTGTAGCAAGAAATCAGAAGCAAGAATGCTGCCTCGTCTGGAACGTAGAAACCCTCATGATCAAGGTTCTCAATTACAGTGGTCCAGCTGATTCCAGGAGCCTACATTTTTCCATATTAAAATAAGGAATTATGCATTGCATCAACCATATTCTTGGAAAACATAAAATAAAATACAACACTAACAAGCTGCTTAATTGATTCTATAAGGACATCAGTGTTCCAAGAGTTCGGTGGGGGCATATCAGACAGAGTCCCTCGACCAAGAGCAGAATAAAATGTGTAAAATGCATTTTCATGGTCCTGAAAACTGGCATCCGATCGGATAACTGTCCCAAGTATCCTGGCAACAGTTACTTCAGTTAGAGGTGAGAATGAGGATAGCAGATCTTTGCAGAGTGACACATCTAATGTACACTTATATCCCAATTCTTTCAACATATCAGCCATATTCATCTCCCTCTCCATTTCTGCTAGGATAGCATCAAATTCATTCTCATCGCCTTCGTTGAGAAAATCCATATCCCTGAAAATTTCAAAATTACAAAAAGGGAAAAAAAAATGCATCTATAGCATCTTCAATAAAATAAACATCTTGCACATGCAACAAAAATCATATGTTCATATTCACCTCAATAATTTGGAGTCTTGTAATTCATCTGAAAGGAAAGGAGCTAATAGAAACTCTGAATCCTCATTAAATTGAACAAGAGACAACAACTGCATAAACGAATCCACATGTTTAGAAAGAAGTTCAGATTTGCTTAGAAACAGCAATACGTCCTGAACATAGTCAGCGGTCTGCAGAGAGGTATGGGTAGCACATAATTCCTCAATCTGCCTCATACAAAAGTTTGTCCCTGCAAATAACAGTATGATCATCACATGTACATAAGCATAGAGCGTTGAGAAGAATGTGGAAAAAAATAAGAAAGCTCACCAGCCATTCTAATGTCATTATTTTCTGAATCTGTCAAAGCAAGGCCAAATCCAAGTTTCTCGTATGACGATAATTGTAGAGCAACAGAAAAATTATCCAAAAAATCTTCAGTGATTGCTGTTGGCCTTACTGACATAGAAAATACAGTACTAAACTGTGGCTTTTCCAGCAACTTTCTAAATATTGAAGCAACTACAGGTTCCAGATGAATACTTTTCAAGTCCTTTTCATAAACGTTAAAGTGGACCAAGCAGGTCTCCAGAAGCCAAATGTTTCCCTCAGTTCCATAATCAACATACTGCACAATATGCCACAATGCCAACAAGAACCCACAAAATGCACATACAGTTACAATTTCTAGAAAAAAAAAAACTAAGAAACACAAATATAAAAACTTAGAAAATCTTTGATGCATTCTTATGCATGGACATGATTTCTTCGTTTAACTGCTTTCTTTAATATATACCATTAACCATCCATTCAAATGTTAGTTAAAAAAACTAATAATAATATAAGTTAAAAAACTAATAATAATATCCTTGTATTATCACTAAAAATATTATTTTGTTTCCTGCATTACACATGCATTAGAAGTCTATTATAAATTCTTTGATAACTAGTAACATGTATCATGGTGAATATAATTTTTATAGAGTGATGCATAGATCTACTCCTTAGTAACCTAAAGACCACTGATTCTATTTCAGACAATAAAAGGGTTTCATCTTCAAAACTGAAACTGGATCTATTCTAATCAAGAAAGCAAAATGATAGACCTATGTGGGGACGATATATACTCCCGCACACACATATACCACGTGTATAAGATAGCATAAACATGCACTTTCTTTAGGGTTCAGACTCCAAAGGCGAGCCTTATCAATCGTAATAAGCTTGATGAACACGTAAAACTAAAAGTCAACAAAATGTTCAAGTTGATCACTAGTGAACCATACATCCTGACAGGAACATTAAATATCAAAATCCCCATTCCGAATGTAATTCGCTTACCCGAAGACTACTACATCCAAAACACTAACTCGTATCTTTCCATAACGATCTCATTTTTAGTACCCTTTATACTCATTACAATTACAATCGTGTAAAGTAATTAAACATCTAGGGTTTGAACTGTCAAGTAGATCGGTGGCCAAAAAAAACAAACAGATACAAATAAAGTGAATCCTCTAATATCTGTATACAATAAAAGTGCAAAAGATACCTGAAAGAGTTCACGAAGAACGGAGTCGTAATTGGATTCGTTCAAGCTCTCGAACAACAGCCGAATTTCAGTCGATAATCTTTGAGCCAACGGAATCATGGTGAAAATCAGTTTAGCAGGTGATTGATGAATCGATTTGATGGACAAGAACTAGGGTTTCGAAATCAGAGCGAGGGAAAATCGAGGGTTGTCTAGGAATACAAGATATAACTGTGAAGGCAAAAGGGATGAAATCCTATGGGCTGTTGCAAGTGCTTTATAAATAGAGTGGATACGGGTGCATAAACTTTACCCTCATTCTTCCAAAACTTCGCAATCCAGTCACATAATGATTTTTAGTTTGTGTCATTTTGTTAATACTTCAAACTTTTTTGAAAATAAATATACACTATACATTTTAATTTAAGAATGTAAAAGAACAAAAATATAGAGGTGATACGTTTAGCTGGCCAATTTCACTAGTTTCATAAACACCTGTGTTACGGCCGTGCAGTTCTTTTTTTTTTCGCGAATGATGTAGCGATGGGGGCGGAAACAAAGGAAGACCTAAATGCAAGGAGTGAAAAGCAGCCTTGGACCTAAAGATAAATGAAAATGAAAGATTAAATAGGCAAGTGTTTAAACAAGCTAAACAGCGGGTAATCAGGGACACATGTTTTGCATTAATTTGTAGTTGTAAAACCATTTATTTAAACAGTTTTAAAGACAGGTAAAAATTGGTCATGATAAGGAACAATACGAATCTAAAACAAAAATATGAAGAAATCGTTCAAAGGAACATTTGTAAAACCACCCCCTAAAACCCAAAGAAATGGCCTCAAAAACGAGTATTTCAAAACCACCTCAAAAAATATAATTAAACCGCCTCAATTAAACTTTCAAACATTTTTTTGCTGCTAAACCGCCCAAATTTGCTAAGAGTCGCAATAAAACTCCTTAAAAAAGTGACACCCTAAAAACAATATTTGTAATAGCGCAAATTACCTCCTACTGTTTAAACATTTTTTATAAATTAAGCTTTATAGGTTTACTAGTATACTTATTTGAATTTTATAAATCAAATATGTTTATACCGTTAAACATGTTCTTAAAAAATAGCTCAATTTTAGTATTTTTTTTTTTAATTTAAACCAAGGGGCTCAAGGATTTCTAAGAAGAAAAACGAAGGAAACCGAACTCAATATCTATAAAATGTTTTAACAAGTTACTAAATAAACCGACTTTTTAAGCAGAAAAAGGGCAGAGACCGGGGTGCCCACCCCATAAAAGCATCGTGCTTGCGTACATGATTAGGTAATCTTTATACAAGCACCAAACGTATACCATGTGTTGAATTCATTAAATCCTAAAGTTGATTTTTGAACCTTTGACTATTGTAGACAATTCAATTCAGACAATTAATCACTTGAAGCATGTGTTATCTTTTGTTTATTTTTCTTTTTGGTTTTCCCGAATTAGCTTTGAAAACGTAATAAAATTCACAAAAACATTTATAAGCTTACATGATACTGATTCATAAACAAAACAACAAAGATTGCATGTTAAGAGTTTCGGATTTGATTCAATATGTTTATCTACTTACTCAACAATGTTTGTTTGGACTCAGCATCACAACAAGTCAACAAGACATTGTATGATTGATTCCAAAAATGCAAAGTAAACTTCTGATCATTGATGTAAACCATCAGTTGTACACACTTTATTTTTGAGTGAAAGAATAAACGATGAAATGGAGATAACTAGGGTTTATGTATCAAACTCTTTAAATAGTTAGAATTCTAATTCATAACTTAAGATCTCTATCCTTCTCATCCAAATAGCACAGCTCCATCAAGCCCATCTTGTGTTCAGCTTTGGTTGTTCTTTGTGCCCAGCCTCTAGCCTAACGTAAAGTTACTGTCCAACTGGCTAGTTGTTCTTACATAAACACACATTTGTTACATGAAAAAGTATTTATAAATTGTTAATGTAAATAAAAATTATTTATAGTTGTTCTAAAACAATACATCTTTCTAGAAATAAAAAAAAAACATCATTTGTCAATTTTGTATAAAATTATTGTACTAGTTTTCTTTTTTTTTTTCTTCTTCTCATATTATATGTGTTTCATTCATACAAAATAATAAAATTAAATACTAAGTATGTTATTTATGGGTTAAGTTAAACTAAATAAACTCATTAACCTAAAAAGCATAAGAAGGATCTTGAGTCATTAGATCATTAATCAATGGCTATGATTAAATTAAGTTGTTGGAGGGTATTTTAGTCATGCCTACTTTTGTTGATTTTTTATCAAATTATCCCATATTCTTTAAACGTTCATAACTTTTACATGCGAAATTATTTTATGAAAAAAAAAATACCATAAAAACAAGCATTTTTTTATCTTCAAAATTAATATAGTTTTTGCTATAGAAAAATTTTGTTTTTTTAGTTCATTTTGTCTTTTATACAGGTCATTGTGTATTTTGCGCAGGTCATTGTGTCTTTTGTGCATATCATTGTGTTTTTCGTATAGGTAATTGTGTCTTTTGTGTTTCTGCTCAATGTTGTGTTTTAATAAACAATTTAAGGCATAATTAATGATGTTTCATATACTAATGTTAAGCAAGGATGACACAATGATGATTATAAACAACACAATGATCTTTAAAAAAGGCACAATTACCTGTAAAAAAAGACACCATGACGAGTCATTGTGTCTTTTATGTTTCTCCTCAATATTGTCTTTTGTATAGACATTGTGTCTTTTGTACAGATCATTGTAGCTTTTTTGTTTCTACTCAATATTGTGTATTTGTGTTTTTCTAAACAATTTAAGACACAATGATGTTGGATAATACATAATGTTAAGTAAGGATGACACAACGACAAGTATAAATAACACATTGATATTTAAAAAAGACACAATTACCTAGTAAAAAAGACACAATTATTTGTAAGACAAACACAAAAAGATAATTATACACAAATGTTTAAAAAGACACAATGATAATAATTAGACACAATGCGCTGAAAAATTTTAATTTTTTTTAGCAATATTATACTCATTTTAAATATAAAAAAAATTGCTTGTTTTTATGATATATTTTTTTTTGAAAAAATAATATCGGATGCAAAAGTTATGAATGCTTAAAAAATGTGGGGGAAAGTGGTTATAACTAAATTACCCTCTAACAACTTTTTCCTCTAAAATTTTAAATTTTCTCTTTTAATTTTGATCTCATGATCTAATGGTCAATAATCTATCTTATACTTTTTAGGATAAAGAGACTATTTAGTTGATCATAATCATGTTATTTATATCACTTTTAGATTAAAAAAATACATTTTTCAATCAATTTTTTTTAAATAACACACTTTAAGAAAAACTAAATTATAACAAAATTTGAATTTAAAAAAAAAATAAATTTTATAAAATAACAAACTCTTTAAAAATATGAAATATTTTAAAGTCGATTGTTTTTAAGATGAAAATTTATATTAAAACATTTAAAAAAATAGAAACATTATTAAAATCCAAAGTTTCTAAACAACTAGATATTTATTAAAAATGACACTCAAAAACATTTTTTTTTCAAATAAACTATAAAAAAAACAAGCTTGAAAAGGGAAATGCATACAGACATGCAAAACAGAAAGAAATAAACAAGTGTTATGTTTTCAAGTTTACTTGGAGAACTAATGCAACTAACACTACTCTTTATCCTATATGCATGCAGTCCTCGCGATGATGGCATAATGGTAAAAGGGTGGGAATTCATAATGGAGGTCTAGGTTCAAAGCCTGGCATCATCCAATTTTCTCTGGGTCACGCAATTTACCTCCATCATGTCGGTCATGGAACCAGTCGGTGAGGGGCGCCTAATAGTGGGGTTCACAATTTTTTATCCTATATGCATGCAACGTGCGTTGTTTGACCTCTTCAATATAAGAGGCTAACCGAAGCATGTCCAATCGTTGATCAAAAAAAACTTTGAAGGTTGGTTAGTTCTCGTGCCCATGCGGTTCTTATAGTGGGCTTATTTGTCAGTCCACTAAAAATAAATGTTCAGTTTCAGAACTTGTGACCGAGTAATATATTAAGGACTTACATGAGGAACAATAGCGGTACTGGTACATCAACACCTTAAGATTC
The DNA here is from genome assembly GCA_009363875.1 of Mikania micrantha. NCBI lineage: Eukaryota > Viridiplantae > Streptophyta > Magnoliopsida > Asterales > Asteraceae > Mikania > Mikania micrantha. The sequence continues at coordinate 92,166,207 of CM018696.1, forward strand.
TTATTTGCATATACTCGATTGACAGTTGATGCAACACCGTTTTAAGAATGGTTTTTCCATTTATGGTTTGTCAAGCTTCTATTTTTTTTCTAGCATTGAACCTCCCGGTGAACAATCCATGATTGAGTGCATGATTTAGAATATGTTTGAAGAGTACAGGTGTTTCAATCAACACCCTAACACGCAGCTGAAACTTACTGCAGCTCTCTTGGGTAAAACCTTAGTTTGGCATCACTTTGTTTTAAACTTTAACTTATTTTTGTGATACTAATTTGATTTCATGATCAGTATTGTTCTTTTTCTATCTTTTACTTTGAAAAATACAGGGTTGCTAATTAAGCATCACCTAACACATGACATTGCCTTACAAGCTGTTTTGGATGCATCACAAAAACCAGTGGACTCCAAAGTTAGTATCAAAATCTATTGATAGTGTTTCCTTCTCCGAATTACAAGAACATTTGTTTTCATCAATAATAAAAAATGTTTGATGTATATAGATGTTTGCTTTTGTAACAACCTATTTTGGTGAAATATTATAAATTAAACATAATTGGTGTATGATTGTGTTTATTTTAATTAAAGGGTGTTTTGTATGATTTAAATTATCTTAAATATTATTTGGTGGGTGTTTACTAACTTAACTTAGTTAATTATAACTAGTTAGTTTTAACTTGTAATTGAGGGATTAAAAGTGCAAATAGCTGAAACTTAAAATTAAAAGGGGGTTATATGACTATGAGGCTGGTCAAAATTGGTCATAAGGCCAATTTTCTTGTGGGAGTCGACATGCAGAAGAGAGACCAAGGAGAAAAACCAAGAAAATCCAAAGAGTGATCAAATTGGTGATCCATTTATGATATAATCTTGAATGCAAGCTTGAAATAGAGTTCTCCTTGCATCAAACTACATCTAGGTAAGATTTGTTGGTGTTTTTATGGGATTTTCGTGGGTCACCATTGGGGGTGTGGGTTTGATGGGTAAAACTCTCAAATTTGGTGTTTTGAGAGTGTCAAATGTTGTTAATGATGTTGGTAATCATATAGGAACAACTTTTGATTGTTTTCTTTCATAATTTACATGTTATGAAAATGGGGGAATTGGGGTTTTCATGGAGTCTTTGAATGTGGTGTTAAAAGTTAGTGTTTAAGGGTGGGGATTTGATGATTATCACTATATTGTTATAGTTTGTGGTGAAAATGTTGAGATTTACCATTTATAAACAATATAATGGAGTTACATAGATGTGTTAATGATGAATGATCATTAGCACATGAACTTGTGCATATATGGTGTTTGATGAAATGCCAAGTAGAATAATTAACTTAAAAGTTAGTTTAAAACTAATGGTGATATGAAATATGTGTGGATATAAAATCAACAAGGGTGAGTTGATGTGGTTAAAGGTCAATTGGAAGTAATTAAGTTAAAATGGTGACATTGGGGTGAATGGGTGTATTTTGACTAATTGTAGTCAAACTTTATATTAAACCTATTAGTTGTGATAATAGGAATTGATAGTGAAGTGTAAGTGGCACCAAACGACCCGGGAAGGAATTGGTTATAGAGGATAGCACATTGGATCAAGGTAAGTCACCTAAATCTTCTACTTATTATGTGTAAAGGTGTGTACATGTATAAATGTTGTTGAAGATTTGACTTTATGGTGGATAGGTGAACTAGTACTTGTTGTTAGACAATGATAAGCAATAGGTGATATATGTTGCTTGATTATTGTAAACATGGTGTTTCAATACTAGTTCATGATTGATTTGGTGTTTAATTGTATATGTGTTGAATGATTTGAATTAATTCACAAGGTGTGTGAATTGTAATTGAAATCAACTCAAATTGGTGTTTTGAATCACAAGTGGTGTGATCATGACATTGGATTATTCACATGGTGTGTGAATGTCCTTTGTTGGGTGTAATCAAGTTAGTAAAACACAAGTGGTGTGGTTTACTTAACTTGAGAAATCTTGTGGAATAAGATTTCAAAGGAGTTTTGGGTGCAAACGACCCGTTAGTAAATCGTTTGATATTATGACCATGATGGTTATAATTTGGTGAATTAAGGTGTTTATTATGATTATATGGTGTTATATAATGTTTATGGGGGTATTGGAATGGTCGTATTTGAGTGGAATGGGTCGAGATGGTGTAAAACATCAAAATTGGGCGTGCAGGTGGTGCTGGAGTATCATACGCCGGGGGATACGCCCCCTTCAGCTCAAGAGTTGAAACTTTCTGTGATACGCCCCAGATACGCCCAACCCATACGCCCAGTGTAGAATTTGACCAAAATTGACTTTTTGGGTCATGTAAGCTCGTGTGGGCGGGCATGGTGATCTTACTTAGTTCTAATGAACTAACGGTGACTTAATTAACATGTTTTCAGGTGAACGGAAGTGTTGAACACGGGTGTGATCGGATTGCCTCGCAAGGATTCGGATCAAACATCTTTTGTGGTTTTTCTTTGTTGGTTTAAAACAAAGGCTTTTGGTGAATAACTTTAATGTAGTTTTTGCCATTGAATGTTTAATTAACATCAAATATTTTGTAAAGTCGTATGTAAATGGAATGTTTATGGATTAATTTCATTTGTCGGTTTGATAAATCTGGGACCTAAACTTTGATGTCGTTTTAAAACACGTGTCATACGTGTGGGAGTTGTGGGGCTTACAGCTTTCGATATAAAAGCTCTAGAGAAGTTTGTGCGTCGATCAATTGAAGGGCAACAGTACCACCAACACATCTTAAAAATATTGCATCTATGAAGTATTCATCATGAGCTTGTTGCTTTTAAATGCAGCCACATATTTTCTTAGCGGCATTAGCCTCCACTACCACATTTGGTCGTCCTTGAGCTGTTATAGCAAATAAGTTCTCAATTTTTATAAGTTGTTTACCTGCACATTCATGAACTCCAGATGTTATGAGTTGCTTTGATATAAAGTATGGGTTGAAGGAAATAATATTTCAAGAATTAGTCAACCATCATCTCTTTAAATCAAGATCAATTACAGCCAAAGATTCAGTGTAGTTTTTCATGTTGTAAACCATGCAGTCCCCTACAAATTAAGCCCTCTAGTTGCTTGTAAAATATACAGAAAAGATAAATGAAACATACAATATTCAAGCTCTTTTATTTTCATCTTGGTATCAGAGATTCAGACTTTAGAGCAATGAGTGGTCTCTGGAACATATTTTTATTTGTTTATTACATGCCAATCTCGATCTATGAAGCTGTCATGACGATAGTTCACACATAACATCAGGCTCTAACCATGAAGAACTGTCGGCCCAACTTGTAAACTTGTTGAGAACCAGCTTTACAACCCAAAGCCAGAACCAGCAACAAACTCTGTTAGATAATTTAAAGATCAATATCAAGTTGAATAGCCAAAATTATGCTCTTTGGGCTCAAATGATCCAAGTTGCCATTGTGGGTAACCCAAGCCCCATGATGTGTGCCATCAATGTAACTTCATACAACAAACCCGGTCAGAACAAAAATTCTTACAATTTTCAAATGCCCTTGATTGACAATTTATGTAAACAAAAAAAGTTTCATATCTAAACCACGAATAGGGTTCTATTCACGTAAAAGGAGGGGGGGCTATGTCACACCCCGACTCGCAGCGGAAGACTTAACAGAGTCTTGGTATCAACAGTAAATAATACAAGTATAAGTTAAGCAAACGATTTAAATAAAGCATGGATAATTATACATAAAAGTCATCGATAATTGTTAACACAAGTTCAACATCTTATTACAAAAACATCATTTTTAACATTTCGATAACCGGTCCCATAATAATTATCCCAAGTACGCTCGCTTTCTAGAACCGGTTTTCCTTTCCCATCATCATGCTACTTACTTGAGAAACATACCAAATTTAAAACAAGTGTCAACCAAACAGGTTGGTGAGTTCACATGTTTTCATAATAAAATATTTCAACATATTATCATGGAAAAGAAGGTAATATTTCAATGTTGTGCTAGCGAACATCTCGTATACGAACCGATAGACACCATGAGCTCATAATCAAACCGAAACCAAGGAGCAGACTCCCTGCAACATATATTCTCCCGTTACTCAAGGACCATGACACCTGGCCGGGGAGTGGGTTGTCAAGCCCGATAGATCTACCAATATATCCTGCGGTCCCTCGCGAGACTAATGATTACGACTGCGGGCACAAAAATTATCAATGCGCAAAACCACTTGAGTTTATACTTTAAAATATGTTATAAAATTTATTTTTATAGTTAGATAACCTATTCCAAATTATTTTTATAGAAAACTCTATTTTTATAGGTTTTTATCTTATTAAAACATCTATTTTAAAGTAACAAAAATTATGACTAAGTTATCTAACCATTCTCTATTTATTTACAACAAAGATATTATATTTTTAAGTATATTACTATATTTAGATCAGATTTAACATATTTCATAAAATAATAATAAGTATTATTAATAAAATTCAATAATTATATAAATAGTTACATGCATACCAATGCATGCATACATAATCATACTTTCTATACATATACTTACGTGTATATACATTATCCTCATACATATGTATACTTGAAATAATCATACATACATACATACCTATACATACATTCGTATGTATACATACACATGCATGCATGCATGTACAATCAAATCATGTATATATCCATACATGTATGTAAAATCAACATATGCTTACATATACATACATACATACATGCATATATACACACACGATCACATACATATATGTACATGCATGTCAACAAAACCCACTTATACATACATGCATGTAACCATTTCATCTATACATACATATCTATATATACACGAACACACATATATATACATATATGTTCATGCATGCAACTTATATCACATACACATACATGTATATGCTTGTACACGCATTTGATTAAAATCACCATCCAAGCAAAATCATTCATGTATGTATGTATGCATGTATATTTTTTTTATAGATTCATATACACCCATATGCACATACATTGCTACACACACACATCCTTGGATGTGTGTGTATACCTTCACGTCACACACAAACATTTATACACACACACGTTACACACACTTTTACATACATTTTCATTTTCATCTTTAAAACCCATTTGATTTAAACTTAATGTTTGGGTGAACAACTTAAAAAAAAAAAACTCATCTAGATGTGAAGATGATACCTTAGTAGGATGAGAAAATGGGTTGTTTCTTGATCAATGTTTCTTCCAAAACACTCAAGACCACCAAGAACACTCAAGAAGTGATGAAAATAAAGTTTTTAAAAATTTGAAATTGAATTGTGTAGGCAGAGAGAGAGATTGACGGTGAGAGAGAGATATGGAGAAAGGGTGGAGTGTGATAATAGAGATGATGATAATGATTGTGAGATTTGAGGGTTTTTCTAGAAATTTAAGGTGGCCCACTTTATGACATGTGGCTAACACATGTCCTCTTCATGTTTATTTCAGACAAAACAGGTATATTCTGAGTCTTACGGTGTATAAATCGTGAACCAAAAATTTAATAAAAATTCGATTTTTATTCTAAAATTAATAGAATATTTAATCGTACTTAAACGATCAAATTTTAGTAAAAAACGATGACCTTCAATATTATTTGAATAATTAATTCCATTTTGCCCGGCTAAAACACAGATAAAGTCGGTTTTCAGTAAAATCAACAGTTAACACCAAAATTCACGGTTTTCATCGTTAACTTTATTTATACACTTATGATTTATCATTTTATGATAAACCAATAATATCTACTAAATTCGTTAATCGAGTCGTCACCAACGCTCGTTAAAACACCGCCGAACGGTACAGAAAACTCAAAAATTCACTAAATACAAATCCATGCATTTAAACATCACTCTGTGCTAGACTTTTTTTTTTTATTCAACATTAATTTAATAATAATATTAAATTATTAATGCATTAAATAAATCAAATTTAGTACACTAACCATTACAGATTATCGTTCGTAAAAATACCGGATGTCACATGCTACAACAAAAATATTTCATATCTAAACCACGAATAGGGTGTTATTCAAGTAAAAGGAGAGGGGACTATTGTAATATATCCAACTTTAAAATTATCCAATTTAAATTACATACCTTCTAAGACACACATTTATCAATCAGTCATGTTACAAAGAAACTCAGTTGTACCATTTTAATGTATCCTACCACAAACTCCTATCAATTAGTCATGTTACAGAGGAACTCAAATGTACTGTATCTTACAGAACATCAGGACTCAAATGTTCATTGGGCATGACATTGTAAGACGATTGCATTATGTGGATAAGGTGACTCAACAATCAACACGGGGCAGTGATAAATCCTGTCTACGTCAAAATTTATAAAATCTAAACAATAAATATGATTTGTAGTATATGATTTATCAAACATTGTTAAACCTTTATGGTGCCTCATTTGTGGTGCATTTGTGGTGCACACATATAATGTAAATATATGTGGGCCCTTAAGAGTTAAAAGTAAAAGTACACTAATTTTAACGTTATTTCAATTATTTTGTGAAAATAGCGTTAAAATCATTAGGATTATCAACTTCAAACAATAACTTTGAGCCGGGGACTCTTTTGAAGCAGCCTCTCTATCCCAATTGGGATAGGGGTAAGGTTTGTATCTATCCTTCCCCCCAGACTCTACTGAAAAGTGGGAATATACTGGGTAAGGTTGTTGTTGTTAAACCTTTAAACTAAATTCAGATTATTGTACCAGGTTATTAATCACATTATTCTTTGGCCTGCCGTTATTATATGCTACTACACATATTAGTTTTTATTAACTGAAATAAATAAGTTTTTATGTGCTAGTCAGACCTGGAACATGTCCTTATTGAACAACTAGTCTCTAAAACCAAACTTGGCTAATTGGGCCAGTCAAATAGGTTAAACATAACCAAATATATTGTTATCTAACTTGGCTTGCTTTAAAAAAGTATAGGCAACTAGTAACACTTGGAAAATAATTCCAAGGAAAACAAAGCTCAACAACTATTAATCCACCTCATATAACGTATTTTATGACATAGCAAGGTCTAATGAACATAAATTCATCCTGAATAACAATGTAATCTCAATATAAAAACCCATAAAAATGCAGCCTAGCTTTTGTCATGTTGATTTCCAGGCTTCCAGCAATGCTTCGACCACAATATTTAACAAAATCATTTACACCTTCATATTTCTTGTATCATTTTCTATTACCAAGAAAGTTCACTGCTTAATTAAATGAATACTCTAAGACCCATCTCTCATATTCAAGCACAAATTTGAACAATTCATAATTTTAACACTATAAAAATGACCACCCACATGTGACTTCACCCCTTGTATCCAATTCAACCCATTTGCACTCCTCTCTAAATAATAACAAACTAATTTGACGCAAAGACCTAAACAGAAAAAAGTTTTCAAACATAGTTTTCCTTTCATTGATAGATAAAAATACATAAATATATACATGAAATAGTATATTCAAGATATCAGTAGCAAGATTCATCCTTATTTTCCCATATTGTATGTTAGCTTCTATCGTAAATTTCAACCTCTAACAATCACAGACATATTTGATAACAAGAAAGAAATTAGCCCTAATATTGTTCAGTGTTAGTAAAAATTGGGACTAATCGGCCGATTAATCGGGATTAATCACTAGTCGGACCTAAGCCGATTAATTTTTGCCTAGTCGGTTCAAAAATAGCTAGTCGGACCAAATCGGGGCTAGTCGGACCTAAGCCGATTAATTTTTGCCTAGTCGGTTCAAAAATAGCTAGTCGGACCAAATCGGGGCTAGTCGGCATAATCGGTCAAGGGCAAAAAATCGGTCAATAGGCCAATAATTTTATGTCTAAGCCCAAAGAAATTGTGGTCATTCTTCTTCCCTGTCTCAGTCGACTCCCAAAATCACGATCGATTGGTCAAAAAGCAGTTGCGCACGATCGGTCTAGTCGACTCCCAAGTATGCTTATATTAATGTTTGAATTTTTAAGTACTTTGCTTATTATCTTTAAGTTTATTAGAAAAATATTTGAATTTTGAAGTATTATATTTATATTTATATTGATGTGTATTTGTATGTATATATATAAAATTTTGAAAACTTCTATATAAAAATTCCAATCCGATTAATCCCTACCTTGCCGACCGACTAGCGATTTCTCCAACCATGATATTGTTATTAAAGCAACAACATTTAAAATAAAAGGAATAATCCTATGAAAATACAAAACACCAGAGTTTCTAGAATAAAGAGGATAGTCTAAAATAATACCACATATCACACTAATCCATCCCATACCCACATTTCTCTTAGAATATTTAAAACAATGAACTAAAGAAAGAATCCTCGTTATCATGTGTTTTTTACAAGCCATTGTGTATGCCTTTTAAGCACTAGGTTGCTCATATATTTCCAGATATGTGGGTTTAGGAAGATAAACCATATTGTGTTACATTTGTAGCAGCACAAATGATGACCATAATATATGTCTTATTTGAAAAAAATTATAAAAAACTAGTTCTTTCACCACAAGAACTAGTAAACTTTTATTGTATGAAACTATGAATGCATTATGAAGTACGGTTTGCATGATCTTAAAAAAAATCAACAGTACTTATGTGAGGCATTTCCTCAAGAGATAACCGGTAAAATGTATAGGATTGATGGGCTTAAGTTTTGTTATAAAAGTAAAAAAGCTGGCACAAATCTGGCAAAGAACTTCTGTGTAAAAGACAAAGCATACGCTATATTTGTTAGCAGCAAAATGTATAAATTCAAACTACGATTTGTTGATTGCCACAAAAATTGACTCCTATGTGCGGAAAAAAACTTTGCCAGAAGGCAAGGATCCCCAAATCCATGCAGTTCTTATAGTGGATGTTTATATTATATCTGTCAACCCACTAAAGATACATGTCCAGTTTAAGAACTCATGGGGTGTGTGTTGGGAAACAATAACTTACATGGGTCAAACGCTATTTCCTTAAGGTACCACGTATGATTTCTTATTCTTCTGTGATACTATGGGATCAGAAGTGAAAGAACAAAGAATAGTATTGTCAACATGTATGCTTGTTACCCATGTAAGTCCTTGTATTCCCCAACCACTCCCTAACTCAATATGATTTGTCAACATTTTAATTTAAGAACTTGTGGGAAGTAAGTTGGAGAAAACACGTACTTATATGGGTAACAAACAATTTATTTGATTTCATTGAGGTACCACATATAATCTCCCATGATAGTAAGGGTACAAAAGTGAAAGAACAAAGAATAGTATTGTCAACATTTCTGCTTGTTACCTATGTAAGTTCTTGTTTTCGCCAATCTAGTCCTCAACACAATATGCTTTGTCAACGTTTATGATCTAGATAATCCAATACCAACCCTCAATGTCACAAGAGACCATATGTGGTACCTTAATGAAATCAAAGAAATCGCTTGCGACTCATTAAAGTCATTGTATTCCCCAACCCAAGCCCTACGTGTTCTTAAATTGAACATTTATCTTTAGTGGGTTGACAGATACAATATAAACACCCACTATAAGAACCGCATGGCATTGAAGTTTCTCACCATCCTCCAAAGTTTCTTTTCGCACATATGGGTCGATTTTTGTGGTGATCGACGAATCCTAGTCTTTGAGTTTATATATTTTGCACCTAACAAATACAAGGTATCTTTTGTCTTGTATACGAAAATTCTCTGCATGAGTGTTATCAACTTCTTTTCTTTTATAATAAAACTTAAGCTCATCAAGCCCATATTTTTTACCAGTTATCTCTTGAGGAAATGACTTATCTAAGTATGGTTGATCTTCAAGATCATGCAGACTCTACTTCGTTCATGTTAAATATTTTTCTAATGAGAATGCATTCAGACAATTAAAGTTTACAAGTTCTTGTGGTGAAAGAACTAGTTCTTTATACTTTTTATCATACAAGTCATACATTATCGTCTTCATATGTGCTGCTATAAATGCAACACAATTTGGTTTATCTTTCTAAACCCACGTCTGGAAATACATGAACAACCGAGTGCTCAGAAGACATACATCATGACCTGCTAAAAATCCCATGAGAATGAGGATCATTTATTTAATTCATTGTTTTAAATTTTCTAAGAGTTGTGCGGGTATGGAATGGATTGGTGTGATAACGTGATATAGTGTAGTATTTTAGCCAATCTTCTATCTTCTAAAATGCTATAGTATGTAAGTGTTATGTATTTTCATTTTCCTACTATTATTTTTTATATTTTAAATGTATTTACTTTGATAACAATATTTATGACTAATTTCCTTCTTGTTATATAGTATATATACTGATATGAGATTGTTGGAGGTTTGAATTTAATGTTAAAAGTTAACATACAACCTGAAAAAAAAGTGAATCTTGCTATTGGTCTTTTAAAAATACTATTTCGCACTTGTTTTATGTTTTTGAATATATCAATGGCAAAGAAAAAATGCCTGAAAACATTTTCTTTTTTTGTCTCATTAAGGTTGGTTTGTAAATTATTAGAACGGTGCAGAGTTAGATTTGAGAGATAAGAGGCAAAGGTTACATATTCATAGTTATCTTTTAGAGGGTTGGATTATAGATTGTTAGAATTGGAGCTTGAATATTGATGTGTACTAAACAAACATGCATAATTATGGGATAATTGTATGGAAGGTTGCCTTAAGATCGGAGGACATCTGATACGATCTAATTAGGTGCGGCCTGAAGAGTTAGAGCACCCAAAACAATTGACTTTGACCGAATTTTTAAAGTTGACCAATTAGCCCGATTAGAGCCAACTAGACCGATAAGGTCAAGTTTTGACCGACTATTGATTTTCCGACATATTACAAGAAAATTAATCGGCATCTATCTGACTACTGATTAATTGGCCAATGCCGATCTTTACAACCATGTTTATGCCAGAAAGTGGTATGAGAAATATGCAGAAGGTTTAAAAGGTTATGCTAAAGATTATACTCAAATGTCAAAGCATTGCTGGAAATCAACATGACAAAAGGCATATTCATGAGAAAAAACCTAAAATTTGCAACCTGACACATTTAAACAAACAAACATACCCAGTTAAATCTCACTTTTAAGCAGGTTCTGGGTGAGAGTGATGAAAACAAACCTTACCCCGACCCAGAAGGGGTAGAGAGGCTGCTTCAGAAGAGCCCCGGCACAAGATATTGCCTTTTTTTCAAAACAGACTTCATGTAAAAACAAGAACATGTAGAAATATATGGCAATCACATACACATAAACACATGTAAATAGAGCGTGGATAAGTATAAAAGCAATAAAACCGACATAGCAGACTAATCAGGTACCTAGTAAGTAGAGCACACAAAACGTCTACTACCCATGCAATCAATCACATATAATCTGCGACATACATCACTAAAACCAACATAAAACACAAAACAAACAATACCAACATATCAATCATGCATTCCTTAAAACTAGGGTTGCTAACATGTTTCCTAACTAACTAATAGTCTCTAGCCTTTATTCTACGTCTCCAAGAAGTCCTATCATTGATCATGTCTTAAGAGAGGTGCAATGCTAACAAATCCTAGCGAATAAGCTCATCTCATGTCAACCTAAGCTGGCCCTGAACCTCCTCCCTCCACTATTAGGTTCTCTACGCATCGAACAGGAGCCAACACTTCTCTCTTCTCCTCATGTGTCTGAACCATCTCAATCTTCTTTTCCTTATTTTGTCTGAGATGCAAGCTACCCTAGTCTCCCCTGATGGTTTCGTTCCTCATTCTGTCAAGTCTTGTGTGCCCACACATCCATCATAGCTACCTCATCTCTACCGTTTCTAACTTCCTCTCTTGAATCTTTTTGATCAGCCAACAATCACTTTCATACAACATGACTGGTCTGACTGCTACTCTATAGTATTTACCCTTTAGTTTGTCGAGTTAGATTTAATCCATCTAATTGGCCCAATTAGTCATGTATGATTTTGGAAGCTACTTGATACTTAAGGACGTGTTTTGGGGTTGGTTAATGCCAAAAAATTTGTAATATTTGTTTATTTTTATTAATAAAAGCTTATTTGAATCTCGTCCCTTTTCTTGGAAAAAGAAACATTTAAATAAAGTCATATGATTGTACTTACAGATGTTAAATCTTGTGATCTTCTCCTTCCATGCACTACATGATAAAACAGTTGTAATTATTTAGTGAATGCCAGTTTTTTATAACAAACTTTAATTTTAATCTGGTTTTAAAATAAAATTAAACAAATGGATGATTCGATCATATTATAAGTTTGTTTTTCAACTTCAACAAATGTAGAGACCAACCTTGTAATATGATTAAACCAGAGTTCATTTCTATAATTTTCTTTAAATAATAAAAAAAAAACTGGACCCGCCTAGAGGTGCAAAGAAATACATGCTCATGAAAACCAAAACCAACAAAACGAATCGATCAAAGCCCGTTTGAAAAAAAAATTTGGTTTCACTTAGTATCCAATTGTCATTTTGCAAACGATTCTTAATCCCCCATTTTCAAACCTTTTAACCAAACCTAACAATAAATGTTTAAAAAACTGGTTATAACCAGAATCAAACTGATTGCTGAGTCTTTAAATCCGGTTAAACCAAAAAAATCAGTTTTGACCTTTCGTTCATCAAACCAAAACCTACTTTAAAAAAAAAAAACCGTTTTGTTCACCTCCCAGCAACCAGACAAACACGAGCTTTTTGTTGTTAACGACGAGCTACAAGACGCTGGAGCAAACTTCTGTTCCGCAGCAAAGATTTTACTCCAATCAAAAAATGGTAACTGTCTTACTCCTGCTCTTTCTTATCACCTATCTACAAACATATGATAAAACATCACCATTAAATAATATTAGAACATTATTGACTCCTGTTAAATTCATTTAATTCTCTACTATTAAACAATTATAGTCTCTTTTTTGAATTAAATAATTATAATACTAATAACTAAATATTATTTATCTTTTTATTTGAAAAACATTTAAAAAAAGTTTATAAGATGAAATTATTTAATATTATTATTTTTTGAAATAAGAAATATTTTATTTTCAGAAAATCAAATTTATATAAAAAACAAGTTTTCTATAAACATGATTTTTTTATAAAAAAATAAAATAAACTATAAACCAGAGTTTTATTACTTAAAGTATTGTTTTATCTTAAAAATACCCCTTTACAACTTTTAAATTTTTGTTACTAATTATTGTTTTATTACTTTAAATACTCATTAATATGTAAATTGATCATTTTATCCTAAAATATCCTTTTACAATTTTTAATTATTATTACTAACTATTTAATATTTTAAATTAAATCCGTGTAATTCACATGATAATAGTCTAGTGTGTGTATATGTATATATATATATATATCAAAAATTGATACACAAAAAACAAATAATTAATTTGGTTACAAGGAATCGATACGAAACAAGTTTTATGTTTTTGACAAACTTGATAATCTTTTGGTGCTTAATAAAATAATAGGTTTATAGATAGCTAGCTGTGTTGAATCTTATTTGACATAAAACATAGTCTTAATCTTCTATGTTAATTATTAGCATTTAGAGGCAAATTATGAGGATGATGAAAATGAGAACAAACCACGACAAAAAAGATGTAATTGAATGAACACGTGCCATAAATATATCAAAATAAATAAAACCTATAAATTGTTTATAGAGTTATGAAACAAAGATGATTTTAGGAAATTATGTTTTGATGAAAATTTTAAGGTTATAACTAGACTCATTTTTTAACCATTTAGAGGTTATTGACAAATGAGATATTGTTAATCAAATTTATTTGCTCTAATTGTTCTAGAAGAGCATATGTACTGTAGTGACATGAATCAACCTTTTACGAAATAGAAGTCAGATTATGAGCTTTTAGAAAACGTATTGTTATATATATGAAAATTGATAATCACATAAACCTAATATTTGATTTGGTTAAAGGAAATCAATATGAAGCAAAGGTTTGAGTAAATTCAAATATTGATTAAGATTAAGCTTAATGTCAAACTAAGATTCATACATCAAAAACTATTATTTTATTAGGAAATTATGTTTTCGATAAACCTTTTGGTGTCTAATTAAATAATAGCTTGTGTTGTATGAATCTTAGTTTGACGTTAAGGTTAATCTTATATAATGTCTTATGATATTTGAATTTACTAAAACCCTTATTTCATATTGAAACCTTATAACCCAATCAAATATTAGGTTTATGTGATTATCAATTTTGATATATATAACAATATATCTTTTACGACTAACTTACCTTTTGTAAAAAGTGAGTTCACATCACTACATTTCATATGGTGTTCCTAAACAATTAGGCCAACTACAATAGAATAATAACATTGTGATTTGTCAATAACCTCTAAATAACTAAAAAATGAGGTTAGCTATAATCATAAAATTACTCACCAAATGATATGAAAAACATAATGTTATAAAACCACTCTTGCTATATAACTCTATTAACAATTAATAAGTTATTACTGTTGATATACAAATCGTACATGTTTTTTTCAATGACAATCTCTCTTGTCGATATTTTATTCTCATTTTCATCATCACCCTCAGAATTGGCCTCTAGATACTGATATAATAGACTAAAATTATGTTTCATGTTAAATTAAGATTTATACAATACAAACTAGCTATCTAGCTATAAACAAATTACTTTATTAGGCATTAAAAGTGTCACACCCCCAAATTCCCACTCGTGGTGTCAGTCCACGTGGGTGTGACGTGGCCAGGATCACAGCTCATGGTCATATAGAACGACTCTATATGAGGTGTACAATCACACAGTTTTCAAGACAAACAAGTTTTAAATCAAAGCAGCGGAATAATCATTTCATACGCAGCGGAAATAGTTTAATAAAATAAGTAAGTTACAGCGAAAAGCAAACTGTTTAACAGACACTACAATATTTAAATTGTTTTCAAAATACGTCAAATGCACACAGAAGCCTAGGACGCGAGTCTAAATGAAAGCCAGACTCCTTAGAGTGTCCTTGTGCGTATCCTTGCGTGTGCTCCATCAGTTACCTGAGAATACATGCGAAAAGTGTCAACTACAAAGTTGGTGAGTTCACAGGTTTAGACAGACACAAATAGTAAACAGATATATACTGGGTATGTTAAGTTTTGTTGTTGGATGCTACGATCCGTGGAGTGTGTCAGTTCATCTTACCGAAACTAGACTGTTCCCGTTTGCCTCCGCAGGTCATCGCTGAACCCGCATTCCCATCGAAATTACACTCGTTATGACCTCCAGTCAACATTGGTGCCGAGTGGGGTTAGTCAAACCCAGTAGTACTACGTAATTACGACTCGTTTGATACACAACTAACGGTAAGGATAAGTGAGGACTTTAAGCGATAGTAGTTACACTCGAAAAATGGTTTTCACAACATACCAGTCATACATCTAAAATAGTTGCATAGTATTCTCACCCCAAAGTTTAGCAAATCAGTTAAAGAGTAAAAGTGGGGCCGTAAACTCACCTGAGTTAGATAATGCGTTTGCTCAACAGAGTTAGTGTAGCTCGCCGGCTAGTAGTCACCTATATCACATAGGTACTATGAGTTCGTGTTTGCGTATGTGGGTCTCACCGGACCGTGTTAGTGTTCAACAACACTAAGTGGTTATGTGGGTCGAGTTGACCGTATCGATCGTGCTTGACCTAACGACCCGTTGGTGACGGTTTTGGATCAAGTGTTCGTGTAACGTGCGATTTAGTGTCGTGTGAAGTGTACGGATACCAAAAGTCATTCCTATGAGGAAACTTCCTATTTATAGCAAGTTCCTATTTTAGGAAAGTTTCCACATTAAGCAAGTCATGCACCAAATCACATTCCGATTATTCTAGCATGCATATTTATCCTAAATGAGCGTGTTATCAAATAACACATAATTACACATAGCCGGTTTATCATAGTTTGCGCGTAAAAGTTTCCATAATTAGAAAGTTCTCTAAAATAAGCATATTCCATCAAGTTTAACAACTAATATCGCCTAAAATCATTATCTTAGTCCTAAATAGCCTTTTAATCATGATCGTTACGACTAACATGTGACAATTCATTGACTTAGCAAAATAAAGTTACTATATTTAGTAACTTGTAGAAATAACCAAAATCAAGCCTCCCAATCAACATAATCCCTTCAATATCATCATGAAATCACTAAATAAGCATCTTAGACTCAATACATTATCATACATATCGCTCACATGAAATCTTGCGATAAAAAGTTACTATTTATAGTAACATTCATGAAAATCATGACTTTGACAATCCTAAGCATTTCTATGCACCAAATAATCATCACAATAGTTTCTAAACATCATTTTAAGCATAAATCTTAGATCCAATCACATGCATGGTGGCCATTTCATCATTAATCATATACTTGCAAGAATAAAGTTTCTATTTATAGTAATAAGTCCCAAATGACCACTTTTGACTTAATCCAACATTCTAAATCATGTAGAACATCATCAATACCACTTCTAACAACATCTCAATATCATAGTTCACATAAATCATCATAGATCATACATGCATGTGGTCTAAAGTACCTATTTCATGATAAATTCATCAAATAATCATCTAGTCACTTCAAAATCATCATAAATTGATATTAGATCATCAAATCAGTAACAATAACACAAAATGATAGATCCATAGCATAGAAATTTCGTGACAATGGTGGTGATGGTGATGCATGTGGCCTAAATGGCTTGCATGTGTTCCTATATGTGATTTTAAGAAGTTTTGGCCATAGGACTACCTCTAAGGCTTCCTTGAATGCTTGAATCTCGATGGAACAGAACTAGAGGGCTCCAAGAGCTTCTGGAATTCGTCACAAGTGTTGGTGGTGTCGTTGTCTTGCTCCAAGTCTCACCCCCAAGCCTCCTATCTTCAATCTCGAGCTCCAAGGACTACAACAATGGCTCAAGAGAGGTTTTGATGGTGTAACAGAGGGCAAATAGTCGAGGGTAGCGTTTTCAGTTGAGAGAATTCGGTGAAGGAGGTAACAGAAATGATTAAGTCTTGGTTTTATAAAGATTTGGCGTGTTGGGTTCGCCGCGTACCGCGGAGACTGCCCCAAAAAGAACATCCGCGTACCGCGGAGAATAAAATAATGGTTTTCTGTTCCCGAATCACGCCGCGTACCGCGGTGATGGAAGTTGATCGGTCGTCGCGTACCGCGACTCTTTTCGGAGAGTTTAAATTTCCCCGCTCAAGCTTCGCGTACCGCGAGAGCCCAATTGGGTGCCCATCGCGTACCGCGATGGGTCTCGGCTGAGCCCAATAGGCCCAATTCCATTGTTTTGAACCGAATCTTTCGTATTTCTCGAATACGATCATCGTTTCTCGACACATAGGCCTCGTTCTAACTAATTTAGGTTCACCGAACCTAAGTGCAGTGTTTTGTGCTACAGTTTGATCCGTTCACCAACGTTCGTTATTCAAGACACGTGCGTGTTTTATGCGATAATTCCCTGAATCATCGGTATGTTCAGACTGTTATGCCACGTGTCACACTAAATGCATTTATTCTAGTGCCACGTATGAAATAATAATAAACATTATTATTAAAATAATAGAGTTGCTGACCTGGAAATTACGAGGTGTCACAAAAAGCTTATCAATTTTATCAAAAATATAAATCTTGTTTCATATCGATTATTGTAACCAAATGAAAAGAATATATCAAAAATTGATACACAAAAAAATATAATTAATTTGGTTACAAGGAATCGATACGAAACAAGGTTCATGTTTCTGATAAACTTGATAACCTTTTGGTACCTAATAAAATTATAGGTTTATAGATAGCTAGCTGTGTTGAATCTTATTTGACATAAAACATAGTCTTAATCTTCCATGTTGATTATCAGTATTTAGAGGCAAATTTTGAGGATGATGAAAATGAGAAGAAACCACGACAAAAAGGATGTCATTGAATGAACACGTACCATTTCTATATCAAAATTAATAAAACCTATAAATTGTTAATAAAGTTATGAAACAAAGGTGATTTTAAGAAATTATATTTTGATGACATTTGATGAAAATTTTTAGCTTATAACTAGACTCATTTTTTTTAACCATTTAGAGGTTATTGACAAATGAGATATTATTAATCTAATTTATTTCCTCTAATTGTTCTAAAAGAGCATATGGACTGTAGCGACATGAATCAACCTTTTATAAAACAAAAGTTAGATTATGAGCTTTTAGAAAACGTATTGTTATATATATGAAAATTGATAATCACATAAACCAAATATTTGATTTGGTTAAAAGGAAATCAATATGAAGCAAAGGTTTCAGTAAATTCAAATATCATAAGAGATTGATTAAGATTAAGCTTAATGTCAAACTAAGATTCATACAGCTAAAGCTATTATTTTATTAGGAAACTATGTTTTCGATAAACCTCTTGGTGTCTAATTAAATAATAGCTTGTGTTGTATGAATCTTCGTTTGACGTGAAGCTTAATCTTATATAATATCTTATGCTATTTGAATTTACTGAACCCTTATTTCATATTGAAACCTTATAACTCAATCAAATATTAGGTTTATATGATTATCAATTTTGATATGTATAACAACACATCTTTTACGAACTTCTCATCTAACTTCTCTTATGTAACAAGTGACTTCAAATCGCTACATTTCATATGGTGTTCCTAAACAATTAGGCCAACTAAATTAGAATAATAACATTGTGATTTGTCAATAACTCTAAATGACTAAAATAGGAGGCTAGCTATAATAAAAAAATTACTCACCAAATGTTATGAAAAACATAATGTTGTAAAACCACTCTTCTTATATAACTCTATTAACAATTAATAAGTTATTACTGTTGATATACAAATCGTACATGTTTTTTCAATCACAATCTCTCTTGTCGATATTTTATTCTCATTTTCATCATCACCCTCAGAATTGGCCTCTAGATACTGATAATCAACATAATAGACTAAAATTATGTTTCATGTTAAATTAATATTATTACAATACAAACTAGCTATCTAGCTATAAACAAATTACTTTATTAGGCATTAAAAGCTTATCAATTTTATCAAAAACATAAATCTTGTTTCATATTGATTATTGTAACCAGATGAAAAGAATATATCAAAAATTGGTACACAAAAAAATATAATTAATTTGGTTACAAGGAATCGATACGAAACAAGGTTCATGTTTCTGATAAACTTGATAACCTTTTGGTGCCTAATAAAATTATAGGTTTATAGATAGCTAGATGTGTTGAATCTTATTTGACATAAAACATAGTCTTAATCTTCCATGTTGATTATCAGTATTTAGAGGCAAATTTTGAGGATGATGAAAATGAGAAGAAACCACGACAAAAAGGATGTCATTGAATGAACACGTACCATTTCTATATCAAAATTAATAAAACCTATAAATTGTTAATAAAGTTATGAAACAAAGGTGATTTTAAGAAATTATATTTTGATGACATTTGATGAAAATTTTTAGCTTATAACTAGACTCATTTTTTTAACCATTTAGAGGTTATTGACAAATGAGATATTATTAATCTAATTTATTTCCTCTAATTGTTCTAAAAGAGCATATGGACTGTAGCGACATGAATCAACCTTTTATAAAACAAAAGTTAGATTATGAGCTTTTACAAAACGTATTGTTATATATATGAAAATTGATAATCACATAAACCAAATATTTGATTTGGTTAAAAGGAAATCAATATGAAGCAAAGGTTTTAGTAAATTCAAATATCATAAGAGATTGATTAAGATTAAGCTTAATGTCAAACTAAGATTCATACAGCTAAAGCTATTATTTTATTAGGAAACTATGTTTTCGATAAACCTCTTGGTGTCTAATTAAATAATAGCTTGTGTTGTATGAATCTTCGTTTGACGTGAAGCTTAATCTTATATAATATCTTATGCTATTTGAATTTACTGAACCCTTATTTCATATTGAAACCTTATAACTCAATCAAATATTAGGTTTATATGATTATCAATTTTGATATGTATAACAACACATCTTTTACGAACTTCTCATCTAACTTCTCTTATGTAACAAGTGACTTCAAATCGCTACATTTCATATGGTGTTCCTAAACAATTAGGCCAACTAAATTAGAATAATAACATTGTGATTTGTCAATAACTCTAAATGACTAAAAAAGGAGGCTAGCTATAATAAAAAAATTACTCACCAAATGTTATGAAAAACATAATGTTATAAAACCACTCTTCTTATATAACTCTATTAACAATTAATAAGTTATTACTGTTGATATACAAATTGTACATGTTTTTTCAATCACAATCTCTCTTGTCGATATTTTATTCTCATTTTCATCATCACCCTCAGAATTGGCCTCTAGATACTGATAATCAACATAATAGACTAAAATTATGTTTCATGTTAAATTAATATTTATACAATACAAACTAGCTATAAACAAATTACTTTATTAGGCATTAAAAGCTTATCAATTTTATCAAAAACATAAATCTTGTTTCATATCGATTATTGTAACCTGATGAAAAGAATATATCAAAAATTGGTACACAAAAAAATATAATTAATTTGGTTACAAGGAATCGAAAGGTAACAAGGTTCATGTTTCTGATAAACTTGATAACCTTTTGGTGCCTAATAAAATTATAGGTTTATAGATAGCTAGATGTGTTGAATCTTATTTGACATAAAACATAGTCTTAATCTTCCATGTTGATTATCAGTATTTAGAGGCAAATTTTGAGGATGATGAAAATGAGAAGAAACCACGACAAAAAGGATGTCCTTGAATGAACACGTACCATTTCTATATCAAAATTAATAAAACCTATAAATTGTTAATAAAGTTATGAAACAAAGGTGATTTCAAAGAAATTATATTTTGATGACATTTGATGAAAATTTTTAGCTTAGAACTAGTCTCATTTTTTAACCATTTAGAGGTTATTGACAAATGAGATATTATTAATCTAATTTATTTCCTCTAATTGTTCTAAAAGAGCATATGGATTGTAGTGACATGAATCAACCTTTTATAAAACAGAAGTTAGATTATGAGCTTTTAGAAAACGTATTGTTATATATATGAAAATTGATAATCACATAAACCAAATATTTGATTTGGTTAAAAGGAAATCAATATGAAGCAAAGGTTTTAGTAAATTCAAATATCATAAGAGATTGATTAAGATTAAGCTTAATGTCAAACTAAGATTCATACAGCTAAAGCTATTATTTTATTAGGAAACTATGTTTTCGATAAACCTCTTGGTGTCTAATTAAATAATAGCTTGTGTTGTATGAATCTTCGTTTGGCGTGAAGCTTAATCTTATATAATATCTTATGATATTTGAATTTACTGAACCATTATTTCATATTGAAAACTTATAACCCAATCAAATATTAGGTTTATATGATTATCAATTTTGATATGTATAACAACACATCTTTTACGAACTTCTCATCTAACTTCTCTTATGTAACAAGTGACTTCAAATCGCTACATTTCATATGGTGTTCCTAAACAATTAGGCCAACTAAATTAGAATAATAACATTGTGATTTGTCAATAACCTCTAAATGACTAAAAAAGAAGGCCAGCTATAATAAAAAAATTACTCACCAAATGTTATCAAAAACATAATGTTATAAAACCACTCTTCCTATATAACTCAATTAACAATTAATAAGTTATTACTGTTGATATACAAATCGTACATGTTTTTTCAATCACAATCTCTCTTGTCGATATTTTATTCTCATTTTCATCATCAACCTCAAAATTGGCCTTTAAATACTGATAATCAACATAATAGACTAATATTATGTTTATGTTGAATTAAGATATGTACAACACAAATCTTGTTTCATATCAATTATTGTAACCAAATTAAAAGAAAATTCTTCATTTTAAATAAAACTATGAGAACTATTTCTACCAATCACATAATTTCTAAATATTTTTTATTTATAATTTTTCAAGGGCATTTTAGTAAAATTTATATCCATTATTTTAGGAAATTATTACTTTAAATTAAATTATTTTCACTCACTCTCTCTCTCTATTCACACACACACATACTAGGTTATAAACCCGTGTGTAACATGGGTCGAAAAACAAGTTAAAGTGTTACACGCCGGTTGGGACTTGGGCCCTTCAGCCCAATTGAAAACTTAATGCAATAAATACTTTATCTGGCCCAAATACGTGAAATATATATAAAAAAAATTTAAAAATTGGGGGCCCTTTTTTTGGGTGGCCCCAAGCCCTAGCTTGGCCCAATAAGCCTAATGGGCCAGCCCTGACCCAACGAAGTATTGGGAATATAATGGGTATATTTGTTTGTTTAGTCATGTATGATTTTGAAAGCTACTTGATTCTTAAGGACATGTTTTGGGGTTGGTTATTGATTAATGCCTAAAAATTTTGTAATATTTGTTTATTTTTATTAATAAAAGCTTGTATTTGAATGTCGTCCCTTTTCTTGGAAAAAGAAACATTTAAATAAACTCATATGATTGTACTTACACATGTTGAATCTCGTGATCTTCTACTTCCATGCACTGCATGATAAAACAATTGTTACTGTTTAGTGAATGCCAGTTTTTTATAACAACCTTTAATTTTAATCTGGTTCTAAAAGAAAATTAAACAAATATATGATTCGATCATATTATAAGTTTGTTTTTCTACTTTAACAAATGCAGAGACCAACCTTGTAATATGATTAAACCAAATTTCATTTCTATAATTTTCTTTGAAATAAAATAAAATTACAAAAAAAAAAACCACTGGGCCCGCCTAGAGGTGCAAGGGAATACCTGTTTCTAAAAAAAAAATAAAAAATCAAAACGAATCGATCAAAACCAGCTCTAAAAAAAATTGGTTTCACTTCGTATCCAATTGTCATTTTGCAAACGATTCTTAATCCCCCATTCTCAAACCTTTTAACCAAACCTAACAAGAAATGTTTAAAAAACTGGTTATAACCAGAATCAAACCGATTGCTGAGTCTTTAAATCCGGTTAAACAAAAAAAAAATCAGTTTGACCTTTCGTTGATCAAACCAAAACCGACTTAAAAAAAAAAAAAAACCGTATTGTTCACCTCCCAGCAGCCTGACAAACACGAGCTTTTTGTTGTTAACACCTCGACACTTTGCACACAGCAGATTTCAGATTTCTGTGGAGATGACATGATTCTGATTTCCGATGTGTACGAAACCCTAGCCACCGCTGGTTTCTGGTTGAAATACAACCCCCACCACCATCACCGTCTCACTTCACGGTGGCCACTGGTGCGTGACTCGAGTAGACACACAGCCCAACATCATCGTTATCTGAGAGGGTCTTAGACTCTTAGTCACCCTCAAGAAAAGGGTAGCCACAAGTCGTCGGAGGTGCGAGTGTGGTCGCCGAGAACCAAGACCAAACCACTATATTTTTGTAGCAGTTGAATTCGAACAGAAGCAAGTGTGATCTAGGGTTGCATAGGAGTCAGGAGAAGGTGGATCGTCAACGCTTTCTAGCCAAAATTGTCGCCGGGGCAACACCGGAACATCGCCGGAGCCGACGACTCTGTTTTTTATTTTTTTCTGTCTCCCATGATCCCATCGTTCTCTATCTCTCTCTTTTATAGAAAAAGGATGCAATGAGAAGTAGTTGAGAACAGATTCGTACAGACTTCATGGAACTCGTGAAAAAGTACATAAGAAAAAGTAAATAAGTAAAGACTAAAAGTTAATACATGTTTATTAAAAATAAATAAATAAAAAATATTAATTAGTTACGACCGACGATTATTATAAAAAAAACATTTTAATATGAGATAATTAACCATGTATTAATAAATACTTGCGTAAAACAATAATTAGAAAATTTAATAACAATATAATTAATATTTAATAAAAAAAGATATTATTTTTGTTATTTTTAAAACTTTTTCAATGATAAACAAACACATAAAAAATGTTTAATATAAATTAAAGAAATTTAGTACATTATAAACAATAGTTTTATGAAAATTTATATGTTTAATATCATACCAATCATTAGTTAAATAAGAAAATAATTAAGATTTAAAATAAAAATAAATAATAATAATAATAATAATAATAATAATAATAATAATAATAATAATAATAATAATAATAATAATAATAATAAATCCAGTCCTTTGAGCAGGTGACTCTAACGAAACAATCTCTCTATTCTACTTGTACATTGGGGTAAAGTGTATCTTTATCTTCCCCATACCTCACTCTAAGTAGGATTTTTACTGGGTACGCTTATTGTTTTAGTGTTAATTCATGATTGGTCTTTCAAAACTTTGTTAAATAATGAAAACTAGTAGCGTTACACGCGCTATGCGTCGTGCCGTTACAACTAAAACTCAATCGTTATGAAATGATGATAACACTTAAAAAACATATGAGGCTGTGATGAATCGGTTATGCAAACAAAAACGAAGATAAAAACACATATTGCGAGCTCGAGTTCAAAAACTTGAATAAATGACAAGTTAGAATAAGAAGAGATGGTTCAAGTTTTGATTAAATTAACCACGTGAAACAAAAAACACTGAGATTGGTGTTTATTTGTTCTTATTTCATCATCTATATCATCTTCGTCTATAAAATGAAGGGTTTTTTAGTAATCACAGTTTCCATTCTTACAAAAGTAGCTGATTTCATATAACCACCAATGAACGAAGTATTATGCTGTTGATGATTAGTTTCATGGCTTTGCAGCTCGATTCTACCGTGAGACAAACATCTGAATTTTATAATACTAGTTAGTAAAGTTGGGTAAATCAAGATCATCACTGTAAACACACAAGGGACTAAATTTGTTGCATAAAAAGATTTGGGTACGACCCATATAACGTCTAAGTTCTTTTTTTTTTTTCCTTTTTTTCTATTGATTTTTTATCATACTTTTATCAAATCACATTTTTAACATTATGCGTCTTATGCAGTATATTTTAACATTTTTAAGTACACATTTGTGTTTCGTAATCCTAAGTTTTACAACTACATGATATTTAACAATATTTCGATCTCTTTCCTTCATTGAATTTTTAAAAAATATACATTTATATGTATTTTTTATAGATGATTGTTCTGCAATGTATATATTTCACATAATTTCATGTAGTACACGGGTTAATAATATAGTAAAGAGTTAATTGCAATTTGCAACCCTATGGTTTAACCCTTATCACAGGTTGCAACCCTTCTTTTTTATTTTCGCAACTTGCAACCTTGTGGTTATAAAACACCTGTAACCTGCACCCTTACAGTTAAATTTACATAACTATGTTTGTCATTGAAGGGTAAAATTGTAATCTTAAATATATTTAATTTTTTATATTCTATCATTTGAAAGTTGAAAATCCCAATTGTTGTTCAAATTTTCAACTTCGCTGAACCTCTACGTCCGAAAGTAGACATCCTATTTGCTTTAATTACAGACGTTGGTATACTTTTTTGATAGAAGGTATTTAATATCAATTTGAAATATCCACTATCAATTTGAATCATACGTTAAGATTATCCTTTTGAAGTATCCATTTGTATGACGCTGGTCATACGATTTGGGGTCATTCAATAAGATGATTTGGGGTCACTCAATAATACTCGTATACTTTTTTTTATATTGGTATACTTTTTTTTTAAAAACTCGTATACTTTTTTTTGATATTGGTATGCAACATCTTTTTGATATTAAATTATCCATATGTATGCAACATCTTTGTTAAATATCTTAAAGATTACAATTTTACCCTTTAATAACAAATACAGTTATGTTAAATTTAGCTATAACGGTGCAGGTTGCATGTGTTTTAGAATCACATGGTTGCAAATTGCGAAAATAAAAAAGGAGGGTTGCAACATGCGGTAATAGTTAAACCACAGGGTTGCAAATTGCAATTAACTCTATAATGAAACTATATATTAAATCAAGATAATTTTAATCTTATAAGCATTGAGATATTATTAAATAATAATAAATCACACCCCTATATGTGCTCTCCAGACTTCATCTTGCAATTGTAGCTAAATATTTTTTAAAATATTGTATGAAATAATAAAGTTTAAAGTATATAAAATGAATTTGGTTAAGTTCTCGACATCTTCTGAGCAGCTTTCATGTAGCACCTCCTCTCCCGAATGATCCATCAAAAATCAATACATATTAATTTATCAAAATTAAATGGATGATTATATGATTGAAATAAACTAATAATAATCGTATGCATGGAATTCTCACTTAAAGTT